>CM065597.1:130587194-131234194 GCA_033119425.1 Bufotes viridis | reverse complement strand
GTGGCTTAGTTACGCCCCTCCAGAGTTATCCCAGGCAGTGGAGCAGTGGGTCCACACCTGCTTGCATAACACCCGTTAGCGGACCGGGCTTATATCAAACGAGGAACTGGTGGCAGTCTACCGGGCTGAGAAAGCTCTGTTTCACTGGGGCAGTAAAAGGGCTCTCTCAACTTGTCAGGGTTGTAAGCGAGTGTGGAGTTACGCCGGAGGCCGTGTGGACTACCATCTCTCACCCCTCTGCCTCTCTGTGCCCACGTGGACAGGAGGCATCTGTGTAAAGTGTATCAACGAGCCCGGAAGGACAGAGTTGGTCATCCATCATCTGGACACCGGGGATTACCCCCCAATCCGGCGTTCAGTATATCAGGTTTCCCTGGAGGTGCAGCAGCACATGCGCCAGGAGATTGACGACATGCTGAAGCTGGAGGTTATCCAGGCATCCAACCGCACTTGGGCCTCGCCTGTGGTCCTCATCCCAAAGGACCGGACCACTCGGTTCTTCGTGGACTACAGGGGATTCGACACTGTCACTGTCACCGATGCGTACCCAATGCCGCGCATCGATGACCTGCTCAATCAGTTGGCCAGGGCCAAGTACCTGACCATCATGGATCTGAGCCGGGGGTATTGGCAGATTCCCCTGACCCGTGAGGCGCAGGAACGCTCTGCCTTTAACACCCCCTTCGGATTCTACGAGTCCACTGTGATGCCGTTCGACATGAAGAATGCCCCTGCATTCAGCGGATGGTCAACATGCTGCTTAAGGGACTTGAAGGGTACCTGGCCGCGTACCTGGATGACATTGCCATCTTCAGTCCCACATGGGAGGATCACCAAGAGCACCTGACGCACTGCCCCATGTGACTACAGCCAAGCATTAGAGCAACCCAGAACTCATCATAACCCAAAGGACGACTCATCCATCTGGTAACTGACCCTTGCTCTGTTTAAATCTGTTGTATCATACCACCTGTATTAGCACATCCGACCACTGTATATATTCTTTGTGTATATCGTGTATTGTCTAGTGCGCCCTTAAGGCAATTAAATATATAATTTAATCTTGTGCTGTTCTTGTATCTCGGTCCACTAATTCCACGTCCGTGTTTTGGCATAGGTATACTTATACGCTATTGCGGGTTGGTTTCTCACCCTATATAATCCTGTTAGCGGACCGGGCTTATATCAAACAAGGAACTGGTGGCAGTCTACCGGGCTGAGAAAGGTCTGTTTCACTGGGGCAGTGAAAGGGCTCTCTCAGCTTGTCAGGGTTGTAAGTTGGTGTGAAGTTATGCTGGAGGCCGCGTGGACCACCGTCTCTCACCCCCCTGCCTCTCTGTGCCCGCGTGGACAGGAGGCATCTGTGTAAACTGTATCAAGCTGAACTTATGTTCTCCCAGGGAGGGTGTAACGTCACGTCTTGACATAAACCGGATCTCGTGAGCTTGACGTCGTTGATGTCAGGGGGGCCACGAGGTGTGGTCTTTGTCACAACTCTTATACCAGAATAACTATCATCATCAAACAGGTTATGTTACCGTATGTTTTATAAATATAATTACACTGAACAAAAATATAAACGCAACACTTTCGGTTTTGCATGAGCTGAACGCAAAGATCTGAAACATTTTCTACATACACAAAAGACCCATTACTCTCAAATATTGTTCACAAATCTGTCTAAATCTGTGTTAGTGAGCACTTCTCCTATGCCGAGATAATCCATCACACCTCACAGGTGTGGCATATCAAGGTGCTGATTAACAGCGTGAATTTTGCACAGGTGTGCTTTAGACTGTCCACAATAAAAGCCCACTCTAAAATGTGCAGTTTGATCACACAGCACAATGCCACAGATGTCACAACGTTTGAGGGAGCGTGCAATTGGCATCCTGACTGCAGGAATGTCTACCAGAGCTGTTGCCTGTACAATGAATGTTCATTTCTCTACCATAAGCCGTCTCCAAAGGCGTTTCAGAGAATTTGGCAGTACATCCAAGCGGCCTCACAACCGCAGACCACGTGTAACCACACCAGCCCAGGACCTCCACATCCAGCATCCTGTCTGCCATCTGTCCTGAACAGTGAAAACCGGAACTCATCCATGAACAGAACGCCTCTCCAACGTGCCAGACGCCATTGAATGTGATCATTTGCCCACTCAAATCTGTTACGACAACGAACTGCAGTCAGGTCCAGACTCCGATGAGGACGACGAGCATGCAGATGAGCTTCTAACAGTCTGCAGAAATCCTTTGGTTATGTAAACCGATTGTTGCTGCAGCTGTCCGGGTGGCTGGTCTCAGACGATCATGGATGGTGTGGTTACACGTGGTCTGCGGTTGTGAAGCCAAATTCTCTGAACGTTTGAGGAAGCGTGCAATTGGCATCCTGACTGCAGGAATGTCTACCAGAGCTGTTGCCCATACAATGAATGTTCATTTCTCTATCATAAGCCGTCTCCAAAGGCGTTTAGCAGTACATCCAATTGGCTTCACAACCGCAGACCACGTGTAACCACACCAGCCCAGGTCCTCCACATCCAGCATGTTCACCTCCATGATCGTCTGAGACCAGCCACCCGGACAGCTGCAGCAAAAATCGGTTTGCATAACCAAAGAATTTCTGCAGACTGTTAGAAGCTCATCTGCATGCTCGTCGTCCTCATCGGAGTCTGGACCTGACTGCAGTTCGTTGTCGTAACCGATTTGAGTGGGCAAATGATCACATTCAATGGCGTCTGGCACGTTGGAGAGGCGTTCTGTTCATGGATGAGTTCCGGTTTTCACTGTTCAGGACAGATGGCAGACAGGATGCTGGATGTGGAGGTCCTGGGCTGGTGTGGTTACACGTGGTCTGCGGTTGTAAGGCCGCTTGGATGTACTGCCAAATTCTCTGAAACGCCTTTGGAGACGGCTTATGGTAGAGAAATGAACATTCATTGTATGGGCAACAGCTCTGGTAGACATTCCTGCAGTCAGGATGCCAATTGCACGCTCCCTCAAACGTTGCAACATCTGTGGCATTATGCAGTGTAATCAAACTGCACATTTCAGAGTGGCCTTTTATTGGGGGCAGTCTAAGGCACACCTGTGCAATATTCATGCTATCTAATCAGCACCTTGATATGCCACACCTGTGAGGTGGGATGGATTATCTCGGCAAAGGAGAAGTGCTCACTAATGCAGAGTCCCACTCGTATATGGGGGCACTGCAAAGTTGTTGTATTTTATGCCATATTGCATTTCATGTCATTTATACATTTATATCTGGTTTATCCTGGGAAATCCCTGGTAACAGCCTGTTAGGTGCAGTACATACATCCACCACTAGATGGGGATAGCACCTTAGTCTATATATACCACAGTTCAGGCCTAGTCAGTTAGTTGTTAGTCATGTAGTCTGCTGGAGGGAGGAAAGGGGGAGAGAGAGGACCCCTTTCTCTCAGCTCTCTTTCTGGAGCTCCACGGCCCAGAGGAGCCACAGTCCATCTCAAGTTATAAAGCCAAGAAACAAGGCCTAGGTGAGACCTTATTCTACTGTCCACTCTTCTGGGGTGACAAGTGAAATTGTTTTTTTTACTGCAGAAAGACAAAGGAAGGACAATAGCCATTATACTAGGCTTTTAGGCACCTTTGTACCCAGGTGAAGAATTTTAGCTTCCAGCAGCCTCACCTACAATATATTTTACAGCCAGGCCAGCTGTTGTTTGCACTTATGTAGAAGTAAGGATCTGAACCACCGTTACTGAGAATAGGACAAGGCAAAGAGCTAAAGATACCAGTAAAAGCTTATCTCCATATCCTAGCCTGATATACACATATATGCAGAAAGACTGTTACCTGGGATTTACAACTTTCTACCTTCATATGCATAAAGGACCGTTCACATTTGGATGTACTTGTGATCAAGAACCTGCGTACAGTAAAAGTTGTGAGTTGGATTCAACCTTTGTCTCAGTCTTTAATCAACATAACCACTGCTCTCATCATCGTGCACCGCCAAGGTGCTGGTGTCACAACTTTACTTAATCCAGGGGCCTAGCCGCCAAAGCACACCAAACCCAGTTACCATCAAGGGCACCTCGAAACACCACCTGGCCGGTGTCCCCTGTAACAGAGTGTGCCCCGGAGAATCCAGTGGTGTTCTCCCCCTCAACTGCGCAGGGACGACAAAACTGTGAGTAACCAGAAGTGTGTTTGTTTTTACCCCCGGCCTACCTATACTCACACCATGACCTCACAGAGACATTTCCCCTGTTGGACTGGTACACTGCACTAACACGGATTTAGACAGATTTGTGAACAATATTTGAAAGCAATGACTCTTTTGTGTATGTAGAAAATGTTTCAAACTTTGAGTTCAGCTCATGCAAAATGGGAGCAAAACTGAAAGTTTTGTGTTTATATTTTTGTTCAGTGTATGTATATAAATGAATACGCTAGCTTAGTGCCCTTTTGTCTCCATGCGGAGTCATTTAAAATAGGATTCTTTTTAACATACCTTTACTAAAGCTCTAAACACCTCCCTTGGCACTTTACATGATAAAGATGACCTTTAAGAAAAATGTCCCAATAAATGTCACATGTAACAGAGGAACACGGTGAATAATTAAACAGAAGGCCAAGGATATTGTGAAAAGCACCCACTAAATCATTCTGCAGAATTGTTTCAACAGGTTCCATCATAAAAAGAATGTGCTCCAGTTATGTACTCTAGGTTTTATGATGGAGATTTATTAGTTCTTGCTAATCTTTAAGGAATCCCTTTAAAAGGAATGTATCTGGCCAAACACATTAGGTAAATGAGGGGCGTACACGGGAGGGTGTGTGGGGACCGGTGGAGCATGTCCTCTGGGTGATGGGGAGGGGCACAAACAAGCCACTCTGCCTTTTGCCAAAATATTTAGATATAGTGCTTGTTTGCCCCAGGTGAAGGAAAGTCAAGCTACACCTCTGAATAAAGAATCAAAATCCTAAGAAAAGACGTATTTGCAAACATGTAAAAAAAAATTAAAGTGCATTAATCCATATTCTACAATCCAGTAGGACCTGGCCCACATTGAGGTGTGCACCGTTCCTTTATGGACCTAGTAAGGGGTGCTGTATTCTTCTTCTTTTTGTATTGAATAAGGGTTTGGCTACATGGCAATCTTGGTCGCACCCAAACCTGTACCCAATGGGGCTCACACTTTGGAGTGTGGGAGGAAACAAGAGTATCCCCACGCAAACACAGGGAGAACATACAAACTCCATGCAGATGTTGTCCTGTGTCAGACTTGAACCCAGGACCCCAGCGCTGCAAAGCACCACTGCTAAACAGCCACCGTGATAAGCCACCGCGATGCCCAGAAACAAACAGGGTCACGGCATGACTTGCCCGTTTGTCAAGACCACGGCGTCAGAGTTGCAAAAAATCTAGCAGTATTGGATTTCTTGTGATTCTGGGGTCACATCTGCAGCATAGTGCGCACCCCACAAATTTTTATACTAGCACCACTACACTGCGATCCTTGGACGTGACAGCTGTTGTGCCACCAAGAACGCTGTGAAGCCGACCCCTAAATGTCAATCAGTCCTGCTAATTTTGGTGGAATTGACTGACAATCCGATATGAATGGGGGCAAAAGTGACTTTCCTTTCCTGCTCTAGGGGAAGACATAAATCAAAACTGTTTAAATCTAACATCAATCCCACTGGGAAATAAATACTGCCTATTCAAGTATGAATTTTTAGAGAAATCCATGCTCCAGAAAGAACCCCAGAAATGTCTGCAGCTCATCTGCTGCATGTGCACAGACCCTAATACTACACATACTGCACATAGAATCTCAAAGTGAAGTTCTTTGCCTTCAACCTCATTGTTCAAGCCAATGAGAAAAATATAGAAGTATAAAGGAAATGAAAATACATGCCATTATTGTACAGTTCATGATAATGGATACATCTGAAACCTACAATCTTATTACTTGGGATGCATCAGAAATCGAATGCAAATGTTACGTGCACCAGAAGCTCAAGTAGGTCAGAAAAGTAGTGAGGTGTCTGAATACTATATTCCGGCGCTGTGTGAGTAGTGTGGATTTCCAGCAGGAAACTTCTCAGCTTGCATGACCTAGATTACAAAAGAAAAGCGTAATTTTATACAAATGCTCGGAGATTTAGAGGAAATGTTGACTGCGGAGTGAAAAATAGTTTCCTCTGGTCACGTCACAATACAGAGGGAATGTGACCTATGAAGTAAGTTGCTGGATTTGCTGTTGCAGGGTCTCAAGTCAGCTCCTGGAACAAAAGTCAGAAACTAGTTTTATTCTGTAAGCAGAATTAACTGGGTCTGTCAGCAGTTTTGGCCATGCTAAACTGTTGACAGCACCATGTAGCAACTGTTGAAAGAAGTGCAAATATTACATTTTTATTCTGCCAGATTATCCTTCTTGCAGTAGAGGTGGAGCTTCACTGTGAAGTGAATTGAGCTCCTTTGTGGCTCCTCACCTCCTGTGAGTGACAGCTGTACTGTCAGATTAATGCGGGTCCCACTTCTATCTCCAGAATAAGGCCTCCGAAGAGAAGGATAGTACACTGTGCATGCATGGCCACCTCTCCATTTATTTATTTATTTGGGACTGCTCGGATATTAGCAGTGAATGGATGGTGGCCCACACATGTACGGTGCTTTCTTCTTTGCTTTGGGGGCCCAGTTCTGCAGATAGAAGCGGGTCCCAGAGGTTAGTCCTGCACCTGTCTGTCATTGGTGGAATATCCTATCAATATGCCACCAATGTCTTAGATGAGACAATTTTTTTAATTGAAGTAACCCATGTGTCCTTGACTGGAGGACTATGGTATACATTAGGAGTCACCAATGAATACTGTTGTAATGGCATATAATAAAAAAGGTGGCCATACACATTAGATAGAAGTAGGTTGATGGTTGAAAAATAGTTTCTCAGACACAACCATACAAATTTTTATCCAGATTGGTTCAAACTGGCCATACAAATGGCAAATTACAGCGGGCAGAGGATGAACAATCTTTCCAAGAACATCCTTTCTTTTGTCTGATTATCAGACGAAAATTGTCCGATTTCTTTTCAGCCAATAATGGTCTGTCATCGGTCAACTGAAACAATCATTCATTCTTAAATTTTACCCAATTAATGATAATCTTGGTTGAGATCATCCATTTTGATCAGTTTTAGACTAGGTATTGCTACCTTAACTTGTTGCCGACCACCTCACGCAGGATTGCGTCCTGCGGGCAGTCGGTTCACTCCTCCTTGACGCGCGGGCGCGTCATCTCGCGAGAGGCGAGATTTCCTGTGAACGCACGCGTGCGCGTGCGCGCGTTCACAGGATCGCGTCGGGGACAAGGTAAACTACAGCCTGCCAGCGCACGATCACGATAAAAAAAAACGGCATATCAGATGCTGTTTTGTTAACAGCGTCTGATATCCTTGCTGATCGTTCCTTTGGTGGTCCCATTTGCTTGGGACCACCAAATCACCACACAGACCCCCCCCCCACCCATCCCCCCCACCCCCGTCACTGATTAACCCCTGATTAACCCCCGATCACCCCATGTCACCCCCCTGACACTAATTACCCCCCTGTAAGGCTCATTCAGACGTCCGTATGTGTTTTGCGGATCCATGGATCCGCAAAACACGGACACCGGCAATGTGCTTTCCGCATTTTGCGGATCTGCACATTGCCAGAACTATATAGAAAATGCCTTTTCTTGTCCGCAATTGCGGACAAGAATAGGACATGCTCTATCTTTTGCGGAGCTGCGGCCGGATGTTTGGGGGCCGAAACCCGGAAGTTTGCGGCCGCAGATCCGCAAATGCTGATGCGGTGAGCGCATAGTGTGCTCTCCGCATCACCGCCAGCCCCATTCACACTGAATGGGTCCGCATCTATTCCGCAGAATTAAAATCAATTTCCGCTAACTTATGCCAAATTTTTTTTTTTCTGTGAACTCGCCATACCCCTCACAGAATACCTTGGGGTGTCTTCTTTCCACAATGGGGTCACTTGTGGGGTATTTATACTGCCCTGGCATTTTAGGGGTCCTAAAGCGTGAGAATCCAAATGCGTAAAAATGGCCTGTGAAATCCTAAAGGTACTCATTGGTTTTAGGGCCCCTTTGCGCACCCAGGCTGCAAAAAAGTGGCACACATGTGGTATCGCCGTACTCAGGAGAAGTAGGGCAATGTGTTTTGGGGTGTATTTTTATATATACCTATACTGTGTGTGAAAAATATCTCTGTAAACGACAACTTTTAAAAATTTTTATACAAAGTTGACAATTTACAGAGATATTTCTCTCACCCAACATGGGTATATGTAAAATTACACCCCAAAACACATTGCCTACTTCTCCTGAGTACGACGATACCACATAAGTGACACTTTTTGCAGCCTGGGTGCTAAAGGCCCAAATTCCAACGAGTACCTTTAGGTTTTACATGGCGACTCACAATTTAGCCCCGCCCAAAATGCCAGAACAGTAAACACACCTCACAAATGACCCCATTTCGGAAAGTAGACACCCTGAGGTATTCACTGAGGGGCATAGTGAGTCCGTCTGAGATTTCTTTTTTTTGCCAGAAGTTAGCAGAAATTTAAACTTTTTTTTTTCTCAGAAAGTGTCATTTTCCGCTAACTTGTAAAAAAAATGAAATGATACATGAACTCACCATGCCCCTCCGCGAATACTTTGGGGTGTCTTCTTTCTAAAATGGTGTGATTTGGGGGTATTTATACTATCCTGGCATTCTAGCACCTGAAGAAACATGACAGGTGCTCAGAAAGTCAGAGCTGCTTCAAAATGCCGAAATTCACTTTATTGCACCATAGTTTGTAAACGCTATAACTTTTACCCAAACCAATAAATATACACTTATTGGACTTTTTTTATCAAAGACATGTAGAACAATAAATTTAGAGAAAATTTATATAGAAATGTAGTTTTTAAAAAAAATTTACAACAGAAAGTGAAAAATGTCATTTTTTGCAAAAATTTCGGTCATTTTTGATTAATAGCAAAAAAAGTAAAAATGTCAGCAGCAATGAAATACCACCAAATGAAAGCTCTATTAGTGAGAAGAAAAGGAGGTAAAATTCATTTGGGTGGTAAGTTGTATGACGGAGCAATAAACGGTGAAAGTAGTGTAGTGCAGAATTGTAAAAAGTGGCCTGGTCATTAAGGGTGTTTAAGCTAGGGGGGCTGAGGTGGTTAAAGAGGACCTTTCATCAGGGAAAAAAATATGAACTAAGTATGCTGACATGGAGAACTTCCTGGGCCATTTTACATGGGTCAGTGATCAGTAAGTATCCTAATAATAAGTGTGCTGCGGATGGAATTAATTAGCTTTTATTAAATATTACACATTAGATAGTTATCATTAATTGGACAGTATGCATGATATTACTTTATATAGCATCCATGGCTGGTATTACCGTATTTTTTGTATTATAAGACACACGGAACCATAAGATGTACCCACAATTTAAAGCATAAAAATAGAAAATACAGTTTTTACTATAGATATCCTATGGGTACTTGATTACGATACAGACACAGTACAAAATCCAAACCTCATAACATTGCCAGCCACTGTGCTCCCCATTATGCCAGTCACAGTGCCTTATCACATTGTTAGTCACAGTGCCTCATAACATTGCCAGTCACAGTGCCTCATTACATTGCCAGCCACAGTGCCCCCTGACTATGCCAGCGTGTCATCATATTACCAGCCATAATGCCTCCTGACTATGCCAGTCTCAGTGCCCCCTGGCTATGTCAGCCACAGTACCTCATCACATTGCAAGTCACAGTGTTTCATCTCAGTGCTTCCTGACTATGGCTGCCATAGATCCCCCTGACTATACCAGCTGCAGAGTACTATCAATATTAGGGACAGCCTTGCTGCCTAAGCTCACCCGGTCAGAAACAGATCTAGGAGAAAGAGTGTGTCTAATAGTCTGAAAAATATGGTAGATAAGTTCTACAAATAGTATTAGTCATATGTATGGGGTTATGCAGCACTAGTGTTCATAACCCCTATTAGTTTGGTTATAACTATTGACTTGAGGGTATACAGTAGCTACGTAAAATGATTTTGACAACGCACTTGGCTTCATAATGATTGTTGTCGTTTCCTTATGTGGTTATTGACTATGCAATTTATACAAGTGATACACACTCTTATAACATTTTTACCCAGGAAAAAAATTTATGGCAAGCAACCACATAACAAAACGCAGCAAACCCATTAAAACAAAGTGCGCTTTTAAATGCCTTTTAATGCAGTTTTGCCTATGTGGTTAAAAACATCTCATCTGCATACACACTTACACAGCTAGTAAAATATAAACCTAATGCACAAGTTCAAAGGCATCTCCATCAATGGATAGTGCATGCTATAATTGGCAGAGTGGACCCAGCATGTATGTGGAACCTGCACTCCCTGAATTTTTATGGTGGCCATTATGGCACATAACAAGTAGTATTTAGTGTTAGGTTCCCATCTTCTAGAGATCGCCTTGAGGTTTGGCAGATGGGCCCAAATAATTTTGTACAAAATGTATTTGACCAAAAAAATTTTTTTTTCTGCATGCTATGATTGGACACATGAAGAACTTATGAAAGTAGAAGATAAAAAAAATTGAGTTTCCTCCGTGGTTGATATCTTTTAATGGCTAGCTGAAAGATGATGGCACAATTGCAAGCTTTCGAGACCACTCAGACCTCTTCCTCAGGCATCTTCAAGATTCTGCATATGAACAACAAGATTGCCCATTAACCCTTCAGAAGAGTTGGACATTTTTTTAAATAAAAATCGTCTTTTTTGCACACAATAATATAAATGAACAGTTACCCCCTGTTTCCATATCTTATATTAGCCATTGTAATTTTATTTAGAACCTTTTATGAATGTTTTCTGCAAAAAATGCATCAGAATCGCACCAACATATTTTGCATTTTTTGGTACTAATGATGAAGATCTATAAGTAATTTAATTGTATGATTGCGATTTTAGGTATGAGATTGCTAAGAGGAATTTTTATAACATTTTACTCTTGTATAGAAAATATTTTTTATGTGGTTGCTTGCCATAAATTTTTTTCCTGGGTAAAAATGTTATAAGACTGTGTATCACTTGTATAAATTGCATAGTCAATAACCACATCAGGAATCAACAACATTCATTATAAAGCCAAGTGTGTTGTCAAAATCATTTTACGTAGCTACTGTATTCCCTCAAGTCAATAGTTATAACCGAACTAATAGGGGTTATGAACACTAGTGCTGCATAACCCCATTCATATGACTAATGACTAGTAGAACTTATCTACCATATTTTTCAGACTATTAGACACACTCTTTCTCCTAGATCTGTTTTTGACCGGGTGAGCTTAGGCAGCAAGGCTGTCCCTAATATTGATAGTACTCTGCAGCTGGTATAGTCAGGGGGATCTATGGCAGCCATAGTCAGGAAGCACTGAGATGAAGGTACCTGGGATCTTGTCGTTCTGATCTGTACTTGGGACCTGTACCTTGTCAGTGGTCATTATGTATGGACAGGTCTAATATTTGGTCTGGTTGCAGGGAAATGTTCCTGTAGGTGTTGGAGATGAAAGGGAGCTTCTGGCAATGATGTTTTTAAGATTAGGGGCCTGCCTATAGCACTCCGTTCATAATGACCTGCTTTACATCACTTGTCTTATTTACCCCATTATTCTTATGTACTTTAGTACATAAATATTTGACTATTCAGATACTGTCTTACAAGATGCATGAAGAAGAGGCCTGAGTATTTCCGAAGCTTGTATTTGTGTCATCATCTTTTCAGTTAGCCATTAAAACATATCAACCACTGAGGAACCTCATTTTTTATTCTTCTATTTCCTGGCTAACACAGTACAAATATATTTATTACTTTAACATATTAAAGTAGTCATATTAAAAGGTCATTTCGAATCTCACTGCCAGAAGAATTTGGGAATATAAATTTATGGCAGTCTTTGACACACTGAAAACAGAACTGAATTTATCCCAAGGATTTATGGCATATTACAAGATCTAAAGAATCTGTTCCAGAGATAGTGGGGGCACCAGGTCTCTGAGATAACATCAATTTAGATACCATAAAATCTCCACACTGCTTATCTGTAAGATAGTTAAGGACTCATTCTCCAAGATCTTTTTGTTTTTCAGTTGTTTATCAAATGTTTATTCACTAAACCGTAACTCTGCTCTTTTGTATACACAGGGTGAGTCAAAAGTCTCAGGACACACTTTTATTTCAGAAACAAAAGGGAAAATGAAATACCTGAATACATCAGGAAGTAATGGGGCCTATCTTTTAGGCTATGTCTGGAACATGGCCGCCATCTTGAATGCCACCATATTGGATCAAGGGCAAATTTTTCCAATGGGAAGGCGGTCATGTAGCATATCAAAGAAGACCAGAAATCGATTGCCGCAATCAGAGTTACAGGATCCCTTGTGGTTCAAAAGTTATCAACAGAGAAAGTTCAAAACTTCAAAGTTCTGAGTTCAGGACCAGGGACAACACACTGAACATGTAAAATAGGTGTGCATCACAGGGAACGTTCCTGTTTGTTGTTGCAACTTTCTGTGTTGATAACTTTAGAACCACAAAAGATATTGCAAATCTCATTGCGGCAATTTATTTCTGAGAAAATATGGTACCAGACTTATTGGTGATTAATTTCCTGCTGCAATAAATGAAACTTACTGATAAGGAGACATGAAAAGCAGCACTAAAGTGAAAGAATCAAAATAAATCAATTTTTTTTCTCTGTAAAGTGCCACCCCCTCCTTCCTGACACCCTAAGCACGTGCCCTTATGTGCCTTGTTGTAAATATGGGTCTGACTATGACTGGTATTATGTGGGCACAATTGCTGATATTATATGGTATTTGGTATTATATATACATTATGTCTAAAATTATCTTTTTGCTATTACTAATATTTATGCAGTACGACTTTCATCTTTATTGAATGGGTTATCCTCAGGATAAGTCATCTCAATATCAAATCGGCGGGGGTCTGATACCCAGGACCCCTGCTGATCAGCTAGTTGAAGATCGCATGGTCTAGTTGCAGCTCTGCCCCATTCAAGTCAATGGGGCTGAGCTGCAATACCAAGCACAGCCACTATACGATCTATGGCACTGTGCTTGGAAAGCTGCCAGGAGCTGGCTGTGCTCACCAGAGATTTGGTGAGTGCGGTGGTTCCCTGAAACAGCTAATTCAGACCTCTGTCGATGTGATAATGATGAACTATCCTGAGGATAGGTCTTCATTATCTTTACCCGGATAACCACTTTAATGCATTGGGGTTAGTAGAATATTCTGTACATTATGAAATATGGCTGGCATAACAATACATGTTATATATGGCAGGTACTAAGGCAAAGTAAATCTAAATAGCCGATCCTTATTGATGTCCATAGAAGTTTTTATTGTTGGGCCACAAGAAAAATGGACTCCCCTAATAAACTTACTACTAAAAGGTTTTATATATTATACTGAATTGCATGTGTATTATGGCACACACCATTTTATATGTACTGTATTGGCACAATTTTAATGCATAGTGGTTGGAACTATTATATACTGCATACTCAATGCCTTTTTTCTTCTTTCTGCTCATCTAAAATTACAGTATTATGTAACCCTCATGAACTCCCACCTAAACTACTGCGATATCCTCATCTGTGGTCTCCTATGTAACACTCCTGCACCCTTCCAATCCACCTTTACCTCTGCTGCTTAGTTAATCCACCTCTTCCTTCAATTCTCCTCTGCCTCTTCCCTCTGGCAATCCCTGCATTGGCTTTCTATTGTCCGGCAAATTCAGTTAATGTTATTAACAATACTTAGAGCCATCTACAGCCTGTTCTGTTCATACATCTCTGACCTTTCTCCTGCTACCTCTCCAACCTTCAATCCTCCCAAAAACTCCTTCCCTGCTCTCCTGCGGACTTTCTCGCATTGTTGTACTCTAGAACTTGCTAACCCAACACATCAGACTCCCATCCCTGACCAACCAAAGTTTTAAAAGCAACTTGAAATCCTACCTCTTCCGGAAAGCCTACCGCTCTTCGACTTCACAGCCAGAAGAGCAGCGTCTACACTAACCTACTGTCTACTTCTCCCTTCTTTTGTTAATTGTAAGCCTTTGCAGATAGGGTCCTCTCCCACTATGTAAGATAGTCCACTCTTATTGTACATGTTTTTGTATTATATTATATTATATTATGTATATAAAACCTTCTCATTTATACAGCTCTGTGGAATTAAAGGTGCTTTAAAATAAACGGTAATAATAAAAATAGAAACAACCCTGATAACATGTCTATAGTCATAAAACCCCCTAAATAATCTAAATAATAAAATCATGAAAAAAAAGTTTACACTAGATGGCAAGATGTTCTGCTTTCTCCTGAGCTATTGTTGAACTAAATTTTCCAAATGCCTATAAGTATTATTCTCCACTCACAGCCTGGACAGATGTCCGTTTCTAAGTATACATCTATCTCAGCTGCATTGTGACAAAGTTCAAACATTTAAGTCTAAAATCCATCTAATCATTCCTAAAAGGGCAAAATAAACAAGGAAATTACAATGAAGGGCTCTTCAAACATCTGCTCGTCCAGAGCAGGAAACACCTGGGATTGTACTAGAATACATAGAATGAAGAGCAGAATGGCAAGGAGCACTCTCCACATCCTAAGCATCTTTCTGCAGCTGAGCACCTGTAACAAGATAATATATCGCCCCTGGCTAGTACGATTGCAGTGAGTAAGAGGCAGATGTTCTCAGATTCTTTTGTAAAGAGGGAAGTTAGGCTAAACTGTGTGACTCATAGAGATAGGTGGGTATCTGGGGCTCTAATTGCTTAAGGGGCAATATTATTTTTGTCATTTATGCTAAGCAATATTACATCTCACACAGTGTACTGTTATAGGCTTGCTGTTTTAGGAAGAACATACCAAAACCGTTCTAGTCATTGTTTTTTCTAAATTCCAAATGGAAACAATTAAAATATCCAAACTGTCCACAGATACAAATAGGGTCCCCTTATAAAATAAACATCTATAGTAGAAATAAGACTAAAAATAATGTACTATAGTAACTAAAGATCACTATACTGCGTAATGCAGCTCACTTTTCCTGACAGAACTGTAAACTCCTTGTTTCTCTTCACACAGTAATATGAGAGCTGAATGGCTATAGACACCTTCGAATTTTTGTTGCATCTATTATGCGATAAAAAAACATTTTTGAAATTGGTTTTGATTAAAAATTCTCAACTGCTTTCTGCAATCTGCATGAGTTCCCATACATTGTAGCCTGCTTAATTCTGTTCAGAGTCAAATCAGTCTCACGATCTGTCATGCTGTGTCATCTTTTCCTGTCTATTAAGGTGGATTTACAGTGCCCAATAGTCGGGCAGATTATCGAGAATGAACAATCCAGACAATCTGCCAGTCTAAAGTTGCCGCCGATCACCCAATGAATGAATGAAATGCTTGTTCATCAGGGGATCCTGTCGTTCATTCAGGCACCACCAGTTATTGTTTCCAGGCAGCTAATTGTGCTGTCCAAACGGCAATCTGCTGTCCAGAAACAATGCTTCCTTCCCAAAAATCATCTGTACATTGCAGCATGTAAACGCGCCTTTAGTTTGTTTAGGACTCACAGCTGATTCATTACTGAAGTTTACCTGATCTCTGGTGCCACTGCCGACAATCTTGTTTGTGAAGGAGTTACTGATTGGATAGCATTTCTTTAAATAATTTTGGTCTCTGCTGTGAAATTGCTGGTGATAGCATAAGCTAGGGCCGCATGATATGGGAATTTTGTGCAATTGCAATTAGGGTCCTAAAAATTGTGATAACGATATGCGATGCAATATTTTAAGGGAATTGTGCTAGAGGTCTATTTGCTTGGATTTTCAAGGCAAAGGCACACACAAATCACTGATAATGCTGAAATGCAGTTATGCTTAACTCAAGAACTGAAATGCACAGTGTTTTTCAAAATAAAACATCTTTTACTAAATTAAATAACATATTTGCATTACTGCAATTGGGGATCTGTGGGTGACACTGTTACAGGGGGGATCTGTGGGTGACACTGTTACAGGGGATCTGTGGGTGACACTGTTATGCCCCCCGTGCAGTAACTGTATTCTACTACATGGGCTCCACTCACTGTATATAATTTTATCTATAATTGTAGGGATTGTTAATATATAAAAATCCTGGGTAATCAGTGCCTGTATTACTTACAAGCGCTCGGTAGCAGAGAGGAGGGAGGCAGGCCGGGAGGACAGGCGCTGGCAGCGTAACTCACTACGTCATGTGCATGCGCCGCCCACTTTATGAATGAAGCAGACGGCGCGGGCGCTTGACGTAGTGAGTAACGCTGCCAGCGCCCGCCCTCCCGGCCTGCCGCCTCCCTCCTCTCTGCCATCGAGTGCTTGTAAGTAATACAGGCGCTGATTACCCAGGATTTTTATATATTAACAATCCCTACAATTATAGATAAGATTATATACAGTGAGCGGGGCCCGTGTAGTAGAATGCAGTCACTACATGGCCCCACTGTCATTATAAAACCAGATGCCGGCCCCCAGCCTCTCCTCCCTCTCAGCTGATACACTCGCCACTCGGCTTCACGGCGCGGTGTATCGTAAATTCGGCAACATGCAGCATTCGCCCCAAAATACGGTAATCGCAGCTTTTTTGGGTCGGCTAAATCGCCATATCGCAATCGTCGATTAGTATTCCTATAGTTATTAGTTTGTTTAAAGCACCATCTAGAGGTGTTAAAAATGTACAACACTTTGTTTTCTGTTAATAAAGATTATTGTATTGTAGAAGTGTAATGCATTCTGGGAAAAAGAAGCCCAGTCTTCAGTCTCCAATCATCTAGGACACACCAGCAGAACTGTCCTTCTGCAAATCTTCTTCTTAAACTCCACCATCCTTTTGCAAGCCTATCTGGTGAGACAGCTACCTTTGTTTAAGGGACAGTATGTTATGCAGAGCTGTTAAGTTAGGTGTATTGTTGCTCAGGGAAGAGGTTCTAACTATGAGATGCTAGCTATGCAATCCTATGTATAGGCAGCCATTTTGGACATGTGCCCAATGTTAATGTAATGTTATAATACATGCTGGTCTATGCTTTCTGCTGATACATGTTATGCCTTATACCTATACAAGTTCTTGTATTCTTTATAGTTTTACCAATCGAATACTCCTGTTTTCCAATTAAACAACATGTTAATAAATAAACAAGTTAGACTACAGAACACAGTCCTCTTATTTGGAAGACAGGAATGGTTTATGCTGAATCTCAGACTGTGTTGTGTTAGGGTCAGTATTGCAGAGTATGGCTTTATTAGGGAGATATTTAGAGTTAGTTGGGTCAGCTGCTGTTGGTACTGGTTATCTTACAGGTTGTCTGATATTGGTTATTAGTGTTGAGCGAAGTGAAACATTCTAAGCGGAATGCATCGGATTTTCCTCGAGCTTCATGCTAATAAATCAGGTTTTCCTAAAATGGCGTGTTACAAACTGAAACTAAGTGTAGAGCAGACAAGACCGGGAATGCAAGTTCACCCATAATGCCATGCAGCCAGCAATTCCACAGATATCTATCCTCTGGGATGTCACAATCCTATAAAACCCTTATACCACGCAGTCTCCACCATTGTCATGTTAACTGAGCATAGGGAGAGACGTGGCAAGTAGAGATGAGCGAAGTTTCAAAAAATTCTATTTTGTTGATTCGCTGAACTTCAGCAAGAAATTTGATTAGTTACAAATTGCCTCGTCACGAATCGCGATTAATCAGGTATACCCAGGCCACTCTGCCTAATCATATTTATCCCACTTGGTGACTCAATCTCAGTGTGAAGACTTGGAACTTAAAATGCAGGGAAAGGGTATCGCCATGTGTATTACGTTCTAGTGCACCCACATTCATAGGTGATCTTAAACAAAAAGAAAAGGATACAGATGCCTTCAGTAAAGCAAAAAAACCTGTGCACACCTCTGCAGTGCAATGGCTCCTTAGTGGAACAAAATAAAGAAATAGAGGCAGCACCAATAAAGTAGTGGAGGAAAAAAAAAATCTTTTAATGCATGTTGTGGCAGTCCAATCATATGCTTTTTAATCCCTTCTGTTAGCTGTAGATTTACTGTGCATCAGTATTACAGATCAATGTTAGTGTCAGGCAGGGCCGGCGTGTCCTATACGCGGAATAGGCCGCCACGTAGAGCGCCCCTTAGGAAGGGGCGCTGCTAGAAGCGCCGGCCCCGCCTCATGCTGCAGCCGCCCGAGCGCTCTGAATTAAGCCTCTGGTGGCTACAGCACTCCCCGGGCTGGCGCATCCATGAGGACGCACCGCCCGGGCGCACCAAGAGGAGAGGAGCTGACAGGGGGGAAGCGCTCAGCACTCCCTCCTGTCACTCCATTGTAGCGTGGCCGAGCTCTTTAAGGGCCGCGGGTACAGGAGCATCTGTCTCCTGTACCCGGCCGGACTGACAGGAAGAGCGCACACAGTGTGCGCTTCCTGTCAGTCCCCGAGTACAGGAAACTAAAGCTCCTGTACCCGTGGACCATAAAGAGCTCGCACGCTACACTAGAGGTAGCAGAGGAGGGAGGGGAGGGGAGAGAGAGAAAGAGAATGACAAGGAGGAGGAAGAAAATGAAAAGGGGGAAAGAGAATGACAAGGGGAGGGGGAGAATGAAAAGAGGGGAAAGAGAATGACAAGGAGAGGGAGAGAATGACAAGGGGGAAAGAGAATGACAAGAGGAGAGAGAGAATGACAAGGGGAGAAAGAGAATGACAAGGGGGAGAGAATGACAAGAGGGGGAAAGGGAATGACAAGGGGGAGTGTAAGGAATGACAAGGGGGAGGAAGAATGACAAGAGGGGGAGAGAATGACAAGGGAGTGTAAAGAATGACAAGAGGGGGAGAGAATGACAAGGGGGGAGAGAGAACTGGCGTTAGTTAAAGGGGTTCTGCAGTTTATTACAACTGATGATCTATCCTCTGGATAGATCATCAGCATCTGATCGGCCAGGGTCTGACACCTGGGACCCCGCCGATCAGCTGTTTGAGAAGGCAGCGGCGCTGGCAGGAGCGCCTCGGCCTTCTTGCTGTTTACCGCAGGCGCAGTGACGTCATGACTAGTATCACTGGCCTTGGCGGGGTTAAGCTCTGTTCACTTGAATGAAGCTTAGCCCCGCCCAGGCCAATGATACTAATCGTGACATCACTGCGAGAAGGCTGAGGCGCTAATGCCAGTGCCGCTGCCTTCTCAAACAGCTGATTGGCGGGGGTCCCGGGTGTCGGACCCCTGCCGATCAGTTTAAATAAACTGCAGAACCCCTTTAATATGGCAGATCATATGGGTGGGGCACTGTGATGTCACATGGGGGGGGGGCGGCAAACTTTTGTTTTGCCTAGGGCGGCAAAAATCCTTGCACCGGCCCTGGTGTCAGGTCTTATTTATCGCTGTGGACTTAACCATGCAGCGACCGCATGACAGAGTGGGGAGGATGACAGCTGCAGTGGCAGTAACAGTTAAACTAGAGGTCCCATGACAAAGTGGGGAGGGTGGCAGCAGTGGCAGTACCAGTGAAAGTAGTGGCCCATGACAGAGTGGGGAGGAGGGTAGCAGCACTGATAGTGACAATAGTGACCCCATGAAGGGTGGGAAGGGTGGTGGCAGTACTAATGACAGTAGTGGATCCATAACAGAGTGGCAGCAGCAGTGACAGTAAAGTTGTGTTCACATCACTGTTTATTTTCCCATTCTTCTGAGCCTTCAGAAGAACAAAAAAGAAAAAAAAAAAAAAGAAAAAAAAATGAAGCCTATATTTTGAGCATCCAAAAAGCCTCTTTCAGAGGGTCATTATTTGATCATTAATTGTAAGCGAAAATCAGGAGTGGGTCAAAAACAGAGATAAAATGTGTAGCGGACTGGACCCTGTACCAGAGTCTGCCCCAGTTTCCTGGAAGGGACTGGTTGCTCGCCTGCTGCCTTTGGACTATGGCCCCCTGTTAAAAGACATCTTTTTTACCTGCAGAAAAGCTTAATTCGTGCTTTTCTGCCTGGGGTTCGGTAGTTTTGGTTGAATGTGTTATACCCCAGATAGGAATCCCATGGAGCCCATTCGTATGAAACTGACTGTAAAGACTTTGGCTCCCATGGCGATTAAACTGTATTGTGTGGTCTGAGCGCCATTCACTTAATAATGTGCGCTCAGACCTGAGCTATCTGGGGATATGTTAAATGTATAGTTTTAATGTAATGTGTCTTACCTGGTGTATTTTAACAGTAATGCTTGTTTTGTGTCCCCATGTGCATAATGGAGTCTTGTCTCTGAAATGTCTGTGTGTGCTGTAAAGGGTGGGACATTGTATATTGAATAGTGATGTCTGTCCTATTGTCCCCACGTGTGTATTGGCGATTTCCCTTTGTCCTGAGAGATAATTGAATGACTCCTCAATTGTCTCCAGGACAGAAGACGTAGTGTATTCTCCTGCCTGTGATGATTACATTACCCATGTAGGGTGATGGTATCACAGGCAGAGGAAGAGATATGCTGGGGGTGTCTGTATTGTCCCATTGTGTGTGATTGGCTGCTGTATCCCGTGTCGCAGTCTTCCTTCTGGTCCCCTAGGGAGTGTCCACCAGGTGGGAGACCTGGATAAATACTCAGGCAGGTAGCCCTCAATAAACTGAGAATTCCTGTTTACCATCAATACGGAGCCTCGTCTTGTTCTTGGGGGGATTCACTGTATGCTGTTAGAGACTGATTGCCAGGAGTGTAAGCTGATTGTCTGCTTTTCCTGTTCGTCTGCTAGCAGCTATTTGGGAGGTTCCAGTACGGGAGTTGGAGTGCTATTTTGTATCCAGTTCGAGTTTGGTGTTCTGCAGTAGCTGTGCCTATATCTCTGTAAAGAGGCCGATCGCCTAAACGGTTTTTACCCCTTGTCTGCAGAAACGGTCCGTTACAATTGGTGGCAGCAGTGGGATTTTTCGGGAATTGGGAGCCCGGTCTCCATTCCCCAGTGGCAGTGTGTACCCCAGGGAGCTGAAGGTGTCGTCCTTCCTCCCCAGCGGCAGTGTGTACCCCAGGGAGCTGAAGGTGCCGTCCTTCCTCCCCAGCGGCAGTGTGTACCCCAGGGAGCTGAAGGTGTCATCCTTCCTCCCCAGCGGCCGTGTGTACCCCCGGGAGCTGAAGGTGCCGTCCTTCCTCCACAGCGGCAGTGTGTACCCCAGGGAGTTGAAGGTGTCGTCCTTCCTCCCCAGCGGCAGTGTGTACCCCAGGGAGCTGAAGGTGCTGTCCTTCCTCCCCAGCGGCAGTGTGTACCCCAGGGAGCTGAAGGTGTCGTCCTTCCTCCCCAGCGGCAGGGTGTATCCCAGAGAGCTGAAGGTGCCGTCCTCCCTCCCCAGCGGCTGTGTGTACCCCAGGGAGCTGAAGGTGCCGTCCTTCCTCCCCAGCGGCAGTGTCTACCCCGGGAGCTGAAGGTGTCATCCTTCCTCCCCAGCGGACAGTGTCTACCCTCGGGAGCTGAAGGTGTTTCCCTTCCTCCCAGCGACAGTGTGTACCCCAGGGAGCTAAAGGTGTCATCCTTCCTCCCCAGCTGCAGTGTGTACCCCAGCAGCAGGACAAGAATATTGAAAGGGGAGACAATTGGTCCCCCCTCCACCAGCAGAGAGAGGGTCAGGGAGAGGAGCCTGCTACCCGCTCTCCCCAGCGGCAGTCTACAGTTCAGAGAGAGGGGCTTGTTACACCCTCTCTCCAGCGGCAGCCTAACCCACCAAGGGGAGATGTTACGCCCCCAACGGTGCAGATGGGACCGTGGTCTCTGCACTTGCAGCACAAGGGGCAAGGATGAGTCGGTCCTGTCCGCCAGCCACAGAGCGGTTTATCCAGAGGGAGACAGTCGGTCTCCTCCCCCCACAACCAGGCTCCCACCAGGCTACTTCCGTGGTAGCACTGGCCCCAGGGTAGAGTACCGCCGGTCTCTGCCCACTCAGCAACCCACCTAGGCAGTCTACCAGTCCCCCGCACAGCAGTAGTGAGGCACCTGGACATGGACAAGTTGCTACTTTATCCAGGTGTAGTAACCATTTATTTTGGGTGGGCTGTACTGCTGTTTGTGCTTCGTGGGTGGGTTGCTGGACTAACCAGGGCACTGACCGGCAGGAGGTCAGATACCCTGTTAGTCTCTTTGGTAAAGGGGAGAAATGTAGCGGACTGGACCCTGTACCAGAGTCTGCCCCAGTTTCCTGGAAGGGACTGGTTGCTCGCCTGCTGCCTTTGGACTATGGCCCCCTGTTAAAAGACATCTTTTTTACCTGCAGAAAAGCTTAATTCGTGCTTTTCTGCCTGGGGTTCGGTAGTTTTGGTTGAATGTGTTATACCCCAGATAGGAATCCCATGGAGCCCATTCGTATGAAACTGACTGTAAAGACTTTGGCTCCATGGCAATTAAACTGTATTTGTGTGGTCTGAGCGCCATTCACTTAATAATGTGCGCTCAGACCTGAGCTATCTGGGGATATGTTAAATGTATAGTTTTAATGTAATGTGTCTTACCTGGTGTATTTTAACAGTAATGCTTGTTTTGTGTCCCCATGTGCATAATAGAGTCTTGTCTCTGAAATGTCTGTGTGTATTGTAAAGGTGGGACATTGTATATTGAATAGTGATGTCTGTCCTATTGTCCCCACGTGTGTATTGGCGATTTCCCTTTGTCCTGAGAGATAATTGAATGACTCCTCAATTGTCTCCAGGACAGAAGACATGTGTGTATTCTCCTGCCTGTGATGATTACATTACCCATGTAGGGTGATGGTATCACAGGCAGAGGGAAGAGATATGCTGGGGGTGTCTGTATTGTCCCATTGTGTGTGATTGGCTGCTGTATCCCGTGTCGCAGTCTTCCTTCTGGTCCCCTAGGGAGTGTCCACCAGGTGGGAGACCTGGATAAATACCGGGCAGGTAGCCCTCAATAAACTGAGAATTCCTGTTTACCATCAATACGGAGCCTCGTCTTGTTCTTGGGGGGATTCACTGTATGCTGTTAGAGACTGATTGCCAGGAGTGTAAGCTGATTGTCTGCTTTTCCTGTTCGTCTGCTAGCAGCTATTTGGGAGGTTCCAGTACGGGAGTTGGAGTGCTATTTTGTATCCAGTTCGGGAGTTTGGTGTTCTGCAGTAGCTGTGCCTATATCTCTGTAAAGGGGGCCGATCGCCTAAACGGTTTTTACCCCTTGTCTGCAGAAACGGTCCGTTACAAAATGTAATAGAAATATTTACAACTCTTCTGTGTTTTGGATCCACTCCTACTTTTGGCTTACAAATACTGATCAAATACTGATGCAAAAAAACTGATCTTGTGAAAGAGGCCTTATACTCAATTTGCATCCATTTCTGCCATTTATGTCTGAAATAAGTTATTTAACAAGGAGAAAAGACCTGCATGCAGGACTTGAATGGCCTTTCATACTGTCAGTATTTGACCAGTATTTAGCATCAGTATATGTAAGCCAAAACCCGGAGTTTGTCCAAAATAGAGATAAAATGTAATAGAAATATGTGTGTCTCATCTGTGTCTTGAACCCACTCCTGCTTTTGGCTTACAAATACAATCAAATACTGACCAAAGTCCTCAAAAATAAAAACACAAAATGGGAGATTTTTAAAAGCATTGTATCATCTAATTGTGAGAGGTACATACCTTATAGGAATAAAAGGCTAAGAAACAATAGGAAACCAATGTGGATAAATAGAACCGTAAAGATAGCAATAAATGACAAAAAGAAAGCATATAAATCACTAAAACAGGAGGGGAGCCAGGAAGCACTGATAAACTATAAGGAAAAAAATAGAATATGTAAAAAACTAATAACAATTGCCAAACTAGAGACCGAGAGATTAATTGTCAAAGAGAGTAAAACTAACCCTAAAATGTTCTTCAATTATATAAATAGTAAAAAATATAAATCTGAAGGAGTCGGCCCCCTACATAGCAATGAGGGAGGTGTTGCAGAGAGCGACGAGGATAAAGCAAAACTATTAAATATTTTTTTCTCCACTATATTTACTGAGGAAAATAAACTGTCAGATGAAATGCAGAATGTAAAAGTAAATTCCCCATTAAAAGTGCCCTGTCTGATCCAGGAAGAAGTACAACAGCGACTTAAAAAGATTAAAATAGACAAATCGCCAGGACCGGATGGCATACACCCCCGTATCCTAAGGGAATTAAGTGATGTCATAGCCAGACCTTTATTTCTGATATTTACAGACTCTATACTGACAGGGAATGTTCCACAGGATTGGCGCATAGCAAATGTGGTGGCAATATTCAAAAAGGGTCCAAAAACAGAGCCTGGAAATTATAGGCCGGTAAGTTTAACATATGTTGTTGGTAAAAAGTTTGAAGGGTTTCTGAGAGATGCTATTTTGGAGTATCTCAATGAAAATAAGCAAATAACGCCATATCTGCATGGCTTCATGAGGGATCGGTCATGCCAAACGAATTTAATCAGTTCCTATGAGGATGGTAAGTTGTAGACTTGACATCGGCGAATCAATGGATGTCGTATATCTGGACTTCTCCAAAGCATTTGACAATGTACCTCATAAAAGGTTAGTATATAAAATGAGGATGCTCAGACTGGGAGAAAATGTCTGTATGTGGGTAAGTAACTGGCTGAGTGACAGAAAACAGAGGGTGGTTATTAACGGTAGATACTCAGATTGGGTCACTTTCACTAGTGGGGTACCTCAGGGGTCAGTATTGGGCCCTATTCTCTTCAATATATTTATTACTGATCTTGTAGAAGGCTTGCACAGTAAAATATCTATTTTTGCAGATGACACTAAACTGTGTAAAGTAGAGATTTCTCCCATCATCTATTTATCCCCAGGACTGTGACTGTGACAAGGGGACATCCTCTGCGTCTGGAGGAAATAAGGTTTGTACACAAACATAGAAGAGGATTCTTCACTGTAAGAGCAGTGAGACTATGGAACTCTCTGCCTGAGGAGGTGGTGATGGTGAGTACAATAAAGGAATTCAAGAGGGGACTGGATGTATTTCTGGAGTGTAATAATATTACAGGTTACAGCTACTAGAGAGGGGTCGTTGATCCAGGGAGTTATTCTGATTGCCTGATTGGAGTCGGGAAGGAATTTTTTTCCCTTAAGTGGGGAGAATTGGCTTCTGCCTCACAGGGGTTTTTTGCCTTCCTCTGAATCAACTTGTAGGAAACAGGCCGAACTGGATGGACAAATGTCTTTTTTCGGTCTTATATACTATGTTACTATGTTACTATGTAAATACTGACCATATGAAAGAGGCCTTACAGATGCTCAAAATACAGGATCCTTTTTTTCTGTTCTTCTGATGGATCATAAGAATAGAAAAATAAACGGTGATGTCAACACGGACAGAAAGGGACAATAGTTGCCCCATAACAGAGTGAGGTTGGGGACCAACAGCAGTGGCAATAACAGGGACAATAGTAGCCTCATAACAGAGTGGGGAGGGGGGGGGGCAGCAGCAGTGGCAGTAACAGAAACAATGGTGGCCCCATAACATAGTGGGGAGGGTGGCAGCAGCAGTGGCATACAGCACAAGATGGTATCAGATCACAGTAGTAGCAGAAGCCCAAAACAGCAGTGTGATAGCAAGACCCAGTGGCATGCATATACTTTTAAAAATGTAACATGAACATATCAGTAGGCCAAGAAGCCCCATTCTAAAAATGGCAGTAGAGGCAGCAGGTGGGTGGCATCAGGCGGGTAGCAGCATCAGAATGTGCAGAATATTCCAGTAAACCAGCACACTACAGTATGATCATTAGAGGCAGAATGATTTATTCTGTTGCATCCGGCATCGGCGTCTGGAAATCCTGGTTAATCCATGCCTGATTCATCTTTATGAAGGTTAGTCTCTCAACATTTAGGAAGGAAAGGCGAGTTCTCTTAGGGGTAACTATGCCCCCCACCACACAGAACACCTGCTCTGATGCCACACTACTTGCTGGGCAAGAAAGCATGTCCATGGCAAACTCAGCCAGCTGCAGCTTTAAGTTTGTATGGACAGTAGTCCAGGGAATCTTGGATCATGTGTGACAGGGTGCAGTCCAAGTATGCCACCACCTGCTGGTTGAAGTTCTGCTAGATGTCTTGCTGCTGCTGGGTGGTTTCTTCAGTAGGTGGCTGAAGAAAACTTCTCATCATAGACTCCAGACATGGCAGCGACCAACTGACTTCACAGCATGTCTCTATAGTAGTCCATTCTTGCATCGCTCATGAAGGTCTAAAAAATGCCTCCCTTTTTGACCAGTAGCGAGGGTCTAACAATGTGGATAGCCAGTAGTCATCCCTCTCCCAAATGATGACAATACGACTGTCACTACAGTGCAGGGAGACTTTTTCTGCATAAGTTTATGTATTCCTACATTTACTTATTCCCACATCAGCCGTAAACTAAGATATGTAATTCAATACCAATAAGATGGAAGCCTTAAGAGTGCCAGGTCTTAATAATGACCATCCTCATTTTTTTCTGGCTTTACTTCTTCCAAATCATCCTTCAAAGTCTCCATGTCCTAAAAAAGTCAGAAAGATGCAGAGAGGGGAGGAGCTGGATGTTCCTGGTGACATACTCTCATCGATATTAGATGATGTGGAAAAGGAGGAAAAGCAGATGTCAGAAGAAGGGCTCCCACCTGTAGGGCAGGAGAGTGCTGGGGTTGGAAAATTGGGTATGCCAGAGCTGATTAAAATTCTTTGTTTACTGTCAAATAAGCTGCAGGAGATTGCAGAGAAGAACAGCAATAATATAGATATTGTCCCCCCCACCTAACTAGTCAAACCCCATACCAGCAATAGCCCTTGTTTAATGGTGCGGAGCGGCCATTAACAATGAAGAACAACTATACAGTAAGGCCTTTATTATTAAATGTAGCCGTACCCTAAGGCAGAGTGGCCTGGGTATACCTGATTTATAGCGATTTGTGATGAAATATTTTGGAATGAATCGAATTTCATGGCGAACTTCGGTGAAGTTGCCAAATCAAAATTTTCTCTCTATTACTTATCTTTATCCATCTGCTTTATTACCTGACTAATAGACAAAGGATGTGGACCACTGTGCCAAATAACTGCTTTGACTTTGGGTGAGTTCTAAAGGTGTTGTGCTGGTAATGCCATAGTTTTCACTCTATAAAAGGGATCTAGTCTTTGTGCAGGGGAGCTACCTCTTGGAATAATTCCAATGTGGATGGCTGTTGACGCACAGGTGCTATCCCTGATACAATATAAAAATGCACGCTGCCACCAATAGTCAATAAAATAATACATCTTTATTAGTACAAAATAATTAAAATACATGCATAATAGACAGTCACACAAACCAAATATTAGGTGCCATGGTGTGGTTTAATCAGAAAATTATGGGAAAAGTGGTAAACACTGAGTATTCAACAATAGGTTTAATATAGAGGATACAGTTCTATAAATATAAGGAAACAATGAAGGAAAACCTCCAACCTCAATAATTTAATTAACAGTAATACAGACCCAAAGTATGGCACTCAAACAGACCTGTGTTTTGCCTTGCTTCCTCAGGGGAGTTGCTGTATATGAGGCAATACACTGCTTAAATACCATTTAGGATACAATCAAAGTTCTCTAAAACATATGTTAGTAATCAATTTAATTCATGTATATCTTATAACTAGGACAACAGATAAAGTCAGACAGGTGACAGACAGAGAACAGACTAAACAGAAACTAACAGATCGTCTCATTCCAGAAGGTCAGCATTATGTGACAAGCTAATAAAATTCTGTGCCAATGCAGAATAAGCTAGTGTTAGTAGTTCCTTTGCCAAGATGGAAGCAAAGATGGAGGCAGAGATGCAGTGAGTCCCCAAGGTACCAGTGCAGAGGATGGGAGTACTATCCCCAGAGGACAAAGTATGGTGGCTAGCAGAGTGGCAGTTAATGGCAATGTGCTCTCTTGCTGATGACCATCTCTCTTGAACTTCTGGCTAACAGCTGTGTGCTGGCACTTATGGCTATGTATGTTCACTGTAAAAATACAGACTTTTATGAGGTGGTCTGATTTAGATGCAATCTAGGTGATTGGTGTCTGAGCCATAGTCACTCACATGCAGCAGGGTCTGCAAAGTTGTAGCTTTCTGGTCACTCTGCTGACTATAAACATTGTAGCATTTCAAGTATCTGTGATTTCTTGCAGTCTCTCTGGAGTAGTGGTCTCACCGGAGAGTTAAATCCAAAGCTGGTCCCTAAGACCCTGGGAGCAGGAGCAATTGGACGTGCTTCCTCACTCCACACTTGTATCACTAGCACTCACCTTACTGACAGGCAGCAGGACCAGCCCACTCCCAAACAAAAGTGGAAGAATGTGATGATTAATCCTAATGCCAACCACTGGCAGCTGTACTTCATCTGTTGGTGTAACAGTAAACATGGTTAAAACATTACATACCAAACTATTGCAGATACCACTAGGTCTGGGGCACTGCAGAAGCGAAGCCCAATTAAAAATTCTCCAACTGGAAAAAGAAGAAGCAGCTGCCTTAGTCTTTGAACAAGCTTTAGGCCAGGGATCAGCAACCTCCGGCACTCCAGCTGTTCAGAAACTACAACTCCCAGAATGCTTCAGTCACTTGGGAGTTAGAAGAACAGCTGAGCATGTTTTCATGCTGGGAGTTGTAGTTTCACAGCAGCTAGAGTGCCAAAGGTTGCTGATCCCTGCTTTATGCCAAGATACTTATCTGGATTGCTTCATCCCAGAAGAAGTTGAAGACACAGCTAATCGCACTGCTTATTACATGCTAAAGCAATCATCACCTACACCTCCTGCTAGCCACATCTAATGCTAAAAGCAGAAACATCCAAGTTGCACATGTCAGCGCAACTTCCATATAGATGTACCCACACAGCAACAGATGCAACCACCTACCAAGGTAACTTCCTGCCTCAAGTCAGCAGATCCTCCAGAGACTAAACAATAGTTTAGCACTTAGGCTACATCATTTTGTTCTGAAATAGCTCAGACTTATACACCAGAGAACTTACACATACCAGGGGCAACATATGTTAATATGGTAACAAAGAATGGGAGATCAGACATGCCTGCCAGATACATGATGCACAGGGAGCTAATAAACAGCAGTATCTCAAAGTTTTAAGACCATGGTGAGGACTATATGGCCTGGAAATCAACCTTTTGATCTTAACCTCACTGCCAAGAAGACTTTCTTGTGAACTGGTTAGCCGAGAATCTGCCGAGCACATCAAATTATTAAGAGCAGTTCATTTGGCCTAATCAGAAGAAGGTTCTTGCTGCAGCATAGGAGACACTTGAACAAACCTATAGTAGTTCTGATGCTATAGAAAACACCTAATTTAAAAGACAGGATATTAGTGAACTGGCTAAATCACATCCTCATCTGCCAGGACTGAGTTACCTTGATACTGCTCACGGAGTGAAGCCAATGGTGTCCAAACTACAAACATACTATAAGACAGAGTTCAGACTAAGCAAATATACATCTACACTCACAAGTGCATATCCATAAGGCAAAAAAAGTTGGTTAAAAGATGGCTGCACAATACATCATATACTCATAATAAAAAAAAAAAAAGGGGGCTCATTCTAAAATGGAATGAAGGAAACTCTTAGCGCACATTTTTGATCAAAAGTATGTCGGGCCCAAGTGCCACATCACGGTGGCTTCTGCACAAGGGTCCCTAACACTACAGATACTGTGTCTTATAGACTTACCACTCTCCTTTTATTCAGGGCACTGCAGGAACCAGCTAAATTGATTTTGTGCTGAGAAGTCCCAGGTACTTGGGCGTTGCTCAGTCCAAAAGAGTCTGAACTCTTTTTTTATAGTATATATTGAGGGTAGCGCCTCCTCAAACCAGATTGCAAAAGTTATTAAGTTGACCGAATGCAGTATTGACAAATAAGTTGCAGCTACTATATGCATGCTATTCCCACTCCCGGCAACGCACAACCTTCAGAACCATCTAACTCCATCACAAAACATGGCGGGGAGCCACAATCTCAAGATTAAAGTACAACCATTGCCATCATTTCATGCATGGAAGTATGTGGGAAAGGGACTGGTCCAAAAAACTGCAACAAGGTGTGTCTGGTCAAGATCTACCCAGAAGGGCATCGTGAGAAAGCCACCAGAATGTATGCCATTATTGATAAACAAAGCAGGTCAGGAACACTAATGCAAAGCACCAGAGACAAACAGGCGTGAGATTGTCAGGGCCGAGCCCTGTGAATCAAGCGGCAGTGAGAGCTTCTTTAGTAGCGGGAAAAGCCCCATACAGGCGAAGAACTCTTGTTGATAAGGTGAATCAATTCGGACAAATCAAATTGCTTATCTCTATACATAGACCTCTTAAGTGTCCCTTTTTTGGAGGGCTAGTCTCTACTTTTGACTCAAGTGCCTCAGCTCCTTAAAGGGCATCTGTCAGCAGATTTGTACATATGACACTGGCTGACCTGTTGCATGTGCGCTTGACAGCTTAAGGCATCTATGTTGGTCCCATGTTCATATGTGCCCACATTGTTGAGAAATATTATGTTTTAATATATGCAAATGAGCCTCTAGGAGCAACGGGGGCCATTGCACCTAGACGGTCAGCTCTCTCTGCAACTGCTGCACCCTCTCCACTTTGATTGACAGGGTCAGATAGAGAAAATGTTATCATGGCCCGGCCCTGTTAAAGTGGAGAGGGTGCAGCAGTTATAGAGAGATCAGAGCCTCTAGGTATAACTGCCACGCCGTTTTGCTCCTACAGCCTAATTTCCATAATTTAAACCTTCATTGTTATCAGCAATGCGGGCACATATGAACATGGGATCAACACAGATGCCTTCAGCTGCCAAGTGCACATGTAACAGGTCAGCCAGGGTCATAGGTACAAAACTGCCCTTTAACGGTCTCTCTTTTTGCATTATTACATTTACAAAATTGATCCAAGTGTTTGTCTGGTTCCTGTCTGTATATTAGAGCCCCTCTTGTATATTATTTCCTTATTTAATGCAATTTGGATTTTAGAAATTTTTATATTTATAAAATGTTTGTGCTATTGTGTAAAAGAAAACTATTGAAGTATATAAATATGCAGGAACATGGGTCTTTCACACAATGATCCATAAGTGTCCTCCTTTGACCATTCAAAAAGTTGGGAGGTATTCTATACATGCAGACAAACAGATGCATGGAGAGTAAGAGAAGTTTCTTGTCTGCAGGTAAAAGGAATAAATATATGACTTGGAAAGTCAGCTCGGCTCTTTCTGACAGTAGCTAGCTTGATCTATCTAATTTAGCAAAGGCGAATATTAAACAGCCGGTGGCACGGTATAATCCTTCTCACAGCGACTGCTAAGCTCTGAGTGTAAGGCATTATAAATAATCCTGCTCCAGTATGAGTGTTAATGAGCAGGTGAGACCTACGCCGCGGAACCATAGAAATGCAACGCTGAAATCAATTTATTCCTTTTCTACATAATTGCGTATTTTCCCTTGTGATAACACCGCCACTGTCTTAGTCATTTGTAATAAAAGAGATTAAATTAGGAGCTAATAATGTACAACAATATATGTTAATTAACTTCCATTTCCAGGTCAGTTAACCCTTTCAGAATGGTGTGGGTACTGGTGCAGACGCATGTCTGGTGCAGATTCATAGGGGACGTTCTGCCATGAAGAGTATGAACATTTCTTTGATTTCATACATACCTGAGCCATCATTTGCTGTAAATATACATTTGGCAGATTTTCAATGGTGATCTTTCAAAGCCTTATAGTTAATATGGTTGTATGCGTTATTGAGAGACTCATTGTGATAAATGAGTTGCCTATTATAGTTAATGTTTTTCATGAAAGGAGAGAAAAATGTAGAAAAAAAAAGTTTCTCTAAAAGCTACGGTACGTGAACATTGCTGCTGCCACCTAGTGGAAAGAACAGAATTAAGAACAGGGGAAAAGTACCCTAACACTCTATTCCCTTTGGTTTTTACATTAGGAAATGTACATGTGCTTGAAAGGGTTAAGTTTTCATTAAAGATAATGTCTCAATATCATTTTGGTTATGGCATGAATTATAGTAGATAGATAGATACAGATATCAATAGATAGATAGATAGATAGATAGATAGATAGATAGATAGATACAGAGATAGATACAGATAGATAGATAGATAGATAGATATCAATAGATAGATAGATAGATAGATAGATATATAGATAGATAGATAGATACAGATATCAATAGATAGATAGATAGATAGATAGATAGATACAGATATAGATAGATAGATAGATAGATAAGAGATAGATAGATAGATAGATACAGATATCAATAGATAGATAGATAGATAGATAGAGATATCAATAGATAGATAGATAGATAGATACAGATATCAATAGATAGATAGATAGATAGATACAGATATAGATAGATAGATAGATAGATACAGATATAGATAGATAGATAGATAGATAGATAGATAGATAGATACAGATATCAATAGATAGATAGATAAATAGATAGATAGATAGAGATATCAATAGATAGATAGAGATATCAATAGATATATAGATAGATAGATACAGATATCGATAGATAGATAGATAGATAGATAGATACAGATATTGATAGATAGATAGATAGATAGATAGATAGAGATATAGATAGACATATATATGTTATATAACATATAATACAAGTACATAATGGAATAAAAAAATACTACTGTTATTTGTATGTACATTTTTATAGCTGTAGAAAAATCTCACAGTGATAAATTGTGGTAATATCTGCACATACATCTTGACCATCATTTTGGTCATTGTTCTAGACCAGGGCTCCCCAGGAGGCAGCAGCAGCAAGAGCTGCCACTTTTACACTATGATTATAGCAATTTAAGGGTTCATTCACACGTCCGTGTGTGTTTTGTGGATCCACGGATCCGCAAAACACAGACATCGGCGATGTGCGTTCCGCAATTTACGGACCGCACATCGCCGGCACTCTCATAGAAAATGCCTTTTCTTGTCCACAATTGCGGACAAGAATAGGACATGTTCTATTTTTTTTGGGAGCGCGATTGCGGACCCGGCTGGGACATCGTCTGTCCCCATTGAAACTAATGGGTACGCAATTCCGTTCCGCAAAATGCGGAACGGAATTGCGGACGTGTGAATGGACCCTAAGGGTCAAGTCTTAGTGGCCAAGGATGTGCTGTAGCTCCTGGAGGTGCAGAAGTATCAGTGGCATCTGCCACATATTAAGACACTTGTTAGGTCGGTGTCCTGTTAGGGATTTTGCATTAGGGCCAAGGAGCAACAAGTCACTATTGTGTGTCTAATGTTCCATTCCAAGGAGCAGCTTTTTCTTTCCTCTGGACACAATAAGATACTTCACTGATTTTGTGACTAAAGTGAAGGAATACAGCAAAGCGTATGCTAAACAGTAATAATTCTTACCCTGCGTATTATATTATTGCATTATTTCATTCTACAAAGGAGCTATAAAAAATGAAAGGTGGAATCTGATTGGTTGCTACACCAGTTTGATAAATCTCCGTGTATATTCCGTATGTAGATAATAGATATGTTTATACATGCACTTTTAGCCATTTTCCATACAATGTATTAGAGAGACATCTAGTAGCTATAATTGTGATATCACAGAGCATTTCCTAAGCTTTGACAAGGTTATATATTTCATGCACATGATGTCTCAGTGTGGTCTGGTATGGCTGAAACCACCAGAAAAAGAAAATCATGAAACTGCCTCGAGCATGTCTCTGAGAGAGCGTACCAAGGCAGGTAGTGGATGTGGAGTCTACACTGTTTTTAATATAAATTATTGATAAATCGGAAAGTAATACCATCTACTGTAATGTCATTTTCTGGGTTATATGTGAGCGCAGAAACTGAATAAAGAAATGCTCACCCAAATATTGATTTTATGACTGATGGGCTCATTACATTGACATCATCGATAATATTGCCCGTAGACACTATCAACTAGAGATGAGTGAATCGAAGTTGATGAAGTGGAATTCGATCCGAACTTCAGGAAAAATTCAATTCGCACCAAATCCGAATTTCCTCAAGATTCGTGGTAACGAATCACATTTTTTCCTAGAATGGCTGCTGCACGTGTTAGGACATGGAGCAAGGAACTCTAGGAACGAGGGATTACCCACAATGCCATGCATACAGCCAATCAGCAGCCAGCCAGCCTATGATGTCACAGTCCTATAAATAGCCTCAGCCATCCTAGATTCAGCCATTTTCCAGTGTACTTAGTGCAGAGAGAGACGTTAGCAGACGCTGGGGACAGTGCTATGAAAGACTTGAAAACTTATATTTTTCTAAATAGAAGTTCAGGGAAAGAGCATTAGAAGTGTAGGGAAAGGTTAGGGAGGAATTATTCCACAGTATTGAAGGATCCAAATTGCCATTATACAGCTTTGTATTTCCAGCAAACCGTTCTTGTTATTGGGGTGGAAGTGGTGTGTGATACAGCCATTAACAGGGTTTATTACAAGGAAATATTTCTATGTCTTATTTGCCCTTGTGCGGTGCAGTTATATGTTCTAAAGCATTTTTTGGCTTGTATTAGAGGGAAAAAAGGGCTGTTGTGTGCAGTGAAGTGAGAAAATTAGATGTATTAGTGGCAAAAAAATATATATTCGCCGTTCAGCGGTGCAGTTATATGTTCTAAAGCCCTTTTTGGAGTGTATTAGTGGCACAAAAATATATATTTACCATTCGACGGTGCAGTTATATGTTCTAAAGCTCTTTTTGGCGTTTATTATTGGCAAAAAAATCTATATTATTTGACAATCAGCGGTGCAGTTATATGTTCTAAAGCCCTTTTTGGTGTGTATTAGTGGCGAAAAGTATATATTATTTGCCGTTCACCGGTGCAGTTATATGTTCTAAAGCCCTTTTTGGCGTGTATTAGTGGCAAAAAAATATATATTATTTGCCGTTCAGCAGTGCAGTTACATATTCTAAAGCCCTTTTTGGCGTGTATTAGTGGCACAAAAAAAAGTATTTGCCGTTGTGTGGTGAAGTGAGTAAATTACAGCCCTTTTTGGCATGTATTAGTGGCAAAAAAATATATATTTGCTGTTCAGCGGTGCAGTTATATGTTCTAATGCCCTTTTTGGCATGTATTAGTGGCGCAAAAAACAGTATTTGCAGTTGTGTGGTGAAGTGAGAAAATTAAAGCCCTTTTTGGCGTGTACCACTGGCAAAAAAATATATATTATTTGCCGTTCAGCTGTGCAGTTATATGTTCTAAAGCCTTTTGTGGCGTGTATAAGTGGAAAAATAAGGGCCTACTTGATGTTCAGCAGTGCAGTTATATGTTCTAAAGCCTTTTGTGGCGTCTATAAGTAGAAAAAAATAAGGGCCTATTTGGCGTTGAGCAATGCAGTTATATGTTCTAAAGCCCTTTTTGGCGTGTATTAGTGGAAAAACAATATAAATTATTTGCCGTTCAACGGTGCAGTTATATGTTCTAAAGCCCTCTTCGGCGTGTATTAGTGGCACAAAAAAGTATTTGCCGTTGTGTGGTGAAGTGAGTAAATTACAGCCCTTTTTGGCGTGTATTAGTGGCAAAAAATATATATTTGCTGTTCAGCAGTGCAGTTATATGTTCTAAAGCCCTTTTTAGCGTGTATTAATGGCACAAAAAACAGTATTTGCAGTTATGTGGTGAAGTGAGAAAATTAAAGCCCTTTTTGGCGTGTATTACTGGCAAAAAAATATATATTATTTGCCGTTCAGCTGTGCAGTTATATGTTCTAAAGCCTTTTGTGGCGTGTATAAGTGGAAAAAATAAGGGCCTACTTGATGTTCAGCAGTGCAGTTATATGTTCTAAATCTCTTTTTGGCGTGTATTAGTGGGAAAAAAGGACTTATTAGCCGTTGTGAGGTGAAGTGCGAAAATTAAAGACGTTTTTGGGGTGTTTCAATTTCCTTTTTATTTATTTATTTGATCTAACAGTATGTCAGACACAGAAGTGCCAGGCCCTGCACAGGGGAGTGGCAGAGGCCAAAATGTTTCTGGTGCAGGCACAGGTCGCAGCATAGTAAGGGGGTGTGGCAGCAGGAGTGAGTCGCAGTGAGAGGCCTGAGCTCCTTGTGTCATCTAGTGGTCGTGTCTTGACCAGCAACCCAGCGGTTCTTGAATGGTTGACTCGGTCATCCACTTCGTGCTAAGTGACATCAGACACCCCCAGCCAACAGTCGGTGGGTTCGTCAGACACAACCCTTAGTTGGCATGGCCCGGGAGCAGGCCCTGTTCCCTCACCTGTCCTCAACCTGGCTCTGTCCTTTTATGTTCCCTCAGCCAGAGAAGTATTATATGCTGTGGGCTCAGCTCCACTATACAGCGAGGATAAGCTACTAGAGGACAGTCAGTAGCTACTGGCCAGCCAAGATGTGGAGGAGACATCCGCTGCTTCCTCCAGTAGGTGGGCAAGTAGTAATGAGGAGAGTGACGCGGGAGCTGGTGTTGTGAGCGGTCAGACTCCTGACCCAGAGACCGTTGAGTAGGACATCAGTGACGTGCAGACAGTACTCGATGATGATGATGATGTAGCTGATTGCACTTGGAAGCCGGGTGAATTAGGAGTTTCATGATCATCAGGAGAAGAGGATGGCAGCTTGCCCGTGAGGCAGCGGCAGAGCCAGCAAGTCGCTAGTGTGGCCGGGAGTCAGCAAGGTGGCAGCAGTGGGAGGTCGGGAGCCAAACGTGCCCGGGGTAGACCACTTGCTTCTCAGAAGCCTACCTGCCCGGAAAGTAGTGGTGCAGGGGTTCATAGAAGCAGCGGTGGTAGCAGTCAGTCATTGCGGAGTGTTGGGGTAAAATCCCCTACTTGGCGGTGTGGCAGTTTTTTTGTTAAGCTGCCGAAGGAGGTGAATATGGTCATTTGTATAATCTGTGGACAGAAGTTGAAGCGTGGCCAGGGTGCCAATGTTGGCACCACGGCCTTGCATCAACATATGCAGCGTCACCAACATTGACTTGTAAGGCTGAGTTCCCACTTGAGTTATTTGGTCAGTTTTGGCCCCGTAACTGCCCAAATAAGTGAAATGTGCAGTGATTCTAAGAGCGACGCATTGCATTATTCTCTACTGCTCTCTAAAACAAGAGTATCTAGTATGATTTATAAAATTCACATACTTTAGACTAGATCAACAAAAGTACTGAGAGACCTACACATTAAACCTACAGGAGTTTTTATGATATCCCATTCTAATTCCATAGGCATAAATATGGAGTTGCTCCAACCTTTACATCTAAAGCAGCTTCCACTCTTATGGACCTTGCTTTGTGCACTGGAACACAGTCATGGTGGAACAGAAAAAGGCCTTTCTCAAACTGTTCTCAAAAAGTTGTAAGTGTACAATTGTTCAAAATGTCTTGGTATGCTGAAGCATTAGGATTTTCTTCACTCAAAATAAGGGGCCTAGGCTGACCCCTGAAAACAACCCCCCCCCCCCCCATAGCACCCCGCTTCCTGCACCAGACTTTACAGCTGGAACAATGCAGTCAGGCAGGTAAACTTCTCCTGGCATTCCCCAAATTCAGACTTGTCCATCAGACTGACAGATAGAGAAGTGTGATTCATCATTCCCCTGAACGAGTTTCCACTGATCCAGTTTCCAAAGGCAACATGCTTTCCACCACTTCATTCAACGCTTGGCATTGTGCTTGGTGATGTAAGGCTTGCATGCAGCTGCTCGTCCATGGAAACCCATGCCATGTAGCTCCCGGCACTGAGCAGTTTTTGAGCTGATGTTAATACCAGAAGAGGTTTGGACTCTGCCGTTATTGAGTGAGCTGAAGATTGGTGGCTTTTATGCACTATACACCTTAGCACTCTGTGACCCTGTTTTGTAACTTTAAGTGGTCTCTACTTCATGGCTGAGTTGCTGTGGCTCCTAAAAGCTTCCACTTTGAAATAATACCACTTATAGCTGATGGTGGAATATCTAGGAGTGAAGAAATTTCACAAACTGACTTGTGGCAGCAGTGACATCCCATTACAGGACTATGCTGGAATTCAGTGAGCTCTTTATAACAAACCATTCTTTCACAAATATTTGTAAAGGCAGACTGTATGGCTAGGGCTGGATTTTATACACCTGTGGCAAAAGGACTGAAGGAAATAACTGAATTCAATGACTGAGATGTGTTTTCTAATACTTTTCTCCATATGGTTTGCCATTCAGTGCCCAAATAAATACACAGTTGAATCGCATTATTTTAAGCACCAGTTAATATCCAGAGGAACTACTGAGTGCAGCACGGACAGCAGCTGGATGACGGACTCTCATCATCTATTTTCTTCTTCCCCATGGCAACTAGTGTTTGACAAAGGTCCATGTCGGACCGAAACGTCACATGTACACATTGATGTTGCCTGGCATAAGAAAACCAAATAAAAATACTTTCAACGAATGAATGTTTACAGGGTTGGGACCCCACGACTAGAGCACCCAAATCAGGACACGAGTGCCACATCCCTCTGAGAGTGTGGCACCCCTTATATACTCACCAAGCCAGCTCACCACACGTGACTTCATAATCTACGCTCTGCAGACGTCGAAAGTAGGAAGTGGTCATCATAATAATGTGACTCCACTGTGTCATACAATCTTACAGTTTCCAAATAACATTATAACTAGGGAGTGTAGTTGCATCCTTTCCATAGGGTCCAAGTGTGGGATCAAAGCTTTGAATGCTATGTTTTTTGCAACCACTGGCGCCCCCTTCAGTATTAACAGGTTACCACACAGGATGCACAACCCCTCTAATGCCTGCTCTGATTGACATGTTTCTAAGTTAAAGCCTGGAGCAATTTTTCACCATCCCAGTAACTAATCTATATTGTATCAGTGTCATCATGAAATTATAATATCCACCTGTCGTTGCAGGTGACTTTAGAATATGCTGTCATGTGTTTAAATAATCTTGCCATTTATATCACTTGTATCCTGCATTTATCACAATTTGTAAAATTTACCTGGATATGTGTAAAAACAGGAGTGGATCCAAAACAGAGATGACATGTGAATGGAATATTTGAATGTCTTCTGTGTTTTGTATCCACTCCTGCTTTTGGCTACCAAATCATAAGCCAATTCTGATGAGACCATACAGGCCTTAAAGCTGCTACACAGACAGGATCCGTAGTGCATCTAATTTTTCCTTCCTTCTGACAAATCAGAAGAAGGGTCAACTAATTGATGATGTCAGCCAGGCCAAAAAGGCAAAATGGTGACCAAGTCATGGAGTGGGGAGAGTGGGACAATAACTTCAGAAATTCACATAGTGTCCCGATGACATAGTGTTGAAATAGCAACAACATGAAGAGGCCACAGACTGGCAAAGTGACATAATGTGGAGGTGGCAGCAGCAGCATGAGGAGGCCACAGAGTGCAAGGTGACATAGTGTAGAGGTGGCAGCAGTATGAGGAGACCTGAGTGGTGAGGTGGCAACAGCATCAGGAGACCACAGAGTGAACCGTTGACAGAGTGGGGAGGTGGGTGGCAAAAACAGTACCCGCTGACGATGGTGGGTGTGAGAAGGAGCACTTGGCATCAGATGTGTGGCATCAGGCAGGTGGCAGCATCAGAATAGTAGCTGAGGCAGATAGCCAAAAGAAACCGATCTCTTTTGTCAAGGTTTGGGTGAGGCAGCATGGATGATATAATCTGATGCATCAGGCATTGGTGGGTGGAAATCCTGGATGAGCCACTTCTGATTCATTTTGACAAAGGTCAGTCTCTCCACATTTTGGGTGGATAGGCGAGTTGTCCTTGTGGTAACTATGGCCCCGCTGCACTAAACACCCACTCTGATGCCACACTACTGGCCGGGCAGGACAGCCTTTCTAGGGAAAACTCGGCCAGTTACAGCCACAAATCCAGTTTGCCTGCCCAGTAGTCCAGCGGATCTTCAATGTGGGGTAGCAGGGTGCTGTCCAGGTATGCCACCACCTGGTTCAGGTTCTGCTCCAGGTCTACCTGCTGCTGCTGGCCTGGTGAATAGTTTCTTTACTAGGCGGGTTAAGAAAGCTGCTGATCATCGACTCTAAACTCAAGCTGCTGCTGATGGAGCTGGTACTGCTTCTACCCCTCCCCCTACCCAGCCACAGCAGCCATGGCACTGGAACCTGAGCACAGAGGCGATGGACGATGGCCCAGATAGGCAGCGGCCAACTGACTAAATAGGATGTCTATATTAGTTCAGTTTGTCCTCCCTCTCAGTGGGTGTAAAAAAAGCCCCCATTTTGGACTGGTAGCAAGGTGGAGAGCCAGAAGTCATCCCTCTGCCGAATAGTGATAATTCGTCTGTCACTACCAAAGCAAGTGAGCATGCAGTGGACCATTTGCGCAAGTGACCCAATGGGTGGAAACATCGCATATAAGCCTATGTCGGGGGACCCTGCTTGGTGGTGTACGAGTGGCTGAAGTGCATGCAAAGTTTTTTAGGATGTCTTGCAGATGGGTGGAAGACTTCAGGAACCGCTTGACAACCAGATGGCATGGTTCAGCCCTCCTTGTCGCAGCGTCAACACCATGTTCTTCCCATTGTCGGTCACCATGGTTCCGATTTTGAGTTGTCACGGAGAAAGCCAGGATTTGATTTCTCGATGAAGGAGCAGATCCTCCCCTGTGTGACTCCGTTCACCCAGGCAAACGAGGTGTAGAACAGCGTGACACTGCCGTGCCCTGTATATGTGGTATTCTGGAAGGGCACTGTGAATTGTTCCTGCAGTGGAGGCTGAGGACACGCTGGAGAATGAGGAGGCAGAGGCCGTTGCTGGTTTGGCTGTGCAGAAACCACATTTACCCAGTGAGCCATAAAGGACATATATTGTCCTTCACTGTAGTTATACCTCCACACGTCGGCGCTGCCGTGCACTTTGGCAGACACCGATAGGCTCAAGGACTGGCCCACCTTCTGTTCTACATATTTGTGCAGGGCTGGTACTGCCTTTTTGGCAAAGAAATGACAGCTTGGGACTCTCCACCTCGGTTCGGCACAAGCCATCAGTTCTCTGAATGGTGTACAGTCCACCACTTGGAAAGGGAGGGACTGCAGCACCAGCAACTTGGCCAGGAGCACGTTCAGCTTCTGCGCCGTTGGATAAGTGCATGCATACTGTTGTCTCTTGCTTCGGTGATTGGTTGCTGATGGAATGACTGACGAGGAGTAGGAGCAGGAGCATCAGGTCCAGTAGATGGTGGGAAGGACAGATTGCTCCCTTCGGCTGAGGTGGTGGAGCCTTGACTGCCTGAAATCGTGTACATGCCAATGGGTGATGAAGCGGTTACTGTGGCAGACTGGACCACCACATTAGAGCCACGGTTCTTCCAGGCCACTTTATGGTGACACTGCATATGTTGACACAAGGACGTGGTGCCAAGATTGGCACCCTGGCCACGCTTTTACCTTCTGCCCACAGATTCAGCAAATGGCTATGTTCACTTCCTCCGGTGGCTTAACAAAAAACTGCCACACCGCAAGCTGCCACCCTCTTCTCCCGATGAAGATGAAGCCCCTTCGTCACCCAGCTACCAATTGCGATCGGCTACATCATCATCGATTACTGTCTGCACTTCACTGATGTCCTCCTCAAAGGTCTCTGAGCCAGGAGCCTGACCACTTGCAACACCAGCTCCCAAGCCACTGTCCCCATCACTACTTGCCCGCCTACCAGAGGAAGCAGCGGATGTCTCCTCCACATCTTAGCTGCCCAGAAGCTGCTGACTCTCCTTTAGTAGCTCGTCCTCGCTGTATATAGTGGAGCTGAGCCCACAGCATATGATACTTCTCTGGCTGAGGGAACAGAAAAGGACAGAGCCAGGTTGAGGACAGGTGAGGGCACAGGGCCTGCTCCCAGGCCATGCCAACTAAGGGTTGTGTCTGATGAACCCCCCGACTGTTAGCTGGGGGTGTCTGACCTCACTTGAGATGAAGTGGATGACCGAGTCAACCATTCAAGAACCTCTAGGTTGCTAGTCAAGACATGACCGCTAGCTGTCATTGGGAGCTCAGGCCTTTCTTTTCATGAGACAACGCTGAAGATATGACACTTTGATACAATGTAAAGTAGTCAGTGTACAGCTTGTATAAGTGTAAATTTGTTGTTCAAAATAAGTCAACACACAGCCCTTAATGTCTAAACCACTGGCCACAAAAGTGAGTACACCCCTAAGTGAAAATTGACAAATTGTGTCAATATTTTGTGTGGCCACCATTATTTTCCAGCACTGCCTTAACTCTCTTGGGCATGGAGTTCACTAGAGCTTCACAGGTTGCTCCACTCCTCCATGACGACATCATGAAGCTGGGGGATGTTAGAGACCTTGCGCTCCTCCAACTTCGGTTTGAGGATACCCCACAGATGCTCAATAGGGTTTAGGTCTGGAGACATGATAGACAATTCCAGTACCTTTACCCTCAGTTTCCTTAGCAAGTCAATGGTTGTCTTGGAGGTGTGTTTGGAGTCGTTATCATGTTGGAATACTGACCTGTGGCCTAGTTTCTGAAGGGAGGGGATTATGCTCTGCTTCAGTATGTCACAGTACATGTTGGTATTCATGGTTCCCTCAATGAACTGTTGCTCCCCACAGCCGGCAGCCCTCATGCAGCCCCAAACCAGGACAGTATGCTTGACTGTAGGTTAGGAACACTTGTCTTTGTACTCCTCATCTGGTTGCTGCCACACACGCTTGACACCATCCTAACCATATAAGTTTATCTTGGTTTCATCAAGCCAAGTGACATGGTTCCAGTAATCCAAGTCCTTAGTTTGCTTGTCTTCAGCAAACAGTTTGCTGTTTTTTTTTGTGCATCCTCTTTAGAAGAGACTTCCTTCTGGGACGACAGCCATGCAGATCAATTTGATGCAGTGTGCGGAGTATGGTCTGAGCACTGACAGGCTGGCCCCCCCACCCCTTTAACCTCTGCAGCAATGCTGGCAGCACTCATACATCTATTTTGAAAAGACAATCCCTGGATATGACACTGAGCATGTGCACTCAACTTCTTTAGTCGACCTTGGCGAGGCCTCTTCTGACTGGAATCTGTCTTGGTAAACTGCTGTATGGCCTTGGACACCATGGTGCAGCTCAGTTTCAGGGTGTTGCCAATCTTTTTATAGCCTAGGCCATCTCTATAGAGCAACAATTCTTTTTTCAGCTCCTCCAAGAATTCTTTGCCATGAGGTGCCATGGTGAACTTCCAGTGACCAGTATGAGAGATTACATCAAATTTCACACACTTGCTCCCCATTCACACCTGAGACCTTGTAACACTAACGTGTCACATGACACCAGGGAGGGAAAAGGGCTAATTGGGCACAATTAGGCCATTTTTATTTAGGGGTGTACTCACTTTTGTTGCCAGAGGTTTAGACATTAATGGCTGTGTGTTATTTTAAGGGCACACCAAATTTGTCATATCTTCAGTGCTATCCAATGAAAAGATATAATAAAATATTTACAAAACATTTGTGAGATACTGTAACTGCACCGCACAAGGGCTAATAAGATATAGAAATATTTCCTAGTAATACACTCTGTTAATGGCCGTATCACACAGCACTTGCACCCCAATAAAAAGAAAGGTTTGCTGGAATTACAGAGGTATCATCTATTGCAAACCTGAAAGCAGCAGTATAATGGCAATTTGGATCCCCAGTCAGTGCAGCAAGGTGTAATAGGATTGTTCCTATTACCCAAGCTGTACACTCCCCTATTGGACCCTGTTCTCCTTTTATAGTGTGGACTAATTCCTCCCCATACTTTCCCTACACCTCTAATGCTCTTTCCCTGAACTTCTATTCAGCAAAATAAAAGTTTTCAAGTCTTTCCTAGCACTTTCACTAGCGCCTGCTGATGTCTCTCCCTGCACTCAGTACACTGGAAAATGGCTGAATTCAAGATGGCTGAGGCTATTTATAGGGCTGTGACATCACAGGGGCTGGCTGCTGATTGACTGCATGTATGGCATTGTGTGTGATCCCTCGTTCCCAGAGTTCTTTGCTTCATGTCCTCACATGTGCAGCAGCAATTTTAGGAAAAAATGCAATTCGTTACCACCTAAGCGTGCGGAAATTTTTGATTCGGTGCTAATCGAATTTTACCTGAAATTCGGATCGAATTCCACTTTGTCAACTTCAATTCGCTCATCTCTACCTTATACACATAATATCTTTAAAGGGGTATTCCCATCTAAGACAATGGGGGCATAATGCAAGGATATGTCCCCATTGTTTCATACATGCGGGTCACACCTCTGGGACCACCAAGCGCTCTCCCCATAGTAGTCAATGGGAACGAACCACGCTTGTGCGGCCACTGCTCCCATTCAACTTTCAAGGCTCCATTCTCGGTGTAGGTGCAGGTTCCAGCAATGAAACACGCCGGAATGCTTCATCATGTTCTATTTAGCACCCGATGACACTTGGTTCGGCTCAGTCTTAGTCAGTGTGAGCTGCATCAGAAGGGATAGATAGTGTAGGGACAGGATTTTTTTTTTTTTTTAGGCAGGGTTTAGTGTTGAAAGGTGTTAAAGACCCAAAAGTCCTTATATGGACTTTTGTTTTATCTGGCTGCAATATATATTATTAGCGCAACCTGCGCTAAATTGTGTGCAATTGTTTGGCCACTGCTGACAGTAACACAACCTCTGCTACATCTGTTGTGTTACATTTGCGCATCCTAAATATCTGTGACATTCAGCGCAATTGTTAGGCCGCTGCTGACAGCGACATTACCTGCGCTACACCTCCTGTATAACGTTTGCATATCCTAAATATCTGTGACATTCAGTGTAATTTTTTCTTAGCCGCTGGTGACAGCAGCATTACCTGCGCCACATCTCTTGTATAACGTTTGCGCATACTAAATATCTGTGACATTCAGTGTAATTTTTTCTTAGCCGCTGGTGACAGCGACATTACCTACGCTACATCTCTTGTATAACGTTTGCGCATTTATGTGTAATTTATTTGCTCATACAGTTACAAAACCTGCACTACTGTACGTGTGACATACTTGCAAGCATATATTCCATCTTTTATGCTCAAGGCGAGCAGTAAGGGACGGGGAAGTGGCCGTGCTGCTGATGGTGCAAGCAGAGGCCGTGGACCTGGGCGTGGTGAAACTGTACCTGCTGCCAGAGCACAAGAATCCACGATACCTAGCTTCATGTCCCAGTTTGCAGGGTGGCGCAGAACACCACTCTCGAAGTCACACCAGTGCGACCAGGTGGCCAGTTGGATTGCAGCAGATAATGCTTCCAGTCAGTTAAGCACCACCCTGTCTTCCACAAAGTCCAGTCTCAGTGGCCAAGAGTCTGGTCAACCGAATCCTCACCCTGATCCTCCTTCCTCCCACCATGGAGAGTCTTGGCAAACAAGTGATCCCACACTCGGATATTCTGAAGAGCTCTTTTCATCGCCATTCCTTGATTTGGGCCTCTCGACAAGCCCGCTTGAAGAGGGACATGAGGAGATCTTGTGCACTAATTCCCAAACTCTTGAGCATCCACAGTCAGAAGAAGATGACGGTGGGGAATGGCAATTAGTGTTTCACGAGGTGGAGGATGATGATGAGACTGTCACGCCGGGAAGGGTACAAGATACAATAGAAACACAAGAAACAACAAACAAGCGTCTAGGCAAAAGCTGGGGATAATGGTCACCTCCTGACAAGATCCTATCAGCTGACCCTAGACTGCTGTGCACATGTTTAGACCTCAAAGGTGGGAATAAACGTGCCCCCATGCCTAAGACTGTATTAACCCTATAGTCCCTGAGATAGTGGACAAGGGGGAAAAAAGGCAGCCTGCTTCCTCTAATCCCGGAGACACACTCCTTAATAGCTGAAAAGGCCTGCAATGCCTCATCTGACCAGACAGAGCAGTTGGCACCCTTCCTATTCATATCGGTCAGCGGTTTTACAATGGTAAAGTAGTTCAAAATGAATTTTCTATAATAATTGGTAAACTCCAAAAACCGCATCAAAGCTTTCTGATTCTCTGGTTGGTCCCATTCCAGAACAGCCCGGTCCATCCGAAAACCAGAACCAGAAAGCAGGTATCCCAAAAACAGAAGCTCCAGGACAGAAAACACACATTTCTCTAAATTAACATATAATTTATTCTCCCATAGGATCGTCAAAACCTGTCTCATGTGATCCTGATGGGTCTTCAGATCAGGGGAGTAAATTAATGTGTCATCCAAGTAAATTACAATGAACCTTCCCGACAAATGATGAAAAATGTCATTGACAAATCGCTGAAACACCGCTGGCGCATTCGTTAACCCAAAAGGCATGACCAGATTTTCAAAATGACCCTCGTGCGTGTTGAAGGCCGTTTTCCACTCATCCCCCTCCTTGATTCTGATCAGATTGTAGGCCCCTCTTAAATCTAACTTGGAGAAAATCTTGGCTCCAACAATTTGATCAAAAAGGTCAGAAATCAAAGGAAGGGTATACGGATCATGGACCGTAATGAGATTTATTCCTCGAAAATCCAAGCAAGGTCTAAGCGATCCATCATTTTTCTTCACAAAGAAAAAACCAACTGCGGCTGGAGACTTTGAGGGCCTAATATGACCTTCGCCAAACTATCGGCTATGTACTTCCGCATGACCTCTCTTTCGGGTTGAGAAAGATTGTACACCCAAGACTTTGGCAACTTGGCCCCTGGAATGAGATTAACAGGACAATCATACTCACGATGAGGAGGAAACTCCTGAGCCCCCCCCCCCCCTGAAAAGACATCTGCAAAACCTGAGAGATACTGAGGTAAAATTGTAGAAGACACCCCTGCGATAGTTGCACTAAAGCAATTGTCTGAACAAAATTCACTCCAACCAATGATCTGTCTTGCCTGCCAATCAATAGTAGGGTTACGTTTAATCAACCACGGCAAACCAAGGACCATAGGAGCAGGCAAGTTTTTCATGACAAAACACGAAATTATTTCAAAATGCGAATCACCCACCCATAGCCGAATACCATGAACAATATGACTGAGATTCTTCTGAGAAAGAGGGGAAGAATCAATTGCAAACACCGGAATCTCTCTCTCCAAAGTGCACGTACTTAGGCCCAGATTTTGAAGAAACAGAAAATCAATAAGGTTTACTCCAGCACCACAGTCAATAAACACTTCAAACTTAAATTCTCCTGATTCTAGCGCCACCATAGCTGGAAGGAGAAAACGGGTATTGCAGGGAGATTGCATTCCTGCTTGCTCCGGCACCCCATTCCCACTACCACAAGTCAGGGATGTTTCTTTTTCTTTTTTACGTAAGCCTCTTTGTGGACCATTCTCATTAACTTGCGGTTTCAGCAAAGGACAAATGACCTTTTGCTCCACAGTAAAAACATAACTTATGCAACCTCCTAAAGTTCCTATTACCTGAACGAAAAGACACCTGACCCAGCTGCATGGGTACCTCCCCCATCCCAGAATTACATGACATATTAACCTAGGGAACCGGTGAGACAAAACCACTGTCAGAAGGAATCCCTCGCACTGAAGGGGCCTTATTCCTCTCTCTAATGTGTCTATCTAAGTGCACTGCCAAAGACATAGCATTTTCCAACGTATCCGGATACTCATGAAAAGCAAGGGCATCTTTCAATCTCTCTCATAACCCCTGACAAAACTGACTACGCAGCGTGGGGTCATTCCACTCAGTCTCCGTAGCCCATCTCCGAAATTTAGCGCAGTACACCTCTGCAGTATGTTCTCCTTGAATCAAATTACACTACCTAGATTCCGCCATCGAGACTCGATCTGGGTCATCATAAATCAATCCCAAGACCTTAAAAAATTCATCCACCGACCAAAGTGCCAGAGAACCGGTCGGCAGCAAAAAGGCCCAGGATTGAGCGTCCCCTTTAAGCAAGGAAATAATTATCCCCACTCTCTGACTCTCATCGCCAGACAAAGACGGCCGCAACCGAAAGTACAGCCTGCAGGACTCTCTAAACCGAATAAAGTCATTCATACCCTCTTAAAATCTATCAGGAAAAGCGACTCTAGGCTCCCCATAAATTTGACCTCCTCCAATAGCACCTAATGCCAGAGCATTCTGACAACATGTGACAGAATTACGCAGATCGGAAACCTCCAGGGATAATCCCTGCATGCGATCCACTAATGCATTAACGGACTCCATTTCCTAGCAGCAGAGAAATGGCAGTCTAGGAATTATTATGGCAGGCGGGTTATAATGTCACGCCGGGAAGGCTACAAGATACAATAGAAACACAAAAAACAACAAACAAGCGTCTAGGCAAACCTAGTGCACCTGAAGGGAGGCAGGTACAGCTCACTCCAAGTAAACAGAAAACTACACACGTGCTGCCAACCTGAAAGTCCTCCACACTTCACCAGAGCAGGGCATGACAGAGACACAGTTACCAATAAGTCAACTGCAATTCGTGTCTCAAGAGGTTGATGATGAGGATGAGACACAGTTGTCAATAAGTGAGGTTCTTGTTAGGTCAACAAGTCAGGAGTAGGACCAGAGTGAGGAAGTGGAAGAGGAGGTGGTGGACGATGAAATCACTGACCCAACCTGGGAAGGTGGCAAGCTGAGCGAGGACAGCAGTACAGAGGGGGAGGGATCCGTAGCACCGCAACAGACTAGAAGAGGCATGGGGTAGAAAAAGGGAGAAGGCAGGCCACACCAAACAGGTCTGCAACTGTTCCCCGGAGCATCTGCTTGCGACAATCTCCCTTGCCAAGGGGTAGGTGTTCTGCAGTCTGGAGCTTTTTTGAGGAAAGTGCGGACGACAAAAGAATTGTCATTTGCAACCTGTGCCGTACCAAAATGAGCAGGCCACGACCCGCCACATTGGATCAAAGCACCCTAATAGATGGGCCGAACGCCTGGGTCCACAATCAGTGTCTGCAGGTCAGACCACTGCATCCTCTTCCCCTGTGTTAAGTCCTGGTCAATCCCCTGTCCAAGACGCAGGCCTGGATGCCTCCCACCCTGCACCTGGACCTTCGCAAGCACTAAAGCACATCCACTTCTGTGTCCCAGCGCAGTGTACAGATGTACATACCCCAGGCCTTTGAACGAAAGCTCAAATACCCAGCCACCCACCCATAGGCCATAGCACTAAATGCACACCTTTCCAAATTGCTGGCCCTGGAAATGTTGCCAATTAGGCTTGTGGACACTAAGGCTTTCCGCAGCCTCATGGCAGCAGCCGTCCCTCGTTACTCAGTCCCCAGCCGCCACTATTTTTCCTGGTGTGCCTTCCACGCCTTACACCAGCATGTGTCCTGTAACATCACCCGTGCCCTGACCAACGCAGTTATTGGGAAGGTCCACTTAACGACTGACACATGTGCTTTTAGCCAGGGATGATACATTTCCCTGACTGCACACTGGGTGAATGTTGTGGAGGCCGGGAGCGAGTCGTACCCTGGGATGGCACAGGTGCTACCGACACCAAGGAATGTGGGCCCTACTTCCATCAGGATTTCCACCACCACCTACATCAGTGGCTGCAACACCCCCCCTCCTCTACCACTTCCACCTCTGAATTCTCCTCTTGCAGCACCAGTCAGTCATCAGTCAGTAGCTGGAAGCAGTGTAGCACTGCAGTGGGAAAGTGGCAACAGGCCATGCTGAAACTTATTTGCTTAGGTGACAAACAGCATACCGCCACAGAGCTGTGGCAGGGGATAAGGGACCAGACTCAGCTGTACCTACAACCAGGCATAGTTGTGTCCATAACTGAGTGGCGGCTTTGGAGCTGGGCAAGCTCACACACATACCATGGCTAGCCCATGTGTTCAACTTAATGGTTCAGTAGTTTCTCAAAATCTGTCCCAATTTGCCTAAGCTACTGGTAAAGGTGCGCCGAAAGTCACCTACAGCTTCCGCCGGTCTGGCAATGCGGCAGCAGCACTTTCAATTGCAAGTTCACATCTGTTGTGCGATGTGAGCACGCACTGGAACTCCACGTTCTACATGTTGGCCAGGCTTTGTGAGCAGCAGAGGGCAGTAATGGAATACCAGCTGCAACATGGTCGTCGCCTTTCCAGTAAGCTTCGATGAGTGCGATGAGTGGGCATGGATGTCTGATCTCTGTGAGGTTTTACGCAACTTTGAGGAATCAACACAGATAATGAGCGGTAATGCCGCTATTATCAGCGTAACTATCCCACTTGTGTGTCTACTGAAACGCTTGCTGCTCACAATGAAAGCGGACGCTTTGCATGGGAAAGAGGTGGAAATGGGGGAGGACAGTACACAGGGTGATAGCCAGGCCACCCTCACTTCGTCTTCTCAGCGCGAATTGGATTATGATGAGGTGGAGGAGCAGGAAACGGTTGCCTCTGGTACAGAGGGTAGTACCTATAGCAGGTTTATTCCATCTGTTCAGCGTGGATAAGGACAGCGAAGTTTTGTCTGTTGGGACTCTGACACACATGGCTGACTTTATGTTATGCTGCCTTTCCCGTGACCCTCGCATTATACGCATTTTGGCCAACACCGATTACTGGTTGTTCACCCTTCTCGACTCCTGCTACAAAGAGAACTTCTCATCTCTCATTAGTGTGGTGGAAAGGACTAGCAAAATGGTCCTTGTGGAAAAATTGCTACAAAAATATCCTGCTGACAATGGCGACAATGGCGTTCCTTGGGCAACCGAGGAGGGGAGACGAGGGGAACACACAGCAGTTCCAACAGAGGCAGGGCAACACTCTCCAAGGCCTGGGACAGTTTCATGACACCCCACCAGCACCCTCACCCTGATGCACGGCTTAGTGTCACAAGGAGGGAACACTTTTGGAAGATGTTGAAGGAGTATGTAGTAGACCATGTCAGCACCCTCAGTGATCCCTCTGTGCCTTACAACTATTGGGCGTCCAAGCTGGACACGTGGCACGAACTGGCACTCTACGCCTTGGAGGTGCTGGCCTGCCCTGCCGCCAGCGTTTTGTCAGAGCGGGTATTTAGTGCTGCTGGGGGCATAATAACTGATAAGCGCATCTGCCTGTCAACTGAAAATGCTGACAGATTAACTCTTATCAAAATGAACAAGGCCTGGATTGCCCCTCACTTCTCTACTCCACCAGGCGAAAGCGGCTGAACAAAAAGGCACTTTAAATGTGGTTATATGGTTCAAGCTTCCTTTTCTCGTCCTCCTCCTCCATCATATCAACATGCTTATTAGGCTGCCCTTGCTCCTAATGTTTTAGAGGGTCAGCAGCAGGCTCGCGCCCCTAATGTGTTAGATGGTTAGATCAGCAGCAGGCACTCGCCCCTAATGTTTTAGAGGGTCAGCTCAGCAGCAAACCCTTACCCCTAATGTTTTAGATGGTCAGATCAGCAGCAGGTCCTCTCCACCAAATGTTTTAGAAGGTTGTCTCAGCAGCAGACCCTCACCCCTAATGTTTTAGGTGGTCAGATCAGCAGCAGGCCCTCGTCCACAATCTTTTAGAGGGTCATTAGCAGGCCCTTGCGCCTAATGTTTTTGAGGGTCACCAGCAGGACATCAATCCTAATTTTTCAAGGGTGTGTATGATGCCCTCCTTTATGTGTAATAAAGGGTGTATTGGAGTGCTGGTTCCTTGTAATTTTTGGCAGCCCTTTCACTTAGTCTTGAATGATGAAGATAGGAACGGGGGGCACTCACCAATGAAGTTGATAGGATCGCTTTTATTAGGTGCATCAGCGTGCAGGCAGTGTCAGGCAGGACGCCACAAATTTCATGCAGTGAGTTGAGCGACGGCCGTTTCGCGCTGAACGCGCTTCGTCGGGCTGCTACGTCAAAAGCGTGCATACACTTGCCTTCTTAAGCCGTGCGCTCCGTCACCAGCTGAAAAATCTGTGACGGTGCCACGGCACTGCTAGAAGGTTTAAAAACATAGCAAGGTACAAATAGAATACAGAACATGAATAATAAGTCTTCCATAATAACAGGAGATAACTCATTACAATGTGACATCTGAAAATCTTAGAAGACAATGTTTCAAACACAAATACATTATGACAGAGTGTGTCAGTGCGTGGCAAAAAAAGCGCATGCCCATATGCTACGATTCACACTGGACGGGTCGTACAAGACCACAAAATGTAACGGCAAAGGAGCGCATTCATGCAGGCACATAGAAGCTAGAAGGGTAATGTACTACCGCACAATATGTCAGGTTAAGAGCGAAAGATGCAACGCACATTATGGGACAAATGCCCACACTCCATTGCACAAAAAAGGATTCTAAATGAATACACCTAAATCAGTGCGGTCATTTAACCCTAACCCTTCCGCTGCCCTGGTGCGTAGTATCCATCCCGCTTCATGTTGAAGGAGAAGAAGGTGCCTGTCACCCCCCTGTGGTGGAGGTTGCACCATCTCCAGCCCCGAGAAGGAGAGGGAACTAACATCGCCACCGTGTGCCATATTTACATGTTCTATCACCCTAGGGCAGCCTTTTCCCGAAGCTATGGAGTTGATGTGTTCGCGGACGCGTTCATATAGGCACCTGATAGTTTTGCCTATATAAAAGCGTCCGCAGGTACAACTTAATATATAGACCACATATGTACTCCTGCAGTTGATAAAGCTGCGTACCCTGTGGTGTATACCTGCGACCACAACAGTCTTTTTACATGAGTTGTAGCTACACAAGGGGCAATTCCCACAATTGAAGTTGCCCAATGGACGGTCCATCTTGAGCCACTGATTGGACCGTGAGGGGACTAATCTACTCCTGACTAGTTTATCACGCAACGTGTGGCTTCGTCTAAATGCAATGATGGGCCTCTGTTCAGCTAACTCTTTAAGGGTGCTGTCCCTCCTTAGTATATCCCAATTCTTATAGATGGCGGTACGAATCTGATCCGCCACTTAGTGCATAGGCTTTATGAGTGTAGGAGTCCAACTACCTGAGCAATTGTACCACAATGTGAAAGGGGCCCTCCTTTATGTGATATACAGGTTGTATTGGAGTGCCTCTTCCTTGTAATTTTTGGCAGCACTTGCACTTCATATACAAGTAAATATACAGGAAAGAATGTTTCCTAACAATTTTTCCTCTAAAATCTATTTTATCTTCGGTTTTGTGAGTATTATTGTCAGTCTGTAAAAGTGGCATACTACTCGGACAACATCGTTCCCAGCAGCGACCTGGGAGTCCAAGATGCATCCAGACAGCCTCCCCATGCTGTTTCAAACAGTTTCAGTGGTGTTTCCATCAATTTCTGACCTTTTCCTGTGAACCAGACACCCTCCCCTCTTCAGAGCAGGGGGTGCCTGGTTTAATGCTCTGGTTCTCCCATTGACTTCTATTATACTCGGGTGCTCTGTAGAGCACCTGAGCATCCCAAAGTGTTCTACTCGAGCACCCGAGCACTTTAGTGCTCGATCAACACTAGGGCATATCCTAGCGATACGTCCCTATTGTCTGGGATGGGAAAACCCTTTTAATGCCTCATACAGACGTCCGTTAAACACGGACGTGAATGGTCCGTGGTATCCTGGGCTGGATTTCTGCTGAAAGCAGGAGCGCACGGCGTCATTGGTTGCCGCCGCTGCAGCACAGTAATACAGTTGTATAGATTATACCAGTGTATTACCGTATTGCAGCTCTCAGGAGGAATCCAGCCCAGGATACCACGGACGGACCATTCACGTCCGTGTTTAACGGACGTCTGCATGAGGCATAACTCAGTGATTGCTTATTGATAGAGTTGAGCCAACTTGTGTTTTAGGTTCGGCGTCCAAGGTTCGGGTTCATTGAAGAATCCACTTTTGGATTCCAAATGCCGTTATGGTCCGTGGTAGCGGAATCCATAACGGGATGCTTCGATAAGCCGAACCCGAACTTTGGACGCTGAACTTAAAACACAAGTTTGCTTAACTCTACTTATTGACAATCACTCCACGGATTTCAAGAAGACCTGTCCCCAGCAGCAGAGGTGTTGAGTCGATGTAGTGATAATATATGATCCTATAATATGAAGCCCCATCTATATACCCTGTTTGGTTATATGGATGTCATACTCGTATAATAGGGTCTCCCTTAGAGTACAGACATTATCTATACTTCCTACATGTTATGATGATGTCACAGTAGTGTTTGAATTTTTTCTTGGTAGAAAGCTATCCTGATCATTTCACGATGGTGGTCGTCTTTATTCCAAGCAGAATTTTATACTGATGATGCAAAGACAGCGTTTCTGTTAACTCCCAGGCAGAACTGTATTGTGATGATGTCACTATAACTTTTGAGTTGCGTTGAGTTGAGTTCCTCTTCCAGATCCAGGACCATGTTCTGCTTTGTTAATTTCTTCTGGCCTGCTATCCTTCTGAGTGTCAAGTGTCACGTGCTGTGGCAACCCGACAACTCTGGTGATGTCATCGAACTAGTATGTTTAAACAAGTTGCTCCTGTGTACTACTATTGTAATACATTGGCCCTAGAGCTCAGCTCTGCTACATCGGCCCTTCAGCTCAACCTGGATACATTGGTCCTCCAGTGCAAAACTGCTACACTGACCATCGAACTCTACTACCTCTGTTCTATATCACTGCTACATCTGTCCTCCGGCTCTATTAAACTGGTCATTGAGTCCCGATGATGTCACATAGTGTGTCCTTTCTTTGTATGTAGAAAGATAAAAGAGAAAAAAAACACAGCGCCAAGATAGTGCTTCACCAGGACGGATGCAAGGGGGAGAGGGAGATGTTGTGAATAAGGCTCATCTTGTAATGTACTAGACAGGCACATCTCTGGTCAATGCAAATAGTGTACTATACATGACTGCAGCCAGGCACAAAAGGAGGAGATCTGTCAATCCCAGCTGAGGATATGCAAAAATAAAAGCCAAAAACAAAAGGGCCAGCGCCGCTGGGGATATACAGTAAAAGCACTGATTTATTGGAGGATAATAAAATAATGGCAGGATAATAAAATAAATGGCTACGAGTTTTAATGTGGGCATCACATCTTCAAGTGATTGATACAAGAAGTAAAAGTACACAGTTATATACGGATCATCAAATCCCAGTACAGGAAGTAACCTCTAACCTTCACGCTATCCTGTCTCAGAGGCACTCCTCCTACAGAAAGAGCAAGCTCCCCCCCCCCCAAAAAAAAATGCAACAAAAAATGCAACAAAATATAAAAATAACAAAGAATAAATGTGGCTTTCATAATAAAAATTCAGAATGAAAGTCTATGGGGCTATTCACATGGCCGTTCTTTTAACGGCTAGTAAATAGCGTCCATCCAAAAACAGGACATGTCAATGGGACCATTTTTAATGGCCGATTGACAGGAGTGCACCCGTTTAACGGCTGTTAAAAATGGGTACACAGGCCATTTAGGGGTTAAAAAAAACCTCACCTCATCCACTTGCTCGTGGTGCTGCAGTCTCCTCTCTCTTCATTGAGCAGGACCTGCCGAAGGACCTGCGATATGCGTGGTGACGTAACCACGTGGGAGTGTGCAGTGACGTCATCATGCACCTTCGGCAGGTCCCGTTCTGTGAAGAGGGAAGAGACTGCTGCAGCGCGGCAAGTGGATACGGTGAGGTTTTGTTTTTGGCTGTGGGACACTATGGGGGCATTATTTAAACCATGGGGGACATTATAAGGCTGGGGGCAGTAAAAATAAAGCGGAGGGCAGCATTATTAAAGCTGGGGGGGGGGGTAGAAAAAAAATCACACACTATGAGGGACATTATTTAAGATGGGGCCCTACATTGGGGGCATTATTAAAGCTGGGGGTGGTAAAAAATAATAATAATCACACACTATGGGGGACATTATTTTACCAGGACATTATTAAAGCTGGGGGCAGCAAAAAAAAAAAAAAAAATTCCTACACTTAAAAACTGATGCAAAACGGACATCAAAAACTGACACACGACCAGAAAATGGATGCACACACTGATGCAAAATGGCCATGAAAAACTGACAGTGTGTCAGTTTTTAATGGACATTTTTTTCACTGTTGTGTGCATGTAGCCTAAATGTCATAATAAATAGTTACAAATTGTACTATAAATAAACATGTAGAATAAATACCTGAAACTCAGACTCTACTAAGTCATTTAATCCATTAGGTTTAAAGCATTCGAATTTGTAGAACCAAAAGGCAAATTGTCCATATTGCAATGCATAGCCGTTTATTTTATTATCCTGACATTATTTTACTATCCTCCAATAAATCAGTGTTTTTACTATATGTCCCCAGTGGCTCTGGCCTTTCTGTCTTTTATGTGTTGCGTATACTCAGGATAGGCCATCAATATCTGATTGGCAGAGGTCTGACACCTTGGACCCTGCAATCAGGTTTGTGGTATCTCCAGTGCCGTAAGTAGACGTCAGAACTATACAGGTCCATCCACAGTGTAGCGGATGGAGCTGGTAACTGCAGCACTGCTCTCATTGACTTCAAAGAAACAACTGCTCATATGGGATATGAGGTGTCAGATCCCCACCAATTAGATATTGATGGCCAATCATGAGGATAGACCATCAATATTAAAATCCCGGACAACTCCTTTAAAGGGGCTATGCAGGAACTGATAATGATGACCTATCCTCAGGATAGTACATCATTATCACATCGGTGGGGGTCCGAGTCCCAGCACCCCTGTCCATCAGCTGTTTCAGGGAGCTTTCACGCCAGTGGGAGCCTGGTGACCACTGTGGGTCCCCAGCAACTTTCCAAGCACAGTGCTGTGCATTGTATAGCGGTTGTGCTTGATATGGCATCTCTGTCCAATTGACTTAAATGAGGCTGAATGGTGACATCACATGGCCTAAGAAGAGGCAGTGGGGCTCATGGAGCGCCAGCCTCTTCTAACAGATGATCCAGGACCCCCACTGATCTGATATTAATAACCTATCTAGAGGATAGGTCATCAATATAAATTCCCAGATAAACCCTTTAAAGCCACTTACTAATGTATTGTGATTATCCATATTGCTTCCTTTGCTGGCTGGATTCATTTTTCCATCACATCATTAGTGATGAGCGGCAGGTGCCATATTCGATTTCGACGAAATTCGCGAATATTCGAAAGAATATTCGTTTCAAATTCCTCAAAATCGAATATTCGTCATTATTCTAGTTATCGCGATTAATATGCGATTTAAATAATCGCGTATTGCGATTTTAACTTAGGCTACTTCCCTATTGGTTTCATATCTAGAATTATAGCGAAGATGACGAATATGACGAATGTATTCGTCATATTCCTCAAAACGAAGATAACGAAGTATTCTCCATCTTCGTTTTAGCTACCTATTTGTCAACTTCGCTAATTCTAGCAATCAAATAGGAGGGTTGACTATAGAGACAGCTGTGTTTAATTCGCTATGCGATTATATTACTTTGCTTTTTTTAATAGAATAATAGAATAATTACCGTATATTACTTGATAATTATTATAATTATTCTATTTATTAAAAAAATAATAATAATATAATTAAACAGTGTTGACTATAGAGACAGCTGTGTTTAATTCGATATGCGATTATATTATTATTATTTTTTTAATAAATAGAATAATTATAATAATTATCAAGTAATATAATTATTCTATTAAAAAAAGCAAAGTAATATAATCGCATAGCGAATTAAACACAGCTGTCTCTATAGTCAACCCTCCTATTTGATTGCTAGAATTAGCGAAGTTGACGAATAGGTAGCTAAAACGAAGATGGAGAATACTTCGTTATTTTCGTTTTGAGGAATATGACGAATACATTCGTCATATTCGCTAATTCTACCAAGCCAAGAACGTCTCCATACTAAAATGTACTGTCGGATTTGAGAATTACGTTGAAATCGCAATGAAATTAATATAACTTGAATTAATCGCATTGCGATTTCTACTTAGACCTGGTTTACTATGGTTGGCTTGGTAGAATTAGCGAATATGACGAATGTATTCGTCATATTCCTCAAAACGAAGATAATGAAGTATTCTCCATCTTCGTTTTATCAACCATAGTAAACCATGTCTGTTGAAATCGCAATGCGATTAATTTAAGTTATATTAATCGCATTGCGATTACAACTTATCACTGCTATCTTACATATTAGGCTAGAATTAACGAATATGGAATATAGCAGCAGTGCTAAGTAGAAATCGCAACGCGATTACTTCAAGTTATATTAAATCGCATTGCGATTTCAACTTAGAAGCTGGGTCAGCTTGCTAGAATTAACGAAGTTAACGAATATGGAATATATTATAGCAGTGCTAATTGAAATCACAATGCGATTAATATAACTTGGAGTAATCGCATTGCGATTTCTACTTAGCAACCAAGCCAAGAACGTCTCCATACTAAAATGTACTGTCGGATTTGAGAATTACGTTGAAATCGCAATGAAATTAATATAACTTGAATTAATCGCATTGCGATTTCTACTTAGACCTGGTTTACTATGGTTGGCTTGGTAGAATTAGCGAATATGACGAATGTATTCGTCATATTCCTCAAAACGAAGATAATGAAGTATTCTCCATCTTCGTTTTATCAACCATAGTAAACCATGTCTGTTGAAATCGCAATGCGATTAATTTAAGTTATATTAATCGCATTGCGATTACAACTTATCACTGCTATCTTACATATTAGGCTAGAATTAACGAATATGGAATATAGCAGCAGTGCTAAGTAGAAATCGCAACGCGATTACTTCAAGTTATATTAAATCGCATTGCGATTTCAACTTAGAGCTGGGTCAGCTTGCTAGAATTAACGAAGTTAACGAATATGGAATATATTATAGCAGTGCTAATTGAAATCACAATGCGATTAATATAACTTGGAGTAATCGCATTGCGATTTCTACTTAGCACTGCTGCTATATTCCATATTCGTTAATTCTAACCTAATATGTAAGATAGCAGTGCACTGCTAAGTTGTAATCGCAATGCGATTAATATAACCTGAATTAATCGCATTGCGATTTCAACGTAATTCTCAAATCCGACAGTACATTTTAGTATATGGAGACGTTCCCATGGTGATGGGGACGCTCCATGAGCACGGAAGTCGGCAGACGCGGCAACGGGCACTGACTGGAGCAGCCAGGAAGCCAGGAATCCTTAGGACAGGTAAGAACTACTTTTGGGAAGTGGGAAAGAAAAAAATATAACAAAAAAACAAAAACAAAAAATGAATATTCGAAATAGCGAATTTATAGCGCTATATTCGAAATATTTGCGAATTAGCAAGCGCCGATATTCGCGATAAAAATTCGCTATTCGAATATTCGCGCTCAACACTACACATCATACACAGTTTGTTTCCATGGTTACAGACCACTCTGCAATCCATCAGTGATGGTCGTGCTTGTACTCTATATATTGTGCAAGCACGACCACCACTGATGGATTGCAGGGTGGTCTGTAACCATGGAAACGAGCAGTGTATAATGTGATAGAAAAATGAATCCAGCCAGCAAAGGAAGCAATATGGACAATCACAATACGTTAGTAAGTGCCTTGTATTAACTTTCTCTACATGATTAATGCCACTTACTGAAGTGAGGCAACCCCTTTAAGGTCCTGGAAGGGTAAAGTCAACAATGTCCAGGATAGGTGTCAATCCTGCAGAAAGCTGTGGCGTCCTGGAGTTAAGGTGACACCACGGTTTCAGATAGGTTGTATAACCACCTGCTGGAAAGATCGGGAGCTATGGCGACTTTTATTGGCCATTGGATAATTTAATTGAGGTTGTATTTATTCTTAGGCAGAATTGCATTCTGATGATGTCACAAAAGTGCTTTGTTTTAGTTTTTTAACAGAATTAATTTGTGATTTGTCACAATAGTGGTTGCATTGATTACTAGACTGAATTCTATTGTAATGATATCACAATAGTATTGGTCTTCAATTTTCATCCATATGCAGAATTTAATTTTCATAATGCCACACTATGTGTTGTCTTTATTTATAGACACATGGACAGTCACAATGATGCTTGTCTTTTTTAGGTAGAATACGTTAGAAAATGTCACAAAGTATTTGTCTCTATCCCTGTGCAGATTTCCTTTGTGGTAATGTCAAAATATTGTTTGCTTCCGCTCCGTACAGTATAACAATGACGTTTTATGCGAATCGACTTCAGATGAAGCATTCCTAATTATCATCATTGGCTCAATTACAATGACAGATATCACCTATATATAGATAACACAGGATCAACTTTTCACAAATAGGTGATACCACAGCTCCCCCTCTCTGCACATGTCACAGAGCATGCCTATACAACTTTCCCATAGAAGTCAGAGTCCCCTCCAGTCTACTGAGTGTGGCTCATGCTGGCTGCTGTAAAGCATATCTTTAAAGGGAGCCTGTCGTCAACCTTATGCTGACCTCACCGAGAGCAGTATAAAGTAGTGACAGAAATGCTGATTTCACCGGTGTGTCACTCATGAGCTAAAAGTAAGTGGTTGCCGAGAACCAGCATCATAATCATTGCAGCCCAGGCCTGGAAAAGAGTCAAATCTTCCTGAGAAGAGTCCTGGTTATTCCTAATCTCCTGCTCTCCCGCCCATCTGCTGATGATTGGCAGTTCTCTCCTAGAGAGAAAGGGAGAAAACTAGGTAGAAGCCTGTCAGTCATCAGCAGGTGGGCGGGAGAGCATGAATTTATGAATAACCAGGACTCTTCTCAGGTGGCCGTGACTCTTTTCCAGGCCCAGTCTGCAATGACTGCGATGCTGGTTCTTGCCAACCACTTACTTTTAACTTTTAAATGACAGACTGCTGAAATCAACTCACCGGTCTCTACTTTATACTGCAGCATAAAGGTGATGACAGGTTCCCTTTAAATGCTGTTAAAGAGGTTTTAATGAATACATTTATTTTTTAAGGGAATAGAATGACAAACAATTTTCTAATACATCTATTGCAAACTTTGCTCACTGACCTTTATCTCCGCACTATCCTCTCTCTAAAGACAAAAAATGGTATAGCCCGTTTTAGTACTGTAGAATGGAGACATAGAGCCAGGGGTATTACTAGGGTCTTAAAACATCAGGGGCACGAGCCCAAGGCATATATCTACCCCAACCCTCCCCCCTCCTCAAAACTGAGCTCCTCCACTGACAGTCAGTATACAGTCATGGCCAAAAGTTTTGAGAATTACATAAATATTGGAATTTGGAAAAGTTGCTGCTTAAGTTTTTATAATAGCAATTTGCATATACTCCAGAATGTTATGAAGAGTGATCAGGTAAATTGCATAGTCCTTTTTTGCCATGAAAATTAACTTAATCCCTAAAAAACCTTTCCACTGCATTTCATTGCTGTCATTAAAGGACCTGCTGAGATCATTTCAGTAATCGTCTTGTTAACTCAGGTGAGAATGTTCACGAGCACAAGGCTGGAGATCATTATGTCAGGCTGATTGGGTTAAAATGGCAGACTTGACATGTTAAAAGGAGGGTGATGCTTGAAATCATTGTTCTTCCATTGTTAACCATGGTGACCTGCAAAGAAACGCGTGCAGCCATCATTGCGTTGCATAAAAATGGCTTCACAGGCAAGGATATTGTGGCTACTAAGATTGTACCTCAATCAACAATTTATAGGATCATCAAGAACTTCAAGGAAAGAGGTTCAATTCTTGTTAAAAAGGCTTCAGGGCATCCAAGAAAGTCCAGCAAGTGCCAGGATCGTCTCCTAAAGAGGATTCAGCTGCGGGATCGGAGTGTCACCAGTGCAGAGCTTGCTCAGAAATGTCAGCAGGCAGCTGTGAGCGCATCTGCACGCACATGGGGCGAAGACTTTTGGAAGATGACCTGGTGTCAAGAAGGGCAGCAAAGAAGCCACTTCTCTCCAAAAAAAACATCAGGGACAGATTGATCTTTCTGCAGAAAGTGGGTGAATGCTTTCCGATGAAGCCTCTTTTCGATTGTTTGGGGCATCTGGAAAAAGGCTTGTCCAGAGAAGAAAAGGTGAGCGCTACCATCAGTCCTGTGTCATGCCAACAGTAAAGCATCCTGAGACCATTCATGTGTGGGTTGCTTCTCATCCAAGGGAGTGGGCTCACTCACAATTTTGCCCAAAAACACAGCCATGAATAAAGAATGGTACCAAAACACCCTCCTACAGCAACTTCTTCCAAAAATCCAACAACAGTTTGGTGAAGAACAATGCATTTTCCAGCACGATGGAGCACCGTGCCATAAGGCAAAAGTGATAACTAAGTGGCTCGGGGACCAAAACGTTGACATTTTGGGTCCATGGCCTGGAAACTCCCCAGATCTTAATCCCATTGAGAACGTGTGGTCAATCCTCAAGAGGCGGGTGGACAAACAAAAACCCACTAATTCTGACAAACTCCAAGAAGTGATTATAAAAGAATGGGTTGCTATCAGTCAGGAATTGGCCCAGAAGTTGATTGAGAGCATGCCCAGTCGAATTGCAGAGGTCCTCAAAAAGAAGGGCCAACACTGCAAATACTGACTCTTTGCATAAATGTCATGTAATTGTCAATAAAAGCCTTTGAAATGTATTAAGTGCGTATAATTATATTTTACTACATCACAGAAACAACTGAAACAAAGATCTAAAAGTAGTTTAGCAGCAAACTTTGTGAAAACTAATATTTGTGTCATTCTCAAAACTTTGGCCACGACTGTACACAGCGTCCCCACCCACAGTATATATGAACAGCACCTCCAACCACAGTATATATGCACCGCTTCTCCACTTAAAGTCTATATGCACTGCTCCTCCACTCACAGTATATATGCACAGCTCCTCAACCCACAGTATATATGCACCGCTCCTCCACTTAGTCTAAATGCACCGCTCCTCCACCCACAGTCTATATGCACCGCTCCTCCACCCACAGTATATATGCACAGCTCCTCCACTCACAGTATATATGCACAGCTCCTCCACTCACAGTATATATGCACAGCTCCTCCACCCACAGTTTATATGCACCGCTCCTCCACTTAAAGTCTATATGCACCGCTCCTCCACGTAAAGTCTATATACACCGCTCCTCCACTGACAGTATATATGCACAGCTCCTCCACCCACAGTCTATATGCACCGCTCCTCCACTTAAAGTCTATATGCACTGCTCCTCCACTGACAGTATATATGCACCGCTCCTCCACCCACAGTATATATGCACAGCTTCTCCACCCACAGTATATATGCACAGCTCGTCCACCCACAGTATATATGCACAGCTTCTCCACCCACAGTATATATGCACAGCTCCTCCACCGACAGCATAAAGTATATGCACAGCTCCTCCACCGACAGCATAAAGTATATGCACAGCTCCTTCCTTAATATAACTGCAGAGCTCCTCCACCCACAGTCTATATGCACTGCTCCTCCATTCACAGTATATATGCACAGCTATTGCACCCACAGTCTATATGTACCACTCCTCCACCCACAGTATACAGTATATGCACAGCTCTTCCACCCACAGTATACAGTATATGCACAGCTCCTCCACCCACAGTATATATGCACAGCTCCTCCACCCACAGTATATATGCACAGCTCCTCTACCCACAGTATACAGTATATGCACAGCTCCTCCACCCACAGTATATATGCACAGCTCCTCTACCCACAGTATGCAGTATATGCACAGCTCTTTCACCCACAGTATACAGTATATGCACAGCTCCTCCACCCACAGTATACAGTATATGCACAGCTCCTTCACCCACAGTTTACAGTATATGCACAGCTACTCCACCCACAGTATACAGTATATGCACAGCTCTTTCACCCACAGTATACAGTATATGCACAGCTCTTTCACCCACAGTATACAGTATATGCACAGCTCCTTCACCCACGGTATACATGCACGGCTCCTCCACATACAGTATACAGTATATGCACAGCTCCTCCACCCACAGTATACAGTATATGCACAGCTCCTAGAAGCAGATTATAGTGTAACACACTGATTATCCCATAAAAAGACATGGATGAAAGTGGACTTACATGTAGCTTCCTTGCATTACTTGCACTTCTCTGTGCTCCTTCAGTTTGACACTGGTTGCTGCTGGGCTGGAAGAGGCAATTTACATAAGTCCTTTTACTGGTATCAGCACTGGTGAGAAGGACAGGACATAGAAGCTCTGTAATATGCTTGTCCTGTCTGGGATGCGGTGCTCAGCTGCTAGGCCTGCTTAAGGTCTCCGGATAACTAGAGGATGTCCTTCATAGATTCATACTGAGCCACCAGTGCGGGGCTGCTGGCTCATTTCCCTACACTTTAGACTGGCAGTAAATGGAGCTGCTAGTGATATGTTTAATGTGCCTCTTGCTAAACTCATACGGAGTTGCCCAGCAGCTCCACACTGGTGGCTCAGTGCAGAGCAATGGAGAAAGTGCTGGCGAGAGGTTCGGGGCCAAATGCTTGTAATTAGGGTTGAGAAAACTTGTATTTTAAGTTCGGCGTCCAAAGTTCGGGTTGGGGTTATCGAAGAATCCCGTTATGGATTCAGCTACCATGGACCATAATGGAATTTTGAATCCATAAAGGGATTCTTCGATGAACCCGAACCTTGGACAACACTAAGGACCTGGGGTGATGTCACCGTCATGTGATCAGTGCAGGGGGCGTGGCTCAGTACTGGATTGGATAAGAGGTGGTAAAGGGCCTGGTATAATGATCATGTGACATGAGGGGCGGAGCTCCTGTGCTCTGTGTGGAGGAGAAGAAGGAAGTATAGCAGTGAAGGACGGTTGTGCAAATTTGGATTCTAAATTCCGTTATGGTCCGTGGTAGCGAATCCATAACGGGATACTAAGATAACCCGAACCCGAACTTTGGACGCCAAACTTAAAATACAAGTTCGCTCAACCCTACTTGTAATCTGGGGCCTAGACCCCGGATCTAGGTGCATAGTGACGCCCCTGCATAGAGTTAAATAGGACTAAACCTTGCACCAGTCATGTGATCCTCACTTGTCTTTCTTGTCATCTGGATTTCAGTTAAATGCCCAGGTATTGTAGGGTACAGCCACACGGTCAGGTTTCTAGATGCAGTTTTAGAAGCTAAAACCAGGAGTGAATTTAAAAAGGAGAAGAAGTTGTATCTGTCCTTTATACTTTCTCTCCTTTTATGATCCAACCCTGATTTTGGCTTCCCAAACTGCATGCAGAAACCTGATAGCGTGGTTGTACTCAAACAGGTGGATAGTAGTGTACTGGGAAACAAACATATATATTATATACTCTATTGCTATATGCAAAGCAAAAAGAGAAAAAACAGGGAGGGAGAGCTAATGTGTAGGATTTCTGGCAGAACGGATAATAGGGATGAATATATCTGCTCACCATGCGGTGTTGTGCAGCCATCCACAACATCGGTATACGCTTTAGTGACACCTCCGCTTCTCATGCTGACTGCAGCCCAGGGACAGGCACCAGGAAGACCACTATGTCATGCATTAAATGTCAGAGAAGGAGAAAAAATCCCTTTGTCAGGAGATTAAAATCCAGATATGATAAATATTCTAATTTATTGATAAAAAGGTTAAAATATATTATATAAAATCACTAGAAGACTAGTTGACAAAAATAACTGGACTACGTGTTTCAGAGCCAAAACCGTGAAACAGGTCTGAAGTCTGGGCTGGCAGCAGAGAGTCACAACTGTAAACAGCCACAGGTCACACTTGCAAGGAACTTAACAAGCTAGGAACCTAACTGCTCAGGCAAGGAAATAAGGTCAGCAGCAAAAGTTATAGCAGAAGCTGATTAGCAAGGAGAAGAGGTCAGTGGTAATGAAAGCAAAATGGAGCAGTAGTTGTTCAATGAGTAATGATCCTAATAGAAATAGTGGAGCAGTGATGGGCTGCTGACGTACTAAGCAAGAAACCGACAATCAGAAAATAAAAACAGATTAAAAGGAACGGAACGGATGTATCACTATCTGGTTTTAACTGGCAGAAAAAATTATAGGTGACACATTCCCTTTAAAAGCTATGTAAACTTTTGGATTGCATTTTACTCATTTCTGGCTAAAAACTATATTTTCAGTTGGCCTTTATTAAAAATATTGAGCCATTCTGTCACAAAGGGTAAACGGTTTTTCTAGCTGTGTGACTGGTACTTTCCTTTTGTGACGGTCATCTAATAAACCTTATCTCTAAACTACTGAGGTCATCATAAACACTTATGTAAGCCACATTCTTATCAGTAAGATAAGAACTTAGCTATAATGAATGTTTATAATGTCAGAGAGCAGACATAAGGAGTCCGTTGGCTCCCCAGATGACGGAAAAGACTGAAAATCCACAGGCAGCTAGTACAGCATCTCAGCTATGTACACAAAAAGGATTACATATTTTTTAATACAGACCAATTGAAAAAAATATTTTTAGCTCAAAATGAGTACAATGCAATAATAAAAAAAATTGCCCTCAAAGGTGTACATAGCCTTTAACTCCATCTTCATGAATTCGTAAAAGTGATTTATTCTTTAATCATAGCCAGCATTTTATTATAATGATGTCACAATACTGGTTATTATTCCTAGACAAAGTCACAACAGTGGTTGAGTTTTATTCCTGAATTCTCAAAATTCTATTGTGATTATGTCATAATGATGATATCTTCTAGGCATTATTAGATCATGATGATGTCATCATAACACTTTTATGTCTTTATTCCCGGCAATTATATTTTCAATAATGTGAATAGCTGTTATTCTACCTAGGCAGAATCCCATTATGATGACATCATAATAGATGTTTTCTTTATTTCTAGGACGAGTTCTGTTGTGATGATGTCACAACAGTTTTTTGTCTTTATTCCTGAGGGTTCTAATAACATCTTTACAATAGTGCACGTATTTATTCTTTGGAAAAAATATTCTGCAAACACTTCATAATTGGGTTTTCATGTATTATTTCGTGGAGTTCACTTATGTCAAAAATTCTATTCTGGACTCCTAACATCACTTGAAAGTTAGTCCTTAAAAAGCACTATTTACAGTAGCTGTATACCTTAGTATATGCCGCATATTGAGGTAAAGATATTGGACCCATAGAGGTGGCAGCAAAACTATTTGTTAAGACTTTGAAAATCGACCATGGAAAGAATTGCAGAACCATTGGACTGTACTTAACGAAAGAAGAACCATTCCCTTATAGGCCATTCACACGGTGTCTTTATCAGGTAATTCGGCATGGATTCCGCATCAAAAAGCTGCTGCGTGGCCATGTGGAAACTGCGTCTTATTGGTTTCCAACAAAATAATTTTTATTCGAATTTCTTAAAGAAATTTCAATATAACATACAGAAAATTGAATGTATCACACGTAATATTGCTTCATATCAAATGAGGTGAGAACACATAATTTACATTTCAAACATAATTGATGATGCATGTATCAAAATAAATTACAGTAAAATAAAATAAACATGTACACAAACGTGTCTGTCTTCTTAAATCTTGGTTTCAATGGGAGGCCATGGTTTATAGTTATTACCGTTCTAAGAAAAGACATGTCCTTTTTGGCGTAGTTGCAGCATGGCCTCCCATTGAAAATAATAGGAGGTGTTTTCTGCCTGGCCGCATCTTTTTGGAGCAGACTCTGAGCCCAGTTCAGCCTGCAAATGACGACATCTGAATGGTCCCTAATTAAATATTTGTTCCAATTCAGTGTAGATGCTGGTCTCTAAAAAAAAAAAAAAAAAAAAAAAAATTATATATATATATAGGGAGATATATAGGGGGAGATTTATTTACGGGGAGGTCTTATTCCACAATGAGCGGGAGTAAAATCTGACAACCCTTTAAATTTGTGTATCCTATGGTTGTCTGTGCACCGGAAAAGCATATCTATATCTACATCTGTTAGGCAAAGGCTACATGGCGACACCGGTCGCGGCCAGGATCACTAAGTAGCGGTTTTTATGTTCTCCCATGCCTATGTGCGGGTGGAGTTTAGGCTACTTTCACATTAGCGTTTTTGCTGGATCCGGCAGGGTTCAGCAAAAACGCTTCCGTTATGAATGGATCCGGTTGTATTATCTTTAACATAGCCAAGACGTTTTCTATTGTGTCAGATAAAACAGATCCGTCCCCGTTGACTTGCATTGTGGGTCATGACGGATCCGTCTTCCTCCACATCCCAGGATGGAAAGCAAACCGCATGCTGTGGTTTGCTGTCCGGTATGAGAACGGAACGGAATGTATTTTGGAGAATTCCGTTCTGTTCAGTTAAATTTTGTCCCCAATCACAATGAATGGGGACAAAACGGAAGCGATTTTTTCTGGTATTGAGCCCCTACGACGGATCTCAATACCGGAAAATATTAACGCTAGTGTGAAAGTAGCCTTAGTGGGGTTGAAGTAGTAAAACACTGCTTAAAAATTAATGTTTTTTGTGATATGTGTAAGACAATCTCTGTTTTTTTTTATGTCATCATAAATAAATATTATATTATCTTCTATCTATATATATAAAGAAGGACGTATGTATATGTGTGTGTATGTATGTATGTTCCGCGATCACTCGAAAACGCTACTATCGATTTCAACTGAACTTGGTATACACATCCCTTGCTACCTGGAAAAAAATCTTGTGGGAGTCACAGCTCTCTAGGACGCACCGTTCCTGAGATATTCCCAAAAAATTACCTACATTAGCCAATACAAGCCTGCAGTTCTGTCTCTATATATCCCAACTGCCATACACACGGTCACATGTCCCTTATCAGCCAATAGAAGCTCGCAGGCCCTTAGTCTCCACATACACACAGTTTTACTCCAGGTTTCCATAACAACCCAGCCATTTTTCTTCACTCCTGTAGGTAAGTTTTAAGAAGTACGACACATAGGGCACAACTACACTGCTACATATGTCGCACAACATTGATGCCGCTCGACAATTTTTATAATGATAGTCTATGGTGTTGCACTGCGACATGTGACATGCTGCGACTGCGACGCGACAGTCACAGAAAAATCCATCATGTCGCAGTCACAGCATGTCACATGTCGCAGTGCGACACCATGGACTATCATAATAAAAAGTCTTGAGACAAAATGTTGCGCAACACATGTCGTCGTGTAGCCCTAACATTAAAGGGGCAGGGTGCTGTGGAGGTCACTGTTAAAGGGGCGGGCACTGTGGAGGTCACTGTTAAAGAGGCGTTCACTGTGGATGTTACTGTTAAGGCCGCAGTGGAGGTCACTGTCAAGGGAGTGGGGTGCTGTGAAACTCACTGGTAAAGAGGCGGGCTGCTGTGAAGGTCAAAGTTAAGGAGATGGGCTGCTGTGGAGGTCCTATTTTAAAGTGGTGGGGCACTGTGGGGGGGGGGGGGGTCAGTGTTAAGGCATTGGGGTCTGTGGAGTTCACTGTTAAAGGGGCGGGGTGCTGTAGAGATCACTGTTATGGGGGATACTGTCGATATCTTTTAACAACACACAACCATTAAATGAAATAGATAAAATATACCTGTGTGAAGCCGGGGCCGTCTACTAGTAAATATATATATGTATCAGTCCATGGGAGCCTATACCCCTCCGGCTAAACCCCACATTTCCTGTCACTGTTAAAAAGTGTCAAGAGAAGAGCAAACCAGCAAAAAGTCACACATATCGCAACTTTTCACTACAGAAAGCTATTGGTAAAATTCCCCCCATATACTAGTACTGATATATGTTAAAGGGGTATTCCTATATGAGACAATTGGGGCATATAGCTAGGATATGTCCCCATTGTCTGATAGATGCCTATATTGAGAATAGAGTGGGTGGCAGGAGAACCCCTGGGTTTCCTAGGGTCCGGCCACCACTAAGCACTATCCCCATTGAAGGGAATGGGAGTGCACCGAGCTTGTGTGGCCATCGCTCCCATTCAATTCTATGGGGCTAACGGAAATAGCCGAGCCAGCGCTAGGCTTATTTTGCTGGCCCCATAGAAATGAATGGAGGGCAGCTGCGCATGCGCAGTGCTCCCTCCACCACTTTCAGGACTCTGTTCTTCGTGTAGGTGCGGGTCACAGAGGTGATATCTGCACCAATTAGACAATGGGGGCATATCCTAGGGATATGCCCCCATTGTTTGAGATGCGAATACCCATTTAAGTTTAAGCTGGCACCACTCACAGTGTCAATAGACCACATAATGAATGCCATAAAAGCAAAACTATGGCGGAATTGCATTTTTTCTTAATTTTACCTCATTTGGAATTTTTTTCCCACTTACCACTACATTCTATGCAATATTAAATCGTGTCAATAGAAAGTTCAACTTGTCCCGCAAAAAACAAGCCCTCATACAGCTATGTGAATGGAAAATAAAAAAGGAAAATCGCTGCTTTGCCCCTGATATCCTTAAGCCACGCCCCTGTTGCCAGCAAAGAACAAAAAAAAAGGAACTGGAAGACCATCAGATGAGCTGTGGCCGGGAGTGCTTCCCTCAGCCAGCCAGAGTAATATGTCCTCCAACTATAGTGACTGGGGGTGAGAGAAGCCTCAGTCAGTCAGTAGCTGTAGTGCACACTCAGGGCAATGCGTCTCCATATGTGCAATGCTGCTGTCTAAGAGTGGAACCACAGAAACAGAGGACACCCAAGCATCTATCCAGGCCCTGAGCCAGATGGAGGACAGGGAGGCAGGAAACAGGACTAAATGTAGAAGCAGGCGGCTCACTCCCAGTTTGAACGGAATTAGGTGCTCACGTTCACAGGTTACCCCAATAACCAAAATAGTGTACAAACCAAAAATATTGGAACGGGCACTCAAACCATATGGGGCTATATCAAATATGAATATATTTATTAGAGATTAAAAAATAGGTACAAAAATACATTTGTATATAAGATAAAGATAAATAAATAAAAAAATAAAAATGTCCTCATACGGCTTTCAGCAATTCATATAATCATAGTCATAATAGTCACTCATATGAGAATAAGGGCAGAGAGTGATAGATGCCACTTGGAGTTAGGTATTTATCAAGGTTATCTCCAATATGAGAATCTCTTTCTCTATATCATATTTGCCTTGGATTTCAAATCTAAAATTATGTATATACCACGCCACTTATACTGTATTGCTGTATTCCACAATATCTGGAAGACAAGGGTGGGCTCACAAACAGACAGGTAGTTAAGCAGTCTTTTTACCGTATCTTCACCATATGTAATGGCTGTTCAGTTATGTGGTCAGACCGCACGCCGGAAATGCGTGATTCCCCGCTGTCGTAGTTTGTTAAGAGTGCCGACTATTAGATCTGTGGAAGTCCTACCGCTGGAACACCCACAGAGCATGAGAACTGGGATCCTATACCTCACTGTGCCCCCAGGAATAAACAGAGTGGCAGGTCAAGCACATGCACTGCCACTGTAGCTGCCACATCTATCTTCATGGGAGTCCTGAAGCTAGCCAAGTACGACTTGACTATTTCAAGAACTCCCATAGAGATGAATGGAGTGGCAGGAGCAGCAGTGCACATGCTCAGCCTGCCGTTGTGTTCATTTCAGGGGGCCCCAGGCAGGGGTGGAATGGGAACTTATAAGGGTTCTCCGAGAATTAAGAAAATGAAAGTACCTAAATATTACTTTAGTATAAATATATTCCCAAATACATTTCATTAGCTATAATGTTTCATTTTGTCTAGGGAGCAATCATTAGGAGAAATAAAATGGCCACCGTCCTATTGGTACACAAAAAACCTGTCCTAATCACACAGCAGGACAAGTTACTTCACAACACTGAAGTAAAGAGATGCCTCATCCTCCTGTTTGCTCTACTTGTTAGGCATTATGATCCTGAATACAGATTATAAAAACTTTGAATCTTTGTGGAAATAGAGTTCATGAGGAGACATGAAGTACAGAGAGGAGGGACAGGACAGACTGTGGTAATGGTGCTGCTGCTCATTATCTACACCCCCACTATCCTCTCTGTACTTCATGTCTCCTAATGAACTCCATTCCTACAGAGATTCATCTGAAGATCATATTAAACCGTATTTAGGATCATAATCCCTGACAAGTAAGAGAGGAAGATGGCGCAGCTCTTTAACTTGTCCTCCAGTGTAATTAGGACAGGTTTTGTGTTGACTAGTAGGATGGCGGCCATGTTATTTTTGCTAATAATTGCTCCCCAGACAAAATGAGCCGTTATTACTAATGAAAGGTATTTGGTAACATATTTATAATGAAGTAATATTTAAGTATTTTCATTCTCTTAATTCCCGGAGAACCCCTTTATATTGACCCTGGAAAAAAAAAAAAAAAACTAGACCCATGTTGTAGGCCGGTTCAAATTGACTGAAGGCAGGCCAACACAAGTAGGCAGGGCTAACAGAAGTAGGAGGGGCAGCAATACCATGTTCCAGCACACAACTTCAACCCTGCAGAACCAAATACCACAGTGGAGCACAAAATGCTCCCTCAGCAGAATCAAATTCCACAGTGCAGCACATAATACTGCCCCCCTTGCTACAGTCACTGGCCCAGTGCATAAGTACCTGATGCTTGTAGCATTAATTAATGCTGAAAGCGGCAGATTATCTATCCAACTGGTGGCACTGAGGAGGGTTTGGGTAGTCTCCTGGGCATAGACCCACCAAGAAATTTCCTTGCAAGGTCTATGGCCACTCTGCCCCTGGTCCCAGGGGCTATTGGGTCCCCTGCTTATGATAGGTGTGAATGTGAACACAAAAATAAATTCCACCCAATTTAGAATTTGTTTTGTTTGGCTACTGGATCCCCTGCTTATGATAGGTGGGGGTCCTCATCAGTTTTTCTTAGAGGCAGCTACGCCTCCTACAATCAGGGAAATTTCCCGGTGGGCTGATGCTCAGGGGGCCGCCTGGGTCCTCCTCACGGCCGACCAGTGGAAGTTTTTGGGGGTGTATTTTATGATGGACTGTGGTATTTGGCTTTGTTGGGGGTGGTATAATGTGCTACAATATGGTATTGCAGGCCCTGCCTTCCATCAATTTGGACCCGACTACAAAATGCGGCAACTTTTAGTATTTTTTCCAGGGCCACTGTAAGTTCCCAGTCCGCCCCTGCCTACGACTTTAGCATGGCTGCATCATAACCATGACACAACCACGCCAAGTGGTTGTACCCATATAGTATATTATGAAACTGGATAAACAGTTATTAAATAACCATTAAATATTCCAATTTCTGAAATCATTCTCTTTACAAGGAAGGGCGTTGTAATAATGGAACTGGTGATCAAGGAGAATTCAGATCTCCTCCCAGGCTTGACTGTTGTTTTACGGTAGGCAATGTCTGCTTTTCCATGGACAGAATACAGTCTGCCACAGTTCCGCTTAGCCAGTTATCGCATCATTCCCGAACGTGAGGCTTCACCTTAATTTGCTGCCGTACCTATGCCATGTGCCCAGACAGACTTGCTCAGCTTGGTGTACCAGTTTCAGTTTTCTTTCAGTCTGCAATGTGGGTAAAATACCTTGACATACGCTGCATGAAATATTAACTTGGGTCTCCATATGTTCGCTATAAGGTGTTGCTGGGAGCTTGAAAGCAGATTCCTTCATTGCAGACACATTTACTGGTTTCTTTAAAGAGACTTGAAAGTCTCAAACAGCAGGACAAATCTGATTTTATGAGACAAATATTGTTGTGCAATTATAACAGCTGCTAACAAAAATTACATATGCTGTTTTGTTGCTTCTGATCTTTTCTTGTTGGCTTTGTGCATAATTATTTTGTAGCTTCATCCTTTATTTATGGAAGTGGGTTATTGTAATAAAGGCAAAAACAATGCTAAGCTCATATCCATGTTACTCTCATTTGTCTGCTGTTTAGAAATCTGAGAGCAATTTTATCTGCCTCTCTGTTAAAAAAGAAAAAAAAAAATCTTTCTCTTCGAACCCTAAACCTTACTATATCGTCCTATCGCAAACAAGATATTCCCGGGATTTGAATAAGCGTCAAGAGGTCATGTATTTTTGTTAATATTTTTATTCATTTATGTTTGCGTTGTATCCATAGAGTATTTATCATTTATTAATTTTATATATAAGCAGTTAAGTCTTATGTTCCTGTTTGTAAACTAATTTCCTTGTGAGTGGGGCTAGTATCTTAAATAAGGGGGGTGGTTTCACCTTGATTTTATGTCATGAATAGATGCAGTGAATAGGTGCAGTCCGAAACGCGTAGACCTATTGTCCCTGGGGATTTATCTATCTGTGTTCTATATGGACTGTTTTAATAATTTCTATAGGAGCTTATTCAGACAACCGTACAGTGTTTTGTGGTCCGCAAATTGTGGATCCACAACACAAAGAAGCTGTCTGTGTGTGTTCTGCAATTTGCGGAATGGAACGGGCGTCCCATTATAGAAATGCATATTCTTGTCCGCAAAATCTTTTTTGCTGGGCCACAGAACGGAGCAACGTGTGTTGTCCGCCTCTTTTGCAGCCCCATTTAAATCATCCCCTTTTCCCTACAATAAAATAAATAAACAATAAAAAAAAATTAACATCATAGGCATCCCTGCATCCCAAAACACCTACACTATTAAAATATAAAACTATTATTCCCATAAGGAAAACAGCATAATGGAAAAAAAAATCTAAATGGCCAATTCACAATTTTTTCAGCTTTTCGCCTCCCAAAAAAATAGAATAAAAAGTGATAAAAACGTCTACACACTCGTATCAATAAAAACTACAGAATGCCTCGCAAAAAGTGAGCCCTAATACAGCTCTGTAGACATAACTATAAACTGACCCAGAGAATGAAGGACACAGGTAAATTTTACTGCATAGAGAATGCCGTGAAAACAAAACCCATAAAACTGTGTCCGAAATGCGTTTTTTTCCACCCCATTTAGATTTTGTTTTCCAGCTTTTCACTACATTGTATGCAATAGTAAATGGTGTCATTAAAAAGTACAAATTGTCCCGCAAAAAGCAAGTCCCCATACGGCTATGTGAATGCAAAAATAAAAAAGTAACGATTCTGGGAAGGAATGAAAAGGGAAACAGATTCTAGGTGACAAACACTAATGTCAGCCATTACTGTAGAGGCTGAAATTTATATTTCTACAGATAGTAGATAGCATCTACATTGTTAGCAGAAGTATAATCCATAATAATCAAGATTTTTTGATTATTTAAGTGTTTGTCAAAATCGAAGTGACAACCCCTATGAGGAATTTGTGGAATCATTGACTGTCACCCAATATTTCCTCGCTGTGTATAAATATGGTTTGTTAAAATGAATGTCCATCAACATGTCATTGGTAGAGGCCAGTTGACATTTTTACTTAGGTAATGCCTGCTCCCAGATTGTCACATATGACCTTGACCATTCTCCCATGTATTTTAGGTGTTGTGGAAACAGAGACACCATATCTGGTCCAAAAATATTGGATTCGCGTATACCAACTTATTCTGTCAATCTTATGAAAAACCATGAGCAAATTTTATTGAGTGTCTTAATTGCAGATACACTATATGGACAAAAATGTTGGGACACCTACATATTACACCTACGGGAGCCTTTATGATATCCTATTCTAAATCCATAGGCATTAATATGGAACTGGTTCCCCCCATTGCAGCTAAAACATGTTCCACTCTTTCAGAAGAGCATTTGTGAGGTCAAACTCTGATGCCGGACGAAAGGGCAATACTTGAAATAGGGCCCCGATTTACTATGGCTACCTTCTGTAACGTGTTCAAAAATGTTTATGATTGGTCTCCCAAACACACAGGGAATACACTGGATAGGGAGTGATGGACCAATAAGGTTCTACCCCCAAATGACAAGCTCGTAGGCATAAAACATGACTGTTAAAGAAACAGAGTTTTATTGTTAAAGTGAGACAATGGGGGCATATCTCTAGGATATGTCCCCATTGTTTGATAGGTGCGGGTCCCACTGCTGGGACCCGCACCAATATTGAGGATGGACTGGGCAAAGTGGTGGCTGGAGGACCCTGGAGAAATATGGGTCCAGTCACCGCCAAGCGCTCTCTCCATAGAAGTGAATTGGAGTGCACTGCGCTTGCGAAAAAGGTATACTAGGATTACCTAGAATTGTTCAGGATTTAAAGGTAGCGATACACGTTAGTCCAAAGTTAATTAAAACGATCGTTCCTCGGGTGAAATTTGAGAACGATTGTTATAGCCAACCAATTCTCGTCTGAAAAGAAGTTGGCTGTTTGAATTTTTCATCTGATAGTCGGAAGGCAGATCTTTCATTCATCACTCAGTTTCATTAAATATGTAGGGCCACTTTAAACAATTGTAACGACCAATATGGACCAAAGTGTTTATGACTGTGAAATGATCATTCACTAGATGATTGTTTGTTCAAATGCTGTTCAGCCATGAACCAACTTCTATGCAATGTGTATGGTGGCTGGCCAGCTTAAAGGGTTGTCCGGGTTCAGAGCTGAACCCAAACATACCCCCATTTTGACCCCTCCAACCCACCTGACATGAGCATCGGAGCATTTTTTATGTTTTCCGTCCAGCAGTGTATTTGGTGACGTCACTGGCTCTGATTGGCGACCTTTAGAGCTGCCATAGCCATTTTACAGGCTAGGGCAGCGCTAATGCCCGCCCATTAGTGCAGGTGGTGTCACCAGGCTCACTGCTGGGTGGAAGCCTCTGTATAGCAGTCCCTTTGGAGAGCCGGATGCGTCACCAGATCTCCTAAAAAGCCTTTGACCTGCACGGTTTAGCGCAGGGCAAAGGAAAGCATCAGAGCATGAAATGCTACCTGGATGAAAATGTGGTATGACTGGGTTTAGCTCTGAACCCAGACAACGACCTTAAAGTTACTGTTTTCTATTTAAAAGGGTTTTCTAAGAACCGCCACCAATTAGCTGTTTGAAGGGGCTATGACACTCGTGCAAATGCCTGAGACAAATCTGCAATGCCATGCACAACCACCACTAAAATTATGGCATCGTGCAGCATGGACCAATGTAAACAATAAAAAGGCTGCGGCACCCCCACAAACGCCTTTGCTCCTTCAAACAACTGATTGGTGAAGATGCACGAGTCAAACCCCACTAGTTCTAATACTGACAGCCTATCCTAAAGATAAACCATTTTTAATACTTCGATAACCACTTTCATAGTGTCATTTCATGAAAAATATTCTACTTTTTCATTACAGCACCTGGATCTGAATACTTTTGTCATTGCATGCAGTTAAAAATTCAATACCATACTCACCTGCTCACTGATGCTCCCTTTTGACTCCGTTCGAACGCGCTGTAAAACGCATAACCGATGCAAACCAATGCTTCCCTATGGGACTGGTTCACATTTTCGCGTTTTACAGCGCGTTCGAACGCGCTGAAAAACGCCCGACCCATAAACAAGTACTTGAGCTTTTTTTGGGGCGTTTGTCGCGCGTTTTGGCCCATAGACTTCAATGGGAACGCGCAGCGCTTGTATTTTGCGCGTTTTTGACACTGAAAACACGCGTTCGAACGCACGTTTATGAATTTGCAACATGCTGGAAAGGCCAAACTTCATATAGACAGTGATATTTGGTCATTGGACAACACTGCAGTCAATCACACAAACGCGCGTAAAACGCACGTCTCAGAAACGCTCAGGTCTGAACCCAGCGTTAAGGTCTGGCACATAAGATGTCACTTGGTCGCTTTTGTAATTCACAGGGGAAGAAAGCTTCCCTGTTAAGCTTTGGTCTTTGCTGCACACACATCCACAGCTCACACTACACTAAATTACTTTCTCCTAGAGAGGAATGGTGGTGCCAGTGTAAGGTTACATTTCCCTACTTCGTGAGATTTCTACCCGTCGCACTTGATATGACGTGAGGAGGCGTTCCCGAGTTGTGACGATCTGCGCATGTGCAAAATGACAGTTTAGGGAAAATCTCAGCGGAGTTCAGCTGCACACCGGGACACTGCGCATGCGCCGGAGAGCCTAAGAAGGGAAATATTTCTGGTGCGACCGGTAGGGAAATCTCACAAAGTAGGGAAATGTAACGTTACACAAGCCTTGCTCCCACTACACTGATTTACTTCCTCCTAGAGAGGAAGGGGTGGTGCCAGCCTTTCTCCAACTACACTAATTTACTTTCACCTAGAGAGTAAGGGGTGGTGCCAGCCTTGTTCCCACTACACTGATTTACTTCCTCCTAGAGAGGAAGGGCTGGTGCAAGCCTTGCTCCCACTACACTGATTTACTTCCTCCTAAAGAGGAAGGGCTGGTGCAAGCCTTGCTCTCACTAAATTGAATTACTTCCTCCTAGACAGGAATGGGTGGTGCCAGCTTTTCTCCCACTACACTAATTTACTTTCACCTAGAGAGGAAGGGGTGGTGCCAGGCTTGTTCCCACTACATTGATTTACTTCCTCCTAGAGAGGAGGGGGTGGTGCAAGCCTTGCTCTCACTAAATTGAATTTCTTCCTCCTAGAGAGGAATAGGTGGTGCCAGCGCTGCCTGAATTAAAGGGGAGCCCTGGTCTAAAGATTACACTGAGGCCCATAAGTCTAGTTATGTCACTTGAAACCCTGCTTATGTAATAATCACTTTCAGTCTTGTAAATGTTCTGGTACATCACAATACTAAAATGATGTCACAAATATTTCAGTACAAACTACAGGCCACCATAATATGAGTCTTTTTTATGTCTTCAGATTTAATTATTATTATTGAGTTTATACTATTCATGTATATAATGAGCCACATCATTTACTATAGTTCCTGCTTTTGCTTTTTCATTTCTTTGCATCATCCTTATATAATTCCAATCACCTTATATGTAAACTACAAAATGAAGCTTCAATATGACAGAAAAAGAAGAATTGTTGCCAAGATGGATGCTGTTTTGCAGGTAACACAATTTATCACTTTTCTTTTGATTACCGCTATTCAATGCTCTGTGCATGCGGGTAATTCTGCATACTGCACCCTGTTCATTTGGCTGAGTCTTATACCATAAAAATGAGAAAATTGGTCCCTGAGGCCAGAAATAACTATGTCAACTTCTGCTGTTTATATTTTATTGAATGCCTGGCTTCTAGATATTTTGTAATTTAATACTACTAAATGTCAACTGAAACTTCTCCCAACCACAGCATTATGTTCAGTGACAGAAAATCATTCAAACCAAGACAAGGAGAAGCCTCGTTAATGTGTTTCTCCTCTTTTCCGTACAGTGATCTACCGCTTCTTTAAAATAGAAAAACACAAGTTGCTCGATGTCCACATTGAACCAGATTTACTTGAGTTGAAGACATGAGTATGTGTAATGGTTACAGGTCACAAGCTATACTATCAACATAATATAGTTATGCCAAGCATGTACATAAATTATCACCATAGCATGTAAATCTAAACAGAACCTAATAAGCTTCCTTCCCACTTTTTGCTATTATCGTTTGCTCATATTGTATATGCAGCAGGTAAATTTTCCAGCAACATAGCCTAATACTAAGATTTTACATAGCAGAGGTAACTCTGTTTGAGACTAGAAGCATATCATGAAACTCCCAGACCCCAATGCAATTTTTGGAATGTTGCCCTTTGTGCTATTTAGCACTCTTAAAGGGGCATTCTAGTTGTGACCAGTTGTCCCCTATCTACAGGAAACAAGATAACTATTAGATCATGGGAATCCAGGGGCGTAGCTATAGGGGGTGCAGAGGTAGCAGTCGCTACCGGGCCCAGGAGCCTGAGGGGCCCAAAGACACTTGTGTCGCATAAGAAGACACACAAAACACTGAGGGAAGGGGGGCCCAAGCTGAACGCTTGCACCAGGGCCCATGAGCCTTTAGCTACGCCCCTGTGGGAATCCTACTGCCATGGCCCACAGCAATCACAAGAACGTGGCCCTCATACCACTTGTGGTCCTCCGAAATGAACGGAGCGGCAGGTCATGCATGCCCCCTGAAATAGTTGAGTGCTATAACCGGAGCGGCAGCAGTGGCAATGCGCATACCCAACCTGCTGCTCCATTTATTTCAGTGGGACCCATAGGGTACAGGTTCCTCGTTCTCGTGATCAGTGGGGGTCTTAGGACCAGGACCCCCATGATCTAATAGTTGTCCCCTATCCTCTGGAGAGAGGATAACTTGTCACAACCAGAATAACTCTTTAAAGGGGTTGTCTGAGGGGGTGTGGCTAGGCCGCTGAGCTTGATGGCTGCCTGAGAGGAGAGCTCTGGCACCCCAGCGACTGTAATAGCGCTTGCCCCTCTCAATCTGTGCCCAAACGGCAGCACACAGCATCCACCGATGCCCAATCCCTCCCCTGCCACTATGGGGAAATCGAAAAGGCAGCTGCCGAAGCTGCAGGACGGTAACATGGAGAGATTCTTTGCTAGGGGAAGATCTAAAGATGGCGCCAACTCTGCCAGCAAGACCCCATCAGCGTCTCCTATCAACACCATATCGCCCGTTCCGGCGGCCCGCTCAACATCTCCGCCGGACCTCCCTGTCATCGTCAACCTCCTGCACTCCTCACCTCCGTCGCATCCGCCAACTCCAGATGAGGCCAAGGCCCCGGCGCACACTGCTTCAGGGATCCAAGATGGTGCCTGGCCTCATGCGCGGCGCGATGGCCTGCTGTGCATCCCGAGCCCTCATATGCACCAACCCCCACCGTGGTGCCCACTGACCCTTTTCAGATGCTGCCCACCTCTCATAGGCCTGTCACAGAGGACAGAACATATTGAAACAAAAATGAGTGAATTTGCATCCTCTCGAAATACTGTCATAGATGCCCACAATGACATGGCAAACCAGATTGAGGCTATCAAACTAAAAATGACAGACCTAGAGGATCGCTCCAGGCGCAAAAATATAAAATTTACGGGCATTCCTGAGGATGTTGCCCCCCAAGAACTGCAACCGTACCTAAAAGGCCTCATGAAAGCGCTCTTGCCACTGATCCCGACTCCTGACATGATTATTGATAGAGCCCATAGAATCCCCAAGCCTCCGCATCTGGGCTCTGACGTCCCACGTGATACCCTTGCACGCATCCATTTCCTCCATACCAAAGAAGCCCTGATGACTGCGGCACGGAAGAAGAGCCCACTCCCAGCTCCTTACCAAAATGTCAAGCTTTTTGCTGATTTATGTTCACCCTCCGCCAAAGCAGAGTGTTGTTACCCATCACAACAGCCCTTCGGGACCACGAGTATCCCTATAAATAGGGATACTCCCTGAAGTTGTTGGTTCGTAGAAACGAGCAAACCCATGCAATCAAGACACTTGATGAAGGAAGACAGCTCCTTTAGTCATGGCGGATCCCATTACCTTTGGGAGATTTGAAAGATAATGCTGCCCCATCGGCTCCTTCCCCTCCATCCACTTCAGAGGACTGACGTCCTGGACCGATTTCCTGTGGATACTAACCCAATGAGAACATAACCTTTGTATAGGTGTTGTGTTGCCCACCATTACGTGTATTAGTGCCCTATGCTCTGCAGCAATTGGGAAGTTTGTTAACGCATTCCTCATGTACAGTGCGTCTCTCTTGACATCTACTACGTACTCGCTCCGGCTGCCTCAGCCCTTGCACTGGACTTTCGCCCTACCGGCTTATAGGCGGCAACTACCGCCGCACTGGTTCCTGCTTTCTGTTACTTGGTTTTTAACTCCTTGCTCCTCTCCTTTTTCCCTCCATAGCTTACTTCCCCTCCCCTCCCTCCCCTTTACCTGCCTGTCCTCGGACCCCATCTGGCCGCAGTGTTATTCTCTCACTATCCTATACTAGCACTGTGTTCCCGTACTAGTACGGCACCATGGGTCTCAAGATTATGTCCCTTAACGTTAAAGGCCTCAATTGTCCCCAAAAACGATCTTATATGTGGAAAGAAGCATTGACCTCTAATGTTGATATTATGTGTATACAAGAAACTCACCTGTTTCAGCCAGATGTTCCCAGGGTACATCACCGTTTATTTCCTAATCTCTTTCATTTACATTTTAATAAGAGAAAGAGAGGTACCCTAATCTCTATCAAGAACACTGTTGCCTTTACCCTATTACCACTAAAATAGATCCCAATGGCCGCTACATTATTCTGGCATGCTCGATTAATAACATTATATATACAATAGTCAACCTATATGCACCCAACTCCCACCAACTAGCTTTTTTACATAAGCTTATGCACGGCGTGAACAAACTTAAACAAGGAAAAGTAATCCTCTGTGGGGATTTCAACTCTGTTCTATACCCGTCCCTAGACTCTAAATCTCTTACACGTAGGACCGACTTGGGAGTGGCCTCCTTCCTCCACTCAGACGGCCTTGTTGACTCCTGAAGAGCCCAACATAGTCTTGAAAGAGACTTTTCTCCCCCCCCCCCCCCCCTCAGCACACCTGTCATATTCACGCATAGACATGTTTATGGTAGATCACTCTTCCCTGCTTCATACCCTTTCTCGATGAACAATTTCAGTCTCATAGAGCCCTGGTATAGCCTTACATAGTAACATAGTACATAAGGCCGAAAAAAGACATCTGTCCATCCAGTTCGGCCTGTCACCCTGCTAGTTGATCCAGAGGAAGGCAAAAAAAAAAAACCTGCGAGGTTCCTTCCTGACTCCATTCAGGCAATCAGAAGTACTCCCTGGATCAACGACCCATCTCTAGTAGCTATAGCCTGTAATATTATTACACTCCAGAAATACATCCAGGCCCCTCTTGAATTCCTTTATTGTACTCACCATCACCACCTTCTCAGGCAGAGAGTTCCATAGTCTCACTGCTCTTACCGTAAAGAATCCTCTTCTATGTTTGTGTACAAACCTTCTTTCCTCTAGACTCAGAGGATGTCCCCTCGTCACAGTGAGATCTCTGTACTGATCGGAGAGATCTCTGTACTGACCCCTGATATATTTATACATAGTTATTAGATCTCCCCTCAGTCGTCTTTTTTCTAAAGTAAATAACCCTAATTTTGATAACCTTTCAGGGTACTGTAGTTGCCCTATTCCAGTTATTACTTTAATTGCCCTCCTCTGAACCCTCTCCAGCTCTGCTATGTCCGCCTTGTTCACAGGAGCCCTGAACTGTACACAGTACTCCATGTGTGGTCTGACTAGCGATTTGTAAAGTGGTAGGACTATGTTCTCATCACGGGCGTCTTTCCCCTTTTTGATGCAATTCATTATTTTATTGGCTTTGGCGGCAGCTGCCTGACACTGGTTTTTGCAGCTTAGTTTGCTGTTTATTAAAATTCCTAGATCCTTTTCCATTTCAGTGTTACCGAGTGTTTTACCATTTAGTATGTACGGGTGACTTGCATTATTCCTTCCCATGTGCATAACTTTACATTTGTCCGTGTTAAACCTCATCTGCCACTTATCTGCCCAAGCCTTCAATCTATCCAGATCCCTCTGTAGCAGTATATTGTCCTCTTCAGTGTTAATTACTTTACACAGTTTAGTGTCATCTGCAAAAAATGATATTTTACTATGCAAGCCTTCTACAAGATCATTAATAAATATATTGAAAAGAATAGGGCCCAGTACTGACCCCTGAGGTACCCCACTAGTGACAGTTGCCCAATCTGAGCCTTCCTCTATAGTAATCAAAAATACACAGATGATCTTTCTGCGCATCTGAAAGAATACTTCCACTTCAAGGCCGGATCAGTCTCAGACAAATTTGTTCTATGGCAGACTCATAAGGCATACATGAGGGGATCCCTGATTAAACTGGGTATTACGGTGAAAAAACCGTAGGATATAGCTAGCTTAGAAAGCATCAATAAGGCCATTCCCATGTCCCAATGCTCCAATGACCTTAGATTGGCACGAAACAAGCTTCAGAATTACCACAAATCTCTCCTCAGACTAAAATCCAAATATTACTCCCAAGGGAACAAGGCGGGTCGTCTTTTAGCACGACAACTCACCAATCCAAATCTAAAATTCCATATTTGGTTCACCCCACGACTAAAGCAAAGCTGATGGACCCCAGAGACATTGCTACCCAGTTCAGACTATACTACCAGACGCTTTATAACCTTAAGGAAACCACCCCACTCCTGGAAAACTACTCTACCCTGGTTGCAGAATTCCTCTCTCAAGCTTCTCTTCCTGCTCTTACCCACGCACAACTACAATCTCTTAACGCCCCGTTCTTGATCCCAGAAATTAGTAAAATAACCTTATCGCTCCCTTTAGGTAAATCTCCGGATCCTGATGGACTCTCCAATGAGTATTTTCTCTAATTCCAGTCCACTCTTGCACCTTGCTTGCTAGACATCTTCAACCAAGTACTAGAAGGGCATCTTTTCTCCCCTGACATGATGGAAGCATTAGTAGTTGCTATCCCAAAGCCTGGTAAGACGCCAGACACACCCCAATATTTTAGGCCTATTTCGTTGCTCAACTCTGACATTAAGATCTTTGCCAAGCTCATTGCAAGCAGACTGTCCCCACTACTCCCGTCCCTGATCCACCCTGACCAGACTGGCTTTGTGGCAAGACGGCAAGCATCTGACAACACTAGACGGATCGTAGATCTCTTCAACTATGCTGAAATGCGAAACCTTCTAATGCTTGCAGTGACTTTGGAGGCGGAAAAAGCGTTCAATCGCTTACACTGGGATTATGCATTCTCTACCCTTCGTCAGATGGGCTTCTCGGGACCAATTTTACAGGCTATCCGCAGCCTATGTTTCTCCCCTTCAGCAAAAGTCTGGGTTAACGGGGTGGTTATAGATCCCTTCTATATCGCTAATGGGTGGTCTAGGCAAGGGTGCCCCCTTTTGCCCCTTTTATTTATCCTTGCATTGGAACCCCTGGCACAAGATATCAGAAACTTGCCCACCATTTCCGGTGTAGTCGTGGGGGACAGATCCCACAAAATTACACTCTATGCAGACGATATTATCCTCACATTGACTGATCCCCTCCTTTCCCTAGACAATGCCCTTAATGTGATCTCCCACTATGGCTCCCTTTCCTATTATAAAGTTAATAACGCAAAATCTCAAGCTCTTCCTATTAACATCCCATCTGCAAAATTGGCCACACTGAAATCATCTTACGAACTGCACTGGCAAACCTCTGAACTTCTGGGGGTCAAGATCACCTCGCCTTGTTCCCTTCTGTATGCCCAGATTTATGACCCCCCTCCTTACCATTATGTCCAAGGACTTTGAAAGCTTTTCAATGAAAGCTATCTCATGGGTAGGTAGGGTGGCATTGTTTCAAATGATGACCATCCCTAAGCTCATCTATATATTCCGAGCCCTCCCCATCCCGATCACTGCCAAATTCTTTTAGAAAGCACAGGCTATTCTAAACAGGTACGTCTGGGGACCATCTAGACCCAGGGTTGCTCAGACATTAATGTCCAAAAAGAAACGTGCGGGTGGCACGGGCCTTGTACTAAAACAGACCACCCTTAGAGACTACTTAATTCATCTTCTGTGGAGCCCGCCTCTGCCAAAACATAGCTTGCTTACGGTAAGACATGCTAGCACCCTATGGACTGCAATTCACAGAACACAAAGAGACTTGACATCACCTCTACTCCAACACGCCACTACCCGCACAGTAGAACTATCTATATCCTTTCCTTAGCAATGTCTAGAGCTACTTTCTTGGATACAGTACATGTAAAGAAATAAAAATAAAAATTTTAAAAAAAATTTAAAATTTTAAACACCCAGGTACAACAAAATGACTGTAAGCGTAAAGTGAATGACTGCAAAATCGACTGTACTAGTAACTCCCTTCAATAGAAAAGTTGGAAGGATGATTATATCCATTTAGGATGTTATCATGATAATAGTTCAGGGTGAATGACCAATTTTCCTCCAGATAATTATTAGTTATTTGAATGACTAAAATAATTTAGAATTCTTGTACTGATAATCTGTAGGTGCAGACAGACCTTTATTCTTTAGATACATTTCCATTCCCATGTCTCATTCACACAGCAGCATTAGGTAGCAGGAACGCAGATGTTACCAAAAAGATCTAAACAGATTAGAGGTGAAATCTCAAGGGAATGATACAATCAGAGATTATTCTCCAAAGTGCAAATACTTAAAAAAAAAATATTCAAGAGAGTAAAACGAATGTAGTGCACATCTGTTCATGCTACTCTGGATTTTACTTAATCATACTGGGAAACAAAAACAATCACATCGCAAAAAAGTTTCCATGTAACAGCTGCAGGTAGCCTACGGTTCTTTTACCTTAAAGTTGTCTCGTTAGTGCAGATTTTGAGACACCTCCAGGAGAAGATGTGGTTAGTGTGTCTAGATCTGCATTGTTCTGCTACACTTATGGGCAAACACAATGAGGCTATAATGTTATTATATGATATCTCATGAATGTATTTGTGGCCTAGGCGTAACTCAGTCCAATTCATGTCAGTGGGGCTGTGCTGTGATACTAAGCACAGATGCTATCCAATGAACAGCATGGTGCTTGGTAAGCTCATCAAAGCTTTGTGGCCTCCTCAAACAGCTGATCAGTGGGCAGCCAGGAGTCAGACCCCCCACTGTTCACATACGGATGACCTATCATGAGAATAGGTCGTCAGTATAAAACACTCAGAAAACCCCTTTAACATAACATATAAAAATAGAACTTTTCTGTGTTTTTCACATATAATTTTGCAGAGTTAAACATAAATCTCTGCATTAAACTGTGACTATAAACTATAACATGCACTACATTTTTGTAGTGTATATATGCATATATAGCCAAATATATTATGCCAAACTATAATCCAATATCCACAGGATAGAGGATAATAGTTTTATCATGGGGGTTCAGTTGTTGGACCCCCTCTGATCAGACTCTCCCTATGTTAAGGATAGGGGATAATCCTTAAAACTTGGCACAACACTCATGTGCTTAACCCCTTAAGGACCGGGCTCATTTTCACCTTAAGGACCAGGCCATTTTTTGCAAATCTGACCAGTGTTTTTTCGGGACATATTCTACTTTATGTTAGTGGTAAATTTTTGCCGATACTTACCTTATTTCTTTGTGAAAAATTCCAAAATGTCATGAAACATTGGAAAATTTTGCATTTTTCTAACTTTGAAACTCTCTGCTTGTAAGAAAAATGGACATGCCAAATAAATTATATATTGATTCGCATATTCAATATGTCTACCTTATGTTGGTATCATAAAGTTGACATGTTTATACTTTTTGAAGATGTTAGAGCAGCAATTTTCAAATTTTTCATGAAAATTTCAAAATCTGATTTTTTTTCAAGGACCAGTTCAGTTAAATTAATTTGAGGGTCTTTATGTTAGAAATCCCCCATAAATGACCCCATAATGAAAACTGCACCCCTCAAAGTATTCAAAATGACATTCAGAAAGTTTGTTAACCCTTTTAGTGTTTCACAGGAATAGCTGCAAAGTGGAGGAGAAAATTCAAAATCTTTTTTTACACTAACATGTTCTTGTAGCCCCTTTTATTTCATTTTTACAAGTGATAAAATGAGAAAAAGCAGCACAAAATCCGTAGCCCAATTTCTCCTGAGTCGAAAATACCTCATATGTGGATGAAGAGTGTTCTGCGGGTGAACTACATGGCTCAGAAGAGTGGCGGTCCTATATATAGCGCCATTGGGATTTTGGACAGAGAATTTTGCTGAAATGTTTTTTGGGGGGCATGTCACATTTAGGAAGCCCCCATGGTGCCAGAACAGCAAAAAAAAAAACATGGCACACCATTTAGGAAACTAGACCCCTCAAGGTACATAACAAGGGGTACAGTGTCCATTAACTCCCTACAGGTGTTTCTCGCAATGTTATTAACGTCACAATGTTGGACGTCAAAATGAAAAATGAGATTTTTTTACACTAAATTGCTTGTGTTACCCCAAATTTTTAATTTTTACAAGGTGTAATAGGAGAAAAGTGCCCTAAAATTGGTAGTCCCATTTCTACCGAGTAAGGACATACCCCAGATGTGGACGTAAAGTGCTCTGCAGGCGAACTACATGGCTCAGAAGAGGAGGCGTGCCATTGGGATTTTGGAGAGAGAATTTTGGGGTTTAAAATTTGGAAGAATGTGGACAAATAAATTAAAATGGGGGAAGAGGATTATAAATTTAGTACTCCATGGAAGTGTGGTACTCCCTGAAGCAACCATTAACGCAGAGGCCCGGATGATCGGGGCACGTGTCACACTGAGTGGTGGTGTCCTTCTGTATCCTCCTCCTGTTACACACTTTTTTTGGGACCGTCTCTTCTTTCCAGTATGGGGGACCACACCTGGAAAGTGTTGGCAAGGGACGATGCGGGTGCCTCTAGTTCCCGAGGTACTCCGGCCTGCTCTTTCCAGGTCAGAAAAGATCAGGGCCTTGAGGACTGCCTCAGAGAACTGGAGGAATGTCCCTGTGTTGCCAGCGCTCCGGGACAGCACAAAAGAGTTATACAGTGCAACCTGCACCAAGTAGACCACAACTTTTTTGTACCATGTCCGGGTTTTGCGCATGGCATTATATGGCTTGAGGACTTAATCAGAGAGATCAACTCCTCCCATATACCAATTGTAGTCCACGATACAATCGGGCTTGAGGAACGGTGCCACGGTACCTCGCACAGGGACAGGGGTGATGCTGTTATCGTGAATTGTGGACAGTACAAGGACATCCCTCTTGTCTTTATATCTGACCAGCAACAGGTTTCCACTAGTAAGGGCACGAGTCTCACCCCTGGGGATATGTACCTGGAGGGGGTGGGTAGGGAGGCTTGCTGACTTTTCCACACGGTCCCACAAGTGGACGTGGATCTGGCGGCGAGGAACTGGAACAAGGGCATACTAGTATAAAAGTTATCCATGTACAGGTGGTAACCCTTGTACAGATTCACGTCATACCTTGCCCGCTTAGTGGGAATGTACTGGCGGAAACTGAGTCTCCCCTTGAAAGCAGTGAGAGACTTATCAACAGCGACATCCCTTCCAGGTACATAGGCCTCCAAAGATTTGGCCCCGAAGGTAGGATCACCTGGGGGACACATGCTGCATTATCTGCATAATGCAGGCATTTCCAAATGGCCTCAAAATGGCAATGTGTCATGGCCATACAGTAAAGTGGGGTCTGGTAGAGGACGTCCCCACTCCAATACTTCCTGATACTGGGTTTTTTGACTAGGCCCATGGTCAGCACGAGGCCCCAAAACGTCCTCATCTCAGCTGCACTGACCGGAGTCCAGCCACCGGACCTAGCTAAAAAGGAGCCCAGGTGTTGAGCAATAAACTGTTGGGCGAACAAGTTCGTTTGCTTCACCATCAGATTAACAAAGTGGCCACCGAAAAAAAAACTAAAAAAGTCATTTTCAGTGAAGCCCACTATGCGAATCTGGTTTCCTGGTTAGCCAAGTCAGGAATCACGGGCTCAAAATCCTCTGGGGTACTCCAGGCAAGTTCACCGGTAGGGGGCTCAGGTGGACTTGCCTGGTGGGCCAGAAAACTAGTGCGAGCCCCAGGGCTGCTCATACTAGTGTGGGCCACAGAGTCCCTGGCATGGGGGACTCCTGGCTCCGCCGCCTTAGGGGCTCATCATCATCACTAGATGATGAGGAGAACGAGGATGACAACTGAAAAGTGGGGTCCTCCTCGTCCTCAATGGGGCTCTCGGAGTCGGAGACCAGCTGGGCGTATGCCTCGTCGGCCGAGAACGTCCGGCGGGCCACCTCAGATCCGGGAGCTGTACACAGCTCTCCCTGCCTAACTAAAGCTCTCCCTAAATGTTTATGTGCCAGATAGCTCTTTATGGTGGCTCAGGGGGCCACGGATGGTGGTGGATCGGCAAGGTGGCAGACACAGGGCTCCTCTCTCCTCGCTCACATGGAAGTCTGTGGGCGGGTAAGCGCCTTCACCCGTCTTCATCCAGCCAATCACAAGCGATCCTGAGAGGTGGCATCACCGCCACCTCACAGGATCTGCGGAGGGTGATTGGTGGTGTATATTACACCACGGATCACCCTCCTATTCCGGGTCAACAGAGACCCGAATGACCTGTAAACACTGCAAACCGCAGGTCTGAATTGACCTGCGGTTTGCAGCGATCGCCGATACGGGGGGGGGGGGGGGGTCACAGGACCCCCCTCGACATTGTCACAGGGGGCCTGCTGAATGATTTCAGCAGGCACTCCATTCCGATCACTGCCCATCACAGTGATCGGAAATACAAGGTCTCGGACATCAGGGCGTACATGTACGCCCTGTGTCCGTAAGAGGCTAATACGTTATGCCGCATAACAAACTCACTTTTTGTATTGCAGCATGCTTATGCCTGTCTGTCTTTTCATAAAAAATATTGCAAGTAGTGTTGAGCGAATCCAAGCATACGAAATGGAATTCGATCTGAAGTTTAGGAAAAATTTGATTCGCTGCGAAGCCAAATTTCCGTGCACTTTATGGTAACAAACCGATTTTTCCTAAAATGGTGGCTGAAAATAAAAAATAACTTATACTCACCTCAAATTAATAAAAACAAACTGGGCACTATTCTGATATTGGACCTGAAAGATGTTTATTCCTAAAAAGAAAAAAATCAATTCACAGGATGCATAAAATCAACAATAAATGACCAATAAATAACATACTGTATAGAACATACTAAAAACGGCCGGGGCGATAAAGAGACAGTAAACTATATAGTGGTGGTCCTATATATAGCAGCAAATAACAATAGAAGGTGACCAGTGTAAAAGTGCCTTGAAACGCCTGGTATAGTCTCCCAAAATGTAACACTAGCTTCTCCAGTCAATGAATTGAATTCTCAGATCGTACTCGTGTGATCCATAGTACTACAGACCAATAGTCCATTCATAAAGAGCAGTTAATCCATTAAACGGCTCACTTGTAATTACACCTTTGGAAACAAAATTGCGTGGTCTCGCTCATAACTAGAAGCTATCCATCATTAGACCACACACAGCAGCGTCCCACTGTGAAAGTATATCAGCGGCATCCCGCTGAAGCGCAGTGCACCGTGTGTTGTTGATACAGTACTGCTTATTGAGCCGGCAGGTAGAATGGAACAGTCTTACCCAGTGTTGCTCTCCGTGCCTTGGTACCGCTCTGGATGTTGGTCTAGTGATGTAACTGACCAGTGTCCTACAAGCCGTTACCGTCTCGATTCCCACGCTGGTGGGTTGTGTGCACGTTGACCTCACTTGTCTCTTGCGGTCTCTGCTGCACCCTCATTCATGCCACCTTTTGCACGGTCGTTCAGAAAGGGCACTACGCTATATAGTTTAGTGTCCCTTTATCGCCCCAGCCGTTTTTAGTATGTTCTATACAGTGTGTTATTTATTAGTCATTAATTGTTGATTTTATGCATCCTGTGAATTGATTTTTACTTTGTAGGAATACACATCTTTCAGGTCCAATATCAGAAGAGTGCCCAGTTTGTTTTGTTTTTATCACTATTTTTTTAGTTGGGGTGAACCTACTCTACTGTGAGCACCTCGTATGGTGACTTGCCAATCCTGTGCGCCACATTACCATTCTCACCTCAAAGTAAGTCGTAACAAATCAAATTTCTTGACAAAGATTGGCAAAGCTGGTGAATCAAATGTTTCACTCATCTCTGAGATGTTTACTTAAAGCAGGGATTTAATCTGATTGCCAGTGACATATGTCCAATGTACGAATACCACACAGCTGCTACTGACCAGTGGGTTGGGGAGGTGTTCGGTGCTGAGTGACCTTGTCCCTGTCCCGTCTTTTCAGTACTGCTGCCCACAGTAGTGATTAAAGATGAGCGTATCGAAGCTGACGAAGTGGAATTCGATCCAAATTTCAGGAAATATTCGATTCGCACCCAAGCCAAAATTTCCTCACGCTTCGTGGTTTTTCCTAAAATGACTGCTGCACGTGTGAGGACATGGAGAAAGGAAATCTGGGAAGGTGGGATCACCCATAATGCCATGCATGCAGACAATCAGCAGCCAGCCAGCCCTGTGATGTCACAGCCCTCTAAATAGCGTCAGCCATCTTAGATTCTGCCATTTACCAGTATACTTAGTGGAGGGAGAGACGTCTGCAGGTGCTAGGGACAGTGATAGGAAAAACTTGTGGTGACAAAACGATTTATAAGTGCAGGGAAAGGATAGTGAAGAATCGTTCCACAGCATTTATGTAGAACAGGGTTCAGTAGGGGAGGTTACAGCCTGGGTAATAGGAACAATCATATTACACCTTGCTGCACTGACTCGGTATCCAAATTGCCATTAGACAGCTCTGTCATTCCAGAAAACCGTTCTTGTTATTGGAGTGCAAATGCTGCTTGATACATCCATTAACAGGGTGTATTACAAGAAAATATTTCTACAGTACGTCTGATTTGCCCTTTTGCGGTGCAGTTATATGTTATATATAAAGTCCCTTTTACCGTGTATTAGTGGCAAAAGAAAAATATATTTGCTCTTGTACGGTGCAGTGATATATTCTAAAGCCCTGTTTGCCGTGTATTAGTGGCGAAATAAAAATATATTTGCCATTCAGCGTTACACTTATCTGTTAAATAAGGCTTTTGTGTTGTGTAAAAGTAGAAAAAAATTAGGGCCTAATTGCCATTCAGCGGTGCAGTTATATGTGGTAAAGCCCTTTTTACCGTGTATTCGTGGCAAAAGAAAAAGATATTCGCCGTTCAGCGCTGCAGTTATATGTGGTAAAGCCCTTTTTGCGGTATGGACCGAATTACGTCGTGGTGAAATGTTTTTTATGTGAAATAGGCTTTTTTGGGAAAATTGATGGGTGATTGTACACCTCCTTTTGCTGTATAGACCGAATTACGTAGTGGTGACATTTTTTATGTAAAAAAGGCTTTTTTGGGGAAAATTGATGGGTGATTGTAGACTCTCATCACTCTTACGCTGTTCTGCACCTGGTTTGCCTGGGCGAACGGAGTCACACAGAAGAGGAATTACTCCATGTCCTTCATCAAGAAATCGAATCCTGACTTTCTCGACAACTCAAAATCGGAACCATGGTGACCAACAACGGGAAGAACATGGTGTCAGTGCTGCGTCAAGGAGGGCTGAGCCATGCGCCCTGCATGGCACACTTGTTCAATCTAGTTGTCAAGTGGTTCCTGAAGTCTTCCACCCATCCGCAAGACATCCTAAAAATGGCCAGGAAACTTTGCATGCACTTCAGTCACTAGTACACCACAATGCACACCCTCCTGAGCTACAGCAGCAGAAGGGCATGCCCCAACATAGGCTGATATGCGACGTTTCCACCCGTTGGAATTCCGCCCTTCATATGTTGGACCAACTATACGAACAGAGAAAGGCCATAAACGATTTCTTGATGATCCAAGCGGACAGGAGTACTCCCCTGTGTAACCTCCATGTCAGCCAGTGGCAGCTCATGCGTGACACCTGCTGTTTACTCAGGCCTTTGAGGAGGCCATGTTATTTGTCAGTCGCTAGGACTACAAGATGAACAACGTCATTCCACTGCTTCATGTTCTGGAGTAGATGCTGGTAAATCTGGCTGTTTAGAGAACTGGAGACATGGCACCTAGTTCTCACGGCCACATACGCCCTGTGGGGGCTGAACTGAAGGAGGAGGACATTGGAGCACAAGCAATGTGTAGTGAAATGGGTGGTTTTTCTACACAGGTGACAGGAGAGCAGGAGCAGAGGAGCTACAGGGCGATGAGGAAGTGGAGGCAGAGGACCCAGACACACTGTGGCAGTATGCAGTGGAAATGGAGATAGGGAGTACTTCCGAGTCACCTGCACAAATAACCCAATACAGGCTCACTTGCTTGTGTAGTGACAGCCGAATTGTCACCATTCGGCAGAGGGATGACTTCTGGCTCTCCACCTTGTTAGACCCTCGCTACCAGTCCAAAATGGGGGCCTTTTTTACACCCGCTGAGAGGGAGGACAAACTGAACTACTATAGAGCCATCCTATATAGTCAGTAGGCCATTGCCTATCTGCGCCATCATCCATCCTCTCGCAGGTCTGCGAGAGGGAGCCCTCTGTGCTCACGTTCCACTGCCATTGATGCTGGGGAGGGGTGGGGTGGCAGGAGCAGTACCAGCTCCATCAGCAGCAGCCTGTATCTAGAGTCGCTGATGAGAAGCTTTCTTCACCCGCCTAGTGAAGAAAATACTCACCAGCAGAAGCAGCAGCTAGACCTGGAGCAGGACCTGAACCCGCAGGTGGTTGCATACTTGGACAGCACCCTGCCACCCCACATTGAAGATCCTCTGGACTACGGGGTAGCCGAACTGGATTTGTGGCTGCAACTAGCAGAGTTTGCCCTGGAAAAGCTGTCCTGCCCGTCCAGTAGTGTGGCATCAGCGCAGGTGTTTAGTGCGTCGGGGGCCATAGTTACCCCAAGAAAAACTCGCCTGTCCTCCCAAAATGTGGAGAGTCTGACCTTTTCAAGATGAATTAGGCGTGGATCAGCCAGGATTTCCACCTACCAATGCCTGATGCATCAGATTAGATCATCCATGGTGCCATACCAGCACTTTGACAAAAGAGATCAGTTTCTTCTGGCTATCTGCCTCAGCTACTATTCTGATGCTGCCACCCGCCTGATGACACACATCTAATGCCGAGTGCTCTTTCTTTCACCCACCATCTTCAGTGGGAACTGGTATTGCCACCCACCTCCACACTATGCCACCTTTCCATTCTGTGGCCTCCTGATGCTGCTCAAATATTATTTAACAGATGCCCAGACGGGCAGTAAACCTATCTTGACCCAGGTTATTATAAAACGTCACTTTTATTTGACATATAAAAGTGACGTTTTATAATAACCTGGGTCAAGATAGGTTTACTGCCCGTCTGGGCATCTGTTAAATAATATTTGTGTTAAATAACCTTACCCAGGCTAGGTCCCATAGATGATTACTCCTGATGCTGCTGCCACCTCCACACTATATCACCTTTCCACTCTGTGGTCTCCTCAGGCTGCTGCCACCTCCACACTATGTCATCTTGCCACTCTGTGGTCTCCTCATGCTGCTGACACCTCCCCACTATGTAACCTTGCCACTCTCTGGTCTCCTCATGCTGCTGCCACCTCCACACTATGTCACCTTGCCACTCTGTGGCCTCCTGATGCTGCCGCCACCTCCAAACTGTCATTGTTGTACTCTGTGGCCTCCACCTGATGCTGCTGCCACCTCCACACTGTCATTGTGCCATTCTGTGGCCTCTTCATGCTGCTTCCACCTCACCACTATGTCATAGGGCCACTCTGTGGGCCTCTCATGCTGTTCCCACCCTCCCAACTTCATGACTGGGCCACTATTTTGCCTTTCGGCCTGGCTGACATCATCCATTATTTGACCCTTCTTCTGATCTGTCAGAAGGAAGGAAAAATGAGACGTCTGTGTAGCAGCTTTAAGGCCTGTGTGGTCCCATCAGAATTGGCTTGTAAATTGGTAGCCAAAAGCAGGAGTGGGTACAAAACACAGAAGACATGCAAATATTCAATTCCTGTGTCATCTCTTTTTTGGGTCCATGTTTTTTTTGGCATTAGCAATACTGATGGATTACTGACCAAATGCTAACCGAGTGAAGGCGGATGCTCAACAGTGACGTCGACACAAACTTACTGCTGACACCCTCTCCACTCTGTTAGGGGGCTCTACATGTATAAGCGTTTTATAGAACAACGACGGTGTAAAAGGAGTGCACTTCTTCTTGCCGCTAACATCGACCTGTAAGGCTGAGTTCACACTTGAGTTATTTGGTCAGTTTTGGCCCCGTGACTGCCCAAATAAGTGAAGTGTGGAGTGATTCTAAGAGCGACGCCTGTCATCTGCATGTCATACTGACTCAAAGTATTATTTCACTACCAGAGTAGACTCCCTATGCGTGTTACTGCAAAGCACAGTGTTCTACACCCCTATAAAGGCTCTCTGAAGCCAGGAAATAACTGTATTTTAACGCGATTTGCGGACCAAACCAAATTTTCCCCAAAAATTCAGTGAACCAGCGAATCTAATTTTTTAAAAATTCGCTCATCTCTAGTTGTGATGTGATGTTTGTTGTATAGGCTTGCATCTGATTTTCTCATTCAACATAAACGTGCCAGTTATTCACAAGACTGCAGAACTGGACTTGAATAATAATCGGACGGTTACAAGAAAAATACGTGAACCAAGTAGCAACACTGGCTTGCAATAAATACACAGTAATCATTTACCACTAGATGGCTAGAACCAAATGATGATGGCAACGAATGAAAAATGAAAGCCTGGCAATAAAGCAGACGGAAGATGGATATGGAATTTAGGTAGTGAGCAGTAAATGACAGTGAGCAGAAATAAAGACACTACGGGACCAATCATGCTCTACAATATAACCCAATGAGAAAAAACAAATCCAAACAGAAAACAGAATCCACAACAAACAACTACTATGCCAGTAGCAATTAAAAACAGGTAGGTCCATAGGTTCCAGGATACACTGATACAAAAATCTGGATACAATTGGACAGAGCTTTTGCAATACCCAGTAAAGACACACAGAAACTCTGAAGCTTTACAGGAAAGCTAACCAATCAAAAGCTCCTGCAGGCTAAACAAGTTGATAAAATAAACCAAATTCCAATGTAATAAAGCTTTATAGCAACCGCCTCAAATAATATTAGTAAACAGGAGAGGATGAGGCAGCAGGGAATTCCCTGTTCCTCATAACCCACAGAAACCCTGCATCTCACCCTGAAAATCAATACTTTTTGAGCACAACAGTCCAAAAAGCAATACACATAATTTCTGGATCTCACCCTGCCAGAATTACAACCGCCCTAAAAGGATGGCTCTATGATTTCCATGGAGATTGCTATATCCTCAATGATGTCTGGATAATTGACTATTGCTTTATAGGAGTTATTTTGTCTTATTCTGGATCAATGTTGCAGGATGAGCTGCAAAAACTTACCATGTTTTCAACAAGGGTGTAAATACCATAAAGGCAACAACATGGCCCTCGGACAGAGAGAGCCCAGCTCTGATAGGTCTCATCTCCTTTCCTACTGAAAGAACTGGTGCCAGGCTACCCTCTCCAGTGGAACCGCATGATTAGAGGGAGTAGAATGAGCCCAAAGGTCATGGGAAGTGAACAGTAGACCCCTATGTCCTATGGGACAAAACCTGACACTATAACTGGAGCCTATTTTAATCATTGAAATGAGACCCTGCCTCTTTGATGTGTGCCACGTATCGATGTAAAAAATCACAAAAAGTCAATTTTATGTGCCAAAATAAGTGACTTTCTCCAACAGAAAACAAAAATTACATTCCTAGTTAATCCAATCGCTATTAATATAAGGAAATGGATTCTATAAAAATGACGTGCGGCATTTTATCCATGATAAATTTTATGTCATTATTCAATAAACATGGCATATATGGTATACGACATTACTATTCAATAAACATGGGCAATACTTTGCAATGCACGGCAAGCCTTTGCGACTGACTTAATTAAATGCATTTGTCACTGGAGCAACGCCTGTTGTCTTTTCTCTTGCTGGATATTCCTACGGATTTACTGTATTAAGTATTCCCTTTGTGCTTTGACTGTGTAAGACTTCAAAATATACAGCAGTGCTTCAATGACATTTCAGTCCTCTTCCCGCGAACAATGCTGCATAATATACATGCAATGTGAGAAAATGAAATGGATCTTCATTTAGAACTGTAATATACGGTAGATGTCTAGTGCACAAATTCATTAGGTTTTCTTGATACTCAATAGTTTTAGGTGTTTTTTTGCAATCTGTCTTCTCATACAGTAACTAAATATGATGAATGTTTAAGTACGAGAAAATGGATCAGGCTTTAGTTGCTTGACTATCAGTTACCTGGATCTATCATTATAGATACGTTTACCAGTTTAAAATTTATAGAGTGTATTATGTTCAACAAATTTATCTCCATGATCATTTATATTATTATTTTTTGTGCCATCATAGTGCTCCCTAGAAGTAGAACACTAGAAAAGACATCCAATATAATCCCATAGATGTCCCACCCAATCTAAAGGGTTGGTGATGAGGGATACACAAAAATGGGTAGGGGTTCCCTTCCCATACATTGTGCAACACTAAAGTAGCCACCTGTTACTTCTCAGTTCAACCTATAGGGTATACCAGGGGCGTAGCTAACGGCTCATGGGCCCTGGTGCAAGAGTTCAGCTTGGGCCCCCTTTCCTTCAGTGCTTTGTGTATCTTCTTATGCGGCACAATGGTCTTTGGGCCCCCTCAGGCTCCTGGGCCTGGTAGTGACTGCTACCTCTGCACCCCCTATAGCTATGCCTATGGGGTATACAATGGTCTATGAGTGCAAAAGACTACACTTCTAGGTGCAGACACATTAGCGAATCTGGGCCATTGCACGTGTGGGCAGCTTCATGTCAAGCAAGATTACCATCATCTCCTTGCCTTCCAATTTTTAGACACTTTCTGATCACTCAGAGGAATACATCCTCAAAATAATATAGATATAAATTTGCTGCAAAGTTTAGTTTATGCATTCAAAGGGTATTCTCATCTTATTCATAACTGAAATTGGCTACAATTTTCGCTGCAGTTTGAATGGCCGCAGATGAATTCCTCTTTAAACCAGTTGTTATGGACAATGGTTGTGGAACCACTGTGCCAACTAACCGGTTTGAGTTTGGGTTATTCCTGAGGGCATTGTCCTGGTGGCTTCCCTGGTTTTAACACTTTAACCCTTATACACTGATCTGGTGTTTATTGCAGGGGAGCCACTACGCCACTGCCTCTTGGAATAGACCCAGTATAATTGGCAGCTGACTCACAGGGGTCAGAGACACTGGTGCAAAGCACCAAAGGTTCAAGCAACACCCACAGTCAGAACCAGGATAAGGCCAGGCAGGCACAATACATATGAAAAAAAGAAACAGTCCCAGGGTCAGAGCAGGCAGCACAGGGTCAGAATCCAGGCAACAAGCAGAAGACGGAGCAGAGGCGGAAAAAGTCCCAGAGGAGGAACAAAAACACAGTTTACATAGGAGGGCTGAGGAGCTCTGAACACACAGAGCAAAAGAAGGTTAACCCTTGCAGTACTGCAACTGAGGTGAGATACAAAGAACAGTGGCCCTTATTCACACTCAGAAAGCTGGCACCCATGCACATAAACAACTACAAACTGTCATTATAACACCATGTTTAGTGTGCCTGACTAGGGGTATGACCACACATACATATTGCTGCAGAAAATATGCAACTGCAAATCTACAGCAAATTGTGAGGTTTTAGGTGTAGGTTTGCTTCTGGTTTTCCGCTGTGGCACCTGGCGAGCGGCCAAAAAATGCCCAGAATCCTCATCTTCTCTGGGTCCCATGCCTGCTCTGATGTTGATCTCTGTAGAATCTGGCCTTCTGCAATTATGTCTTGTTCCATTTAACCGCCACAGTCTGTGAATTTACTGTAGTGGTCACATGGGTTGAGACTTCATTGCAGGAGGTGGGATGCTATAGACATCTGCCTGGGAGAAGGCAAGGGAACCAAGGAAGCCACAGAGAAGTGGAGTATAGAGATTATTAAAAAAAAGTGTTTCGAATTTAGGGCTAGCAGATTTTGCAAATTTACTGTTGATCAACATCAAAATCCAGAACAGTTTGTTGTGGATTATGACTAGGGAAAAATCAATCAATGGGGAAAAACTGCAACAAATTTGTGTAACAAGGTGCCGGCAACGCTCTTTCTCCTTACAGCGCCGCCAGCATCCCGCCTGCCTGCAGGAGTGAGGACGCGGACGGCGTCCTCGTCTCCAAGGTGACCAGGGGGCAGGGAGAAATGAGCCGCGCACGACCCCTCAGCGAGGTCGGCGTTTTCTCTAAACAATGATCAGCAGGGGAACTGAGCAGGGATAATGATGGATCGGTGCTCTGCTATGTTGGGCTGTGTAATGTGAATCACTCCCCACTCAGGGCTATTTAAACAGGCAGGCTGTGATTAGTCTTTTGTTACCCTCACCAGCGTTCTCTAGGATTGTGTCTATCATGTGTGCTTTGACCTCGGCTTTGTTTGTGACCTTGACTTCGCCATCTCCTTTTGTACTTGACATGACCGTCTGGCTTCTGACCTCCGCTTTGTTTGTGACCTTGCTAGCTCATTTTGTATTTACGCATCCTCCTGGCTTGACCTTTGCTTTTGTCCACAGTATTTGTATTTGTCTTTAGGCCCCTGCACTTATCCAAGTAAGGGACCATCGCCAAGTTGTACGCCGTCAATAAGGACGGGCCTTGCTAGTAGGTAGGGACAGAGGTGTGGGTGGATATCAGGGCTGCACTTATCCCTCCCTACCGTGACAATCTGTCAGATATTGGCATCCAGATCATTTAACACAGGGGGAAATTAACAGTGTTTGGATGAGATTTGTATAAATGTCATTCATTTTGGTGGTATTCTAATCCTTTATGGCTTTCCTGCTTGCAAATCCAAAGGAAAACATGAAGCAATCCCATCCATCACATGTGGATGAGCCCTTAAGAAACTCATGCTTAAATATCTTAACAGAGATCCATATTACTGCAGCATGTTAAAGGCAGTATGTAGGCATTTTTTTTTGTTTTCGATTGCATTTTACTCATTTCTGGCTAAAAATTATATTTTCAATTGGTCTTTATGAAAAATTAACTGTTTTTCTAACTGTGTGACTGGTACTTTCACTTTCACTTTGTGCCAGGTCACCTAATAAACCTTATCTCTAAACGACTAAGGCTACATGCATACGACAGTGAAAAAAAAAAAAAAAAAAGTTTTTCATGGCTATTTTGCATCAGTGTGTGCATCCATTTTCTGGCCGTGTGTCTGTTTTTAATGTCCGTTTTGCATCACTCTTTCATGTCCGTTACAAACGGACATGAAAAATGGATGAATTTGATTGGCAGTTATTACTAGACCCAACTTTCTGAGAACACCCACAGGATGGTGTCCCCCATAGTGTAGGAATTTTTTATTTTATGTTTTTTGCTGCCCCCAGCTTTAATAATGCCCCTATCTAAAATAATTTTCCTCATAGGGTAGGAATTTTTTTTATGCTCCCAGCTTTAATAATGCCCCCTATTTTAGCCCCAGCTAAAATAATGTCTCCGACAGTGTAAATCATTTTTTTTAATAGTGCCCCCAGCTTTAATAATGCCCCCATGTAGGACCCCAGCTTTAATAATGCCCCCCATAGTGTAGGATTTTTTTTTTTACTGTCCCCAGCTTTAATAATGCCCCCAATGTAGGTCCCCATCTTAAATAATGTCCCCCATAGTGCAGTAATTATTTTTTTAATGCCCCTATTTTAAATAATTTCTCCCATGGTTTAAATAATGCCCCCATACTGGCCCACCGCTGTTTTTGTTTTGTTGATTTTACAAAAAAACTCACCTTATCCACTTGCTTGCGATGACGTCACTGCGCGCTCCCAACTGGTTACGTCACCATGCACATCGCAGGTTTTTCGGCAGGTGCTGCTCAAGAGAGAAGAGACTGCAGCACCGCGAGCAAGTAGCTGCAGGACATCATTGGGGGGCATCATTTAATCCACGGGGGACATTTTTTTTAACCCCTAATGAAAGTGTACCCGTTTTTAACGGCTGTTAGACAGGTGCACTCCTGTCAATTGGCCGTTGACAACGGTCCCATTGATTTCAATGGGGTCCGCACGGCCGTGGAAACGGCCAAAAATAGGACAGGTCCTATTTTTGGACGGACGCTATTCACTGGCCGTTTAAAGAACGGCCATGTGAATAGCCCCATAGACTTTCACTGGTGTTAAAAATTTTCACTGTCGTGTGCATGAGCCCTAAGAGGTCATAAACACTTATTTAAGGCGCATTTTATCAGTAAGAGAAGGACTTAGCTTTAAGAAGTGTTTATAAGGTCCGAGAACAGAGATAAGGAGTCTGTCTGCTCCCCATATGACGGAAAAGCCAGAAAATCCACAAGCAGCTAGTAGAGTATGTCAGCTCTATACATAAAAAAGGATTTCATAATTTTTAATAAAGACCAATTAAAATAAAAAATTTTTAGCTCAAAATAAGTACAATGCAATAATAAACAAAAATTTTTCACAAAGGTGTACATAGCCTTTAAGGTCCAAACGTAACTGACCAGATCTCTTAGCATCATAAGGATTTAGGATACTGAGAGTTTAGGTCAATAATAATGGAAGATACGCCCCTAGCTTGTGTGAATCTGGATTAGTGTGGAGAACTCAGCATGGACAGCCCATAAATCTATATGTGTTTTGTGTAATACTTCAATTCACCTGGTGTGGCGCTGGAAGAGAAATGAACACTACACTCTTCCATAGATTATTGCTGATTGCTGATGAACCCGCAAGTGTAATTCTGTTATCAGCTTGTTGTCAGGAAACATTTGTAACAAATCTGAATTGTCGAAAGTAGATAACCCTTTTAAAAATAAACTACCAGATTTTACATTTTTGTCTGAAGTTAAAAGAGATTGTGCAAGAATAAAGGTGGGTTTTGGCAACCCCTCCCCCCCACTTGGCCTGACTGGTAAAGGCAAGCTTACTTGCTTCCTGGCACTGGCTCCCCGCTTCTTCTACTACAGGCCTGCAATGCTCCCCTAGGCTCCCTTGCTGTAAGCATCCATTGACATCTCTGCAGCCAATCACTGGTCGCGGTGGAGACAGGATCCCCTTGCATCATGTGACCATCAGAAGGCCTCCAATAAAAAGGAGATTGGAAATGGAGTGTTTCTATTAAAGGCCTTCTGATGTTTTTATCCTCTAAGTAGAAAATAAAGGGAAGTGATTTCATTTACGCAGTCCCACGTGGTCTGTTCTTTCCTTCTGTTTCCCTGATCTACCAGCATAGGTAATTCTTCAGGTGAATGAAAATCTGGCCCAGTTGGGCGAATAGTGTGTGAAATAAGTGGTCTGAGGATTAAATTACATCAAGTCTGGTGCATGTGGGATAAAGAATGCCAAGGGCAAATTCACTAAGAACATTGGGATCAGGGTTGGCAACCAGAATTTTTTTTTTCTGGACAACTTTTGCCAAAATCACGGAGAGACAACATTTTTTACTGACAAATTGGAAAACCATAATGAATAATAAAGATTCTAAGTAATACAGGTCTGTAGCTCAGTATACTGAAAATAACTCATTACCAGCATTTATTGTGAGTAGTAAAATGATCATAATTACCACCAAAATGGTCTAATCAAGTACCACCAGCCTCAAAAAAATAATGGACACTGGAAAAAAAGTCACCTATTCTTACGAACTCTCCAGGAATTTCTGAACAGTTGGCAATCCTGATTGGGAGCTATGTGGGATTCAGCCGAAGTACTTTATGTAGTGTACTGGTGCACCAGTTTACAGTGCAGGAGGAACTGAGATCAGGATTGGTACTGTGAGAAGAAAGTGACATTTTTTTATTTTTTAGTGACTGTGAATTTTAATTTGCTATTATTGTACATATTATAATTTGCTATTATTGTGTATATTGAGTCAGGTAGTTGAAACTCTCCGACTCCTTACTATATGTAAATGTTCTGTTTCTCTGTCACAGGAGTATACAAGGGACATGTTTGAGTGTGAATTAGGTGATAGTCACAGGAGTATACAGGAAACTTGTTTGAGTGTGAATTAGGTGATAGCTCCACGTTTATTTAAAATTATATCGCTTATTCATTGGGTTGGAAATTATTGCTTCTAACTGAAATACCCCTTTATACCCTGCTCTTGCTACTACTCATATCCTCTGCCTTTAAACAAATGTGTTGCAAAGTCAAACTTCCACTAGGTCGAAAACAGATTTTAGGACATATATAAAAACTGAGAAAAACTGCACAATGGCTCCTAGACATCATGGGCCTTAGCTCAAAAAAAGACATTGCGCACCACTGACCTAGTTTTTCACCTTTGCAAGATAAGCTGTGTGATCTGCGTGCTCCAGAAATAAAGTTGTAAAATCTTTACTTACTTAATATAATCCACATTGTAGAACTGTGCGGAACGGTAGATTACAGATGCCTGCTTTGATAGATAAGAATAAATTATATTCAAGGTTACATTTTAACCCCTACAGTTTCAGACCTACAGAGAACATCTAAAAAAAAACCCTCTAGTTTCGGGACTTGCATCAAGTGTTACGGCCAATTCCCAAATGAATGCACGTTTCATGTTTGTCCACTGGAAGACTGAATCAAAAACTGCCATAAGCTTTCCACATCAAGAATCAGTCTTGAGGTTTAGTTCTGATTTTTTATTTTTTTTTAATCTACGTTCTATTTCAAAACTTTCTCTAAGACAAAGAAAACAGCCGAGGAGTTTTGGATGTTGATCAGCAGAACATAAAGGGGAAGCATATGTTATACCTTGCTAGGCAGTTGAACGGCTGAACCTCCAGAGTATCGCACTTGTGAGGATACAGAAAGATGCTAAGGATCTGGGGGGAACTAGGAGTAAAAATCATGACACATTCAGCTGCACAAACAGAGCAGGATTAAAAACTGTGCCTCGTGGTTCCAGCTGGTTTGTGCTTCAAATCTGCTACAGTGTGGATGTGATAATGAAATATCTGATAATGCGAGGGAGAGGCTATATTTGTGTACAATATCTGCCTGCTGGCTGAGAGGTGTCAGGAAGTGTTCTCTCTTTCATTCTATCACTTGTTCTGCTTCCACGAGATGATGAGCAAATGCTGACAGTTCCAGCGTTCTTTATATAATTATTTATTTTGATCCCTATCGCATTCATGACAAGGTGTACGTAGACTTTCATTTCTTGCCGTGCCAACAGCGTGTTCCATGCTGCACAAACCTGACAAGATGATGTCACATTTTCGATTAATTTATTTTGGACTTTATTCATGGTGGAAAAATTACCCGGGGAACAAGAAGGTCTTGTTTCAGTTTTTTGACCATTTAAATTGGATTAAAAATATGTGGGTTTCTCCTTGGATGGATTTCCTGGTTTCTCTAGGCTATCTCACCTTTGTATAGGCTCCATGGTTCCTTCTCCGCATGGTGGTAAATCCATTTCTATGACCCATTACAGGGGACTGTGGGAGTTTGACCTCTTCTCGAGAGCATACTTCCAGAGTGTTAGGGGCAGAGGCACACCAATTACCCTTTTGGAGTTGCGGTGGTACTTACTTTGAGAGGTTTAACTTTAAAAAATAAAAATATTATGACCCAGAATCAGAGAGATACAGAGCTGATGTTCTTTCTGTTTTCCTTTTGATTGTCTTTTTGTTTTATTATTATTCTTTCATATTCTCATGATGCTTGGTTTGAAAGCCGTTACCATATTTCAGTATCTACAGATTACTAGAGACTCCATCTTGACTACCATCTGTATTCTAGGTACTGGTTTTGATTGTGTGCCTTATATCCTATGCTATTGTACCTGCCTAATTTGTCTCAATAAATGCTTGAATAAGAAAAAATATATGTAGGTTTCTTATTGGTTTCCGCTTTTGATTTTTTCCTTGATTTTTTTGTTTTTCTGCATTCAATTTTCACTGGCCCACCCGCTTTCATCTTCCATAATTCTCAGTGATATTCAATGGCTTCTAACCTCTGAACGGAGGTGGCCCTCTTTGATGCTGGGCCTCATAGCAGTTGCCATAGTCATTTCACCCATATATACTGTACATTTATAGGTAATAAGTCCATCAAGCACATCTTACCATTTGCTTGATCTTTTTTGATCTAGGGGAAAGTAAAACTTAAAGGGGTATTCCCATCTCACACACACTAGGATATCACCAGTCCAGTTACCTTTTAGGACACTAGTTCCTCTTGTCTCCATTCAGACACGGCTCATTTTAACAAAAAATGCAGGTCTACAAGTCAAAACACCATAAAAAGAGTAGGTCAACTGATTACTCACAGTTCCTTTGGTTCAAAGGATACCTTCAATTCTTTATTAACACCTTTCCATAAGAATAAATCACAGCATATATTCTGGTAGCCATTACAGAAAATGCCAGGTTTTCCCCTCTCTTCCTAAGGCGCCATGTTTTGGAGGACACACTCACTTCATTATGCACATGATGAAGATATCTCTGTGTTGGCTATCAGAACAGGTGCTGTGATTTTATTCTTATGGAAAGATGTTAAAAGGGTTATCTGGGATGGGAATTAATTCTGATGAATCCTTAAGATGGGTCATCATCAACATTAAATTGAGTGGAGTCTGAGAACTAGAACTCTGCCAATCAGCTGCTCTATGATCGCTGTGGCCTGTTTCTAGGCCATATGATGTCATCGTACATTAGTCACTTGGTGTAGTTGCAGCTCAATACCAAGCACCGGCACTATACGATGTACAGTGCTGTGCTTGGTAAGCGCCTGGGAGGCCACGGTTCTCAAAAGAGCTTTGGTGAACACAGCAGCTTCCTGAAACAGCTGATCAGCGGCGGTTCCAGGACTCAGACCCCTACCGATGTGATATTGATAACCCCTTAGGCTGGGTTCACACGGGCATGACGGATTGGGGCCGGATAGGAGGCGGGTGCGTGGAGGGGAAATTGTGCGAGTGCGCACGCAATTTTAGTCAGTTTTGACTGCGATTGTGTTGCGTGGTTCAGTTTTTCCGCGCGAGTGCAATGCGTTTTGCTCGCGTGTGAGAAAAAACTGAATGTGGTACTGTGGGGAGTTGCTCTGGTAGACAGCGGTGCGGGTGCAGTACAGAGGCAAAGGGAGTCCAGGTAGTGCAGCAAACAGTGTTTTATTTCACACTTGCACAAACAAAACTCAAAACAGTCACTTAGTGTTACTTCACACACACAGCAAGAACTTGAGGCAAAACAAAAGTCCAAGACGGAATCAAATCACCTGTGTGGTTTAGGTGCGTGTTCGCACCTGGCTGTCAGCCCAGCCGCAGGAAAGTCCGACCTCAGGCTTCCAGGCAGACTGCACGCCTCTTTGCAAGCTCTTGCTTCGAGCCCTGAGAGCTCCACAGAACACCAGCAGTTTCCAGGTTAATCACCTCAAATCCTAGGTGTCAGTTTTTCAGCCCAGCACAGGGCTCAGATCCCAAACACAGAGAGAGAGCCCTTTGCATAAACCTAGCTGTCTTTTAAAGGCAGCTAGGTTAACCCAAAAACCCTGACCGGCACCTAAAATCCGGTCCAGTATTTGCCCTCACCTGGCTGCAATCAACCCAGCAGCACAGGCTGAGAGGAAAATACCTGTTTTTTACCACCAAACCTAGCACTGTGTCACAGGTACCCAGACACGAACTTCTTCAATGAAGTTCGGGTTTGGGTTAGTATGTAGTGTAGATTGTATTATTTTCCCTTATAACATGGTTATAAGGGAAAATAATAGCATTCTTAATATAGAATGCTTAGTAAAATGTGGGTTGAGGGTAAACTCACCCCTTCCACTTGTTCGCGCAGCCTGGCTGGTCTTTCTTTGGTTGAGGACCTGGCAGGCAAAGGACCTTTTGTGACGTTCTATATTAAGAATGCTATTATTTTTCCTTATAACCGTGTTATAATGGAAAATAATACAGTGAATAGACGTTTATCTTCTAGCAACCCTGCGTGAAAATCGCACCGCATTCGCACTTGCTTGCTGATGCTTGCGATTTTCACGCAGACGTATTTATTTCTATGGGGCCTGCGTTGCGTGAAAAACACAGAATATAAAGCATGCTGCGATTTTCACACAACGCAAAAGTGATGCGGGAAAATCACCGCTCATCTGCACAGCCCCATTGAAATGAATGGATCCGGATTCAGTGCGGGTGCAATGCGTTCAGCTCACGCATTGCACCCGCATGGAAAACTCGCCCGTGTGAACCCAGCCTTAATAAAAAATTAAGGTATCTTTGATCCAAAGGAACTGTGAGTAGCAATCATTTGACCCAATATGTTATGCAGCTTTGCTATTACTAGGATATGCCATCAATGTCAAGATGTCTCCTGATTGAGCCCCCTCAGCAAGAGCAGTGGTGGCTGTATGCTCTCCTTTCACTGCTATGGAACTTCCAAAAATAGCCGGCTATTTTCATAACCCCTATAACAGTGAATGGAGAGCATGCCACACATGCATATTGTGCTCCACTTCACTTTGGGGGCCCCATTCTGGAGATAGTAGTGGGTTCTAGAAGTGTGACCCGAACCTATGTGACATTGATGGCATATCCTAGCGATATACCATCAATGTCTCAGATGGGTCAACCCCTTTAACCTTTAAACATGGATGGAGTGAACCTCCTCTATCAGAGGAACCCACTGGAACAATAATATACCTCTAGAAGAGTAGGTCCCGAAAGGTACAACAGAAGGCAACTCCATTTGAAGCTTACTTTGGAAGCAATCATTTTCCAATATGGCCTACTTCTTATAAATGTATTAACAAATGACCCAATAGATTGTTTATGTACCCTGCAAAACTTACATAAATTTAAAGGGGCTCTTCCACGAAAAATATTCTACAGTTTTCACACCAGCACCTGGATCTGAATACTTTTGTAATTGCATGTAATTAAAAATGTATCATAGCCACTGAGATATCCAATAAAATGTATCTGTATAACGCCACCTGTTGTTTGTTTTTTTTCTTATTTCTTTGACCTGCTCCCTGAGATGGCCGCACATGATCAGTTTCATCCTTCAACTGCCTCCTGAGCTGTGATAGGGAGAGCATGGACACGCCCCCTGAGCTGTGATAGGGAGAGCATGGACACTCCCCCTGAGCTGTGATAGGGAGAGCCGAGACACGCCTCCTGAGCTGTGATAGGGAGAGCATGGACACGCCCCCTGAGCTGTGATAGGGAGAGCATGGACACACCCCCTAAGCTGCAGCAGAAAAGACACTCCCCTTGAGCTGCCAGTCTGATATAAATCTAGCAATGAATGGGGAGATCTCTGGATCCAGGTGAGGTACAGGGCTGGTTCTAGCTTTGTTAGAAAGAGGTTGTTATATGATGTCTGATTTTCATTTTTTACATTAGTCATGGGATAACCCCTTTAAAGAGGGCCTGTCAGGCAGGACTCCTGCTCAGTCTGTGTTGGACCAATGCAATACAAGGCCAACAATTAGCCCTTGTATAAAAATCCTTCCTGACTCCAGATAAAGAAACCAAAAAACATCCTTGGACCAACTGCTATACGGATATTTTCCATGTAATCTACCCACTTATCAGCTACCCACCTTACTCTTTGAGCCTATAGCTATGTAGTTGCCTGGCACAGAGTAAGGCTATATGCACATGGCAGATGTTTTTTGCTGTCCTCAAATCGGGATCTGCAAAAAATAACTGAAGGTCCATCAGTTTTTTTTGGAGGATTCCTTTGTTTTCACAGATCCCTTGTAGTAAATGCCTATCCTCGTCCGCAAATGAGAAAAAAGTAGGACATGCACTACTTTTTTTGCTGAAGGGAAACACGGACAACGGACGCGGAACACAAACGGATGAACTGTCAGCATTTTTTTGCTGACCCATTGAAATGAATGGGTTCCTATCCTATCCGCAAAAAAAAACCTGAAACGGAAGCCGAGAAAAACAACCTATGGCCTCATGCACACGACCGTTGTTTGTTTCCGCGTTAGTTCCGTTTCTTTTCCCAGATAGGATGCTTCCCCATTCATTTCAATGGGTCCGTCAAAAAATGCAGATGGTCAACCGTCTTTGTTCCGCATCCGTGGTCCGTGTTTACATTCCGTCAAAAAAATAGAGCATGTCCTATTTTTTTCACGTTTGCGGACAAGGATAGGCATTATTACAATAGATCTGCCAAAAAAACGGATCTGCCCAAAAAGACGGTCCGTCATCCGTTTTTTTTGATGAACGCAAAATTTGCGGACTGAACTGACGCGGAAACAAACAACGGTCGTGTGCATGAGGCCTAATACTCACATTACATCTGCTACACGCTCCATATAGTTACATCTGCCCAGGTTGAACTAATCAAAATGGTGGCATTCAGTGGCACTCCTTTTGGTGCAAGTGGGTTTTGAAAATACACTTCCATACACCATAAAAGACTTCTTTTCTGCTTCCATCTAAATATTACAAGTTATCTTTAAATGCTGTAGAGCTGGGAGATTTTAGAGGAATCTATATGGTCTGCGTGCCCTCTGACATGACATGATGCCTCATTAAGAAGGGGGCAGTACTATTCTTGTTACATAGCGAGATAATTGCGCGTTCTTCCCAATATATCAGACTTTATAAATGAATGACACAGGGCCACATCCGTCTCATTTTTATAATGACAAATACCTTAGGCATGGCTTGTTATTTTAACGAGAATTATAAAAAATCTGACTTGGTAGAAGTATAAGTTCTGGCTTTGATGGTTCTCTATAAAATTGCACAACTTAATAAGCAAATTCAATAAATGCAGTAAAATAACAGCAGCCAATAACTTTTGCAGGTTATATTATTATTTGTCTGCATGGTAATAAAACTCATCTCCATTTTGTACCATTTTTTATTGGAAATCATTCTTCCTGTTGGAAAGTGAAATAACATTTTATCATCAGATGGAAGAAACTGGAGAGCATAAATCAAGCATTTTTCTGCAGCCCTCTACAGTGATTACTATAGCACTCCGTGGAAAGCTGCAGAGTATGACTTTCTATGAATATGAAATGTTGTGTATGAATCAGCAAATACATGGCTGAGGTGCAGTGTGAACAAAGTCTGGACCTAAAAGCAGTGGACTGTAGTAGATGTTATTTAGAACAACTAGATCCTTCAAAAACATATACAATTGCTTCACAGTATGTACTGCGCACGTGCTGTAGTCGCACCTGCCTGATATTTTGATGCAGGAGATCAATGACATCACTGGGGGAGGGGAAAGACAGAAGAGCTGAAGGTAGATGAGCTGCGATTGATTGCAGAGGCGGGCGTGGACCAGGGGCCCAAATTGACAGGAGGTAAGGCAACATAAATAGACAGGGACAACAGAAATATGAGCGGCCCTAATACCTTAGTGCAGCACAAAATACCGCCCAGCAGAACCAAATACCACAGTGCAGCACAATGTACTGCCTCAGCAGAACCAAATACCACAGTGCAGCACAATATACTGCACCTGCAGAATCAAATACCACAGTGCAGCACAATATACTGCCCCAGCAGAACCAAATACCACAGTGCAGCGCAATATACTGCCTCAGCAGAACCAAATACTACAGTGCAGCACTATACTTCCCCAGCAGAACCAGATACCACAGTGCAGCACAGTATACTGCACCTGCAGAACCAAATACTACACAGTGCAATATACTGCCTCAGTAGAACCAAATACCACAGTACAGTACAATATACTGCCTCAGCAGAACCAAATACCACAGTGCAGCATAATATACTGCCCCAACAGAAACAAATACCACAGTGCAGCATAATATACTGCCCCAGCAGAACCAAATACCACAGTGCAGCACAGTATACTGCCCCAGCAGAGCCAGATACCACAGTGCAGCACAATATACTGCCTAAGCAGAACCAATTACCACAGTGTAGCACAATATACTGCCTCAGCAGAAATTTGGTGCCATAATTGTACTGACCTGCAGAAAAAGCTCATCATGTCACTCAGCATATAATGAACACCATAAAAAACTAAACAAAAAGCCAATACAAGATAATTGAATGGGGCTATTAAAAAGTACAACTTGTCCCTCAAAAAAGAAACCCTCCTAAGGCTTGTGAATGGAAAAGTAAAAGTCATAGGTCTTGGAAGGCTGGGAGGAAATAAAATCAAAATTCAAAAATAAAAAGTGGTCTGGGTTAAGAAAACACAAAACACAGATAGTAAAGGTAGTAATCCCTAGGATCAGGGCCGTCTTTGACACGGGGCAAAAGGGGCAGCTGCCCCGGGCCCAGTTGCTCCTGGGGGCCTGACAGCCAAGGCAGCTCTGAGACTCCTGCAACTTCTCTATGCTCTATCAATAATAATCACTATGCGAGCAAGCGGCTGCTGCGTGTGGCTGCTCACTGCGCATTAGTGATTACTCTGCTGCGTGCCCGGTGCCTGCCAGACTTGCCAGAGCAGACAGTGAGCTCCTCTTCCCAACCTCCCACCCCTGCCCTTTCGTACCTACGCGGTACCCGTTGCGCCGTCAGTTACCTTAGGTACGCAGGCGCAGACAGTCACTTCCTGCTCCACATTTTCCCGCCGGCGCGGCCTCAACCTGGCCTCACACGCAGCGCTGCTGTTCCGGACCATCCCCATTTAGTTACTCACCCGATATCTGTAAGTCGCTGCCTGGGCTGGACAAGACTCATTATTGATAATGTATTCACAGCAGGCAGCAGCACATGTAGCCTTAGTCCACACTACACCCCTGCCTTGCTGCAGCCTCACAGGAGTACAGGACCAGTCCATATGTGTATGGCATAATTGGGTTGTCAATGACATAATGACACATGAGTTGAAAGAGATCTTTGCCACCAAGGCAGGTCCAGGAGACACATTATTATTGTCACACACATACGGTATGTGTGTGACAATAATAATGTGTCTGCTGGACCTGTCTGGTGGCAAAGATCTCTTTCAACTCATGTGTCATTATGTCATTGACAACCCAATTATGCCATACACATATGGACTGGTTCTGTACTCCTGTGAGGCTGCAGCAAGGCAGGGGTGTAGTGTGGACTAAGACTACATGTGCTGCTGTGCATCAGTGGCGGATCCAGAGCCTGATCTCGGGAGGGGCACTTCCAGATTGTTTTGTGGCGGGCCAGGGGGTAATATTACTGAGGAGGGTTATCATGGGACTGTAGAATGTACCTTGATACCCCTTAGTTATAATACACCTGTATAATGTACCCTGATACCCCTCCTCAGTTATATTACCCCCTGTATAATTTACCCTGATATAACTGAGGAGGGGTATCAGGAGATATTATACATGTGCTAATATAACTGCGGGGTATCATCAGGGTAAATTTTACAGGGGTAATATAACTGAGGAGGGTTATTACCCCCTGTATAATTTACCCTGATGATACCCCTCAGTCAGTTAGTTACATTACCCCCTGTATAATGTAGTTGTACCCTGATACCACTTAGTTATATAACTGAGGGGTATGGTTATCAGGGTACATTATACAGGCAGGGGCCAGGGGGTAATATAACTGAGCTGAGGGAGGGGTGCATGACGCAGGTTACTTTATTGCCTACTGTTACGCCCCTGCTCCCATCACTACAGAAATATAGCCCCACTTACCTCTTACATCCAGTGACGTCTCCTTTGATGTAGATGTTCTCTTTTCTCATCTTCTCCTTTCAGACCTGCAGACCAGACCGCCAATTTTCGTCTCTCCAGTTTGAAAAAAAAAATTAAAATCAGTTTACTACTTTTCCATCATCCTCCTATCTTCTGGACCCATCATCCTACTACCCCCAAAATGGTGCCACTGTGCTCCCCAATACTATACTGCAGAAACAGATAAACCCCTGATAATACTAGTACCACACAGAGCCCCCCATATAAAATACACCTTCTTTGTGGCCTCAGTAGAAGCATCCATAGTGCCCCATCATAATGTGCCAGTAAGAGGTGCCCCCATAGATTCATGTGCTAGTACCAAGTGCCACTCCCCCCCCCCCATCATGTGCCAGTGACAAGTGCCACTGACAAGTGCCACTCTCTTCCCCCCATCATGTGCCAGTAACAAGTTCTACCCCCCCCATCATGTCCCAATATTAAAGGGGTATTCTCATTTCAGACAATGGGGGCACATCGCTAGGATATGCCCCAATTGTCTGATAGGTGGGGGTCCCACCGCTGGGACCCGCCCCTATATTGAGAACGGGGCCCCATAAGTGAAGGAGGGCGTACCGCGCATGCACAACCGCCCTCTATTCATTTCTATGGGGCCTCTGACAATAGCCGAGCGCTGGGTGGTGGACGGACCCCAGGAAATCTGGGGTCCTCCAGCCACAACTCTCCCCGCTCCGTTCTCAATATAGGTGTGGGTCCCAGCTGTGGGACCTGCACCTATCAGACAATGGGGGCATATGCTACCGATATGCCCCCTTTGTCTGAAATAAGAATACCCCTTTAAGTGCCACTTTCCCCTCTCCCGTATCATGTCCCAGTCTCCCCATCATGTGCCTGTAATAAGTGCCACTTTCCTCCCCATCATGTGCCAGTCCCCCCTCCCCATGTGCCAGTAATAAGTGCCACTCTTCTTTCTCTCCCCTCTCACCAGTCTCCTCTCATGTGCTAGTCTCCACAGTGAGTCCCCCCCTCCTTAAACATACTGACTGCTCCCACACTGCTGCATCTGTTGTGCCATATTTTGTGCTACATACCTTTCTATGTTGTCCTCCTTGGCTCTCTCTCTCTCTGGGCACTGCCTGGGGCCCTGGGCTGTGGCCTAAGGACAGTCACTCAGGCTGCTGGCTGCGCTCCCACAGTTGCTCCGCCGATTTTTCTTCTTCTATGGGCTGGGGCAGGAGCTAGCAACGGCTCTCCTCTCCCAGCTGCGATGCTGCGTGCGTGTGCACGCACGGCTCTGCTGCTTCACTCCGGACCGGCTCCGCCCCCCTTCCTGGCCCTGTGGCGCGGTATTGAAATTTATAGTGTGTGCACGCCGCGGCCAGTGAATTTATTCAGCAGAATCTCGGGGGGAGGGGGGGGGGGCAATTGCCCCGTTGCCCCCCACCCTGGATCTGCCAATGCTGTGCATACAATACAGTCCCTAAATAAATATTGCCAAATTAGCAACGCTGCTCAATGTCATTATCATTATGTGAACACTGTATGGGGTTATTGGCAATAACCCCATACAGTGTTCACATAATGATAATATTATACTGCCATAATATCAGTTATAACACCAACATACTGCCAACACCAACATTAGGCTACTTTCACACTTGCGGCACATGTATCCGGCAAGCAGTTCCGTCGTCGGAGCTGCCTGCCGGATCCGCCGTTTAGTGTCACAACTGGCAGCATTTGTAGAAAGATCCGGTTGCGGATCAGTCTACAAATGCATTGCGGATGGACGGATCCATCCTGCACTCATTTTCACAGTTTTCCTGGTCTGCGCATGCGGATCCGCCCTTCAGTTGCTTCGCAATGCCGGATCCAGCACTAATACAAGTCACTGTAAATTAATGCCGGATCCGTCATTCAGGCGACTGATCAGCCATTTTGGACGGACATAATACCGCAGTATGCTGCGGTATTATGTCCAGCCAAAACACCTGACAGTGACTGAACGGAAGGCATACTGATGCAAACTGAGCGGATTTCTATCCATTCAGATTGCATGGCGATATGCCTGATCAGTTCTTATCCGGCATAGAGCCCTTTTGACGGAACTCTATGCCGGAGAAGAATAATGCTAGTGTGAAAGTGCCCTCACATAATTAGTGTTGAGTGAACTTGTGTTTTAGGTTCAGCGTCTGAAGTTCAGGTTATCGATGAATCCCGTTATGGATTCTGCTACCACGGACCATAAGGATTCCAAATTCCGTTATAGTCCGTGGTAGCAGAATCCATAAAGTGATTCGTCGATAACCTGAACTTGTTTGAACCAGGTGTGTGGATTTTTTGTGTGTGTGTGTGTTGTGGTGAGAGAGCGTGATTGCATGCTAGGGTGTGTGAAGGTGTAAATTCTTGCCCAGGGTCCAATCAATATTAAAGACAGCCCTGCCTAGGATGCTGTTCACTAGAGCTTCCATATCCATATATTTTTTAAAATTCTGTAGATACAAAACTATACATATATTAGTCATAGTCAGAAATGAGATCCTCCTGTCCAAACCAGCGGGTCAATTCTAAAAGAGCCGCAAATTTGGTATTTTCTTTGAAAGTTTACTTGTCTATAAGAGTGGATTGCTTGGATCCTACTTGTCTAATCTGGAAAATAATTTGAGATAATGCACTGGAAAAGCTGAACGGGCTGGAACTCTGACTGTCGTCTCGAATCTTTGCAGGTAGATGTGGGCTTTATTTTTCTCTATCGCATTCTAAAGTAAATAGATTGGTTATTGAAGTCTCCCTGCAGGCTTTATTCAAGCAATTGCAGGTGGAACAGGCAGGTAACATCACCAAAGGGATTTGATGTCAAATCCGCAACTTATAGTCACAAATTATGTCAGCAATCAGTTGGTAAAATAAAGAGATTTCATGCGTATATTTAGTAAACCAACATGACAATGTCATATACAATTGGAGCTAATTAAGCCAACGATACCTTCCTATATCGAAGCCTTAAGGCTGCAATGCAGCGCAATATCCCGGGTAGCCAGGGAGTGCATCTTTGCGAATTTTGAATAACGGTCCTTCAGTCCCCACTTTTAAAAGAAATTTACGTCAAAATGTCATGTCAATGTAGAGATGTGTTTTCCTAGTTAGCGTTTGATTGTTCTCTGCTCCTCCTGACAGAGTCATAGACATGTATACTCCTTTTCTTCTGCGCTTTCCCCAATAGCATCGCAAAGATAACTGTAAATATCTATAACGCAGTCCTCTTAGAGGGTATTAATCTGGCACTGCAGTGACAACTGCTATCTACGCATGAAAAAGACCCTTAATGAAGAAAATCGGAGATGGGGGTGGGGGGGTGGCTTTGTTTGAATAATAGTGATGGTTATTTTAATGAGAAAATGTATCTCAAAATTTAAACTGACTGTCAAAATAAAGCATGAAAATGGTTATTTCAACTTGCCTTAAGATTATTGATAATTAATTATACCTCCGGTAGTTGGGTGACATTGCTTTACTGCATCCATACCATTTACATAAGGGAGGAGTAGTCTGGCACAAGTGCACTTAAAGCTAAGCTACATTATGTTATTTTATGCTCATTATTTAAATGTTGCACTGTGAAATCCAGACACAGTACAGATAGTACAGCTGGTAATGGGACATGATATAAATATGCTACCTTGTGACAGCTGAGTTACAAAGAACACGGTTCCTTTCAGAACTATACAAGCTTTGTTGACCCCACATACGGGACTAGTACTGGCCCTGGAGCTTCAAGTTACTTCTACAAAAACTCACCTACCCCTTACTTACAGCCTCTTTCACACAAGCCGCCGTATTCCAGATGGATTCCAGATGATATACCATCTCCCATGAGTACTTCATCAGTAATTCATCTGGATTTGCATGCGTATTCCTTATATCTGTTTTGTGGCATATAGGATTTGTTTTTTTTCCGATCTGTAATTGATTTTTATGCTGTTGCCATTAATGGTTGTGAATTGCTAATGTGTATTTTGTTGGCTTTTGCCCTGTTGACGGTGTGGTGACATAAAAATTAGCCTATTCGGGAAAAGCCCTGATCATTGCATCACTTCCTCTCACTTCCTCGCATCACTTCGACACCCAAAATCTCTGTTTTGAAAAAGATGTCTGAACTTTTAGCAGATCCAATTTTCCATCCACTTATATGCCAATGAATCACATTTTGTTACTGTGGTTAATTAGGCGGAGACTGAGGAGGAGGAGAAGATTTCAGTAGCTGCTGATGTATAAATGACTGTGGGAACACCCTTTGGAAGCTTAGAACAGAAGTAAGGGTCATTTTTCTTTTTTATCATTTGTTAAAGGAATATTCCCATCTGAGACAATGGGGGCATATCGCTAGCATATGCCCTCATTGTCTGATAGTTGTGGGACCCACACCTACACCAAGAATGGAGCAGGGAAGGTAGTGGCCAGAGGACCCTGGGTTTCCCTGGGTCTGGCCACCTCCAAGCTCTCTCCCCATAGTAGTGAATGGGTGCGCACCGCACTTGCGCGGCCACTGCTACCATTAATTTCCATAGGGCCCACGGAAATAGCCAAGCCAGCTTGGCTATTTTCGGCAGCCACATAGAAATGAATGGGACCTGCACCTATCAGACATCGGGGGCATACCCTAGCGATATGCCCCCATTGTCTGAGATCGGAAAACTCCTTTAAGTCATAGTGACACATTTTTTAGTCTGTCATACGACAGTTGATTCTTTTAATTTCCTTTTGGATTTTCTTCATCCCCATCTAACACTTGTGAACACTAATATGAGGCAATGTATTTCTTCAGAGGAGCAACTACTTGTGCAGTACCCCAGACCTGGTGTTATCTGCAAGGTTTTGGTTTGTTATGGAATGTTTGTAATATTAATGCTATATACTGTGCATACAGTTTTTCCAGTATGAGCCAGGCAAGGTTAGAGTTAACAATCCTGGTGCAGCCCTCTCTGGAGCTCAGTGTATGGGTTGGCTCCATCCCTAGCTCCAGAAGTTTCCAGTGAGAGTAACTGTAGAGAGTTAGGAAGAAGGAGCAGTCTCTATGTGCTCCTCTCCCATAGGCTCCAGCTCCGGGCCCTGGAGCCTTGGTCACCTCCATGAACTCCAGGATAAGCAAGCAAGAAAGAACTAAAGGAGAAGGATTTACATGGTTACAGCGAGAGAGAGAGAGAGAGAGAGAGACAAAGGTCAGACTCTGCCACTGCAGAGGGATAACAAGTTAAGAAACTCTATGCACCCCAGTATAGTGGACACTGCATCAGATATATATAGCCAATCTTAGGACCAATGCCATATTAATTTTCCTAGATCATTCTGGGACATCTGGGAGGACTTTGTATAGTATATAAAGTACTTCTAAAAGTACTACAACAATTTTCATCTCGACTAGTCTACGACTCTCTTAATACCACACGCTGGCCACTGCATTTCCAACATGTGCCATGCCTAGTACCCACATGGACATTAACACCATGTGCTCCTACAGAACCATCAGATTGGGAGCTCCCCAAGGGGATATAGGGCACCGCCCTTCACTGCACCGACCCCAGAGAGTGATGGACTACCATTTACATACTCTGCTCTAACCAAGAATGACAGGCTAAGGATCTCTGCACAGTTTAACTTACTGGCCAATTTCCCAAATCTCTTTTTTTTTATTAGAAAATTTCCATTTTGATCCTTCATAATACAAGTCTATGGGATGCAGAACAGATCCGTCCTGGTTTCCATTATGCAGATGTCCAGTCCTGCATAACGGAAACGGGACGAATCTGTTATGCTGCCCATAGACTTGTATTATGACGGAATGCACAACGGAAGCCTTTATAAGGCATTCCGCTTTGCTTTCTGTCATAATAGAAGTCTGTGAGGATCATAAAGGATCCATCACGTTTCTTTTATGCATAACAGAAAAAAAGTCCTGTTGACAGGACTTTGTTTTCCGTCTTGCATAACTGGAACTAGACTGATACGTTATGATTCCCATACACTTCTATTATGACGGATAAAAATAGAATGCCTCTTAAAGGCTTCCGTTTTTACTTCCGTCGTTTGGATTCCTTTATTTTCCGTTATAACGGAAAGCCATAACAGAATCCCGAACGCAGATGTGAACCCACCCTAATTTTGTTAAAACTCAGCAGGGCTGCAACGTTGAAAATGTTGAGAGCCTAAGTTATCTCTCTCTGTAACACGTCATAATATCTGGACTTTCTGTTCGTGACATGCTTGCAGATAGTTTTGTATCACCACACAGTGCACTTCCATGGCAAAATGCTTACATTTAGTTAATATTATGCATATTATAATTTCAAGCACTTATTTTGTGAATACATTTTTGATTCAATAATTAATTATTTTGGTCATGTTTAAGTTCTGTATGTGTGTGAAATATGTGAAGAATTTAGAAGTAAAGACATATGGTTCATAACATTAACCTCTGTGAGGTTAGAAGTTAAAATATTTTTAACAATTGTCCAGCACAAAAACTCCTAAAAACACAATTTTATTTCAACCTTCCATAAAAAAAAATGGGGAACACATGCCCCAGAAGATACATCAAACAACCATCAACGTCACAATATGACGACGGAAAAAAAAAGGGACAACCACGGAGTCATGGGAGGGGGGTACTATCTCCCCCTACCTCTCTTTTCTAATCCCTCAGCCCAGGGACGACCCCTAATGGTGGGGACTGCCTGTCATCGTACCTAGACTAAGTGCTCCCTATTAGTACCTTTCAATTAAAAGTACTCAAAATTATCAATCGGGTGTAATCTTATTCACTAATGGGTAGTGGTTGGTTTGACACACAAAAAAAACCTTGCAGTTGTTGTCACCACAAAGATAGCCACACTTTACATATAAAACGGATATGAGTGTCATTAGAAGGTAGCCAGGTACAAAACAGTCAAATCAACAGCTAACCACTGTGGAAAAAATATTGCTCCAAACAGTCAAAGGTCACTACATATTCAAGTTGATCAAATGAAGACCATGAAGCGTGTCTCACAAGGCAATATTGCCTAATATGTTCAAGCATCACCACACAATATTTAATAGCAATGTTCCTAGACACAAAGTCATCCCACTTAAGGGCAGACAGAATGTAGGCCTTAAAGCAAACCCAACAGGGCAGCCCAGTACAGTATAGGGTTACCCCACAGTATTAAAAATCAGATATACATCATCAGAAAAAAAAACACGCGTTTCCCCCTACATTTAGGGTTTCTGCTGATGAACTTATGCTGAGTACAAAATACTGACCGTGAGCAGTGAGTGGCCTGTTGGAATCGATCCGGTCGTCCACTGTCCACTGGCTTTGTTCTGTGGATAAAGATTTAGTAACAAGTGTTTTTTTACGAGATCTCAGTAAGCACAGCTTCTCGAGCTCTATAACATGCAGAATGCAGATTCCGCGACTTTTCGTTTGATTTGTTCCCTGGTTAAAATAAACAAAGAAAAAAAAACATTGTAAAGAGTTTTATGGATAATAGTGTTTTTAAAAAATCTGAGCAGACACATCATACACTATACAGAAGCTATTGACATGCTATGTCCACTACTATAGACATAATACAAGAAACAATGTCAACTACAGAAAGCATCAAAATCATGTAGTGTGAACATAGGTGGTAGATGTGGGTGGTAACAGAGGTGGCAGGTGTGGGTGGTGGGTGTTATTTGTCTGGCTGCTGGTGTGTTACAGAAAAAGCCACGAGACGACTCAAAGGGTATCAGAGGCAGAATACATTAGATTTGACAGCCTGAGGAGCACTTTGGAGTTGAGAAGAAGTTGACAAATAAGATGTCGCTTTAGTAGGTCAATGGGTTGCATGATAAGAAGGATAGCACTGTTTTCGTGATGTTTGATTGTATGTTGGTTTGAAATATGTGTTAGTTGTAGAGACTTTTGTGCTGTGTGGTTGTGATTGATAGGAATTTAATGTGCAGCTACACACTTGTGTCCTGTAGGTGTCATATGTGTATCTATGATGGGAAGAATATCTGTGATCAGGAGGATCATTGGATGTATGACCAGAGATTAGTCTATTAGTGGTTTGAAATGAATGGAATGCTGCAGACCAAGATGCACCATGTCAGCGGGGTCAGCATGTTGTGTGTAGGCGTTATATGGCATTGTTGTCCCACCATAACTGACCTCACATGAGGTAGGTGAACATCCAGATGTCCATTTAAGTTGAAGTGCAAATGTTGAGGATTGACTACTGCATTGTAGATCCATGCATTGTATGGAGCTGGCCCAGATACAGAGCATAAAGAGAGTGCTGGCCCACTGTATGTAAAAGGGGTAGGCCCGGAAATTATCGTGGTCCTGGAAAAAGATATTGTGTGGGACCAGGTGCACTTAAATGGACATGGGATGTAGATGGTCTACAGACATCTCCCTGATGAGCACTGTCTTGCTCAGTCTCAGATTGCACACCCACAGAGGGATGTTCTAATTGACATCTTATGATAGGGAAATGCAACGATTTATATAGAATGCAACAGATAGCAGGATGGGAGACCGTAGAACAGCCATATTCTCTGAGATATGGAAGCCATGGAAAGAGTTTAGAGGGTTTCCTCTATGAGCATCTTTGAATGGCCACCAACAATATATCACTCACTTTAGGTACCCGGTATATATAGGAGGCCAGGCTATGACAAGAAACATGAGCATAATCCTTCCTAGTAGATTAGGCCATGTAGGTAGCAACCTGTCCATCTAATTCATCACCTGTATCAGAGCCACATGAAACCCTAGAAGTGGTGAAATGTGCATCAACAGATGAAGTTGTGGGTGGCCGAGAGGCAGCACCACTGAGGCGTTCTTGTGGCTCAACAGAACCACAAGCTCGTGTTGGTGCATTTCCCCCTGCTCTTGTTCATGTACTTTGGGCGTTGGTGGCAGAACATTACTGTCATAACTATTATTGTAAAAGGAAAACATACATTTAGAAAGTTGTGTTCTCTATAACATTATGCTTAACATTGTCAAGTAATTCTTCCAAATTTTGGTGTATGCAGAACCACTGCCCTCTACCCCTCCGATGAAACTTATTTTGTTACTTGTTAATTCACAGTTCATGTGTCAGTACAACAACAAGAGATTTTTACAACATTACAAAAGTGGTAATGGTCGTCTCACAAGCACATAGCTAATACAACACTTACTCTCATAACTCCAAGAAACATTAGCTGCTGCAAGTACAATGGAGCAGCCCCACTTCATCCTTCTTGATCCACCATCATTGCAAAATTGATCACAGGCACTAGAGATGAGAGAAGTTTTGAAAAATTCAATTTGAACGCTTCGTAGAATTTCTCCAAGAAATTTGCTTAGTTCCGAATCAATTTGTCAAGGAGTGCGTTAAATCAGCTATACCCCAGCCTGCAGTTAAACTGGAGGGAGAGTGTATCTTGGTGTACATCACACATGCATAGCTAGTCCTTTCTGGTAGTGAAACAGCTACTGTGACAGGCAAGTCTCATACAGTATATAGAACAAGACAGGCTGTTTACCCCAATTTGAGAATCAAGGCCTAATGGAATTGTTTATATGTTAAACAAGGTGGACACCCCAATAACAGTAGAACAAGACAGGTAATTCACCCCAATTTGGGAATCAGGGCCCAATAGAATTGTTTTTCTATGAATCACTGTGGACATCATCCAATTAGATAGCTCTGTGCCCTACACCGAGATTGATTCAAACTGCATCCCTTCAGCTTCAGATTGCAGTCCCTGCACTGTCCCTTTCACACTGGCAATTCAGTATTTTCTTTTTCTACAGATCATCAGCACTATAATCCCTAGCGCAACAGCGCTTCCACGTCTCTCTATATGCTCAGCTCACAGTTAAATGCCAGAGACCACGGGGGATGAGGCTTTTAAAGGGCCGTGACATCACAGGGAATGGCTATCTGTGGGTTGGCTGGCTGTACGGCATTATGTGTGATCTCGCGTTCTTGGGCTTCTTACTTTCACTTTGTAGCACGTGTAGCCGCCATTTTAGGAAAAAAAAACTATTAATTACGAGGAAATTCAGATTCATTGCGAACCTAATTTTTCCTAAACTTCGGATCCAATTCCACTTCGGATGCTTCGATTCGTTCAACACTAACAGACACTATGCCATCTTACTTTCATAATTTTTTTTCTATTTGATAGGAGGAAAAAATAATAAGATACACATCTGTTTGGCGGCACCAATAACAATTTCAGTAGCACTGATCTTATTATATACCCAACAACTCATTGGTGTCAATTTAGCCCCAGAATAACCTTTTGGCATGGTACAATATTATACCCCTATATATGTCTGCATTAATGACACAATAACTATAGGCCATTAAGTATAAAGATCAACAATGAACTTGTCCCACTAAAATAAAAAATAAAAAATAAAAAATATGCATAACATCTGGATGGCATACGAATGCCGGTGTTTTTTATGCACTTTCTGGCTACCCTTGACCAACGTGTTTTTGTAAGATGACTATATGGCACTTACTAATATAGTTTTTGTTGGTATTCTGTGCCATTTACTATATTTCATAAGGTATTCTCTTGTTATCTTAGTCTTTTGTGCTGTCCACACAGAGGTCCTGTCCATAAAATAGCTGTTGATGGAGGGTCATGTAACTAGAGAAATCACTATTTCTCCTCTATTCAAATACACTGCACCTGCACTAAATTCTCAATATTGCAAGTACAGCTGGCAGATATGGTGTCTGTAGCATCCCCTTATGAAGCAAACCTTCAATAAAGATTACTTCAATTGCCGAAGGGGACGTCCCACCTCTAACATACTCGTACTGTATATTTAGATGGATTCTTCCACTATTTATAAACAGTCTTTTAGACTGATATAATCATAATATATCAAAAAGTGTTATGATTATGACATGCGCAACCTCATAATACGCCTCCAAAGCATAGATTCTATCATTGAATAATGGCTATCTACATGTGTTTTCATGTTTAATTATTGCTTACTGAATTGATGCTCCTGAAAACATGTTACCAAAAGAGAACTATGGTTCTCTCCTTTTTGTGTATAAGATCTGTATATCATATGTGTCATCTGTTCAAGAATATTGTAAAATGTGAACACCGCTCAAACTTTTGCATTTAATCCATTCCTGACCTTTATTTTCAATAAACACACAATTTACAAGATATGGCGTATTTAAGTGGAGAAGGCTTAGTAATGTGTCTGGAGTTATCTTTGCCTGGTCACATAACCCTCCATCAGTGGCAGATAGAAGATTTGCCCAACAAGGGTACATGAGTGTCATATAGTCATCTTACCTACAAATTGGTCAAAAGTGGGCAGAAAGTGTCCAACCCTTTTAATGAGTAAATACATAACCCTGTACCCCAAATGATGGAAAAAGCCCCATTATGACTGGCATTCAACAAGATGGTCATTATTACTGAATTGTGTAATGAATTGTGATTTAATCTGTATAGTGCCAATCCCAAAACCGAGGCAGGACTTGGTGTTTAGGGGAAAGAGATGGATATGAATCATGAACATCCACACACAGACTTAATGTATTACCGCTGTGTTAGGTGTGCCATATTGGTCAACCAAGGTAGTTCTTTATTCCAAAGATAGATATATATTCCTTTATAAAAGTGTAATAAAATTCTGTGTACCACTCAAATATCTTGGCATTGGACATTGTTGTTTACTAAAGGGGCTCTTTGGGTTTCTAGAGATGACAGCCTTTAAAGTTCTCACAGCACATTAAAGGAATTTTCCTTCTACACTCCTCATTAGTGAAATTGCAATACCAAGAAGGATAAGCCATAAGGATCAAATTTTCAAGCACCTAGCTCCAATCTGTGGAATGTGGGAGGGACATAAAAACCAGGTTGAAAGCAAAGTTTTTAGCCACATGAAATCTCAAAAACTGGATCATGTGATGTCATGTGAGATGATGTCTCCTGTTCGTCGACGTGATAGTTATTGCCACTTGTCGCAAACTGAGAGGGATAGAAACATTGATCTGAGAGACCTTGATTTATCAGTCTAGCAGATCGCTACACATCTAGGCCAAGATTTCAGCACCGTTCAACATTGTGTGTCCCAGTGGTTGGGAGAACAAGGAAGAACTGGAATGACAGCAAAAGATGCACAGAGGTGAACATCTGCACAGACAGATTGTCTGATTAGAAGAATGGGGCATAGTGATCCATTCTTTACTGCAAGTGAAATTTGATGTCACATCCCAAGCCTAGGGCGGCAAACAGTGTCTACATAAATAATCAGAAGGCGTTTAGACGACATTGGACTAAAAGACAGACGTCTAACAACATGTGTTCCATTGACCTCCAGCCACCACTTTTAAAGGCTATTAGGATGCACAGCAAGATGGCAATAAAGGCTGGAATGGAGGTCTATCTTTTTAGGCAAAGGATATTATTCTTTCAAGGGACACTAACAGCTCGGCATTACATTTATTTGTTCATGGAACCAGTGGTATAGTCATTTCTCCAGAGTGTCCCAGGATTTATTTTGCATGTACCATGGCAAAACATTCCTCAGACAACCACTGATAACCTCAAAGCATGCAAGTGCATTTCTGCACGTGGTGCTCATACTCAATACTGTGTAAAGTGAGATGTTTTGAATATTTTGTTTAATTTTTTTATCATTTGCATATCATTAACATGTTTAATTAGTCTATCCATCCTGATTTTCATAATTCCACGCTTTTCTCTTCTAGGGGTTGCATTTTCAAAGTTGAGCACTGTATATTGATGACCTATCCTCAGGATAGGTCATCAAAACCAGATTGGTCGGGGTCCAACTTCTGTCACCCCCGCCAATCATTTGTTTAATAGAAAGGAAACCAGTCGGCACTCCACCTTAATCCACGTTGCGCGGGAAGGAGCAATCCCCAACGAACAATCGAACAAGATGTCCCAGCAAACGTGTAATTCCAGACTTTACTTCTTTATTTTCATATATCAAAATTACAATCCCGTGTCTCCCAGACGCGTTTCGCAATTAAGCCTTCATCAACAGGTTGATGAAGGCTCAATTGCCGAAACGCATCTGGGAGACACTGGATTGTAATTTTGATATATGAAAATAAAGAAGGAAAGTCTGGAATTACACGTTTGCTGGAACATCTTGTTCGATTAATCATTTGTTTAAGGCAGCCATAGTGAGTGCAATGGCCTACTGTCACGCTTCAGTGTGGGAGGGAAACACCACACCGAGCATAGGAGGGAAGGGGGGAACAGGGAATCAGGCCTGAGAACTAGGGAAGGAAAATGGACACCTTTTAGTGAAAACCATAACCAAAATCCTGACTGACTACCAGTATGAACAGACCCCAAAGGTAGGCGAGTTCTTACGCAGGAATACCTAAAGTCCTATCAAGCCCTATAGGGTCCTGGTACTGATGGCGGGGACAAGACTACCTGTTCCTCCAAAAGGAAGGACGGAGTCTCCTACAGGCCTAATACAAACAATAAGGAAATACAACACACATAACTAGAGATGAGCGAACATTAAAAAAAAGTCTGTTGTTCGGCGTTCGGGTGGTGGTAAGTCGCGCATCCCGTTATGGATTCCACTATAGCGGCATATGGAATCCATAAGGGGCGGCTGCCACCAACCCGAACTGTTGCACAGCCGAAGGACCTGGGGTGACGTCACTGTCATGTGATCAGTGCAGGGGGCGTGGCTCAGCACGGGATTTTCACCCATTCACTTCAATAGGGCGCGAAAGATGCGGACAGCACTCCGTGTGCTGTCGGCATCCGCTGCATCGTTCCGTGCCTCCGCAAAAAAAATTGAACATGTCCTATTCTTGTCCGTTTTGCAGACAAGAATAGGCATTTCTACAATGCGCCGCGAAAATTGCGGAACGGAACGCGGAGCAGCTTCTGTGTTTTGCGGATCCGCGGTTTTTGGACCACAAAACACCAACAGTCATGTGCATGAGGCCTTAATGATATGACATCCAAGAGGAAATATTGGGAGATGTCATTACATAGTCTACACTGTTCATTCACACTCCTTTATCAAGAAAATTATATTCATTCTATTAGTCTACAATTCTAAAGTTTTCCATCTGAAGGTTTTGCTGTAGGGATATTACTGGGTTAAACCTTCTAAATGTTTTTATTTAAATAAAATGTGCAACATTTAAATACTGGTAAAAATATAAAAATGATTTTGAATTCAGTGAAAGAATAAAATGTAAAAGTAGATTATCTAAAATTGTAAAAAAAAAATAGAATGGAAAAGAAAGCAACAATATTCATGATGGAGTGTATTTCATATCCTGCTGTGCATTTTCAAAAGCACCAAACTGCATAGTCGTTTCGGATAGAAGGTAAAATAGTCCCCCCAGGGCGATCTCATGGTATGTTTGTAACTCCCAAAAGTAAAAAAAAAAAAAGCCTATTCTCTGCTAACTGATCAGGAGGTGTCATGTATATCCAGTCTGTTAGGATGCACATATTCTACAAGCCGTAGCTAAGTAGACAGGAGTAAATCAGGTCTGATTTATTGGTGACATGCTATCCTACTGCATCGATGTCTTGTCTTTGGTTTGCTGCAGAGCTCCTATTTAGGGAGATTAATTTTGAATCTGTGTCACCCATGTGTCTCCACAGGTATAAGATCTGTCATCCAGGCTGTCACTGGTAACATAAAGGAATCCTGCTTGGGAGTGCAGGATGACATAAAGAATCTTCGGCAAGAAGAAGAGGCAGTGAGACAGAGAGGGAGAACATGTGTTTTATTTTAAAGCCAAAGCACACGAGAAACAAGAACATTGGTTTTGGCTCCGAACCTTGCTTATTTAGAGGTGAAAAACAGTAACACCGCTTACAAATATTTGTTCATTTCCCGCAGAATGTAGAAAGAGTTAAGCAAAGATTGTTTGGCATTGATACATTAGGACCTCAGCGATCAGTCTTAATCTTGGCAGCTCTTATGAGCCGAGGAAGAGATTTTTAACAACCAGACCATAAGCAAGATAAAGTGTCAACAGTTTCCAGGAAGGGCTTTTCAATGAGCCAAGATGACTTGTCTGTGCTGCAGGCATTAGGACAACATATGTCATTGTGTTTGAGACTGAAGAGCAAAGAGATATGCCAGGTTGCTGTGATAATGGTGCCAGTCTTAACTCTATCAGTCCCAAAAATATGAGCTCTATGAGCCTTAATTTGGTATTTTAAGTCACATTATGGCCAACGACCATTTTTAGTGGGGTATATGGATCAAACCTTAGGTCTGTATTTGGAAGATGAACCCTGTTAATGGTGTTTCCAGGGCTAAAATAGTAATAAGTGTGACAGATCTAGTCAGAGATTTATGGTCTGCCATGAGGATAGATCATTGGTGTTGTAGTCCCCCAAAAAAACTACAAATCTAGTTATAAATTAGACTCAAATTAGCTACAACACTTCAGACCAGAAATAAAAGAAAAATTACCTTACCCAGGGAAGTTAATAGAGGCCCAATCTTAAAGAACTGCTTGAGTCATCTACTCTTCTGCTGGTCACCACCCCATTAACATCGTCTCATGTACTATTTTTTTTTAGAATTAGGCTTGTTTCACATTTGCGCTAAGCAAATTTGGCAGGCTGTTATGGCCTGCCGCTTTCATGAGTACTTGCCATTACACCTAGAGACTCTGCCCTCTCTGCAACTGCTATTCCCTCTCCACTCTGATTGGCAGGACCAGGCATGATGATGTCTACGTTTCCTGGCCCTTCCAAAGTGCAGATTGCCATTACACCTAGAGCCTTTAGGTGTAAGGGTAATGCCCCTGTTGCTCTAGAAGGCTCATTTGCATATATTAAAACATTTTCTCGGAAATGTGGGCACTAACAAACATGGGACCAACACAAATGTCTTCAGCTGTCAAGTGCACATGCAACAGGTCAGCCAGTTACCATACATAGGTACAAATCTGCTGACAGATGCCCTTTATAAACGTTGCCTTTGTAATCATTACTAATTTGAAAAATCTGAACATATGTTGGTGTATTCCTAGTGGGCCTAGATGTCATAAGTTTACCCAGCCAAGACAATGTGCAAGGCTGTGTAGGGAGGGTTGCCATGTTGACAAGTCAAGTCTCGGCTGGTCAACCTATCAGTGAGACTAGAAGCTGAGACAATCAGGTTCCTGGCTTAGTGTCCAATACCAGAGCTAGGTAGTGGATTTAAGTCTGCTATTGATTGATTGGCAGCTGTCTGTCATTGATTATGTTGTATCCTGGCTTCTGTGCTTAGTGCTACTCATTACTACTGCATCCAAACTCCTTGTTTCCTCAACCTCTCGCCTGGTGATTTCACTTCTATTGTTTCTCACCCCTTTGGTGAACTCAAGGCCATGAGCACAATATAATTATTGCTCATTTTTGGGTAATTTCCCTTACAAACCAACAAGTATGCCCGAACTCAACATTAGATATTCACTAATAATTTTCTTTTTAAAATAATCATTATATTCTTCACTCTGACCCATGTCTTTTCCTTAGCCTTGTTATCTCTCACCTCTCATTTCCTTCTCCTGCACACTAACTACCCCTCATCTCCATGGCTCCTTTAATACTGAAGTCCGCTGCTTCTTCAATGGCATCTGTTACAAATGTAACTTGTGTTGTTAGTTCTTAATGTGTACTAATTACAAATTTAAAGTCCCTAATTCTAGCAATATTATTTTCTGGCATGTCTGAAAATAGAAATATGTCCATATTTACTTCAAAGGCTTTGCCTGGTATAGTAAAGGACATCCTAAGTTAGAGGTTTTCCAGAATTTTCATATTAATGGCCTATACTTAGGATAGACCATAAATATGTAATTGGCGGGGGTCTGACTCCCTACATCCTTGCCAAACAGCTGTTTGAGGAGGCTATGGTCTCCTTGCAGTTTACCAAGCACAACACCATCCATTATATAGTGGCTGTGCTTGGTATAGCAGCTCAACTACATTCACTTGAATGGGACTGAGTTGCACCAAGGCCACATGACTAATAAACAATTCATGAAAGAGACTGCAGAACTCACCAGAACCCTACAGTCTCTTCAAACAACTGAGCTTTGAACCCTCACTGATCACATATTGATGGCCTATCCTGAGGGTAGGCAATCAATATGAACATTTCTGAAAACCCATTTAAAGAGGACCTTGGAGTTACCAACCCTTTGTCAATGGGTGTGTTCCTATACTGTCAGCACTAATTGAACAGTGTCAGGTAGTGCAGGTACACACCAACAAAGCCTTCTTGAGGCTTCGGGATATTAATATACTGTAAAGGGTTCCCCGATCTCTGTTACTGGTGTGGGAGTGCAGGCTCCCGCATCCGGACTACTCAGATGCTGTGGTCACATTTCTATGGATAAACAATCAGCCATAGAAACAGCATAAACCCGGCCGCTAAGGTGCCCGGCGCACGTGGGAGTGGACACACTCTTTAAAGTGTAGAGTGACATCTACGGCGTAGGTCGTCAAAGGGGGTTGAAGGGGTTATCCCACATATTTTAAAAATTCTCTAAAGCCCTGAGTGGGTCTAAATAATAAAAGATTGCGTACACACCACTTTATTCTGCCCCTGTTTCAAGAACCACAGCTCCATTACTCCCTGTAGGGATGTGTCCTCCCCCCAGATGAACATTGAAAACTCCCCCATGCAGCTCTAAATCCGTGTATCCCCGTCACGAACCAGCGGGTGTGAACCCACTGTGCCACGTGTCCTACCTCCTCTAAGGATGTTGTCTAAGTGAACCCCTTGATCTTCACAGTACCCCTGATGGTGGGGATAGATTTTCCCGAGGGTAACACCAGGTCGCTACCTCTTGAGGAGGATTGGCACACGAAGCTGCTGGTCCAGGCGGACCAGGAGGTACTTGAGAAAAGGTACCAGAAGTACAGGTGTTGTCAGCAGGCATCTGGGGAGGGGGCTGAGCCACTTATATATGTGCAGGAGGGCTAGAATTGGTCAGTGAGGTCACATGACCTAACCCATAAAGCACAGGAAGTGACACGTGCCAGCTCTTAAGGAAGTGCTGCAGGGAACTAGCAGCAAGCATGCTGTAGCCAGGGCTGAAAGGAAACTGTGGAGCGGAATCCAGAACAACAGTACCTACACAGACAGAGCCCAGGACTGCACCAGTGAATGGGAAGTACAGGCAGCAGATCAACACTGAACACTGCACCTGGGACCACGGCGGTAATTAGGGGAACAGCGGCGCACAGCAGTCGATGTTACAGTACCCCCCCTCCTTACACCCCCTCTTCTTGAGGCCAAGACGAGACAGAAACCCTTTTATCAAGTTTGAAGCATACATGTTCTATTCTGGTTCCCAAGACCTCTCCTCAGGACCAAAGGCCTTCCAGTCCACAAGATAGTAGGTCTTCTTGCCACGCTTTTTGATCCTCCTCAAAAAGGGTCTAAGGAAACAAGGAGCAAACTTAAAACTGAGAACCCTTAAGCGGATGTTTTTAGAGGAGAGCTATGTCTTATCTTCAGACGAGAACTGAGGCGGTTTTATTCTTCTCATATCTGCATTCGTTTTCATGCAAGTCACCGCTTTGTTGATGCAGTCCTTGGTGTCATGCCAAATCTTCAAAAAATCCCTGAAAGAGGAATCCACTGCTGGCACCCCAGAAGATGTAGGAACAGGGAGCGGAGTACAAGGGTGTTGTCCATAAACAACAAAGAATGGAGAGGATTCAGTAGACTCACTAGAGTGGTTGTTATAGGAGAATTAAGCCCAAGGTAGCTATTGTACCCAGTTGTGTTGGGCTGAAACAAAAACCCAGAGATAGTTCTCTAATATTTGATTGACCCGCTCTACTTGCCTGTTGGTCTGGGGATGATAACCGGCATAGAAGTCCAGCTCAATTTTGAGCAGCCGGCAAAGAGCTCTCCAGAACCTAGAGGTAAACTGGACTCCGCGATCGGAAACAATATGCCAAGGTAGACCATGCAAGCGGAATATGTGTCTCACGAACAGTTTAGCAAGTTCAGCAGCCGAGGGAAGTCCAGCCAAAGGAACGAAGTGCGCCACATTGGAGAACCAGTCTACGACCACCCAGATAGCTGTACATCTGGCAGAATAGGGGAGATCTGTAACAAAGTCCATGGCAATGTGTTGCCATGGGGCATCAGGAACAGGAATAGGTAACAACAGCCCAGGTGCTTGGGTCCTGGAGACTTTATTCTGAGCACAGACGGTGCAGACAGACACATATTCACGCACATCCTTAGACAGTGTGGGTCACCAGTAGTCGTGAGACAAAAGTTATGTGGTCTTGCGGATCCCAGGGTGACCAGCCAGTTTGGAGTTGTGCCCTCAAGATAGAATAAGTTTTCTCTTGGCAGATGGCACGAATGTCTTCCCGGGAGCGATGTCTTTTACCAGGACAGGAGCCACTGTAATCAAGCGAGCAGGATCTACAATGTACTGGAGCTCCTCCTGCTGGTCGGAGAAGTCAAATGACCGAGACAGATCATCCGTCTTGATGTTCTTCTCAGCCGAGCGAAAGTGAAGCTCAAAATCAAAACGGGAGAAAAAGAGTGCCCATCTGGCTTGGCGAGGGTTCAGACGCTGGGCTATCTGCAGATATGTAAGGTTCTTGTGGTCAGTGAAGATTATCACTGGATGTTGGGCCCCCTCCAATAGATAACGCCACACCTCCAAGGCAAGTTTTATGGTTAGAAGCTCTCTGTCTCATATAAAGTAATTCATCTCAGCAGGGGAGAAGAGCTTAGAGGAAAATCCACATGAAAACATCTTGCCATTGGAACCTTTCTGTAGTAAAACAGCACTTGCTCCTATGGAGGAGGCATCCACTTCTAAAAAGAATTGGCAGGAGACATAGAGATGAGACAGAACAGCTGCAGAAGCAAAGAACCTCTTTAATTGGACGAAGGCAGCTTCCGCCTCAGGAGTCCAGACTCTGGCACTCACCCCTTTCTTAGTATGAGCGGAGAGCTCGGGAGCATTGCACAGACCGAAGGGCATGATTAGATACTCGTAGTGTCCATCACAAGTGTTGAAAGCAGCCTTCCACTGATAGCCCTTTTGAATGCGGATAAGGTTGTATGCGCTGCGCAGGTCAAAATTTGTGAAGACCTTAGCTCCGCGGATCCTGTCAAAAAGTTCTGAGATTAGCAGAAGAGAGTGTAGATTCTTGACTGTGACCTTATTCAGACCTCAATAGTCAATACAGGGCAGTAAGAATCCATCTTTTTTTCTGCACAAAGAAGAACCCGGCACCGGTTGGTAAAGTAGATTTCCGGATAAACCCCCTCTCGAGATTCTCCTTGATATAATCAGACATCGCTTGGGTCTCAGGAAGTGAGAGTGGGAAGACTTAACCACAAGGAGGAGTGGCTCAGGCAGAAGGTCAATCGGACAATCATAAGGACAATGAGGAGGCAGGGTCTCAGCCGCTTTCTTACTGAAGACATCCGCAAAACTGGCATACTGCTGCAGAAGTCCAGGCAGGTCTACAGGTACAATAGGCGAGGAAGTAGGTCGGACCACTGATAAGCAGGTGGACTGGCAGGATGATCCCCAACGGAGAATCTGACCGGAGTGCCAGTCCAGAACTGGAGTGTGCTGACGCAGCCAGGGAAGACCAAAGCTAACCGGATTCACGGACGCTGGCAGCACATAGAAGGAGATCATCTCTGAATGAAGAACCCCTATTTGCAACTTAAGGGGCAGGGTAACAGAAAGCACAGGTTCAGGGAGTGGCAGTCCATTTACAGAAGCCACTGACAGAGGCCTTTCTAGATGGATGGTAGGAAGCCGGTACTGATGGACCAGAGCTTGATGAATGAAGTTACCGCCTGACCCAGAGTCCAAGAATGCAGGCACAGACAGTCTGACTCCCTTGTGAGATAGAGTCACCGGAACTGAAAGTTTTGAACAGGACTTCTCCTTGTCTAGGACCACCTCTCCTACTGATTCTAGACATTTTCCCGGCTTCTGTGGACAATTATGCACAAAGTGGGCCTTGCCTCCACAATACAGACACAGGTTCTCTACTTTGTGGCGTAAACGTTCCTGGTCAGACAAACTAAGGCATTCTATTTGCATGGGCTCTTCAGATGGTATGGAAACTAGAGGAAGAACCGGCCTCTGGAAGGATGGAGCCAAACAAAGTGATCTTTTGGTGCCTACGACCTTATTAGAACGTTCTCTGAAATGCATATCTATCCTTGAGGCCAAGGTGATCAGGTAATTTAGAGTAGACGGACGGTCGCGTCCAGCTAATTCCTCCTTAATTCAGTCAGAATGGCCCTCCCAGAACACCGCCAGTTGAGCCTCATTGTTCCATGCAAGTTCGGCAGCCTGGGTACAAAACTGGATGGCATACTGACCCATAGATGATGAACCCTGTCGTAGATGCAGCAGAGCTGATGCAGCGGAGGACGTGCGGCCGGGCTCTTCAATGACCAGCAGGAAGGTAGCCAGGAAACACTGCAAATAAGTGGTCTCTGGACCTCCATGTTCCCAAATAGAATTTTCCCAAGCAAGGGCTTCATCAGACAGCAGGGACACAATGAAGGCAACCTTGGACCGCTCAGTGGGAAACTTCTGCCCATGCAACTCAAATCCACTACAGGTTTTTGGATCTCCATCGTAGCGTGATGGCAGAGGGAGTTGCACACCGGCGGCATACAAATCCGGATTCACCGGAGTAGGAATTGCAGGAGTAGCAGCAACTAGCGAATAATAAAAGATTGCGTACACACCACTTTATTCTGCCCCTGTTTCAAGAACCACAACTCCATTACTCCCTGTAGGGATGTGTTCACTTGACTGAAGCCAGGGGCATACACAGATCTCATAGGGTCCCACAGCAAAAATCTGTATGTGTCCTCCCCCCAGATGAGTATTAATAACTCCCCCATGCAGGTCTAAATCCGTGCAGCCCTGTCACTAACAATCGGGTGTGAACCCACTGTGCAACATGTCCTACCTCCTCTAAGGGTGTTGTCTAAGTGAACCCCTCGATATTCATAGTACCCCTGATGATGAGGATAGACTTTCCCGAGGGGAAAATAAGATCGCTACCTCTTGAGGAGGATTGGCACACGAGAGGAACCTGAGCAAAGGTACCAGAGGTGCAGGCGTTGTCAGCAGTCGTAACCAGGAGCAACAGTGCAGGACCGAAGCATGAGGCAGAGGTCAAACAGGCAATAGGTCAGGGCAGGCGGCACAGGTACAGGTCAGGCAATCCGGGTCAGCAACAGGAGAGTCAAGGCAAGCAGGCAGAGATCAAACAGGTAGCAGAGTCCAGGAAAACAAGTCCGAGTCAGGAACACAAGCAGATATCAGGAACCTTAGCAGGACACAAAGACCTTGACACTAAGGCATCTGGGGAAGGGGGCTGAGCCACTTATATTTGTGCAGAAGGGCCAGGATTGGTCACTTGACCTAACCCATAAAGCACAGGAAGTAATGCGCGCCGGCCCTTAAGGAAGTGCCACCGGGAACAAGCAGCAAGCATGCTGTGGCCAGGGCTGAAAGGAAACTGTAGAGTGGAACCCAGAACAACAGTACCTACACAGACAGAGCTTAGGACTGCAGCGGTGAATGGGAAGCACTGGCAGCAGATCCACACTGCGGGACTGCGGCGGTAAGCAGGGGAACAGTGGCGCACAGCAGCCACTGTTACAATTCCTTTCTACCCATAATAAAACTGTCTACCCACAGCCACCAGTAGAGGGAGCCCAGTGCATAGGAACTGAAATTCATGGAAGTTGTAAAAATCTCTGTACACTAAATTTCCCCTATTGGTGTCCTGTCGGAAAATGCTAGTGAGGACAGAGCTAATGCTGGAGGTGAGGACAGAGTGTCAGCACTGGAAACAGTGTGGAATTAAATGGTGCATATATGATGTTTTATTCCTTCAACACATTGCGGGACTTTGGAGAACTTTTGAAATAAGTTAGCAAGATCCATCTATCCAGATCTATCCACTAGAAAAAAAAGTGATTACCTAAGACAGACAACCCCTTTAAGACACTACTTATACTGCTCTTCAAGGCACTGGACATGCCAACAAGAAATAGAAGCGATGTGTCAAACATGGGTTGATTGAAGTACAGTGTATGGAGCCTCCAGCCATGAAGCCTGCCCCTACAAGACACCTCTCTGGTCTCCTCGGTGGCAGTCACCGGGATATCGAGAAACTACAGGGCTCGGCCATTCCATCAATCAGAAAGCTCAGTCAGTGGATCAGTCATGGAGCTGTTAAAGTGACCAATGTGGGCACCCAAAGCGCTACTTGAACATAGCTTATAGTCGCTCCTGTGCCAGTTATTGTATCCTGCAACCTGGTATGATATTATATTCACGTTTATGACCCAACTCCCATTTAGCTGCTCTCTTGGATTACCCTTCCTTGTCTATATTGGTTTTGACCTGGACTGTCTGATTTCCATCCAACTTGTAATCCCCTTCTGGTTGTGACCCTGCTGGGCTCCTGACTCTGTATTTGGATCTCACCTGGTTTAGATGTTCTCTCTGTGTTGAGGTATTGTTCCTTGGCTCCCTTAGGTAATGTTCTCTCCCTGTTGCTCCACCAGTCAGTGACTACTCTGCCGATACAACCTGGGAACTCGCAGAAAGAAGTCCAGATCCTTGTATAGGCGTTGAAGCATAACAACCCATGGTTCTTTATATTCTCCTAGTGCAAAGTCTAACTCTAGAAGCCTTGTTTTTTAACAAATGAGCCAAACCGTTACAACAGGGTAAAAATAGCCTATAATTTGCTCAGGGCACATGAGTAATGATAAAAAAGGTAACTTAAACAAAACAAAATATATTGGTAGTGCTAAAGTACCCTTCACTTAATTCATACTGTCAGGGCAATGACAGAACAAGGTGCATATTTTAGCCAGCGCTTATATTTCAGGAGAGCTCTTTACATTCCCTTCAGCTACATTCACAGGTAATGAACTTGCAGCGTTGCACATATTTAATATATTTTGCTTTTTTTGGGATATGTTATTCCATCCCCTCCTTTCCTTTAAAAAAAAAATAAAATTTGCATTTATGGCCATTTCCTCCAAACTGCGTGATGAATAATTGTGCCAGTGCTCTGCTTTCACGCTCTGTTTAACAAAACTAGGATTTTTTTCCCCATTCTTCGTCTTTGGGTTGCACTTTTAAAATAATGGTAAACCCAAAGAAAATCATTTCTTTACAACTCCTCTATAAAAAGAGAAGCTATGCCTTAAAAATAATTAAACTTAAAAGTTATAAATCAGCTTGTTCTGTAGACTCCGTCTCAAGCCTCCGGAGGCTGCTTCTCCGCTATCTAACCGTAGAAGCGGCTTCTTATATTTTTGGGACAAAAGGCATTTTTATTACAGTAATTTATCACAGAAATAAAAGAGGCTCTTCTGAAACACTGAATAATTTTGAAAGAAATATGTTTTTAAAATTAAAAATGCAGGATGTGTGCACACCAGGGTCCCCCGGGAGGCATTTCTGCAAGTACTGTAACTGCACAGATAGTTTTAATGCGGTTGCCTTCCATTATTTAAAGTGTGATTGTATTTCTCCTGCTCGCAGCTTTGTCAGCTATAAATAAAGAATAAGGGTTGCATTGTATTGAGTATCAGTAAGCACCTCTATTATTGATACTTAATGTGACTTTGAAAGAATACGGCATAAGCTTTATTTTGATCTTAAACCCTTTTGGCTGCAATGTGGGAAGAAAAAGCTGATTGTCAAAATCTGGATGTGTCTTTCTCCCTTGTTCTTTAGAGTCCTCAGGTGATACACATTTAACCTGTGCAGAGCTACAGAACATCTTAAAAATATTAACAGCTACATGACTAATACTAATGTCTACTGTTCCCTGAGACCGTAGGCTTAATATACTTGTCCTGGACCAGGCTATTTTTTCAAAATCATTTCACATTGCTTCACAATTGATAAAACTAATCATCCAGTTTTGTGCTGGGTGACTGTATTGCATGGAAGTGTCCAAAAAGTTCTCATCCTTAAAAAACAACAGGTATTCCTATCCAAGATGCGTGGGGAATTAGAAGAGACTAAAAGAGGCAAATGGTATAGAGATGAACAAGACTATCTAACAGGACGTGTATATGTATGGGAAACCTCAAGGAATAATGAAATGAAAAAAACCGTGAAGAAAACGCAAGATCACAAGACAAAGTTCGATAGACAAAATGCGTCGGGAGGATTGTAGGGCATGCGCAATGAGTAGAGACGCACGCCGAGCACGGTGAAGTCTCCATCTTCAGTGGATATATGAGAAGTGATTGATGCCAAGGTAAAGTTAATTCGTATAACTATTGTTCTCCTATTTTATTTTCCAGCATGTCCTGGATATGATGCAAGCCAGGTTTTCTCTTTTTACGTATATGAGCACTTTCACTTTTTGTACTATGTACCTTGTTATACACAATCAGCTGTTCCAATGGAGCGGGATGTGGAGCTCCTTGGATGTACTTTGCACAGGATGAATTAATGACACAATGGACTTCTTTATGTTATTTATCACGTGATTTTAATGACACATGTGTAATCAATAATGAATTTTGTATAAAAACACGATGTTGATATGTATTATTCACTTGGCTTGAAAATGGCTCTGTGAGAGAGCTGAAACGTTGCTGTGTTAACATGTGTTAATAAACACAATTTTGTTCACTTTTACCTAAGGAGTGCTGCGCCAATTTGTTGGAGTTGTAAAGAGACCCCATAACCAGGGGTGGACGCGTGCACCATTGGATCTTTGGTATATACTGGAGGAGTGCTGCCTGATTTTGGCTTTTATTTATATTTATATATATATATATATATATATATATATATATATAGTACTGTGCAAAATAATACCATTAGGGAGGCTTCTGTTTGGCAAACATAGAGCCAATGTCAATAAGATCACTTCAATATTAAAGGGGTTATCCAATCCTATAAAAAGTCCCCCCCCCATATCCTGTGCCCCCGAAATATACTTACCTGGGTCCCCGCTCCCTGCACCGCTCCTAATCCCTGCACCGCCGCTGCTGCTTCTCCCCGTGCGCGGATGAAAATATCTGGTGTCGGGGGGGGGGGGAGGATAGCAGCCAATGGCAGGCAGGGACAGGGACGGACGAGCCTCCCTAGTGTCGCCCGCATTTACAAAAACAGAGATATACAAAGAGTTCACTTTGATGCAATTACTCAATTTATGGGCATGGAATACTTTATACCAAAGAAATCTTTTTTAATACTCCTCTAAATTATCTGCAGCCATTCTTAATAATCATACTGTCAACAGTAATACATGTGCAGCTAGAACATGTCCATAATGTACAGTAAATGAGGAGTAAATACTGGATGTTAAGGAAAACTTTAAGAATGTACAAAAAATAGCATTTGTCTGTACCTCGATGAAAAAGTTTTATGGACCTAGGGGGTCATTTATGACCTGATATATGCCACATAGATGGCGTACATCTGGCGCAGATTCTGTCGCACACCATGGTGCAGCAGAATCTGCGACTTCTTCCCTGCTCATGCCAGGTCTAAAAAAGTGGGCGTTGTGGAGACACAAGGGTCAGTGGGTGCTCTCGTCTGCTGGCCTGGCCATCCTTATAAAGAGCACCCAGGGCGAGGGCTCATACCAAACGCCTATGCTCCTTTCCCATAGGTGGAACACTCTTCAGACAACTAAGGGTGAGGGTACAACGCCCTGGAGAGACTTTATTGGATAACCAACAGTCAGCGGCATATAGTACAGTCCCAGCAAAAACACAGGATGGCACAAGTGACAGCGATTCACCCTTCTGCTGACTCGCCAGGGATTAAACCTCTGTGACTTCAAGGGGATCCAGGACTAACTACCCCAGCCAGTAGCACCCCACTTTGGGCAGTCACCCACCAAGAGGGGGTAATGGCAAGATTGGGGAGCCATACGTGCACAGCAAGGCATGTGGCCAGATGACCCGATTGTCTCAACCTGGACTCTCCAACCGAACCTGTAGCCTCGAGGTTGGGTAGAAGAGCAGTTGTAAAGTCCGCCAGCTAGGTTACTATGTAATACAAATAATATCCAAATTAGCTCTGCTATATTAATGTATGTAACAGAGAACTGCAAATATCATGTGGCTTGTGTGTTTTATTGTAGTTTTATAGCACTGCTAAATCTACAGTGTTTATGTGTGTGACCATGTAATGATCAAATTGTGTAAATGATTGGCCATGGCTTATAAGACTTTATCATGATGCAGAAAGATCAGAGGTAACTAATAATTCATTGGTTGCTATGTAGCTTAAAGAAACTAGATACATGAATGCCCAACTTGTTTATCTTTTAATATTGAACATGAAAAGTTAGGGTACATTGAAAGGTTACGGAATCCAGTCTATCTTTCTTATTTACATCGTGTAATTAAACACATAAATCCTGTAAAATATCTAAAAACCAAGAGAGTAATTGGAAAGGTTGCTTTCAGTGACTTCAGTACCATGGACAGCAGTGAAAGCATTTACCAGCTAATTTCGTAACAATCAGGAGATTCAAAAGTACTATAAGGCTACTTTCACACCAGCGTTTTTGCTGGATCCGGCAGGGTTCATCAAAAACGCTTCTGTTACTGATGATACAGTTGTATTATCTTTAACATAGCCAAGACGGATCCGTCATGAACTCCATTGAAAGTCAGTGGGAGACAGATCTGTTTTCTATTGTGGCAGATTGTGGCAGAGAAAACGGATCCGTCCCAATTGACTTGCATTGCTGCGGTTTGCTCTCCGGTATGAGAACAGCATAGAATGCATTTTGGAGCACTCCGTTCTGTTCAGTTAGGTTTTGTCCCCATTGAAGATGAATGAAGAAAAAACTGAAGCGTTTTCTCCGGTATTAAGACCCTATGACAGTTTTCAATGCTGGAAAATATTAATGGAAGTGTAAAAGTAGCCGTAATTTTTTTATTTTAATGCAAACTTTTTAAAAAGTTAAATCTAAATATTAATGCAATTGATAATCTGAACATTTTTTTTCCATCAAAATGCGTTGTTTACATTGCTGAAATAAAAGAAGATCTACTCCACTCTACTTCTGTGTCCTCTTCTGGTTCCTTGCTCCAAGGGGTTCTCTACCCCTCCATATACCCATCTTCTTCAGGAGCATCAGCATCTCCATCCAAGAAGTTCTAACTTCCACGGCTCTGCATACCAGACAGTTTTGGGGATTTATTACCCATGCAAGTCTACAATAGAGTTGTGCGTATTATAGCACAACCCTAAAAGTTGAGCCTCCATTTGAAATTCTATGCGATTTTGTTTGTACTAGACTTATTCCCTTACAGTGTGCATTTATTCTCTGTGTCTACAGTGTCTTTTATCTGTGAAATCTAAATATTAAGCATAATTCCGTTCATGCTCCAAACATTTGTCTATGCACCGGAATTTTGTGTGTGTACCTAAACTTTGTCCATGCACCCAAAAAACGGTCTAGTCTAAGTTTACGCCACCCATAAATTATCTTTGCTTCCCTAAAAAACTAAAAAACTAAATTTTTGCCGCATGGAGGTGTATTTAGGCCACGAACCCTTTCCCAAAAAAGCGACACCCCTTTTCACTTGTCGGTCAAACAAGACAATAGCTGATCTTAGACAGACCAGCTACAGAAAACACTGTGGAGCCTCATTTAAGAGTCTCAACACAGCAATCCAAAGTGCAAAGCTCCCTGGGAAACAGTAATATGCAAAATAACTGGAGCCCCCGTTATGGGTCTTCAGTACAGTAAAAGCCACTGAGCAAAGGCTGTCCCCATTACAGAGATCACCAGATCCACCATATTAAGTGGCCCCTATGACAAGATCCCGCTCTTTTACAAGCTTTAAGGATAGGACGCGGAAGGTCTAATCCAGTTATCCACCCCATTGCTCGGTTTTCCTTCCTTTGGGGGATATCTGGCTTTCACTGTGTTGAAGACCCATAACTGGGGCTCTGCAATTATTTTGCATATTACTCTTTCCATGGGAGTATTGCACTTTGGATTGCTGTGCTGAGACTCTTAAGGAGGCTCCACGGTGTTTTCTGTAGCTGGTCTCTCTAAGATCAGCTATTGTCTTGTTTGAGTAGTCTCCAAGGCATTGCTCCTGGTTAGCTAGAATCCAACTCCACACTGATGAGGGGCAACACCCCGAAACAGCTGTCTGTGGATGGATAACTGGCTTACGCCTTCCCTGTCACATCCTTAAGGCTTGTAAAAGATCAGGATCTTGACATAGGGGCCACTTAACATGGTGGATCTGGTGATCTCTGTAATGGGGACACCCCTTTGCTCGGTTTTCCTTCCTTTGAGGGCTATCTGGCTTTCACTGTGTTAAAGACCCATAACTGGGGCTCCACAGTTATTTTGCATATTACTTGTCGGTCAAGGCATAAAATTCTTAAAAACTAGAGTGAAACAATAAATGTGATACAAAGCATGCATGCCAGTTTAAACTGGAACATTTTCAATAGTAAATCTGCCCCACTGTGCTGTCTGTGTAAGGTACAGTATAAATATATCGCATCCTCCAGAGCAAGACCTGGCCCAGATTTATTAATCCTATAAATGGCATAAGCTTAGGCTGTCTAGACCTGCGCAAAATTTATCATAGTGGTTCAAGCTGGATGATAAATGCAGTGCAGGGATAGACACAGTTGTCTAACTGTATACAAACAATTGGTGGTCCACTTACTTTGAGACAGAACTTTCTAACAGAATTATGGCACATAATGATGCACTTTTGGCTATGCCCCCGTTCTGCTATGCTCGGTCATATTTCTGGCAAATCCCACCCAATTCTTGAGCAAGTCAAATAAAAGTGTAGAAAACCCTATTGCGCAAAATTGAGCAAAAATTTGCCAATTTGCACCACTTTTTAGACAGATTTTAGGTGCAGAGACATTAGGTGTAGAGACATTAGTAAATCTGAGGTACTATTTTTAGATGTTCTCCACCCTAGCTAATAGATGACAGGGCCACGGTCTAAAAGTTCATTAAAGTAATGTGTGTAGTAGAAATGAGCAAATTTTTTAAATTCATTTCAGGGTCCAATTTGAACAAAGCAGCCATCAGATTCATGTCTAAATAAATTTGGCCAGAATCAAAAGTTTCACAATTGCTTTGAAAAGTCATGACACTCCGAGGTCTCCTAGGACTATCTCCAACCACTTTCAAGTTCTTGAATGCTAAGACAGCTTCAGTAAAGTCAAAGTGAAGGAGATTATGATATAGCTATGGGTAAAGGGATGGTATTGGATGCCAAGAAGCAAATAAGCTGCACTATCAGATTTTTTTTCTTTTTAAAATTAGCAAATGGTTAAAAAATGATCCCTTTTTGGGGGCAGATGCTTGCCAGTGAGTATCAGAAGCAGCAATGGCTTGTTTTGAACAAGCGGTCTAAAAATTATTCTCTTTTTGGTGTTATTTTAAAGAAAATACATATACAGAAATGGTCCATTAGTCAGAGTTTAGTACAATATATGGCAACGGTTACATCGAAAAATATATCAGGCAATATACTATAAGCACCAGGATTAATATTATAAACGATTTATGTCTGTGATTGGTAATTATCTGATGTAGATTCGACTGATACACATTAGGCCCTTAATGCAAAATCATGTACATGTACGTCACTTGTCTTAAAGCTGAGCCTGCACCATACATGATGGGTGCTGGCTATATAATACAGCAGATATCTGCTGGAAGTGATTTGGAGGAATCATGCAAAACAGTGCCCACCATTTTACATATCAAATTCAGCACACTAATGAGGGAAACAGCGAAGGTAAGATGAAGACAGATGATCATATGACCTTGGGCAGGGATTATTCTCATAATGCCTTGCAGTCAGTCTGACAGCCAATCAGGAGGGAGGATATTGACTTGTCTATAAGGCACTATGTGAGGTCCAAAGCAGAGATGCCATTCTGAGCTCAACCACTGATGTGATTGGATATGTCTGTTATAGACACAGCAGTTAGACTATATAGAAATACATAGAAAGACAGTTTTTAGCAGTTAGTTTATTGTGTGAACAGGTTGCGTGATTGTCCCAGCTTTTTACATTTTGTTTCCAAAAACTGGGGCTGCTCACAAAAGAGGGATCATTTTTGAACTGCTAGTTCAAAACAAGCCAATGCTTTTAGCGATAATACCATGTAAGTAAAAAAATTGGAAGGCTTCTGCCCCCGTTAGAGAATAATGTTTAGACCACTTGTTCAGAACAAGACATTGCTTTTTCCGACATTACTGTGTGTATAACCACTGAAAGGAATTGGCGCTTAATAAGGAACAATTTGTTGGAATGTTCTTACTTTTAAAGGCTATAAAGAACCATCCGATGGTGTAGTCTACTTTTAGAAAGGCTGTCTTTTACACCATCAACCATGCTTTTACCCATAGCTACAGTATATATGTCTCCATCACTCTGACATTTCTAAAGTTGTCTTTGCATTAAAGAGCTTGAAAGGAGAGCAAGAGAGAAAAAAAATGTATAAAGAAATGTAAAAAAGAGAGTATGACAAGAACGAACAAATATGAGTCCTCGGAGACACCAGAGTGTCATTTATCAATTTTCAGGGTTTTCTGAGTACTTTTGATTTTGGTCAAATTTATTCATGCTCAAATTAAATGTTCAAACCAATCTGTTAGAATCGGGCTCAAAACAAATTTCAAGAAATTTGCTCATCTTTACCTCCCTCCAGTCTATTGTGTCTATGTCCTATGTAGATGTAAGGCATATTTAAATGGTGTCTAAATTACCTCAGGCAAGATGGCTGACCCCATAATGTTGTACAGAAAATAAAATGCTGTTAACAGTTCAGGCAAGATGGCTGCCCACATAATCCTTTACAAAAAATGAAATGAAAATAAAAAAATCTGCAACCCCAAAATTTTTTTTTTAGAAAAAAAGAAAATGTTTAGGAACATAGTAATATAGTTTGTAAGTCTAAAAAAACCATATGTCAAACCAGGTCAGGCCGTTACGCTAATCAATGACTTTTTCCTGTAACTGACACTTGTAATATTATTTACACATAAGGAATACATCCAGGCCCTCTTGAGCTATTTTAGTTAACTCACCATCACCACCTCCTCAGGGAGCGAGTTACATAGTCTCATTGCTCTTACTGTAAAGAATCCTCTTCTATGTTTGTGTACAAACCTTCTTTCCTCTACAGGTAGAGGATGTCCCCTTGCAGATCGGCAATTTGCGGACCACAAAACACGGCCTGGTCTTGTGCATGAGATCTTAATGGCATTATTTTTGTTCTGTCAATTAAATATGGAACTCGACAGAAATCACTTCTATATGAGTTATACTTCTATATGAGTGATATAAAGGGAACTGTATTACAGATCTGTATACCTTGCAGTGCCTTATTGTGGTAGTGTGCACAAGTACTAAGAGATCCTCAGAAAGTTTATACCGTAATTTGCATTGGATACAATGAAATAGATCTTTGCTACTTTGCTGCTCCTGCACCTTTCCCCCTGTCCGTCTTCTCATTTGTCCATGCCCTGTTATTTGTCCTGTCCATTACATTACCCCATAAAAGCGTTTGCCACATTTTTTGTTCTCGGTGCCGGCTTGCTTTTATGAAAAACCAGCTCCTGTGAGTGTTCGCTATGAACAAGCATTACCACTGCCACCATCTGTTGGGCTTACATATATTAAAGGAGACTATTACCCTTGGGTTTTCCAGCTCCCGCACAAGTATTTGACTTTCAAATCACATATAATCCTTCTTCTGGGCTGGACAGACCTTTCTTATGAACTGAAAGTATATCATTTTAAGCTGCTATCCCACTAGTCATATCACTGTGATTAAGAATATTGTATTCCTGTTAGTGTTGATTTTGGCATTAGCTTTGTTCTGTTTATAATTATAGCAGTACCACTAAATTTTTAATTAGATTTTGTGTATTTACTCATGATTTTTTAAGATTCCTTTTTGTCAGCAACATATTTGAAATCATCCAAAGGCTGAAACCTGTACTGATTTTGTCAAACTGACACAATTGAATAGCTTGTTATAGTGTGTCAGTGCTGTCTCTTAACTAGAGATGAGCAAATTTTTCAAAAATTCGTTTCAGCCGGTTCGCCGAATTTTCCGGTAGAATTCACTTAGATCCGAATTTATTTGCAGACAATCTTGTTAAAAAAATGGCTATTTCCGGGCTGCAGAGAGCTGTTATAGGGGTGTAGAACACTGTGCCTTGCTGTAGTAGTGAAAATATACCATGAGTCAGTATGACATGCAGATGACAGGCGTCACTTTTAGAATCACTGCACACTTCAATTATTTTGGCAGTCACGTGGCAAAAACTGACCAAATAACAAGTATTAACTCAGCCTTACAGGTCGATGTTAGCATCAAGAAGAAACGCACTCCTTTTACACCGTCGTCAGCTGATTCCCCATAGATGTCTACAGAACCTGTTATATTAAACGCTTATACAAATAGAGCCCCCCGACACAGTGGAGAGGGTCTCAGCAGTAAGTTTGTGTGGACGTCACTAATTTGCCCTTCCTCTGATCCGTCAGAACAATAACCCACAAAAAACAGATCCTGTATGTGGAGCATCCGCCTTCACTCGGTCAGCATTTGCTCAATAATCCATCAGTATTGCTAATGCCAAATAAAACACAGAAGTGGATCTAAAACAGAGATGACACATAAATGGAATATTTGCATGTCTTCTGTGTTTTGTACCCACTCCTGCTTTTGGCTACCAAATCATAAGCTAATTCTGATGGGACCATACAGGCCTTTCAGCTGCTACACAGACAGGATCTGTTGTGCATCCTATTTTTCAAAAAACAAAAGGTAGGGAAAGAACCTAAAACTTAGCTTTTAATAGTTATGATAAAATAAGAACCCTAAATTAATCCAAACATAGATGACAGACGTCAAAAAAAGGAACCGTCTTACCAGTTCCCGGCTAAGAAGGATGGACTCAGTCAAGTCTTTTTGTGTGAGGATGCCAGATGGAACCTTTCTGGTCGTCCTCAATGTCAGCAGTCCTCCAAAACAAAACGGGATCAGGTGGGCGGAGCCGTGGTAGAGGGTAAACAGAAGGGGGATCGAGTCAGTATAACAGGACAGGGATCTATCCCCATTTATCCCTGCTAGGTCTATACCACCCTAATGATCCTCACTAATGCGGAGTCATCGCCCTGATAAGAGCGGCCCCACCCGGAACCTGTCCCTGTTACAAATCCCTAATCAAGCCCTAAATAAAGGGAAGGGAGACAAAAATAACTAGCTGACTCCTCACTAGATTTGCTAGCTCAACTAATGTTGACGAGGAGGGCTAGATAAGATGAGTCATGGCAAGATCCTATTTTTCCTTCCTTCTGACAGATCAGAAGGAAGGTCAAATAAATGATGATGCCAGCCAGGCCAAAAGGTAAATAGTGGCCCATTTATGAAGTGGGGAGGGTGGGAACAGCATGAGAAGTCCACAGAGTGGCCCTATGACATAGTGGTGGTGGCGGCAGCATCAGGAGGCCACAGAGCTGCACAATGACAGAGTCTAGAGGTGGGGAAGCAGCAGCAGCATCAGGAGAAGGCCACCGAGTGGCACATTGACAGTCTGGAGTTGGCAGCAGTATGAGGAGGCCACCGAGTGGCACAATGACAGAGTGTGGAGTTGGCAGCAGTATGAGGAGGCCACCGAGTGGCACAATGACAGAGAATGGAGTTGGCAGCAGTATGAGGAGGCCACCGAGTGGCACAATGATGGAGTATGAAGGTGGTAGCAGTATGAGAAGGCCACCAAGTGGCAGAATGACAGAGTCTGGAGTTTATAGCAGTATGCGGAGGCCACCGAGTGGCACAATGACATAGTGTGGAGGTGGCAGCAGTATGAGGAGGCCACCGAATGGCAGAATGACAGAGTCTGGAGTTTATAGCAGTATGCGGAGGCCACCGAGTGGCACAATGACAGAGTGTGGAGGTGGCAGCAGTATGAGGAGGACATCGAGTGGCACAATGACAGAGTCTGGAGTTGTCAGCAGTATGAGGAGGACATCGAGTGGCACAATGACAGAGTCTGGAGTTGTCAGCAGTATGAGGAGGACATCGAGTGGCACAATGACAGAGTGTGGAGTTGGCAGCAGTATGAAGAGGCCACTGAGTGGACAATGACAAAGTCTGGAGTTGCCAGCAGTATGAGGAGGCCACAGAGCGGCACAATGACAGAGTGTTGAGGTTGCAGCATCAAGAGAAGGACACAGAGTGGCACAATGACAGATTGTGGAGGTGGCGGCAGTATGTAGAGGCCACCGAGTGGCAAATGACAGAGAGTGGAGTTGGCAGCAGTATGTGAAGGCCACCGAGTGGCATAATGACAGAGTCTGGAGGTGGCAGCAGCATTAGCATCATCAGGAGAAGGCCTCCAAGTAGCACAATTACAGCGTCTGGAGGTGGCAGCAGCAGTAGTAGCAGCATCAGTAGAAGGCCACCGAGTGGAACAATGACAGAGTCTCGAGGTGGCAGCAGTATGAGGAGGAAACTGAGTGGCCCATGACAGAGTCTGGAGGTGGTGGCAGCAGCTTTAGCACTATCAGGTGAAGGCCACCGAGTGGCACAATTACAGAGTCTGGAGGTGGCGGCAGCAGCAGCAGCATCAGGAGGAGACCACAGAGTGGCAAGGTGAAATCGTGTGAAGATGGCAGCAGCATCATCAGGAGACCGAAAAGTGACCTGGTGACAGAGTGGTGAGGTGGGTGGCAATACCAGTACCAGCTGACAAAGGTGGGTAAAAGAAGGAGCACTTGGCATCAGATGTGTGGCATCAGGCGGGTGGCCGGATGCAGAGTAGTAGCTGTGGCAGGTAGCTAAAAGAAACCGGTCTCTTGTGTCAAGGTTGGGGTGAGGCGGCATGAATGATCTAATCAGATGCATTAGGCATTGGTGGGTGGAAATCCTGGCTAATTCAGGCCTAATTCATCCAGGCCTAATTCATCCAGGCCTAATTCATCCAGGTCAGTCTCTCTACATTTTGGGTGGACAGGTGAGTTTTTCTTGGGGTAACTATGGCCCCCCCCGCTCTGTTGCCACACTACTGGCCAGGTAGGACAGCTTTTCCAGGGCAAACTCTGCCAGTTGTGGCCACAAATCTCGTTTGGCTGCCTAGTAGTCTAGCAGATCTTCAATGACTGCTGGCACGATGCTGTCCAAGTATGCCTCCACCTGCTGGTTCAGGTCCTGCTCCGGGTCTACCTGCAGCTGCTGGCGAGTAGTTTCTTCACTATGCGGGTTAAGAAAGCTGCTCATCAGCGACCGTAGACTCAGGCTGCTGCTGATGGAGCTGGGACTGCTCCTGCCACCCCACCCCTCCCCAGCAGCCATGGCAGTGTAATATGAGCACAGAGGGCCCTTCCAGTCAGACCTGGGAGAGGATGGACTACATAGGATGTCTCTGTAGTAATTAAGTTGGTCCTCCCTTTCAGTGGGCGTAAAAAAGACCCCCATTTTGGACCGTAACGAGGGTCCAACAAGGTGGAGAGCCAGAAGTCATCCCTCTGCCAAATGGTGACAATTCGGCTGTTACTATGCAAGAAAGTGAGCATACATTTGGCCATTTGTGCAAGTGACTCAGAGGGACTCCCTGCCACCATCTCCACTGCATACTGCCACGGTGTGTCTCGTCTTCCTCATCGCCCTGTAGCTCCTCTGGCTGCTCCTGCTCTTCTGTCAGCTGAGCAGAAAATCCACCCATTTTGCAACACATTGCCTGTGCTACAGTGTCCTCCTCCCCCTCCTCCAGTTCAGCCCCCACAGGGCTTATGTGGCAGTGAGATCTAGGCCCAACGTCTCCTGTCCCTTGACCAGCCATTGCTACCACCATCTGTTCCAGGATACGACGCAGTGGAATGACGTCGTTCATCCTGTACTCCTGGCGACTGACAAATAACGTGGCATTCTCAAAGGGCCTGAGAAAACGGCAGGTGTCACGCATGAGCTGCCACTGGCTCAGTTATTTACACAGGGGAGTACTCCTATTAGATTGGATCATCAAGAAATCGTTGATGGCCTTTCTCTGTTCGTATAGTCAGTCCAACATATGGAGGGTGGAATTCCAATGGGTGGAAACGTCGCATGTCAGCCTATGTTGGGGAATGCCGTTCGGCTGCTGCAGCTCAAGCAGGGTGTGCTTTGCTGTTTACGAGTGGCTGAAGTGAATGCAAAGTTTCCTGGCCATTTTTAGGATGTCTTGTAGATGGGTAAAAGACTTCAGGAACCGCTTGACAACCAGATTGAACACGTGTGCCATGCAGGGCCCATGGCTCAGCCTTCTTTGACGCAACACCGACACCATGTTCTTCCCGTTGTCGGTCACTATGGTTCTGATTTTCAGTTGTCGTGGAGAAAGCCAGGATTCGATTTCTTGATGAATCAAACGGAGCAGTTCCTCCCCTGTGTGACTCCGTTCGCCAAGGCAAACCAGGTGCAGAACAGCGTAACACCGCCGTGCCCTGCACATGTGGTATGCTGGAGGGCCGCTGTGACTTGTCTCTGCAGTGGAGGCTGAGGACATGGTGGAGAATGAGGAGGCAGAGGCAGACATTGTTGCAGGACCAACAGCGTGACAACGTGGAGGCCGAAGCAGCGTGACTTGGACAAGTTGCTGGTGTGGCTGTGCAGGAACCACATTCACCCAGTGGTCCATAAAGGACATGTATTGTCCCTGACCGTAGTTACAGCTCCACACATTGGCGCTGCTGTGCACTTCGGCAAACACCGACAGGCTCAAGGACTGGCCCACCTTCTGTTCTACATATTTGTGCAAGGCTGGTACTGCCTTTTTCGCAAAGAAATGACGGCTTGGGACTCTCCACTTCGGCTCGGTACAAGCCATCAGTTCTCTGAAAGGTGCAGAGTTCACCACTTGGAAAGGGAGGGGACTGCAGCACCAGCAAGTTGGACAGGAGCATGTCCAGCTTCTGCACCGTTGGATGCGTGCACACATATTGCTGTTGCAATCGGTGATCGATTGCTGACGGAATGACTGACGAGGAGTTGGAGGAGCAGAAGTATATAGCCCAGCAGAAGATGGGAATGACAGACAGCTCCCCTCGGCTTAAGTGGTGGAGCCTTGACTGCCTGAAACCGGTTGCGTGCCACTGGGTCATGCACCGGTTGCTGCGGCAGGCTGGACCACCACATCGGAGCCACGGTTCTCCCAGGCCACTGTATGGCAACGCTGCATATGTTGACGCAAGGCCGTAGAGCCAAGATTGGCACTCTGGCCACGCTTCACCTTCTGTCCACAGATTCTACATATGGACACGTTCACCTCCTCGGGTGACGTACTAATACTGAAATAGGCCACTAAACGTTTCACTACAAATAACTGCAACAGTGAACTGCATATATAATTTGCTTTCTGTACTGAAATAGGCCACTAAAAGCTTTTACCACAAATAACTGCAACAGTGAAGTGCATATATAGTTTTCTTTTTGTACTGAAATAGCCCACTAAACACATCAAGGCAAACAGCCAAACAAAACTGAATTTTTTTACCCTGATTCTGCGGTTTACAGAAACACCCCATATGTGGTCGTAAACTGATGTAAGGGCACACAGCAGAACGCAGAAGAAAAGAAGCGCTGTATGGTTTTTGGAATGAGTAATACACTAATTGGTTGCCTAGGAGACCCAGCCTGGGGCTGGATCTCCTCGGCTTCTGTAGAAGGCAAGTCCGCCTCGGGCTGCCTTCTCACCCATCGGGACCCTGCCACAGCAGTGCGGGGACCCTATGGGATCCCTCACTGACCGCAAACCCTTCTATGTGGCGTAGAAGGGGTTACTCCACCGGCATCGCCTTTTACAGCAATGCCGGTGGATACAGGAGGGACCCGGCTATCAGGGACTGCTGTGCCCCTGCAGTGATCTGCTCTGGTACCCGCCTGATCACCATGAAGTATCATAAGTCACTTGCCGCCATGACGTACTAATACATCATGTGTCAGGAAAGGGTTAAGCAGAATACTGGCTCACCTTAAAGGGATTGTCCGGACTTTTAATATTGATGAACTATCCTCAGGATAGGTCATCAATATCAGATCAGCGGGGATCCGACGCCCGGCACCCCCGCCAATCAGCTGTATGAGGAGATGGCATGCGCAGTACGCATGTGCCATTTCACATGTCTCTTTCTGCTCGCGGCTGCTGTCTATGGCAAAGCACCAGCATACACATGATTGCAGGGGTGCCGGGTGTTCGACCTCCTCTTATCTGATATTGATGACCTATCCTGAGGATAGGTCATCAATATTAAAAGCCCAGACAACCCCTTTAGAGGGGTTGTGATTGAATAAGGAGGGGTTTGGCAAACCCTTCCCCTTCCCACATACACTTGGCCAGACCTGTAAAGGGAAGCTTACTTACCTGCTTCTTAGCTCTGGTTCCCCACATCTTCTCCTCCAGGCCTGGGCTGCTCTGCTGGGCTCCTTCAATGTCAACATCCAGTTTGACATCACTGCAGCCACTCACTGTCTGAGACGGTGAACAACTCCCCTTACGTCATGACAGATTGTCAGAGATTGGCTGCAGTAATGTCAAACCCAATGTTGACATTGAAGAACCCCCCAGAGGGGCATCATGGGCCTAGAGGAGAAGAAAGAGGGTATCTGGTGCTGGGAAGCAGGTAAGTCATCCTTCCTTTACAGGTTCAGCCAAGTAGTAGTAGTTTGCCAATCCCCCCTTCTTGCACAACCCTTTTAATCCTTTCCTGACATGTGATGTACTATTACGTCACATGTTGGGTCTTTAACCCCTTAAGGACGCATGACGTACCTGTACGTCATGGTTTCCGAGTCCTTAAGGACCCATGACGTACAGGTACGTCATGAGTTGTTCCGATCACTGCTGCTCAGCTGGCAGTGATCGGAACAAGGTACCTGCTGAAATCATTCAGCAGGTACCTTGTTACAATGCCCAGGGGGTCTTGTGACCCCCATATCGGGCGATCGCTGCAAACCGCAGGTCAATTCAGACCTGCGGTTTGCAGCTTTTTGTGCGATCTTCTGATCCCCGCGGTCCGTGACCGCGGGATCAGAGGGTTAATGCCCCCAATGTGTTTATTTAACCCCCTGCAGCCCCCAATCATATTGTGGCTGTGGGGGTGCAGGGGGTGGTTGCAGGCGGCGGGAGGCGGTGCGGGAGGCGGGCGTGTGCGGCGGGCGGGATCGCGATTGCGATCCCCCGCCCGCCTCCTCTGTAATGTTTCCCTGGTGTCTAGTGGGTCTATCAGAGTGTCAGCACATTGCTGACACTCTGATAGAAACAGCTGCCATCTGTGCTTGATCAGATGCCAGCCGCTTAACCCTTTCTGCACCGCGGTCCGCACGGACCGCGGTATGGAAGGGTTAACAGGGAGGGAGCTCCTCCCTCTTCCCATCGGGGGCTGCTGTGCCTTGCAGCCCCGAACAGGATGGGATCGCAGAGGGAGGGGGCTCCACTCCTTCTGCTTCAATCACCCGCTGCCCTCTTATGGCAGCGGGTGATGGCTGCCATGGAGACAGGACGCTTCAGAAGCGTCCTGTGTCCATGGTGCTGGAAAGTCTGAATAGACCTGCTAAAGGTCTATTCAGACTTTGTAAGTATAAAATACAGTACAGTGCACTATATAGTGTACTGTACTGTATTATACAGACACCAGATCCACTGGATCTTTCAGAACCAAGTGGGTCTGGGTCAACAAAATGTAAAAAGTGAAAAAAAGTAAAAATGAAAAAACACATATCACTGAATAAAAAATAAAATAAAAATACACTACACATATTAGGTATCGCCGGTCCGTAAAAATCTGCTCTATAAAAATATCACATGACTGAACTCGTCAGGTGAACGCCATAAAAACAAAAAAATGGTGTAAATAAGCCATTTTTGGGCAACTTACATCACTAAAAATGTAATACAAAGCGATCAAAAAGCGTATGCCTCCCAAAATAGTACCAATCAAACCGCCATCTCATCCCGCAAAAATGAGCCCCTACCTAAAACAATTGATCAAAAATAAAAAATCTATGCTTCTCAGACTAAAACATGATTTTTTTGTTTCAAAAATGCTTTTTAGTGTTAAATGTATAAAAAACTAAAAAGTAGACATATTGGGTATCTCCACGTCCGTAAGAATCTGCTCTATAAAAATATCACCTGACCTAACCCCTCAAGTAAAAACTGTAAACAAAAATAAATAAAAACTTTGTCAAAAGCCATTTTTTTGTCACCTTACATCACAAAAGGTGTAATAACAAGCGATCAAAAATTCATATGACCCCCAAATAGTGTCAATCTAACCGCCACCTCATCCCGCAAAAAATGAGCCCCTACATAGGACAATCGCCCAAAAAAAAAAAATATATGGCTCTCAAACTATGGAGACACTAAAACATGATTTATTTTTGTTTTAAAAATGATATTATTGTGTAAAACTTATATAAATAAATAAAAAGTATACATATTAGGTATTGCCGCGTCCGTCACAACCTGCTCTATAAAAATAACACATTACCTAACCCCTCAGCTGAACACATCAAAAATAATAATCAATACGGTGTCAAAAGCCATTTTTGTCACCTTACATCACAAAAGTGTAATAGCAAGCGACCAAAATGTCATATGCACCCCAAGATAGTGCCAATCAAACCGCCATCTCATCCCGCAAAAAATGAGCCCCTACATATGACAGTCGCCCAAAAAAATAAAATAAACTATGGCTTTCAGAATGTGGAGACACTAAAAATAATTTTGTTCAAAAATGCTTTATTATGTAAAACTGAAACAAAAACCCCTAAAAAGTAGTCATATTTGGTATTGTCGCGTCCGTTACAACCTGCTCTATAGAAATAGCACACAATCTAACCTGTCACTTCAACAATGTAAATAGCAAAAATAAAAACGGTCCCAGAACAGCAATTTTTTGCAAATTTTCCATTTTAATCCATTTTTCCAGTAACAAAGCAAGGGTTAACAGCCAAACAAAACTCAATATTTATTGCCCTGATTCTCTTGTTTGCACAAACACCCCATATGTGGTCGTAAACTGCTGTATGGCCAAACGGCAGGGCGTAGAAGGAAGGGAACGCCATATGGTTTTTGGAAGGCAGATTTTGCTGGACTGGTTTTTTGACACTATGTCCCATTTGAAGCCCCCTGATGCACCCCTACAGTAGAAAATCCAAAAAGTGACCCCATTTTGGAAACTACGGGATAAGGTGTCAGTTTTGTTGGTACTATTTTAGGGTAAATATGATTTTTGGTTGCTCTATATTACACTTTTTTTGAGACAAGGTAACAAAAATAGAAATTCTGAAATTTCATCTCCATTTGCCAATAACTCTTGTGGAACACCTAAAGGGTTAACAAAGTTTGCAAAACTGGTTTTGAATACCTTGAAGGGTGTAGTTTCTTAGATGGAGTCACTTTTATGGAGTTTCTACTCTAGGGGTGCATCGGGGGCTTCAAATGGGACATGGTGTCAAAAAACAGTCCAGCAAAATCCACCTTCCAAAAACCATATGGCGCTCCTTTCCTTCTGCGCCCTGCAGTTTGGCCATACAGCAGTTTACGACCACATATTGGGTGTTCGTGCAAACTACAGAATCGGGGAATAAATATTAAGATTTGTTTGGCTGTTAACCCTTGCTTTGTTACTGGAAAAATGGATTGAAATGGAAAATTTTTCAAAAAATCGAAATTCTGAAATTTTATCTCCATTTGCCATTAACTTTTGTGGAAAACCTAAAGGGTTAATTACGTTTGTAAAATCAGTTTTGAATACCTTGAGGGGTGTAGTTTTTAGAATGGGGTAATTTTTGGGTGGTTTCTATTATGTAAGCCTCACAAAGTGACTTCAGACCTGAACTGGTCCCTAAAAGTGGGTTTTTGAAAATTTCTGAAAAATTTCAAGATTTGCTTCTAAACTTCTAAGCCTTGTAACGTCCCCAAAAATGAAATAGCATTCCCAAAATGATCGATACATGAAGTAGACATATGGGGAATGTAAATCAATAACTTTTTTGGTGTTATTACTATGTATTATAGAAGTAGAGAAATTGAAACTTGAAAATTGCGAATTTTTCAAAATTTTTGGTAAATTTTGTATTTTTTATAAATAAAAATGAAATTTTTCAACTTTATTTTACCACTGTTATGAAGTACAATATGTGACGAAAAAACAATCTCAGAATGGCCTGGATAAGAAAAAGCGTTTTAAAGTTATCACCACATAAAGTGACACTGGTCAGATTTGCAAAAAATGGCCAGGTCCTTAGGGTGAAATAGGGCTGAGTCCTTAAGGGGTTAAAGATGGTGCCCACTCCGCACCATAGCAACTAGGTGCCTGCTGTTTCACACAGCAGACATCCAGGATTAATGTTCACAACTGGCAGTAACATCTATTGTGGACATTTAACCCCTCAGATGCCGTGGTCATATTTGAGCACGGCATCTCGGACCACAAAAACCCAGAAGCGTGCGCTTCAGTGTGTGTACCGGCTCCCTCTAGCGAGGATCGGGAGAAGTGGATGGTGTGTGCCGTATCCTCTGTAGTCTTGAATGACATGAGGTTGCCCCACATAGCTTCCTATGGACATCCTGCCTGTGGCAGAGCTCCATGGGAATACAGTGTAAAGCCTCATTCACACGTCAGTGTTTCATGTACGTGTGCTGTACGTGTTCTTGGCGGACAGAACACGTCCCCATTCATTTGAATGTGTGTATTTACACATCAGTGTTTAAGCAAGGTCAGTGGGTCCGTGTTTTCAGCATGGATGCATGTCCCATCTTGGTCCGTGTTCCCGGATCCCTCACGCCCATTATAGTCTATGGGTCCGTGAAAACCACAAATGCAACACGGTTGCCATCCGTGTTGCATCCTTGTTTCACGGATCATTAAGAAGAGATGCTTTGAAAATTATTTTTCAGCTGTTCAGTGTCAGTGAAACACGGATGCAACACGGACAGCAAAAACAGACACACGGACCAAACACAGATCCGTCATGGACAGCTTGACGGATGCATGACTGACGACCTGCTCACATTTGGTGTACGGACACGAACGTGTGAATGAGGCTTAAGTCTCATAGACACCAATGCTAATGCATTGGGGGTGTATAAGAGAAGCGATCTGAAGATTTCTTATTCAAGTTCCACATGGGAACAATTAAAACGTGTAAAAATAAGTTTTTAAAAATATTTTAAAAATTTCCAAAATAATTTTTTTTAAATCAGAATATGGCAATGAAAAGACAATATTTCCAATATTAAAACGCAAGAAAAACCATACAAATGTGCTATTGTTGTAATCGTACTGACCCAGAGAATGAAGAGCACAAGTCAGTGTTGTTATCGCATAGAGAACACCGTAAAAACCAAACCAATAAAACTATGGTGGAATTTCATTTTTTTCCCAATTCCACCACATTTGGAAAAAAAATATTCCAGCTTTCTACTACATCCTATGCAATATTAAATGGCGCCATTAGAAAGCACAACTTGTCGCACAAAAAACAAGTCCTCATACTGCTATGTGAACAGAAAAATAAACAAGCTATAGCTCCAAGGCGGCGAGGAGTAAAAAACGAAAATGCAAAAACGGTAAATCATTTTGTCATCAAGGTCTGGAATTACTCATTACTCATTCCAGTCCTGTATGGAAACTTAATGGAAGTACTCCATGGTATGGTGACTTATTGGCAACGCTCCATAGGAAAAGAATATGCAAAGAGGTATCTCCCAAAGTAAGAGAACCATCTCGCTAGCACCACCTTGTGGACGTGGCTCTCCATGAGTCAAGAAAGTAATCTGTTTTGTAATAATAAATTCACCTGTGTCATTTAGCCTGTGTTCACGTCACGTTTTTGTCCCACATTTACATATACCTTGGCAAAAAAGCATACTACCAACTACATTTTTTTATTCAGCTAAAAAAAAAAAAAGGGAGGAGGGGGGGGAGGAGTGTCTGGCATCCATTTAAGGTATATGTTTAACATATATGTTGTGTGTAGATAAACCATGAGATAAAAACCTGATCAGAACACAGCCTTAGACATGATCAGAAATGAGCGAATTTCATATTTTGAAATTTGTTCACGCTTCGTTTACTGGTAAAAGGTGAATTGCGTTATGGATTCCGTTACCACGGACCATAACGCAATTCTGTGTCTTCTCCTGCATAATGGAAATGGGACGGATCCGTTTGCAGCCCATAGACTTCTATTATGATGGAATGAATAACGGAATACCTCTAAAGGCATTCTGTTATGCATTCCGTCATAGAATTGCGTTATGGTCCGTGGTAACAGAATCCATAACGCCAATCACCTTTTAATAGTAAACGAATCACAAATGAATTTCATAACCCGAAATTCGCTCATCTCTAGACATGATCAGTACAGTTGTTTAGCCTCTTGATGTTAACAACAATGTTTACAGTCACTGACAGCAACCAGGGATCTTGAAAATGATGGAGAACTGAAGTACAATGTTTATTAGAAAATTTCAGAACATTTTTATACAATGGCTAACCTTCACTTACCTAAAACTGGAAACCCCAGTCTAACCATGTTGTCCTCGTGGCATACAGGCTAAGGGTCCATTCACGCGTCCGCAAGTTTGGTCCAGATCCGTTCTGGATTGTGCGGACCAGGTGCGGCCCCATATTGCGTAGCCTCCAATGCCTATTCAATCAAACGCCCAAATAGAACAGATCACCTGATCCTCTGCAGCCAACCATTGGCCTCAGTGGTGATGTCTCCAATGTAGGCTGCAGTTGGCTTAATAGGATCAGGTTACCATGCCCATGCAGGGGAGGAAGAAAACAAATCCTGTACTGAAAGATGGAGACGTGGGAGCTAGGGCAGAGGAGCGGAGTGGCGGGGAGCAGGTAAGTATGATCTTTTCAGTAGGGTAGGCAGTCAGCCGGTGAATGTTAAAAATTATGTATTCCAGGACAACTTCATTAAAGTGTTCCTTGATAAATAGGTCCCTGGAAGGAATCAACATAGATCTATCTGACTATCATCAGCCACCTCTAGAAGGAGCTTTGGAGCTTAGCACAAGTATAAATTATAAGTAGGCTCCCTCTAGTGGTGACTACAGGCAGCTAGCATGTTCCATTTTAAGTCTATGCCTATACAAGGGATTAGGAGCTATGTATCAGAAAAATAGAGCTTGAATCACTATCAAGATCTATTAAGAAATAGATCAGGACAGAATGTTTAGTCTACAATTTATATAATCTGCTTGTAATGTGCTGCGGAATATGTTGCCACTATATAAATAAAGATTCTTCTTCTTTATCATTATTATTATTTTAAAAGCAGTAGCTTCTGTTACATCTCTAGAAGAGTCATAAATGTTTCTATATGGTAACAGTCGGAATTACCCTATTGTATTGGTTTTTTTTAGTCTCCGATATAAGTAATTTACTTAATACAGTACAACTCATTTATTCATATGTAATTTACTTTTCAATATGTAATGATCCTGTATTTTAGTCTTCACGTTTAGCAAGCTTTCGCATCAACTTTAGATTTAGGTTTGACATTTTATACATCATTCCCATAGAAAAAAAATCAATTCTGCTTTCTTATACAAAATATTATACATTTGCAATTGATCATTCCCAATTCATGTAGGTGGCAGTGCTGCACCATTGGGCTGGTCTAACGAAATTTAACAATTAGCTTAACTAACACATTTACATCTCAAAGCAAGGTTATTCAATATATTGTGTTTATGAGAAAACTGCAACCTAATGAGACTTACCTCTTTAACACCTTGTAGTTATTGTATCCGTATCCATTGCTATAAATGTAATATTGCTGTATCACAGAATGTACAGTCGTGGCCAAAAGTTTTGAGAATGACACAAATATTAGTTTTCACAAAGTTTGCTGCTAAACTGCTTTTAGATCTTTGTTTCAGTTGTTTCTGTGATGTAGTGAAATATAATTACACGCACTTCATACCTTTTAAAGGCTTTTATCGACAATTACATGACATTTATGCAAAGAGTCAGTATTTGCAGTGTTGGTCATTATTTTTCCGGACCTCTGCAATTCGACTGGGCATGCTCTCAATCAACTTCTGGGCCAATTCCTGAATCATAGCAACCCATTCTTTCATAATCACTTCTTGGAGCTTGTCAGAATTAGTGGGTTTTTGTTTGTCCATCTGCCTCTTGAGAATTGACCACAAGTTCACAATGGGATTAAGATCTGGGGAGTTTCCAGGCCATGGACCAAAATGTCAACGTTTTGGTCCCTGAGCCACTTAGTTATTACTTTTGCCTTATGGCACGGTGCTCCATCGTGCTGGAAAATGCATTGTTCTTCACCAAACTGTTGTTGGATTGTTGGAAGAAGTTGCTGTTGGAGGGTGTTTTGGTACCATTCTTTATTCATGTCTGTGTTTTGGGGCAAAATTGTGAGTGAGCCCACTCCCTTGGATGAGAAGCAACCCCACACATGAATGGTCTCAGGATGTTTTACTGTTGGCATGACACAGGACTGATGGTAGCGCTCACCTTTTCTTCTCCGGACAAGCCTTTTTTCTGATGCCCCAAACAATCGGAAAGAGGCTTCATCGGAGAATATGACTTTGCCCCAGTCCTCAGCAGTCCATTCACCCACTTTCTGCAGAAGATCAATCTGTCCCTGATGTTTTTTTGGAGAGAAGTGGCTTCTTTGCTGCCCTTCTTGACCTGCCTGCTGCCATTCCTGAGCAAGCTCTACACTGGTCGCACTCCGATCCCGCAGCTGAATCCTCTTTAGGAGTCGATCCTGGCGTTTGCTGGACTTTCTTGGACGCCCTAAAGCCATCTTAACAAGAATTGAACCTCTTTCCTTGAAGTTCTTGATGAGCCTATAAATTGTTAATTGAGGTTAATTAGTAGCCACAATGTCCTTGCCTGTGAAGCCATTTTTATGCAATGATGGCTGCACGCGTTTCTTTGCAGGTCACCATGGTCAACAATGGATGAACAATGATTTCAAGCATCACCTTCCTTTTAACATGTCAAGTCTGCCATTTTAACCCAATCAGCCTGACATAATGATCTCCAGCCTTGTGCTCGTCAACATTCTCACCTGAGTTAACAAGACGATTACTGAAATGATCTCAGCAGGTCCTATAATGACAGCAATGAAATGCAGTGGAAAGTTTTTTTTGGGATCAAGTTAATTTTCATGGCAAAAAAGGACTATGCAATTCATCTGATCACTCTTCATAACATTCTGGAGTATATGCAAATTGCTATTATAAAAGCAGCAACTTTTCCCATTTCCAATATTTATGTAATTCTCTAAACTTTTGGCCACGACTGTATATTCTAATTAGCAAGTTATTTGTACTAACATGGCAGAGCTAAAGATTTGTTGGTGTTTGGCTGCTGGGATCCCCACAATCCTGAGAATGGTTGTTTGCACTGAGAAGAGAGGTGGGCACGCCCGCACAGCCATTCTCCATTAGAGTCAGTAGGAGACATGAAAACAACCAAAAGATTACTCATCCCTTTGTGAAAGAGACTAATAATATATTGTATTGCTTTATTTTGCCTTATTCAGGGGGTATTTACTGTGCCCGATGCAAAGCTATAAGAGGTGCCAACTGACAATAGAACAAGTCGATCAGCTTCTTGTTCAAAGGTCCTTTAAATGGGCTGTTACAAACTACATGGGGATAAACGATAGTCAATGTGATCATTCATCCCCAATACAGTATGCATATATTTATTGCTGTGGGCGTCAACTACTGGAGCACCTGGTCAGTGGCCACAGGTGACCTCCTGGCCCCTAAATGAAACTGTATTGCCATCCTGAGGCAATGAGAGTAGGAGGACAGAACGTGGCAGCTGGCCATCACTGAATGGCAGCTTCTGGGGAGGTATTATGTGCTGCTGAGGAATTATTGTGTGATGTACTGTGGTATTTCCTTCTGCAGTGGCAGTATATTGTTTTGCACTGTGGAATTTGGCTCTGCTGGGGTGGTATTTGTTACCGCAATATGATATTTCTGACCCTCCCTACTTGTGTTGGCTCTGCCTACTTGTGTTGACCCTACCTTCTGTCAATTTGGACCTGCCTAGAACATGGGTCTGTCACGCTTCGGTGTGGGAGGGAAACACCACACCGAGCATAGGAGGGAATGGGGGAACAGGGAATCAGGCCTGAAAACTAGGGAAGGAAGATGGACACCTCCTAGTGAAAAACCTAACCAAAATCCTGACTGACTACCGGTATGAACAGACCCCAAAGGTAGGTGAGTTCATACGCAGAAATTACCTAGACCTATCTAGCCCTATAGGACCCTGGTACTAATGGCCGGGACGAGACGACCTGTTCCTCCAAAAGGAAGGACGAACAGGAGTCTCATTAAGGCCTAACACAAAAAGGGAAATGCAACACACAGAACCCAAACAAAATACAAAAGAGAAAGGAAAGACTTAACTTCAAAGGAGCAATGGAAGCAACAGGAGCTCAGCTGAGATCCAACCACAGTCTATCCAAAGGTCCGAAACAGAAGCTATAAACCGCACAGCGTTGTGGAAAAAGCAACTATAAACAGAGAAGGTTAAATGACCCTAATAGCCACACATGGGGAAAGAAGGTGTGGCAAGCACCAGAAACAACACAGACGTCATTTGATCCAAAAGGAAAACATGTCAGCTCAAACCACGTGTTGCCAGTCTCACGATCTCCTGCCACCTGTCACGGGAACTTCTGTGACAGGGGCCACTTTTACTTAGTTTTTTTTCCAGGGCCACTTTAAGTTTCTAGTCCGCTTCTGCTTGTGCTGCATGGATGCATATATTTGTGGATGCATAAAAGACCCGCTGATCTGATTGCAGAATGATCTACAAATATTTGTTCCCGAATCATTAGCTAATGTAAAAGATGGATAGATGCATGTAAATGTAATATGTAAATATTTACTTATAATGCATAAAGATGTCATAAATCAAACTGGTATGTGATTATTGAGAATTTTAACCATATTTCCTGCACTATAAGACACGCGTTTCCCCCAAAAGTGGAGGGAAAACAGCAATGCGTCTTATAATATGAATATTGGAAGCGCTCATTAATACAGTAGGACTGGGGAGAGATGAACATAGCAGGTGCTGGATTTACTCACCACTCTCAGGTTTTCTTTGGGCTGTGCTATGTCCTGTGCATCTTATGGTGCGGGAAATACAGTAATTAAATTATCTGAAACTTTTCAGAGCAACAAGATAGGAGACATCTGCTTGGGAAAAAATATTTTTTCACAGCAATATATATATTTGATCATAATAGGCTACAAAAAAAATGTATGTATGTGTTCGCATCCATACAGTATTTACATTATATAATCCAGTATATACATTTGTTATAAACAATTTGGTGGGATAGTAGAAGTTGGCCAAAGGGAATGAAATCATGTAAGTGACCATCAAAACTAGCTACATAGAGTGTGTAACGTGCATAGCTATACTGAGAAGCAATCTGCAAATCTTTCCACAGGCTACCCTTGACAGCCATAAAGTGCTATTGCTAGTACCCTCATAGCAGAGACATAATTCCTAAGTAAAATTTAACGTTTGATGCCACATTAAAATATATTAGCACTAATACCAAAGAAAAAAAACCAAACCAAACCACAAATAAACAGCTTATATCTGATTTGTTTTAGTGTTTTTTTACTTTGGTATTAGTGCTAATATACTTTAATGTGGCATCAAATTTTAAGTTTTACTTATGGATTATATGTCTGTGGTAGTTATTTAACTTTCCCTGGGGGGAGTTATATTTTTGGCAGTGATATTTATTTTACACTCAGCAGATTCCCTCATGTCTAGGTAGTACAGTAGAATATCGTATAGTTCATACAATTAATCTAAATCATTGCTCGTTCTCACCCACAAAACTCTCCACAGTGCTGCACCCCCCTACATCTCCTCCCTCATCTCTGTCTACCACCCTTCCCATGCTCTTTGCTCTGTAAATGATTCACGACTGACTTCTACCATAATCCAAACCTCTCACTCCTGGCTCCAAGACTTCTCCTGAGCTGCATCGGTTCTCTGGAATGCTTGACCCCAAGAAATTAGGTGTAAACACAATATACACAGTTTTTAGGTGCTCCCTAAAAACACATCTTTTCAGGGTGGCCTATAACATCCCCTGATCTAACTCCTCTCCATATATAGCCTATTTATTATCAGTTCCTGAACCTGATTCTCCACCACTCCATGTGTGGTTGCTGGCTGGGTATATTAGTACCTGATTCTCACTCCGTTAATTAAAGCTGAGAGCTCATTATGTACATGACCAGTTGGAGAGAGGAGGACTTGGGCAGCCCCCTAGGGCGTCAGCCTAACGGTAAATCTCCCTGTAAGGTCTATGGCCAATCCGGCCCTGCTGTAAAGAAGTCTGAATGGATATGTTGTGAAAATTTCCTGACCATATCCTTGAACATAACCTTGTGGTACATATTGAGTTAAATGAATTATATTTGGCCTAATATTCATCTAATGGCATTTACGGTAGGTAGATATGCCACGGAGGGCATGAAATGCTTTTCTTACACGCCTAAGACCTTTAGAAAGTGAAAGGCACTTCTTTCGAAGAAGAAGGATGAAAGGAAATGTGCAAACAAAACACACGTGTTGTTTGCCCTAATTAGCTGTGACACTGATCTAAGAACATATTAAAGTGGTGTGGAAAGGAACAGCTGTGCAGGTAAGGCAGAACTAGATCTTACATAACCAAAGTGTCATCTATTCAGCAAGATAATTGTTACTTCACTTTCAATAACAATCTATTCTGTGTTCTCCAGCTCCTGGGACAATTTTGTTCTTGATTCATCTACTGAATGCTTTGATTGCTCTGTTCTCTGCTGTAAAACAAGCAAATATCTGTCCCGAAATAGGGACCTTGTCAGGCTTCACTGGCTCACTGTATTTTGTGGCTCATCTCCAACTTTTTTTTGCAGCACTTGTCACATTGAAAATACAATCTGCGGACGGCATCGTACGGAGCAGGAGGAGCTGAGCAGATTGATATATAGTTTTGTAGGAAAAGATTCAGTAAAATATATAATTTATACATTTATATAATATTGTGCTCTTTGTATGCTTAGGAGTCCAGTGGGCGGTCCTATCAGAGACTGACAACCTTTCCTGCATGAGTAAGCATATAGAGATAACTATCAATCACTGATAGGACCACCCAATGGACTCTTAAAAGGGTTGTGTCACTTCAGTAAGTGGCATTTTTCATGTAGAGAAAGATAATACAATGTACTTACTAATGAATGTTATTATCCATATTGCCTCCTTTGCTCCTCCGTGGTCACGACCACCCTGCAATCCATTAGTGGTGGTCGTGCTTGCATACTACAGGAAAAAGTGCCTGCCTATTTTGTGGCCGGAACCTTGGGAGAGCACATAGGCTGGTGTTTTACAATTGGGCACTTGACTGGGACAGAATGGGAACTTAAAGTAGCCCTGGAAAAAACTAAAACTGGCCCCATGTCATAGGCAGATCCAAATTGACCGGAGTCAAGGCCAACAGAAATGGGCAGGGACTGTTCAAGTAGGTGGTATTGCCAATACAATAGTGCAGCACACAATATTACCCCACCAGAATCAAATACCACACAATACTGCCCCAACAGCACAAAAAAACCTCCCTAGAAACAGTGCCTTTGTGGTGGGGCAGAAAGTAACATAGCAACATAGTATTTAGGACTGAAAAAAGACATCTGTCCATCCAGTTCGGCCTGTTTCCTACAAGTTGATCCAGAGGAAGGCAAAAAAACCCTGTGAGGCAGAAGCCAACTTTCCCCACTTAAAGGGAAAAAAAATTCCTTCCCAATCAGGCAATCAGAATAACTCCCTGGATCAACGACCCCTCTCTAGTAGCTATAGCCACTCTAGAAATAAATCCAGTCCCCTCTTGAATTCCTTTATTGTACTCACCATCACCACCTCCTCAGGCACAGAGTTCCATAGTCTCACTGCTCTTACCATGAAGAATCCTCTTCTATGTTTGTGTACAAACCTTTTTTCCTCCAGACGCAGAGGATGTCCCCTCGTCACAGTCACAGTCCTGGGGATAAATAGATGATGGGACAGATCTCTGTACTGACCCCTGATATATTTATACATAGTTATTACATCTCCCCTCAGTCGTCTTTTATCTAAAGTGAATAACCCTAATTTTGATAACCTTTCAGGGTACTGTAGTTGCCCCATTCCAGTTATTACTTTAGTTGCCCTCCTCTGAACCCTCTCCAGCTCTGCTATGTCTGCCTTGTTCACAGGAGCCCAAAACTGTACACAGTACTCCATGTGTGGTCTGACTAGTGATTTGTAAAGTGGTAAGACTATGTTCTCATCATGGGCGTCTATGCCCCTTTTAATGCAACCCATTTAGTATGTACGGGTGACTTGAATTATTCCTTCCCATGTGCATAACTTTACATTTGTCAGTGTTAAACCTCATCTGCCATTTCTCTGCCCAAGCCTCCAATCTATCCAGATTGTCATCTGAGAACATCTGCAGCTGCCTGCTGGGTACACAAGTAGTGGACCATCGAAGCGTTAATTAATGCTAGGAGAATCAGGTTGTTATTTACCCGGGTGGCAGCCGAAAGGAGGGCTTGGGTGTCCCCTGTACATTGATCCGCAGGGAAGTTTCCCTGTTCAGTCTATGGTCAGCCTGCCTCTGGGTACTGTAAAGCAGTGTTCCTCAACTCCAGTCCTCAGGGCCTTGAGTTGAGAAGATCTCACAGAAAGAATACCTGTGGTAAGTGGTGATATATAGGCACTAATTATATCACCTTCTCAATACTAAGGAAATCCCGCAAACATGACTGGCAGGTGGGCTCTGAGGACTGAAGTTGAGGTACTTCGAACATGTCAATAATACAATGTCCCTTGTTTCACACTGTACTATTTGCAATAAAAGTTATGAAAATTTTTATAAATGTATATAAGGTATACTACAAGTCAACTGAGGTCAAGAGGCTTACAGAGAAAAACAATCCTATATAAAGTTCCCAAGTTGCAGTAAAAATTTGATGATAGGTGATGGTATTTCTTTTCATATAGGCATTGAGATGTACATAACACAAGTCACAGTCTTCAGAGAAGAACACACTGCATGCTTTCACTATGGCAGTGAAGGAGTTGGTGGCACGAAGCAGTCTTTGTGATTGCAATGTTCTGTTTGTCTGAAAATCAATGCGTACTGTGGCAGGGCACATTCACAGGCTCATCCCTCGGCTGCTATAAGAAGCAGACATCTCCTTTATTCGGAACTCAGTTGGGGCCTTGTTATTTTTATGGGTGCAGCGAGGCCGCTCTGCGGGAAGAATGGATTTGTTGAAATAAAATGGCAAACTTAGTGATAAACACACCCTGCAGCGAGACAAGAGCATTCATATTCTCGCTATTCTTTGGCCATTTCTTGTCAGACATGCTGGGTCTGCTTTGCATTAATGATTTTATTTAGAAGGACATAGGCAAGGACATGATGCTGCCTATGTCTACATGTTTGGCTAGTCAAACTAAACTTTATGCCTAATAAATTGGGAGCACTAGACTTGCAAACCTAACTTTCATTTGTTTCTCCTTAGTGTCTCTTCCTCAGTATTACACGCTCAGTAAAAAGCAAGTAAGCCTTATCAGGGCCAATGCCAGGATTATAATCTCTTAGGCACTAGACTTAGCGGTCCCCGATCTATTTCACCTTCTAAAGCCACCTGCTGAACCACCTATTCTGTTTTTAGGTACATTATGACAGTACCAGCTCTAGTGCTACAATACAGTGCCCACAAATAGTGTCTTTCTGGACAGACTGTAAATAAAAAACTGGGGGTTAATCTACACATCCCAATGCACAAGTGCACACCGCCATGGTTGAAAGCACAAAAGAAAAACACAATGCAACAGCACTCTGCAAACACAAATAACAAAGTAAATACAAAAGTGCCATACTCACTATAGAAAATGTAAAATGCTAATGCAACGTTATAAATGTAAGATTCTTATTTTTGCCTGTCCACCAACGTCAAGGCGATCTCTTTAGGACTTATTGTAAGTGGTAGCAGAATCCATAACAGAATTCTTAGATAACCCAAACCCGAACCTTGTACGCTGAACATGAAAACAGAAGTTCGCTCATCCCTAATCATAGTTTTTGAAAAATCTGCCCATGTAAAAACAGTTTATTGCAAAGCTGGATGACATGAGATGGATTTCATTGCACTTCTCACATGGGTTGTAGATAAGCTTTCCCGACCAGACTAAAAAAATTGCTAAAATTTCTATTGCTTACTGGGTCTCCGTTGGTATCCACTTCCTGTTCCCTGCTCCACACACAAGAAATAGCAGCCAATCACTGTCTGCAGCAGTGACACGCCTCAGCTAGTAATTGGCTGAGCAGGCATCTCCTGCCATTTCCTATGTGTGGCACTGGGAAGAGGAAGCCACGATTAGCATCCATTCATCTGTGACGGAGATCAAAGTAAGTATTCAATTTTTTTACTTTTTGAATCCATTCTGTCCCTTATCCTACAAGTAATGAACCTTTAACTCAGTTTACACTGTGCTATTTCATGGTCACACACTAGTGCCAGTTCTTGGAGGTCACATAAGGTGGAAGGATTTTTCTGAGACTCACAATACTCTTGCAGGTCAAATACTTTTGCTTTGGCTCCATTAATTTCAGTAAATCTTTTTGCACTATCTGCCCAATTAGGCAGCCCTTAGATTAGGTCTCAGGAAGTGGAATGAACATTACAGACTTCCCAGTTGATTTGCTTCATCAGACAGACATTTGGCAGCCAGACAGATATCCGGGAATCAGAACTTAACTCTTCACAGGCACAAAATCTTTCAAAAATGTCCTCTGAAAATGAAAGGCCTTTTAGCCGATACACTCACTAAAGCACACCGAGAGCATTCACATACTAACAGCATTGCGAGATAGTAGTAGAAGGAAGATGATGGCCAGGGTTATTACTTCTTCCATCACCTGTTTATAAACTATGGGAGTCATTTACGAAATGGTATACGCCACTTTTATGACGTATATCTGATGCAGATTCTGTCGCACGCCATGTTGCAGCAGAATCTGCAACTTTTTTACCGCTCACACCAGGTCTAAAAAGCGGCCGTGGCATGGGTGAGGAAGGAGAGTGGGCAGCAGGTTTAGGTGTAGGAAATTGTATTAATGTAAGACAGCAAGGAAGCTTTTTTACATTTAGAATCGGTAGTGGATCCACGAAAGTTATGTAGAGGCTGGACCCACCAGAGTACTGCAATACATGGCATGCAAATACTGTATATATATATATATGGCTATATACATAGTCATGTCGTATGCGTATTGGATGTAGGCATTGCCCCAACATAGATAAAAGAATACATTATCAGAAAGAGAAATTGTGTTGCAGTGTTAGTTCTCCTATGTTATGGGGAATTGCTACGGTCTAAACAGATTCAGGGCCTTGCGCTTCCCAATGCATATGTGTTAAATTTTACAACACCCCCCTTCCACAGCCCAAGTGAAACACACTGCTAGACACTGTAATTGTGTTTCATGGAAATGTGCTAACTGTAATGTAAAGTAATGTCACCAATGCAATATGTAAAGCTGTAAATTCCTATTAACAGGCTGGTAAACATCACTTCACATTAGTCACCACTAGATGGTGCTGGTACGTTCCCATATAAAAAGGACAAGGTAGACAAAGGAAGAGAGGAAGTGTGTAGTGAGAGTGATGAGAGAGTCAGTTCAAAGTAAGGAGAGTCAGAGAGAAGTCCACCATGTAGCTACCACTTTAGCCCCCTTGGCAGTGGCCAGGCTGAGGGAGGTTGGTGAAGGGATCATCAGAAGCTACCCAGCACAGACCAGTGCAGACTTGGGTATAGAGCAAGTCTAGTGGAGATGGCAGCAAGCAGTCTTAGCCTTAAGGATTTCACAGCACCCAATAAACAGGAGAAGTCTCAAAGCACCTGGACACAGCCTGACAACTAAGTGCAAAGTTGTGTTTTACCACATTCCTCTATGGACCGTGTGGAACCGTTTCTGATGGCAAGCAGTTCAAAGAGTGGAGCAGATGATGAATGCCTGCCTATCCTCTGGATCGGTCATCAATATCAGATCGGTGGGGTCCGACACCCAGGACCCCTTCCGATAAACTGTTACAAGAGGCCAGGAGCTCTGTAAGCGCTGTTTCCTCTTCCTAGACCGCAAATCGGTCACATAGCCTAATTGCAGCTCAGCCCCATTCAATTTAATGGGGCTGAACTGCAATACCAAGCACAACTGCTATGCAATGTATGGTGCTGTGCTTGGTAAGCACCTGGGTGGCCGTCACGCTCACCAGAGCTCTGGTCAGCTCTGCAGCTTCCTCAAATAGTTGATTGATGAGGCTGCCGGGATTCTGACCCCTGATGATGTGATATTGATGACTAGTATTGAGCGAACTTGTGTTTTCAAGTTCGGCGTACAAGATTCAGGTTATCTAAGAATTCCGTTATGGATTCTGCTACCATGGACCATAAGTTATGGTCCTTGGTAGCAGAATCCATAACGGAATTTTTAGATAACCTGAACCCGAACCTTGTACGCTGAACTTGAAAACACAAATTTGCTCAACACCATTGATGTCCTATCCAGTCAACAGGTTATCAATATTATTTCCCAGATAACCCCTTTAATATAAAATGCACGGTTTGTGAAAACACTATGTAAACTGTATGTGGACAAACGTTGATACTAATGATCATTCGGCCCTCATACAGTTTGTTTTGACCTGTGCAAAAAGCCCTTTAAAGGAACAAATGTTGCGAGGTTCCACGGTTTAATGGCTAGCACTGTGGACTTTGAATCTGGCAATCCAAGTTCAAATCTCAATGGCGCCTAGCTTTCTAAACTCTTTAAAGGAGCGTCAATCGACTTGTTGACACTTGTTCCGAGCTGAAAGGACCCTAAGAGTACTTTGAATCTGGATCGTCGCCAGATTGCACCATGTAAATAGTGTTTAGGGCAGTTTTTATTTTACATTGGCCTTGGAGCTGTACCTTTACATACTTGCATTGTATACATTTTTTTAAGTAAAAAATGATCTTGGGTAATGAAAGGTTTCCTATTTCAAATAAAATCATTTTCAATTCTCTGTTGCCCATCATGTATGTTAGATGAGAGTTATCTCCTGTTGAAGGGTCTTTTTATCCAACGACCACAGATTTAAATCCAACTGGCATAGAAGAGGGTTAAACATGCCCTCTCTTGTTTTCATTTTCCATTTACAAGGGCCAAAAAAGTAGTGGACTGTTCTCACTCTTTAGTTATGTGCAGCCTTGTACGTACTTGCCAGCTATTGTCCATTTGCAAAGGACCCCAGTCTATTTGAGTGGTCGGAAGGGACAATGGGCAAGTTCTCTTATTCACCGCTGATGGCCTGGAGAATATTTCCTACTCAGTGAGCAGCGCCTTTCAGTGCCCCTTTGCCTGCCTCTGAGTGACAGCTGAATCACAGAGGAACTTTCCAACAGCAAAACCTCAGAGCAAGTGCCAAGAGAGGCCTTGTTGTATTCAGAGCTCGGCACAGCTGCGGCCAGTGGGAGGTCCCCCCATTGTCCTGTGAACACAATGACAACTGCAGAAAAAGATGCTTCTGTACAGGCCTCTATCACCCAATAAGGCAGACAAGATGAATGAAAATGTCAGAAATAGGGAACAAGCAGATGTGAAGCTATTTAGCGGGACTGACACAAGTACACTGAACATGCCGTCCCTGGCTTTGCTAAAGCCACAGTCCAAAAAGAAAACACTTCACTTGTGTTTAAGAGACGCACTCATGGGTTCCCAGTGCTGCTGCTGTATTATTGAGAAGGCATCCTTACCTCTGATTACTTCTTGCTTTTTATACCTCCTCCCCCCTCTCCTGCTGACAATGAAACCCTGTAAAGTCTTTTTTAAAGGCTAGACTTTTTTGGTGAATGGTGCTCCCTGAGAAGTTTGCTTGTTTGCTAGCATTAAATGTTTATGATAGAAAAAAAGTGTGACAAAAATAGAAGGAACTCTTGTGTTGCTACCGTAGGTGTCCCCAACAATAAAGACCTCAGAATTTTTAGGCTTCTAAACAATACAAAAAGTCAAGAAATTCACCTGTGTAGGACTTTATCACGAATAACTTTTTAACAAAGTATCCAAAATCTACAATAAAACAAAGAAGTTAAAATATACATTTGTGCATGGGCGTAGCTATAGGGGGTGCAGGGGTAGCAGTCGCTACCGGGCCCAGGAGCCTAAGGGGGCCCAAAGACCCTTGTGCCGCATAAGAAAATACACAAAGCACTGAGGGAAGCAGGGCCCAAGCTGAACTTTTGCACCAGGGCCCATGAGCCGTTAGCTATGCCCCTGCATTTGTGATTGTTGATCGAGCCATCAACATTGATAACCATAATCTCCAAACTTAGAGCTCAAGCATAGGGCTATATTGTACAGCAGAAGTGGTGCATTAGCCTCCGTCCCCTGCCATACCAGCTTCATGCCAATGTCCAAACTCTATAATTGGGAAAGCTAATGCAGAACTACCTAATGTCATTAAATTTCAGAAATGTCCTGTTTCATAGGGAATTCCACCTACTTGAAACAATTCATTACGTCAGCTGCATTATTTGGCAGCATATGGCTGATTACTGGACCATAGATTACAAACCGCCATGAAATCAGTACTAAAGGAAGGTTGGGAAGGTCAGAATAGATTTTTACATTCTGCAGCTGACAGATCAATGTGGCCATTGTGATCCTTTTCTAATACTAAGAATTTTTCAAGAGTAGAGTAAAATCAATATAGACAACACATATATAGCCTTTACTGTTAGTTCCCTCCAACATTTCGTAAGAAATGATATCTTAATGGAGCTCGTCATGGAAATTACGTTTAAAGTCAAATGACAGCAAGAGATACAAAAGTTTGCAAAGTTTCCGTATCTGGAAGGGCTTATGGCCATTCATAAAAATGCAAGGGCTATGGAGTCACATCAAGATCTGTGGTAACTAAAAAAAAAACAGGTTTTCTTAAACTTCCAGGTTGGAGGATAGTTATTTCAATCAGTAGATGGGCGTAACTACCAGGGAGAGTCAAGGAAAATACGATCGCCTGGCCAAAAATGATCTTATTCCTTTGTCCAGCTCACCATGTCTTTCTCTTGACACAGGGTAGTGAATACATTTAAGTATTTGATTGTCGAAATCAAAATTCTACTGCTCAAAACAATTCTATCAGGGACCATCATTACAGTGTCAGTTGAGCAAAATATTAGATAGAGAAAAATGGGGGGACAGAGGAAAACAAGTGCCTTCTTAGTCTAGCTGTTTAACCTCAAGATTAGAGATGAGCGAATCGAAGCTGACGAAGTGGAATTCGCACCGAATCCGAATTTCCTCACACTTCATGGTAACGATCGTGATAAGCAGCATAGGCAATATTCGTTTTTCGCGACATTTTGCTAATTTTTGGCCTAATATTCACCGTACATTTGCAAATTCTAGAATTCGTGATCTTCGTTCATTATTTTCTTGATTGCGAAAATCGGCAATGTAATATGCGCGTAGTGCGCTCACTTTTGCTACATTTTTCAAGCTGCTAGACACTAATCCCTATCACAGCACAGTAATTCCTATCACACTACCTAACACCCTGCACTGGAACCTACCAGCTACACCATATCACTATCTAACCTACTATCTCCCACTAACTATCTGTATTATATATATGAGCTAATTAACTAACTATCTAATGTAATTGGATAAGGATCCAGATAATTTAGCAAAGCACAGAGCACAGTAATGTCACTGCTCTCTCTCTCTCTCTACCTCCCTCAGAACTGCAAAAAAACAGCTGATAATGGCTGCTGGGGAGTTTCCTATATAGTAAGGGGTAGGCAACTTTCCTATTGGTTGCTAGGGATGTTGCTAAGCTCTGACAAAGAAATTGCAGCCTTTTCAATGGCCCACAAGCAAGAAGCAGTGAGTGTACTGATAAAAAAAATGTAGAATATTTGCGATTACGAAAATATAGCACTATATTCTAAGTCTTCGCGAATTCTCGAAGTGCTGATATTCGGGATAAAAATTCGCGATTAGAATATTCGCGATCAACACTAGTAACGAATCGCAATTTTTCCTAAAATGGCTGCTGCACGTGTGGACATGGAGCAAGGAACTCTGGGAAGGCGGGATTACCCATAATGTCATGGATGCAGCCAATCAGAAGCCAGCCTTGTGATGTCACAGCCCTATAAATAGCCTCAGCCATCTTGGATTCTGGACATTTTCCAGTGTACTTAGTGCAGGGAGAGTGTCACGATGGGGAGTGGGGGAAACTCCCCACCGTATAAGGAACTGTGACTAAGCCTGGAGCAGGAAAAAGTGAGCAGGTGACCTTCTACCGCATCCCTAAATCCAGCCCTGGTCTCCTAGCTGTATGTGCCAGACCCAGAAGGTAGGAGGGCCCATACTCATGAAACACGATCCCAAACCAAAAACGACAACAGATAAGGGTAGGGGTGAACATAGAAAGAAGGGGAAGATGTTAATGTTCTATAAGGATGGCGCACAGACTGGACAGATGGAATCCAGGAACATCAAACTCCAACACACATACACCAAGGCTGGAGACAAACAAACAACTGATCTCAGGCTCCAGCTACAAGGATTTAAAGAGCCTAGAGACCATACCCAGATCCACACCTAGTGAGAAATTAACCCCACGAACACCAGACAGAAGGAGGAAACAAGTTAAAGGGGAAGTGCACATGCATACCAAGCACAACACGTTGCCGCTGGCAATGGCATGCACGGCAACCATGTCACGGCGCTAACAAAAGGCCGTGACAGAGAGACATTAGCAGGCTCTAGGGACAGTGCTAGGAAAGACTATTCAATGTGTAGGGAAAGGATAGGGAGGAATCATTCCACAGCATTTATGTTAAACAGGGTTCAGTAGGGGAGGTTACAGCCTGGGTAATAGGAACAATCCAATTACACCTTGCTGCACTGACTGGGGACCCAAATTGCCATTATACAGCTCTGTAATCACAGCAAACCGTTCTTGTTATTGGGATGCAAGTGCTGTTTGATACAGCCATTAGCAGGGTTTATTACAAGGAAATATTTCTACGTCTTATTTGCCCTTGTGCGGTGCAGTTATATGTTCTAAAGCATTTTTTGGCTTGTATTAGTAGGAAAAAAGGGCTTATTAGCTGTTGCGTGGTGAAGTGCTAAAATTACAGCCCTTTTTGTCATGTATTAGTGGCAAAAGTAGAATACATTTGCTGTTCCGCAGTGCAGTTATATGTTCTAAATCCTTTTGTGGTGTGGATTAGTGGCAAAAGAAAAATATATTTCCAGTTCAGCGGTGCAGTTATATGTTATAAAGCACTTTTTGTCGTATAATAGTGGCAAAAGTAAAATATATTTGCCATTTAGCGGTGCAGTTATATGTTCTAAAGCCTTTTGTGGTGTGCATTAGTGGCAAAAGAAAAATATATTTGCTGTTCAGCGGTGCAGTTATATGTTATAAAGCCATTTTTGTCGTATAATAGTGACAAAATAATTTTTTATTTTGCTTGTATTACATAGTAACATAGTTTATAAGACCGAAAAAAGACATTTGTCCATCCAGTTCGGCCTGTTTGCTACAAGTTGATCCAGAGGCAAAAAAAAACTGTGAGGCAGAAGCCAATTTTCCCCACTTAAGGGGAAAAAATTCCTTCCTGACTCCAATCAGGCAGTCAGAATAACTCCCTGGATCAACGACCCCTCTCTAGTAGCTATAGCCTGTAATATTATTACACTCCAGAAATACATCCAAGCCCCTCTTGAATTCCTTTATTGTACTCACCATCACCACCTCCTCAGGCAGAGAGTTCCATAGTCTCACTGCTCTTACCGTGAAGAATCCTCTTCTATGTTTGTGTACAAACCTTCTTTCCTCCAGACGCAGAGGATGTCCCCTCGTCACAGTCACAGTCCTGGGGATAAATAGATGATGGGACAGGTCTCTGTACTGACTCCTGATATATTTATACATAGTTATTAGATCTCCCCTCAGTCGTCTTTTTTCTAAAGTGAATAACCCTAGTTTTGATAACCTTTCAGGGTACTGTAGTTGCCCCATTAAAGTTATTACTTTTGTTGCCCTCCTCTGAACCCTCTCCAGCTCTGCTATGTCTGCCTTGTTCACAGGAGCCCAGAACTGTACACAGTCCTCCATGTGTGGTCTGACTAGTGATTTGTAAAGTGGTAGGACTATGTTCTCATCATGGGCATCTATGCTGTTGTTCAAGCGAAAATGTCCGCCTCTGCCTCCTTATCCTCCACCGTGTCCTCAGCCTCCACTGCAGGGACAATTCACAGTGCCCCTCCAGCATACCACAGGTGCAGGGCATGGCGGTGTCACGCTGTTCAGCACCTTATCTGCCTGGGCGAACAGTCACACAGGGGAGGAACTGCTCCGTGTCCTTCATCAAGAAATCGAATCCGGGATTTCTCTGCGACAACTGAAAATCGGAACCATGGTGACCAAAAACAGGAACATGGTGTCACTGCTGCGTCAAGGAGGGTTGAGCCATGCGCCTTTCATGGCACACATGTTCAATCTGGTTGTCAAGCGATTCCTGAAGTCTTTCACCTATCTGTAAGACATCCTAAAAACGGCCAGGAAACTTTGCATGCACTTCAGCCACTCATACACCGCAAAGTACACCCTCCTTGAGCTGCAGCGGCAGAACGGCATCTCCCAACATAGGCTGATTTGCGATGTTTCCACCCGTTGGAATTCCACCCTCCATATGTTGGACCGACTATACGAACAGAGAAAGGCCATAGACTATTTTCTGATGATCCAAGTGGACAGGAGTACTCCCCTGTGTAACTTTGATGTTAGCCAGTGGCAGCTTATTGGTGACACCTGCCTTTTGCTCAGGCCCTTTAAGTAGGCCACCTTATTTGTCAGTCGCCAGGACTACAGGATGAACGATGTCATTCGACTGCTTCATATCCTGGAACAGATGCTGATAAATCAGTGCAGTGACATCTACACAAACTTACTGCTGACACCCTCTCCACTCTGTCGGGAGGCTCTACTTGTATAAGCGTTTAATAGAACAGGTTCTGTAGACATCTATGTGGAATCAGCTGACGGCGAGGTAAAAGGAGTGCGCTTCTTCTTGGCGCTAACATTAACCTGTAAGGCTGAGTTCATACTTGAGTTATTTGGTCAGTTTTGGCCCCGTGACTGCCCAAATCAGTGAAGGGTGCAGTGATTGTAAGAGCGACGCCTGTCATCTGCATGTCATACTGACTCACAGTATTATGTCACTACCACAGCAGACTCCCTATGTCTGTTACTGCAAGGCACAGTGTTATACACCACTATAAAGGCACTCTGCAGCTAGGAAAAAGCAGGTTTTTAACTAAATTCGCCGCCAAATCGAATTTTTGAAAATTCTCTCATTTATACTGTATACTGCAGACATTAAAGGTACTTGGCACCTCTAGCTTAGTGTGAATTTTTGAGCACCCTTTGGAGTATCATAGCAGCATCATTTGAAGTTGTCTTTTTCTCCTTTGGATTGATTTATTATTTTAATGTACATTCTAACTAATGGAAATCTATGACAACATTTTTGGACATGTTTTCCTTTGTCATCCTATCATTGCTTTACTGTTAAACAATAATTTAAAATTAGTAATGCAATATATTCCAGTATTTATAACATAATAAAAATTGAAAGATTTGTTCCATCTGGGATGGGTAAATCAATTCATCCACAGATAGCCTTAGTTTAAGTCACAATGGCAAATGGATCTGTCTCGGTAAGTTGTCACTCTTCACACTTTCAGGATGCCCTTTACAATTAAAGGGCCCCTATTAGATTTTCTTTTTTTAATTGCTCATTCAGAATGTGATATCATGATAAAACATGTTAGATATATAACATGTTTTTCTGATAAAGCCAATAATGATAATGGTTATGTTTGAAGTTGTAAAATAATTGGATATGATCAAATGAAATCCTGGCAAACATAGAATGTATGATCATTGATCACGTGTGTGTGACATGAACTCTGAGTGACATGAACTGTGATAAATATTTGAAATAAGTGTGGAACGAATGAGAACTCAACCCCCATCACCAGGAAGAATGATTTAATCTCGGATCTACGGATTGGCCATAGACCTTACAGGGAAATTTCCCGGTGCGCCAATGCCCAGGGGGCCACCTGGGCTCTCCTCACAGCTGGCCAGTGGAAGTTTTTGGGGATGTATTTTGTTCTGCTGGCAGTATTTTGTGAAGGTCTGTGGTATTTGGCTCTGTTGAGGTGGTATAATGTGGAACAATATGGTATTGCTGGCTCTGCCTTCCATCAATTTGGACTTAACTACAAAACAGGGTCACTTTTAGTATTTTTTCTAGGGCCACGTTAAATTCCAAGTCTGCCCCTGTCTGTACCTGCTGTCCAGTCTCTGGGTCTCCTTTCTCAAATTACTAGTTCCCATGATTACATCAGCATTTTCCATGGACTCCACTCACCTCTAACTTCATGTCCCTGTCAGTCAAGTAAAAACAGAGAAGCCACACTTTATAGTGTGAAACCAGATTTAATGTGCACCCAAGCTGCTTCCTATTGGGTCGGGGAAGCCAGCAGACTCCTGACTTTTTCTTGCAGTACAGTAGAAATCCAGGTCAGATGGGGAGCTTGGGTCAGAAACATTTATTAAAAAACTGTAAAAACACAAACAATAAAATGAATATAAAAGTGCAGAGTGCGACATGTGTTTCAGCGGTGGGCACCGCCTTCATCAATGACCTGGTCTTCAGCTGCACTGCCTGTGGGGAATGAGAAGGTTCTTCCATTATAAAGCCCCTTCTGTTTCATATTGCTTGCAGTGAGACATGTACATGTGCAATACCAATACATTTTATCGTTGTAAGACTGCGAAAATTACCAGAGCTCACAGCCTGAAAATGTTTTAATTGGGTAACGTGGGGGACTGTAAGCATTGAGAATAAGGTTTGTGTCATTTTTTATACTGTCCAAAAATGAACAAACCCTTTAAAGGAACTAAAAAGATACAGGATTTTATGATTGATTGCCTATTCTTAGAATAGGCCATCAGTATCTAATTGGTGGTCTGACACATGGAACCCCGTCCGATCGTCTGTTCTGTAAGGGCTCTGGAAGATGGCACTGGGACTGCACATATCTATCCATTGTGTAGCTGCACTAAACATTGTGGTTAGTCCAGCACTGCTCCAATTGAACTGAAAGGGAGCAGTGTGATTGGTGGGGGTGTAGAGTGTTGGAGCCCTATCGATCAGATATTGATGGTCTATACTGAAGATAGGGCATTAGTAATAAAATTCTGGAATACTAAGTTCTCTTTTTTCTCTACATCTTCATGACCAAATGTCATCACAACTGGGATATGACATATCTTACATTATTGACCTGGCTACATTCAACTTCATCTTCTTTTCTGTTCCTGCTTCTGTTCGTAGTCTGAGTTATGTCTCCATGTCCTGAGGCACATCCAGCGTTTGGGAACTTCAAGGGAAAATTTACATGATAAAGCTAAGGCTTACAACGCATCGTTCTTACTGAGGTCATGCCACAGAGGTCATGTCTTCTCACCTCCTCTAGGCTTAGGTAACCTTCTCAAATCGCAAGTGCAGTGCTTCCAATACCATACCCAACCAGATATTTTGGGCAGCTGCTTGATGAACAAAAGCCTCGTCTTCATATATTGCTGGATTTTCAGACCTTGCTTTATAAATGGTTATGTATGAATATAAGATGAAAAGTAACAGTGTCCTTTAAGCAAGTGGATAAGTGGTTAAAATTTTGGCCGGCCCTCCACCCATCTCACCTGCCGAGCAGATTCTTTGCCGCTGGCCAGCATTTTGCACCCCTACACTTATTATTTTAACTTCAATAAAGACAGGATTAAAGCGAATGAAAGACACACTTCAAAAGAGGGAAGAGCATTCCCAAATGATTTTTTTTCTCCTCTTGCCTCGGTGAGATAACTCATGTTTAAACACCAGATTCCCATTTAAAAAGGGATCAAAGCCGGATCACTTACTAAAGAAAGCGTTACAAAAGAGCGAAATAGCTGCGGGTGAAATATACTCAGTCAAAGGAAGCAAGTTACTACATCCAGGAGATGGGCATGTATGTGATAAATTAACACACGTATTGACTGTCAAAAATGATAGTGCCAAATATAAGCCACAACGTAATCGAACATCTGGCACCTGCCTTGTTCATGCACTGTGTTGGAAATAAGGCACACAATCTGAGCTGATCTGCAGCTATCAATAATGCATTGCTTTAACAGGTTGTCCAAGCATCAAATACATTGTTATTTCATGTAGAGGAAACTACAAAATAGAGATTACGATTCAGTGTGTGATGACACTTCCAGTTTTCAAAAGGAGACACTAAACTCATTTAAATAGGTTGTTTCATAGTGGAAACCCCATGTCATGTGCCTATTAGGGCATATAGACTTCATAGTGGTGGGTTCCTCTGTGTGCCAGAACGGAGAGCCTCTGTGTCAAAGCTGTCTACATGGTGATGGAGCAAGCCCGTCCATTTCTTACATGTACAGTCATTCATTTCAAAGACCAACATGCAATGTTACATTTCCCCATTAGAGGGGTCTCTCCAGAGTTAGGCTGGTTTCACAAGGGCATGACGTAGTTGATTTTTATCCCCCCTATTTCCTAATTGTATTACTCAACCAAAGCTAGATCACCATAGGGTTATAAGATGTTCAACAGAATTGTAGAGGGTCCAAGACTTAAAGCTTTGATAAGGGCAGTAAAACATAAAACCATTCTAATGGTTATCACATTGTCCTTCTAAAAATAGAAACATGTTTGTAGCTGTTGTTGTTGGTGTAGATATCTTAGCAATAATAGTAATTATGAGCTTTATAAAATGCAGCAAATTGAGAATGAAGGATATTCTGGAGCTCGTTAATACGTCAGAGAGTTGTGATGATTGGAAGGGTAACTAAAGGTCTTTTACAAGGGCAGATTTTTTGCCCATAATGAGTGCTGATCAACAATATAGCAAGCCAACCACTGTTTATTTAGCTACATCATGTAGATAGAGCAATCAACGGCACTGTATGTGACCAAACGATCGTTAAAGATGTTGTGCCATAAGCGACTCTTCACTCTAAAGTATTTTTATCAATTACTCTACCTCCTATTCGTCCTTGGATAGTTTGTTTTTTTGAAACTTAACCTTGTTTGAAGTTTTCTTTCATCCCCCACATTTTAATCCTACTGGTTTCTTATGTGTCTGCTGTCCCATCATGTCCTAGGGCAGTGAGATGTGTTCTGACATCAGCAGGACATGTGAGACACTAACCATGCGCTTTGTTCTTACCAATGAGGCTTGTGTGGGATGAACATATTATTTCAGTAGCGCCATAACATAAGGAATCAGGTATATTGCCACCGATGGAGCCCAAACCAGATTCAGCACAGTCCTGTACCATTTATACTGTCAGGTATTACTAATCCATGGACCTTTTCATTCTGTCTCCTTACCTGTCCTTTACATTAACTGGCAAAGCACAAACTGCAAAACAGTATAGCTACCAGACATCAGCCTCCATTACTTTTTATGCACTATATTCAGAGTGTAAGAATACCCCTATAAAATGAAAATGGTTTGGCAGACGATGATCCAATTTTAGATACAAGCAGTGGTAAATTGGGGAAAACTATTAGTGCAAGGTGGCAATCTTTAATGTCGCATCATGGATTCATCTGCAGTTTTTCAAATGGGAAGGAACTGTACTGTAGGTTGGTGACACTTCAAACTAGTAGAGAAAATCACCAGAAAAACAATGATGTGCTTCATGTTATCTTCTGTCCAGGTGATGTGAAGGATGGCATTATCCTAAGCTAAATATGTTGAGATCGTCCTCATTTTCAGTGAACAAGACCTCATGTCAGACACCGCTGAAGATTTAAACCATCATCCAAACAGACCTCCTATTACCCACAGTACAGCTGCCAAACTTCTTGCCAAATTCCAAGAAACAGGCTATGTCTCCATCTTCTGCTGTCAACATGTTCTACTTGGGATACTGCTATTCTTCACCTGGTCCGTACAGAAGTAAAATCAGTTTTAACATAACCTTCAATAAAGTTACGTTAGCATGAAGCAAACCATTGTTTTTCTAGTGACATTCTTGACCAGTTTGATGTGTCACACAGCTACCTTTCAATTTGAAAAGCTAAATCCAAGATGGTGTTCAAGACAGCCGCCATCTTGGTAACATGGCCTAATACGTTCCCCCTTTCACCACAGCTTGTGTCTAAAATTGGATCAATTGAATTTGCTAAACTGTTTTCATTGTACTTCAGTGTCTCCCTAATTTTAAGACACCCTGGCCCAGATTTACTAATCCTTTAGATGACATAAGCTTAGCCAGGCTATCTAGACCAACACCAGATTTATCACAGGGCATCTGTTGCAGGGATAGACACCATTCTTTGACTCTATATCAACTATTGGTTGAGCTACTTTAAGACAGATTTTTACACCAGAATTGTGGTGCAATTTTGGTGCAAAATGGCACATCTGAGCCCCAGTTCTTCTCTATGAAATTGTTCTAATTTGCACCACTTTTTAGACAGATTTTTGGCAAAGACATGTTAGTAAATCTGGGTTACTGTATAGTAAGCTAATTGCAGAATAGTCCCGAGGGGTGATTCACATTTGCATTGAAGATCAACCAAACTTTGGCGTCATTTTCGGAGTTCTGCCGAATAATGCTAAGTGTAATACACTTTATATAGGAATTGTTTAATTAGTGTTGTGACACGGAACAGCAAAATTTAGTGCTGCCACTGACCCTTTGGTCCCGGAAGAGTTAATTAATAGAATGGTAAACACAGCATATCAAGGACCTGCTGCTGGTGTCAGTGGCATGGGCTGGAAATGACCCCTGTCTCATTAAATTTTTAAAGCAGTAAAATCTCCTCAGCAGCAGGTCTTTGCAGTGGGAGTTTATTCCTCGCTGCCTGACCTTTTTTAATAAACATGGAATTATTGACTATCAAAGATCTGCGTCGAGGCGATATGTAAATAATATATGAATACACCACCAGAGACGTCAGGAGCTTATAGTCTCTTCTTTTTTTATTTATCAAACGGCCTGGGACAAAAGGTAATGGCAGCATCTTAGTGACTATGAAATCTATTGCAAGTAGGGATGGTAAAAATTAATTTCATGTCTTAAATGCAGTGGTGTACCTCCAATGGAGGTGGACCACACAGCTGCTATGGAGCCTGTGGGAGAAAGACCTGCCCCCGTAATTACACTTGGCAAGCTAGCTGAGCAGATGAGAAGATCCCAGGTGGAGAAGGACCTGTGTGATGTCATGTGACCATTGCAGGAAGAGGCAGAGCTCAGTAGTGCAGAGGAGAAGTAGTAAAGGACATCACAAACGACAACATCCTGCTGATCCCGATGAGACCTGATGGGCAGGCTGAAAATGTTTATTTTGGCAGGCATTTATGACTTGAACCGTGATGGAGGTCCCTAACACAGATATGCTTAAAGCCTTAAGTGTTCTATAGAATCACATTGCCACGTTCTTCAGCTCAGGTGTGTATTATGAGGTTCTGCAGCAGCTTAGGCATATATTATGAGGTTCTGCAGCAGCTGAGGTGTGTATTATCATATTCTGCAGCAGCTGAGGTGTGTGTTATGAGGTTCTGGAACAACTGAAGTGTGTATTGCCATGTAATGTAGCAGTTGACGTGTGTATTATTAGGTCCTACAGCTAAAGTGTGGGGAAAGGGTGAAACAGCAACAGGCATAGTTCATGGAGGGAGGTAAGGCACACTATATAATGAGCAGCAGCAGGCACAGTCCTTGGGGAGGTGGAAGGCACAGTATATACAAGGCAGCAGCAGCGGGCACAGTTCATCGGGTAAGGCTAGGTGCACACTTGGGTGGGTGGTGGTTGATAAGATTAAATAGTACATATTTTCTCTTTGTAGGTGAAAAGGAGCCGGGCAGGGATGAGCCAGAGTAGGTAGTGGGGTGGGCCAGTAGCATATAGTAGGAGGCGTCAGGGATAGGGCATTGTGGCCCTTTTCAGATTCTTCCCATAAGGTCCAATAATTTCTATGTATGCCCCTGGCTTTATGGACATGACCGTATTTTTCATCTGTGTGCTATCCTTATTTTTTGTGTATAGCACACTGACTCAGTTCTATAGGCCATGTACACATCTGTATGGCTGTTCTTTAAATTAAAGAGTAGGCCTTATTGTCTGTATTTCTGGACAAGAACAGCCCTTTCAATTGATTGGAGTGAGAAAAAATATGAAAGCTCAAGAAAGCTATTCGTATTTTGCAGATGTGTTTTTTGAGGACTGAGATAAGGACAAGGCCGTGTGCATGAGGACTTAGATGAGTGTTCTTTGCAGTGCTTTTTAAGAGCAAGGCACTCATACAATATTCCGGCACAAGAGCCCTTTTGCTGTGTGAACCTGTGCTATTACAGAAAAAAACTAAAAGGTTTGAGTTATTTCACATGAGAAATACGGGTCTGTTCCGGGAAAAACTGATGGTTTAGCAAATGTAATCGGTTTTATCTGATTATTGGGGGAATTCCTAGTCTGGTGTGTATAAAGACAAATGTGCCAATTTTATTAATTTTTATTGAAAAGCAGGGCTCGTCTAAATGCTGCTATGAAGCAGTGGCATGCCTAGGGTATTTGTCACCTGGGGAGGGTACTTTCTCTGGCACCCCCCCTTCCCCCCGCCGAAACCATAAGAAACTTTATTTTTACATTTAAAATTTACTGAAATATTTATTTTGTTTAAAATAACATTTTTTATTGCTAGTAAACAGAAAATTGCTGGTAAATGGAAATTTAAAGGGAATCTGTCACTCTGAAATTACCGGACAGGCACAGCTCATGCACCCGCCCGATCAGCCTGCCATACCTGTACAGCGCTGGGACTCAAGTCACGTCCAGCAGCGCCATACAGGTACGGCACTGGACTGCACCACTCCTAACTGCCACACACCACAGTGCCACTGTGACTGTCTGCACCACTCCTAACTGCCACAAAACACAGTGCCACTGTGAATGCACCACTCCTAACTGCCACACACCACAGTGCTTTTTTTTTTTTACTTTTTTTACTTTTTTTTTTAACTGAAGCAGGCTCAGCTCGGCTGCAGTGTATCAGCAGACACACAATGTGAAACACACAACACTGGTAATGTGGTCACTTCAGTATATAGTACCCCACAGTATGCAATACATAGTATAACACCCCACAGTATACAGTATAGTAGTATAGCACCCCACAGTATACAGCACCCCACAGTATACAGTAGAGCAGTATAGCACTCCACAGTATACAGTAGAGCAGTATAGCACCCCACAGTATACAGTAGAGCAGTATAGCACCCCACAGTATACAGTAGAGCAGTATAGCACTCCACAGTAAGAAAGAAGCAAGGCAGCTCTCACCAGCTGTAGAACACCCTCTGTGCACGGATGCCGCACCTGGATGCGGAAGTATGCAATCAGAAGAAAGAAAAATCCAGCTCAGCTCGGGTGACTCGTATTCATAGACTTTATTCCAGTGGTAAAAACTTCATACAAAATGCGAAAAACTGTTACGCGTTTCAGACCTCCATAATATCTGGGTCCTTCTTCATGACAAACATGTGTTTGTCATGAAGAAGGACCCAGATATTATGGAGGTCTGAAACACGTAACAGTTTTTCGCATTTTGTATGAAGTTTTTACCGCTGGAATAAAGTCTATGAATACGAGTCACCCGAGCTGAGCTGGATTTTTCTTTCTCTCTTTTCTTTCTTCTGATAGCACTCCACAGTATACAGCACCCACAGTATGCAGTAGAGCAGTATAGCACCCCACAGTATACAGCACCCCACAGTATGCAGTAGAGCAGTATAGCACTCCACACTATACAGTACCCCACAGTATGCAGTAGAGCAGTATAGCACTCCACACTATACAGTATACAGCACCCCACAGTATGCAGTAGAGCAGTATAGCACTCCATAGTATACCGCACCCCACAGTATACAGTAGAGCAGTATAGCACTCCACAGTATACAGCACCCCACAGTATGCAGTAGAGCACTCCACAGTATACAGCACCCCACAGTATACAGTAGAGCAGTATAGCACTCCACAGTATACAGCACCCCACAGTATACAGTAGAGCAGTATAGCACCCCACACTATACAGCACCCCACAGTATGCAGTAGAGCAGGATAGCACCCCACAGTATACAGCACCCCACAGTATGCAGTAGAGCAGTATAGCACTCCACAGTATACAGCACCCCACAGTATACAGTAGAGCAGTATAGCACTCCACAGTATACAGTAGAGCAGTATAGCACTTCACAGTATACAGCACCCCACAGTATACAGTAGAGCAGTATAGCACTCCACAGTATACAGCACCCCACAGTATACAGTAGAGCAGTATAGCACCCCACAGTATACAGCATCCTAAAGTATACAGCACCCCAGGGTATACAGTAGAGCAGTATAGCACTCCACAGTATACAGCACTCCACACTATACAGCACCCCACAGTATGCAGTAGAGCAGTATAGCACTCCACACTATACAGTAGCTTACATTATAATAGCATAACAGCCCCTGTCACCTTTTCCTGATGTAATCTTCACAAAAAAAGCTCCACAATTATGGCAAACTTCTCCTGCAGCAACACTTCTGGTAGAGAGTAAGGACCTTTGATTACCTCATAGCCATGTGACCAGTAATAAGATATGTTACTGGTCACATGGTGATGATGTCAAAGGTCATTTCTCCTAAGAGAATCACAGCTCTCCTTCCTTGCAGAGACATTGGGCCGGTGTTCTATCAAAAAGCCTTACTTCGTCAGAATCCCTTACCCCTCGTGACTTCCAGTTGACGCGGCCTCAGCGCAAGCGCACTACAACGGGTGCGCAAGTGTATGGGTACGCAACTTAAGCCAGCCAGTAATGCATGTAAAGCGCTGTGTCCGCGCGTGCGCAGTGTGAGGGTAAGGAGATTTCACAAGATAAACGACCATTAGATCTCTAAAGCCCTGAGGGCGCATGCGCGGTTTCTGCTGTAATTTTCCCTTACCCATGGTAGTTGTGCGCACGCGCACCCGTTGTTGTGCGCTTGCGCTGAGGCCACGTCAACCGGAAGTCACGAGTGGTAAGGGAATCTGACGAAGTAAGGCTTTTTGATAGAACACCGGCGCTGCTGCTTAGGTAGCACCGCCCTGTATAGCCGACAGCCTGACACTTGGGGCGGACCGCTCCCCCTAGGCACGCCACTGCTATGAAGTATTACAAAGACAAATCGCAATGAAAATAAACTCAATCTTAAAGGCTATGAACATCTTTGTGGACCAGGGGCGCAGCTAAAGGCTCATGGGCCCTGGTGCAAGAGTTCAACTTGGCCTCAGTGCTTTGTGGCCAGGGGCAGGGAAGCACATAGCCTTCGTGCTGCCTGAGTCAAGAATTTAAATGCCCCCCCCTCTCCAAAGCCAAATTCTCTAACCCCTTCCCTCCAGCCACAGGTTTTACTTGACCAGCATGGGCCTGGTAGGGACTGCTACCTCTGCACCCACTATAGCTACGCCCCTGTTGGGGACATTTTTTTAATCATTGCATTTACTCATTTTGGGTTAAATGAGGAAGCTGCTCTGACGGCTCGATCTGGAACACTTATCTATACTTTTCTGACAGCTCATAAACACTCATTTAAAGTTAAAAGGGTTGTCCGGGCTTTTACTATTGATGACCTATCCTCAGGATAGATCATCAATATCAGTTTAGTGGCCGTCCAACACCCGGCACCCCCGCTGTTCATCTATATGACGAGAGTGTACGTGCCACCTCCCTTCTCTCTTCCTGCTCACTGCTGCTGTCTATGGCAAAGTGGCAGTGAACAGGAAAAGAGTAGGGGGGCGGCACGTCCGCCGTCTCCTCATATAGCTGATCGGCAGGGGTGCAGGGTATTGGTCCCACGCCAATCTGATATTGATGACATATCCTGAGGATAGGTCATCAATATTAAAAGCCAAAAGAACCACTTTAACCTGGCAGCAGCACTATGCTGCCCTCATTGAGGTCAGCAAAGTGTAGTGACAGCCTCGCTGATTTCAGAGCTCTGTCTCTGCCATGACTGCGTTCAGTGCGTCCATAGTACTGACCTGCTGAAGCCTGCAGTCCGCGCCAGCGCTGCAAGAGAGATGAGCTTCATTCTGCTGGCTGCAAGTTATATGTGACAGGTTTCTTTCCTATGCACAACAGGAATGAAACCTGTCAATCATTGTCCGGAGGCAGGGGAGGGCAGGGGCAGAGAGCAGCATGAACTCATCTCTCTTGCAGTGCTGGATCATTATGCACGCTCCGATGGGTCAGTACTATAGAAGCACTGAACGTCATCATGACACAGACGGACCACTGGATTCAGGGGAACTCAGTGAAGGCAGCATAGTGCAGCTGACAGGTCCACTTTAAATGAGTGTTTATGAGCTGTCAGAAGTTCAGTTCAGGCTACAGATCGACCTGTCAAAATAGATCCTTTATAGATTCAGTATAAAGCAGAAAGAATGGTCTACAACACACTGAAAATGAAGGTTGTAGAACTAAAACTCTTGAAAATGTTTAATAAAGACCAATTGAAAAAAAGATTTTTTATCCCACGTAAAATGCAGTAATAAAAAGTACCCCCAAAGGTGTCCATAGCCTTTAAGCTTACCATACACACTAAGAGGTCAGGTGAAACTGCTGACATAAGCATGAAAAGCCGACCATCTACTGACGGTAGACCTTGTAGGACAGAAGAACTGGGCTGTTGGATTACAGCATGTCAGATCCTTTTGTTCTCAGGGGAGATAAAATACTGCCAGAGGTATATGGCAGTGGCTTACTCCTCGAGCTGAGCATACATGGGTATTGCCGGTTGTGGGAGAGATAGCTGTCAGCCCTATTAGTATTTGGCCAACAGCTATACAGCATTAGTGTGGTATATTCTCATATCTTAATATAAGCACCTCTTTCCCTATAAATGCTTTACTTACGTGTGCCATCCTACCAATCAGGATGCTCCATGTAAAGAGATACTAATTGCCGATGAGGGTTATAATTTAAGGACGCAGGATCTCCAAGTGTACCAATACGTGGATGAGCAGGTTAACAAGCAAAATGCAACTGACTTTTTGACACTTTTTATACCTCCCACGACAGTTTTGAGAGTGTTTAGAGTAAAATACACCACATTTATGACAACCATACTCATGGACATAACTATCGGGGTAACAGGCACAGCAGCCAATATGAAAACAGATCAAGCCTGTACTGTAATATACCTATGTGCATTATTCCACTATTGTAATATTACTGTGTGCATTATTCCTGTGGATTAGAAGAGATTATATTTGGTCGAGTATTCAAAATTTTGCTGTGGGGTCCGATGGTAACTTTTTAGCCCCTTGGTCATGGCCCAAATTTTGGTGCAAATTATAGGGGCTCATATACGCTAGTCATGGGGTGGCATAAGGAAGAGAAATACAATATGTCTCTCATGGGGGGCCATTTGTAGCAAATGCCATATTTAAATACACTTGACAATTTGTGCCATTTTCACCAACACTCAAATCCTTCTTTTAACATATGTATAGCCTGTTTGTAGTCTTACAGATATCAGAGACCATTTACCTTTATGTGTCCTGGTTTGCAGCACATTCTCAGGCTTTTTCCAATATCCTAGCTTGAGTCTTATTTTTTAATAATAATGCATTATTGCCCCTATTGCTAAGACACCTCTACGGAGCCGCCTTTTTCATTTCAACTAGTCAGAGGTTAAAACGGCAATGGTGATGCTAACTGATGTTCTGCCAGACCCCGCTATCTGTGCATTAAAATACTCAGTATGTACAGAATGTATTGATTGCGGTATATTGTGGCCAAATCACTCGGAAAAAAAAAAAATGTCCAGATGTAGCCAAACTACAAAATCTGCATTCTATTAGAATGTGTTGCTATAAGGGGGAAAGCACTTGAGAAATGCTCATACATGGTCAAATGCTTCCCTCAAACACAACTTTATACACATCACAGGCATTGCAAAACCTCTCCATTTCTCCCTATGTGTCACAACCACTTAATGGAGACAAATCATTCTAGAAAGAACTGTACAGAAAGAATTAGATGAGGAAGTTGGTTGAAAAATATTTGTAACTAAATATTCTGCTTCCACTGGGACCAATTAGGACAATGTCCGCTGTAAAGGAGCCTGCTCTGAGTTACACCTGTAGCAAGACGTAAGGGTAGCTTAGAGCTTGATGTGGGTACTTCCAAAATGTGTACAAAAAGCTATGCCATGTCCCCTCGATTTGTATTAGGAACATGTGGCTCTATTTTCTAGAGAACTAGATTCCATATGGAAACATCCCGCAAGTGCCCATCAACACAGATCAGTGGTCACAGCTGGATTCTGAGCGGGGACTTTCACTCATTATGCGTCAATCTGAATTTTGCTGCTCTCCCAATGGGAGTCTTGAATTGCAACCTAAGGATCTCTGCCAAAGGCAGACATGCAGCAGCTGTCTCTAGAAGACGCTAAAGCCGTGGTTGTGAGCAGGGAGCTCGGTTCTGTAGACCTTGACACATATAATCCTTTTCTGATATAAAACAGGACCCTTGTGCTCTGGAATTTAGAATCACTACCGTGCTCTTGTAACGATGTAACATAACCACTTACTAGAGACCATTATAATTTTACTATGCTAATGCAACAGAATTTCCTTAAGTACCTTGTAACGCTGAAGTATTTGTTGGGCTGGGATGTATGGGAAAAAATTTTAACCATCAAATTACCAAAAACTGCTTTCAAGGTGGCCATATCTCAAAGGGGTTGTCAAACCCCCAAGCTAAAATTAATTAAGGCTTGGAATAAATCAATTCTAACAAATCAAAGTTCATCCAAATTTTTTCAAAAATTTCTGATTCATTAGAACCCAACCTTATTGAGATTCAATTCAGGTGAGTTTTTGAGAGAAAGAGATTCAGTGTACATTTGAATACATTCTTTGGATTTGGGTGGAATCGATTCTTACACAAATGGCCAAATTGGACGAATTAGACACGAATCGGAAACTAATTTTATTAAATTCGCTGATCTCTAGTTAAAAATGAAGAAAGAAAGCAATTCACCTGCTCTTCAACGTCTTGTTCCAATGGTGACAGTGCTGTGTCCATTGCTTTTGGTCTCCTTTGGACAACCCCTCAATAATCTCTCCACATTTATGGAAGCGTGGGTATGTAAAATCACAGAAAATAATGCACTATAATAATAGATGCAAGCATAACATGTGGACTAAGCCCTCACTCTTGATCAAATCTGAGACACTTGGTAATACATTTTGATCAAAATACATCTAAGCCCACATGGAGGTAATATATACTGGAGAATGAATCTGGATCGCACATCCTCAACACTATGCTTTTGATATAACGACTGTCTCAGCATAATTACGTGGCATATCCGCCCAATTTGTAATACATTGTATGCTGTGCTAAAGAGGCATTAGTATACAGTTTGATCAAAGAGCATAGGCCCACTTACCGCGACAAGGAAGCCTCTGCAAGTGGGAAACTACTCTAACCTATAAATGGTGCAGCCGTGCGCGGCGACTACCGGCGCCCCAGCACCACACCGGCGCCCCAGCACCGCACCGGCAGCAGACGGCGGGACCCAGGAGCCACATGGAGGTAACAAGGCGCAGCACACCATGTGTGCGGGGATTGTGCTCCTGAAAAATGCGCTACAGCATGAATTGGTTAGCATAAGAACCCGCCTGAACTGAGACCATCTTGTCGCCTGGTAGGTGAACTTAGATGTATTTTCTTCAAAATGTATTGACCAAGTGTCTCAGATTTTATCAAGAGTGAGGGCTTAGTCCATATGTTATGCTTGCATCTTTTATTATAGTGTATTATTTTCTGTGATTTTGTAAATGTAGCCATATACATCCGCGCATTTAATACCATATTGTGCAGGATGGTTTATATTTAGTTTTTTCTGTGATAAGCTTGGGTATGTACCCCCACCTGTACCACTACAGTGAAGGCGTACAAGTGCACTCCATTTACTAATCCCTATTGTTTCCAAGGGGAATCCACAATGACTTTAATAATGCTGCAGATTTATTGCATGTGGATTTGAAATCTGCATTAAGAAGTGCCAATTATTTATGGACCTGCAACAGTTCTTATTGCAGTTGTGTGACAGAAATCAGAAGTTTCAGCCTTCAATTTCTGCTGTGGTTTTCTATGGAAAATCCATCATGTGCATATACTCTAATTGTACCTTGCACATTGGGCATTGTTTTATGTGGAAGGGTAACTATTGCCAAAATATTAAGTAGGATTCCAGATAAGACTACAAACCTCTCTGTACCCCACCATTTGTGAGCTCTCTTCCCATGGACTTCAGCATTTATGTTTGACCAATACAAAGAGCAGTGGATTGTATTAACACGGTTTTCCCCCTCGAGGGCTGAGAGCCATGGTAGGAGGACTCTACATTTTCGTGTATTAAATGGTTGCCCATTCAGGCACCATGTAATACCACATATATCGAGCAGAAGCCACCACTGGAAAAATCAACAGCAGCCTGCAGGTTCTCCGAATTATTACAGCTGATCACCAGGTTTTCAGGTGACCATCAGCAGGTAAACATTTAAAGAAGGCATTTTCCTTATCAATCAGTAGAAGTCTAACATAGATTTTAGCGTAAAATTGAATACAGTGTAGAACTGAATTTTCTTTGGGCCCACCTGAGGTAACGGTTCCAAGGGTATATTCTGTGTATACAGGACATATGCACATTCATTTTTAAGTAATTTTTGCTATCATTGTGAATTCAGGACTTATCCAAGGAGTTATTATGATTATTACCTGATTGGAGACGGGAAGGAATTTTTTCCTCTAAAATGACGAAAATTGCCTTCCACTTCATGTTTTTTTTTGCCTTCCTTTGGATCAACTTGCTGGATAACAGGCTGAACTGGGTGAAGGGATGTCTTTTTTCAGCCTTACAAACTATAGGGCAGATTTATAAAAATTGGTGTAAAGCAAAACTGGCTTAGTTGCCCATAGCGACCAATCAGATTCCACCTTTCATTTTCCAATACAGCTCTGAAAGGAGAAAGGTGAAATCTGATTGGTTGCTGTGGGCAACTAAGTCAGTTTTACTTTACACCAGTTTTGATAAATCCCCCTCCCCATGTCTCTATGTTACCATGTGGGATATATGGTGGTTCTTGTTCCAAAGTCAGCTTCAAATTATCTTCTGTTAGGACCTGTTTTTGTTTCAGACATTGGGCCCACCAGAGGATCCTCTGGTATTCTGGTGGGCCAGTCCAACCCTTACTGCAGTAGAAACCTTCAGGTTCATGTCTTAAAAGTTCTGTCTTCTTAGCTGCTACAATTATGGGTAAACTTAGCCTACAAAAAAAAACGAAAATATCACAATAGATGCAAACATTATATATAGACTAAGACCTCACTCTGATATGATAAAATCAGAGACCCTCAGCCAATATATTTTGATCAAAACACATCTCTGCCCGCCTAGGCTACCAGTGCCAAGGTGGTCTCAGTCAGGCAGGTCCTATTCTAAACCTACCTATGCTGTTGGACATCTTCTTTCAGGAGAGCAGACCCTGCACAAATAGTGTGCTGCTCCTAATTACCTCTGTGTGCACCAAGCAACTAATGAGGGGAGGAGAACACACACTTATATGTACCACCTAGTCAAGGTCGCCTGTGGGATAGGTGGCGCAAAAGTGCACAGAAAAATGCCTCCCCCAAAGTAAGCTCTAACAAGGCTACTGGAGGACTTAGTTGTGCTGATGCACATTGTTGAGGCTTGTGATGCATTACATTCACTAAACCATTTGTGCTTCCCTGTAGTCTGTCTGCTTAGACTCATGGAAGTACCAAAGTGTGATCAACCAAAAGGGAGTTACAGAAACTTTTTCACCATCCACTGGGGACCATTATTGTTTTACAGTGGCAGTTTTACAACACCATCCTGAGAGCACTGAAAGATTTATTGGGGAGAGCGCAGTGTTCGGATGTATATCAGCAGATATTCCTTGTTTACAAGTGTAATAACACCACAGTACAAGAACAGTAACTAATTCAGAGATGAAGCCAAAACTTCCTCTAATTCTGGATTCTAAGAGTTAACATAGAACAGAATTTCAATTAAAATTGCCATATAGAAACTGAGTTACCTTTTTTCGGTACCCAAGTCATATAGAGATGTATTGCAGATAAGGAGGATTGCACCCCCCATTCTAATGATTGTGGGGTCCCAGTGGTCTAACAATAGTGAAAATGTAAAGCAATCTGCAGGCAGCAGGTTATAAACCAGGAATGGCTAAGTAGATTGATATACGGCAAAGATTACCAGTATTAGGCCGTTTTCACATCACCATTTTGTTTACCGTTCTTCTGATCAGAACAGAAAACAACAACAAAAAAACTGATCCTGTATTTAAAGCATCCGTTATGCTCAGTTATGCACATTTTGCACATGTTTTAGCCTTTTCCATCTGAGATCCGGAAAAAAAAAACGGAAAAATAAATATTTTGTGGAGGGCTTTTTTTTCCAGTCTAAAATAATGTATCTCAGTCGGAAATGGCTAAAACGGATGCAAAATGTGCATAACTGAGCATAACGGATGCTTAAAATAAAGTATTTTTTTTTTGTTTTGTTTATTTTTCAGTTCTTCTGACGGGTCAGAAAAATGGAAAACTAAACGGTTATGTGAAACCTGCCTAAGTTGTATTTCATTCATATAAATTCCTGCTCATTGTGGGCTTTGACGTCAAGGAGGCGGTCCTATCAGTGATTGACAGCTGTCTCTGTATACACAGTCATAGAGGGAAGGCTGTCAATCACCGATGCTGGACTTCAATCAGTAATTGACAGCCTTTCCTCTATGACTGTGTATACAGAGATAGCTGTCAATCACTGATAGGACCATCTCCTTTACATCAATCAGTGACTGACAGCCTTCCCTCTATGACTGTGTATACAGAGATAGCTGTCAGTCACTGATAGGACCGTCTCCTTTACATCAATCAGTGACTGACAGCCTTCCCTCTATGACTGTGTATACAGAGATAGCTGTCAGTCACTGATAGGACCGTCTCCTTTACATCAATCAGTGACTGACAGCCTTCCCTCTATGACTGAGTATACAGAGACAGCTGTCATTCACTGATAGGACCGTCTCCTTGACATCAAAGCCCAGAATGAGCAGGAATATAAGTGTATAAACTACAAATAAGGCTCCATTCACACGTCCGCAATTCTGTTCCGCATTTTGAGGAACGGAATTGCGGACCTATTCATTTCAATGGGGACAGACGATTTCCCGCCCCCGGGTCCGCAATTGCGGATCCGCACTTCCGGGTCCGCAATCGCGTTCCCGAAAAATATAGAACATGTCCTATTCTTGTCCGCAATTGCGGACAAGAAAAGGCATTTTCTATGAGAGTGCCGGCGATGTGTGGAACGCACATTGCCGGTGTCGGTGTTTTGTGGACGTGTGAATGTAGCCTAATACTGAATCTTTCCCACAAAACTGTATATCAATCTGCTCAGCTCCTCCTGCTCTATAATATGTCGCCTGCAGCTCAGACACCATATTCAATGTGACAGGTTTCCTTTTAGACAGCGAGTATTTTTTTGTTTGTTTTTTTTGCTGTGTTTCCACAGCAAAAACTATAACAAAACCACAAGTGTTAAATGGGTTTTTTAGTGTGGACTTCACCCTCTCTAAGGCCTCATGCACACGACCGTTTTTTTATGCTGTCCACAAAAAGGGGTTCCGTTGTTCAGTGATCCGTGTCCGTTTTTGCCTTCCGTTGTGTTTCCGTGTGTCTTCCTTTTTTTTTAGCGGACATGACCTAAAAGATTTTACCAAAAGACAGGCTGACAATTTTTGCCAAGTGCCTGCCAAGGGATCCGCAAAAAAAACGGACACGGAACACGGATGACACACGGATGGCCATCCGCATTTTTCACGGTCCCATTGACTTGAATGGGTCCGTGAACCGTTTTTCACGGACAAGAATAGGACAGGTTATATTTTTTTCACGGACTGGAATCACGGACGCGGAGGACAAACGGTGCATTTCCTGAGTTTTCCACGGACCCATTGAAAACCAATGGGTCCGCAGAAAATCACGAAAAACGGAGCAACGGACACGGAATCAAACAACGGTCGTGTGCATGAGGCCTTAGGCTACATGCACACGACAGTTGTTTTTTGCTGTCCGCAAATCGGGATCCGCCAAAAAAACTGATAGTCCATCAGTTTTTTTGGGAGGATTCCTTTGTTTTCACAGATCCCTTGTAATAAATGCCTATCCTCGTCAGCCGAAACGGAAGCCGAGAAAAACAACTGTCATGTGCATGTAGCCTAAGGGTGAAATCTACAAGAGAGATCTACATTATAAATTTACAAACTGCAGATTTCAAATTCACGCCGCAGGTGAATTGGGGCTGTACACAGCGTGTGGATGAGAATTTGTACAATGCAGATTTGCCCCATGAAAATCTGTGACCTAAAAATCCAAGGTGACAATTGCAAGTATATATGGGGTTTAGCTGAAACTATATGAATGTGATACCCTCCTGTATATTATAAAAATATGAATTTTTCAGAGGTTGAAGATATGTGAGATAGCTACTGTAGAGGCTATATCATAGAATCCCATTCCCAGCAGGAGGACAAATGACCCTAGTGTTAAAGGGGTTATCCCATGAATAATGTAAAAAATGAAAATCAGACCTCATATATAGAGATGAGCGAATTTCTTAAAAGTTCGATTCGGCTGATTCGACGAATTTCACAATTTTTTTTGTAAGTAGCCGGTGCAATGACAGGGAGCTGCGATAGCGCCACCCCCATCATTGTACCCCTCAGATGCCGCGTTCATACATAATCGCAGCATCTGAGTGTTAAATGAACAATAAAAAAAAATAATTCAATCAAACTTACCATCTCCATTTGCAAGCGACGGGTCGGCTGCCGCCATCTTGCTTGAAGATCTTTGCCAAAATCCTGTGCAGTGCGAGATTATGTCATCACACCTGCTGGCGTGGTGACGTATGACCATAGCAAGAACTAGCATATCAAGAGATATCCCCACTCACTGCTCCAATTGCTCTGCTAGATTTATTTCAAGCCATCAGTTTAGAGGATGTGTCCTTTCTCATGGGTGTGTCCTTTCTACTGCAGCTGGTGGCAGATGAAGGATGGAACTGAGCATGTGCATCCATCTCATTGAGCTAGACAAAGAATTTTGAAAAAGAGCAAACAGCAGGTGGTGCTATTCAGATTTCATTAAATAACTCTGTGGCTATAATACATTTTTAATTACATACAATTACAAAAGCATTCATATCCAGGTGCTGGATTAGAAACTGTAGAATATTTTTGGTGGGACAACCTCTCTCATTGAAAGCAGCACCAGGACAGACAGGCAGGTAACCATGCTCAACAAACATCTCCTGTCTCATTCCATTCAGATTAGGACAGTAGATGGTGGATAAAAAATAAAAGGCAAATACTGTCCCTCACATGAATTGGCCTAATATGAACAGTGCTGTATGTATATTTCCCATGAACAATGTCCATGATAATAATAATAATGATATAACCATTTTACCATCACTTACACAAAACTGTGTAAAGTAATAAACACATAATAGGACAGTATACTGTTATAAATACTATAGGGGACATTATACTATATATATATATATATATATATATTATATTTGTGGTCGGGGCTACATGACACGTAACCGTCTACCTGCCTACCTAACTAGGCTAAGCGGCATGAGTTGTGCCGTAACCGCTGCGTAGGAGGAATGCCTGAAGGGGGGCATGCCCTGCAAGGCGTTTATGAAAAAGAAGGGTGGGTTGGGAGGGTACGCAGCAGCAGTCAACACGCCCAAGGGAGGCGCCTGCCTGGTATAAATGTGCTACTAACGCCCCTCCCACAAATACAGGCCAATAAACTGGCCTTCTAACTTGTGGTCGGGGCTACATGACACGTAACCGTCTACCTGCCTACCTAACTAGGCTAAGCGGCTTGAGTTGTGCCGTAACCGCTGCGTAGGAGGAATGCCTGAAGGGGGCCAAAAAGCCAACCACTAAATGATACACAATAGTACGTAACAACAACACTAACATGACCAATCTCTGGAATGCAAGAACATCTCTCAACTAGGCTGAGGTATGAACCTATTGAACATGCAGAGCGCCTAATTAAAGGATAACATGAGCCAGAACTATTGTTCCCAGAGGCAGCACATGGTGCACCTGACCTGAAGGAAAGGTCGGATAGCTGTTGGTTTGGACCCTAAAATTGGACACCGGGATAGGACATGCCGCATAACAGAGAAGTGGTGGGGGGTGCCGTGAGGACCGCGACAGAGTACTCTTAGGTCTTGGTCTGTTACTGCTGCCAGTAATTGCTAAAAGACACGAAGCCGGGCACTCTGAAAGGAATGTCGGGAAAAGAATGATTATATTGGGGCCAGAATGGCAACGAAACCAGTGCCAGCAACAACACCAACATGACCAACCTCTGGAATGCAAGAACATCTCTCGACTAGATTGAGGTATGAACCTAATAAACATGCAGAGCGCCACTGACCTAGCTTCCAGATAAAATGGTCCGGAACTTTCGTACGTAGAGGCAGCATATGCCGCACCTCACCTGAAGGAAAAACTGATAGATGTAGGTTTCAACCCTAATTTAGACATAGGCATGCGGTCATGCCGCACGACAAAGGTGTAAGTAGAGATGAGCGCAAAGACCCACATTCGACCTTGCGACGTCAGACGAACAACCTGCATCACATTCGTCGCGCAATCGCGATATAGCAATATTCGTTATTTCGCATGCAATATCATGACTAGCGACTAATTCGAGTAATATTTGCGTGCGCATAAATTGTTCGTTATTAATAATGTTTAAACAGCTTTACACGTATAGAAAGCTTGAAATGGCGGGAGTCATTTGAGTGAATGGAAGGGGCGAAAAGGCATGTGGAAATCCGTACAATACACTCAGCGTACTGGAGTCTGACACGACCTGTTAACGCTAGGTAAGTAAGGGAATACAGACCGCGAATAGATTAATGCGATTATTCAAGTGACGAACATTGGCAGGACAGTTTTACCTATTTAATCTCTACTGTGACAGGAATAGTGGGAACTGTGAAAGAAGCAAATAAGGTTGGGGACATCATGTCTGAATATAATTTTTTTTTCTTTTCAGATACTGTTTCCCTATCACTCACTATCCATCTCAAGAGCGAATATACGCAATTGCGAATATGGGGTCAAGTATTTAACATATTTGCAAACCTCGAAATCACGATATTCGAGATCAAACTCGCCTTGCGAATACTCGCGCCCAACACCAGTGGCGAGTGGGCCGTGGGAAACGCAACACAGTACTCGCAAGGCCTTGGTTTGTTACTGCCGCCAGTAATTGCTGAAAGACACGAACCGGGCACCCCGAATGGAAAGTCGGAAAGAAAATGATTATATTGGAGGGCCAAGAAATGGTAACAAAACCAGAGCCAGCGAAAGCATCAGAAGAAAAAATAAATAAAAGTGGTTGAAACCGCCGTGACCTGAGCGACGTGTACAGTTTGACGTTGCGATACTGCAACCTGACGAAAACGTGACTTACCCAACACTAAACCTATAGCAGTCTTTGAAGAAACATCAAGTAGCAAGTTTTTAAGCTGATAAAGTTTCACACTTTATTTTCCATGTAATTTTATTTTTATTTATTTTTTAACGCCCCTTTTTTTTTTTTTTTCGCTACCTTAGCAACAGATGTAATTGACCACACCAACTAAGAATGGAGAGCTGTTACGCGGCCTGAAGAAGCAAATGACATGCCAAGATGCTCCTGGCTGTGGTAGTATGCCGACACTGACGTTATGCCTGTAGGCTTTAGAACCAACAAAATGGTTGACACCGCCGAGGCCCAATGTTGCGAGACCGCAAACTGATGAAATGTGACTTACCCAACATTCAGAACCTATAACAACCTAAAATAAACGTCAAGCAGCAAAGCCCGTAACCTAATGAGAAATCCGCCCATAATGTGAAATTTTTAATTTTTTTTTCTACTACCCAAGCACGAGAAGTAATTGACCAGATCAACTAAGAATGGCGAGCTGTGACGTGACCTCAAAAGCAACGAATGACATGTAAAGACAATCCTCACTGTGGTAGTATGCTGACACTGACGCGAGGCATGCAGTAATATAAACCACCTGTACCACACCACTCCGCTATAGGTGAGTACATGCAAACGTCGCCACCATCAGCACATGCGCCCAGTAGAGATGTGGGCGTATATGCCGTAAACACAAACTAAACTCAGTTCTCGGCAAAAGCCACGCTTCTATCTATTTTTAGCACAAATAAAGCAACAAAACGAGGCAAAAATAACAAAATAAAAGGTCCTCTCGGGTCTCTGCAATTACCTTTGTAGCAAGCAGCTCCCCCAGTGTCCAGCTAACACTCTGAACTGAAGATGGATCCCCAGCACCTGCACAGGTGCTTATTAAGTGCACAAACTCAGGTTCACAACCTTAAAGTGGCACACACACATTTTACATTTCCAAAACAAATGAAACAAGACAAATGAAATATACCTCAGCACAGAGGAGCTCACCGTCTACTCAATGTACATATCGCAAAATAGCATTTATACTAAAGAAACAATAACACTATGAAAACAGCAGCTCTGCTCCACCTGGAGTAATCAGCTGCCTCACCCTCTATAATGCAAGTAAGGGGATAACGCTGGATGTCAGTGTGAACAATGCTTTAGACTGTCTGCAGAAATAATAGCGGATAGTGAGAGAGGTTTGCTGGGAAGATACCTCAGCACAGAGGAGCTCACCGTCTACTTAAACACGCATCATAAAATAGCATTTATACTAAAGAAACAATAACACTTTGTAAACAGCAGCTCTGCTTCACCTGGAGTAATCAGCTGCCTGAACCTATCCCTCTATAATGCAAGTAAGGGGATAACGCTGAATGTCAGTGTGAACAAGGCCTTAGGCCTCTTGCACACGGGCGTCATGTTTGACGCCCGGATAAGAGGCGGGTGCGTTGCAGGGAATATGTGCGTTTTCAGCGCAGGTGCAAGCGTTGCAACACGTTTTGCACGCGTGAGAAAACGCCATGTTGGTACCTAACTGAAGCCGGACTTCATCACTGAAGTCCGGTTTGGGTCTACTGAGAATTGATTATTTCCCTTATAACATGGTTATAAGGGAAATAATAGCATTCTTAATAAAGAATGCATTGTTAAATGAAAAGGAGGGGTTAAAAATAATAAAAGTTAACTTACCTTAGCCACTTGATCGCGTAGTCACGATCTCTCCTCTCTTTCCTGCAGCATCTATGAGCTAGGACCTGTGATGACGTCACATCACATGGTCAATCACATGGTCCATCTTACCATGGTGATGGACCATGTGATTGGACCATGTGATGTGACGTCATCACAGGTCCTTTAGATCATAGATGCGTGAAAATCACCGCTCATGTGCACAGCCCCATAGAAATGAATGGGTCCGGATTCAGTGCAGGTGCAATGCATCCTCCTCACGCATTGCACCCGCGCGGAAAACTCGCCCGTGTGAAAGGGGCCTTAGTCTGTCTGCAGAAATAATAGCGGATAGTGAGAGAGGTTTGCTGGGAAGATACCTCAGCACAGACGAGCTCACCGACTACTTAAACACGCATCATAAAATAGCATTTATACTAAAGAAACAATAACACTTTGTAAACAGCAGCTCTGCTTCACCTGGAGTAATCAGCTGCCTGAACCTATCCCTCTATAATGCAAGTAAGGGGATAACGCTGAATGTCAGTGTGAACAAGGCCTTAGGCCTCTTGCACACGGGCGTCATGTTTGACGCCCGGATAAGAGGCGGGTGCGTTAGTGGAATATGTGCGCTTTTCAGCGCGGGTGCAAGCGCTTGCAACACGCTTTGCACGCGTGTGAGAAAAACGCCATGTTTGGTACCCAACCAAGCCGGACTTCATCACTGAAGTCCGGTTTCGGGTCTACTGAGAATTGATTATTTCCCTTATAACATGGTTATAAGGGAAATAATAGCATTCTTAATAAAGAATGCATTGTTAAATGAAAAGGAGGGGTTAAAAATAATAAAAGTTAACTTACCTTAGCCACTTGATCGCGTAGTCGCGATCTCTCCTCTCTTTCCTGCAGCATCTATGAGCTACAGGACCTGTGATGACGTCACATCACATGGTCCAATCACATGGTCCATCTTACCATGGGGATGGACCATGTGATTGGAACATGTGATGTGACGTCATCACAGGTCCTTTAGATCATAGATGCGTGAAAATCACCGCTCATGTGCACAGACCCATAGAAATGAATGGGTCCGGATTCAGTGCAGGTGCAATGCGTCCTCCTCACGCATTGCACCCGCGCGGAAAACTCGCCCGTGTGAAAGGGGCCTTAGTCTGTCTGCAGAAATAATAGCGGATAGTGAGAGAGGTTTGCTGGGAAGATACCTCAGCACAGACGAGCTCACCGACTACTTAAACACGCATCATAAAATAGCATTTATACTAAAGAAACAATAACACTTTGTAAACAGCAGCTCTGCTCCACCTGGATTAATCAGCTGCCTGAACCTATCCCTCTATAATGCAAGTAAGGGGATAACGCTGGATGTCAGTGTGAACAAGGCTTTAGTCTGTCTGCAGAAATAATAGCGGATGGCGAGAGAGGTTTGCTGGCGAGCAGTGAAGTGAAAAGCAGACAAGAAAGACATGCAGATATACACGGACAGACTAAGCAAGGTGACCTGTGCAAGACATGGAAGCCTGCGAGAAAGCGAGACGGAGTCACGCTGACCTCTGCTGCCTAGATGTGCCGCCACGTGGACGCCAAGCGTAGGCTGTCAGGCGCGAGAAAACGAGACGGAGTCACGCTGACCCCTGCTACCTAACCGCACTGCCACGTGGGCACCAAACGTGGGGGTGCCAGGCAGGATCGCTCCGGTGCAGTGCTGCTCCTACTCACCAAAGAAGCCGACACAACGCCGGCCGGACTAATCGTGCTGCCGCGTGGGAGCCAAACGTGGGCTGCCAGGCAGAATCGCTCCAGTGCAATGCCGCTCCTCCTCACCAAAGGAGCCGACGCATCGCCGGCTGGACTGTAACGGGACGATGCTGCACGAGCTGGTTGCAAACCCTCACCCGACCGGAACGACCTCAACTGGGATCCTGGATGCTGACTGGGTATGGAAGCTGCAGATTCAGCCCATGTGCTGCAACAGGTGGCCCTGACTGCACACAACTACGCAGCAGCAGTCAACACGCCCAAGGGAGGCGCCTGCCTGGTATAAATGTGCTACTAACGCCCCTCCCACAAATACAGGCCAATAAACTGGCCTTCTAATATATACACAGTATATATATATATATATATATATATATATACTATAGAGGACATTATACTGCATATAGTGTAAGGTTATGCACAGGGGAAGGAATAATGCAAGTCACCCGTACATACTAAATGGTAAAACACTCGGTAACACTGACATGGAAAAGGACTTAGGAATTTTAATGAACAGCAAACTAAGCTGTACAAACCAGTGTCAGGCAGCTGCTGCCAAGGCCAATAAGATAATGGGTTGCATCAAAAGGGGCATAGATGCCCGTGATGAGAACATAGTCCTACCATTTTACAAATCACTAGTCAGACCACACATGGAGTACTGTGTACAGTTCTGGGCTCCTGTGAACAAGGCAGACATAGCAGAGCTGGAGAGGGTTCAGAGGAGGGCAACTAAAGTAATAACTGGAATGGGGCAACTACAGTACCCTGAAAGATTATCAAAATTAGGGTTATTTTGAGGGGAGATCTAATAGCTATGTATAAATATATCAGGGGTCAGTACAGAGATCTGTCCCATCATCTATTTATCCCCAGGACTGTGACGAGAGGACATCCTCTGCGTCTGGAGGAAAGAAGGTTTCTACACAAACATAGAAAAGGATTCTTCACTGTAAGAGCAGTGAGACTATGGAACTCTCTGCCTGAGGAGGATGAGATGGTGAGTACAATAAAGGAATTCAAGAGGGGACTGGATGTATTTCTGGAGTGTAATAATATTACAGATTATAGCTACTAGAGAGGGGTTGTTGATCCAGGGAGTTATTCTGATTGCCTGATTGGAGTCGGGAAGACATTTTTTCCCCTAAAATGAGGAAAATTGGCTTCTACCTCACAGTTTTTTTTTTTTGCCTTCCTCTGGAACAACTTGCAGGATAACAGACTGAACTGGATGGACGGATGTCTGTTTTCAGCTTTATAAACTATGTTACTACTATATGTGACAACAGTATAATTCCTCTCCGAAATACATCCCGTGTGGACGTACCCTTAGGGATGAATTGGCTGCAAAATCTGTGTAAGTTACTTGTGGGTTTTGCTGCAGAGTGCAGACTTCAATAACCAACATAAATGAGGCAACAAAAGTGTCCCAATAGTATCAAAGCTTTATTGAATATAAGATAGTATACAATATAAAAAACACGTAAAAACACTAGGGATATAAGAGCTATAAACATGCCCTCAAACCACAGAATACAGAAATAAAGGTGCATGCCACTGCACAGATTTTCACCTCCTGCACTGTTTAAACCCACATTTTTAATTGAGTTTACTTTCCGACGAAGCTGAGAAACACGTCGAGGTATCAGCAGGAGTTGACTGCGTCATCATGTTTAAGGGTAAGAAGATCTGATCTTGCAAATTTTATGCACAACACCTCCTGGGGGGTTTGTTATACTTGGATTGAGGAGTTTCTGGAGTGTTAGAAGTATGGCTCACTCTTGAAAATGCCTCTGGGTACAATATATGTAGATTGTGATTGTATAGTAGATCGAGTACTGCCAGACTTTGGATTATATGTGGTTATATTGGCATGAATTTTGCCTTATACGACCAGTTTTATTTTAATTGGTTCATTTTCCTATTGCATATATCACTTTTATCTGATTATCATAGGTGAGATTTCCATTTGATATTGTGTGTATTATAATCATTGATGGCATTTCTATCATATCTTATCTTTACATGAGTTGTAACATCTGTAGCATGTACCTATTTTCTGTATTCTGTATTTTACAGGTTTTATATCCCTAGTCTTCCTACAGTTTTTTTTAAACTTTATTGTATCTTATATTCAATAAGCTTTGGTATTATTGGGACACTTTTGTGTTGGCTGTTGCAGAATTGGGGGGGGGGGGCATCCAATGTATATCGTGGGGCATTGATTGTAGGTTGTATATTGCTGCAGATTTCACTCTGTGCTTTGCAAATGGTGAAATCTGCAGTGTAAATCCAGAGCGTAAACTGACATCTGCATTGCAGGTCACTTTAGGCCTCTTTCACACGAGCGTGTCCGGATTAGGTCCGGATGCGTTCAGTGAAAACTGTGCGATTTCACAGGCAAAGCCATTCAGTTTTGCCTGCGATTGCGTTCAGTTGTTCAGTTTTTTCCGCGCGGGTGCAATGCGTTTTGATGCGTTTTTCACGCGCGTGCTAAAAAACTGAAGGTTTAGGCTGGGTTCACACGAGCGTGTCCGGATTAGGTCCGGATGCGTTGCGGATGCGTTCAGTGAAAACTGTACGATTTCACAGGCAAAGCCATTCAGTTTTGCCTGCGATTGTGTTCAGTTGTTCAGTTTTTTCCGCGCGGGTGCAATGCGTTTTGATGCGTTTTTCACGCGCGTGATAAAAAACTGAAGGTTTACAAACAACATCTCCTAGCAACCATCAGTGAAAAACGCATCGCACCCGCACTTGCTTGCGGATGCAATGCGTTTTTCACGCAGCCCCATTCATTTCTATAGGGCTGCGGATGCGTTTATAACGCATAAGATAGAGCATGCTGCGATTTACACGCGTTGCAGAAGTGATGTGTGAAAAAAAACGCTCATGTACACAGCCCCATAGAAATGAATGGGTCAGGATTCAGTGCGGGTGCAATGCGTTCACATCACGCATTGCACCCGCGCGGAAATCCCGCTCGTGTGAATGCAGCCTTACAAACAACATCTCCTAGCAACCATCAGTGAAAAACGCAACGCACTTGCTTGCGGATGCAATGCGTTTTTCACGCAGCCCCATTCACTTCTATGGGGCCAGAGCTGCGTGAAAAACGCAGAATATAGAACATGCTGCGATTTTCACGCAACGCAGAAGTGATGCGTGAAAAAAAACGCTCATGTACACAGCCCCATTAAAATGAATGGGTCAGGATTCAGTGTGGGTGCTATGCGTTCACGTCACGCATCGCACCCGCGCGGAAAACTCGCTCGTGTGAAAGGGGCGTTATGCTATAGATCTTTTAGCAGTGTGTAGATGATAGCAAATCGGCAGCACGTCCATTCTGTGTGGATGCACCCTTAGGCTACCTGCACACAGTACAAATTTGTATGCAAAAAAAAAAAAACACATGAAATCCGCACCAAAAACACAACAAGAAAAGCACATAAATCCGCACTATTTATAGTGGTTTTGGTGAGTTTTTTGTGCATTTTTTGTTGATTTCGGTGCTGATTTTCTGCACATCACTTTTGGCGCAACATCCTATAAAAAAAAAAGGGAGTGCAATGGGTTTCAGTGCAGATTCAGGCTGTTTTTTAGCAACAAATTATTGCCGAAACCCAATCTTATGTCCTATTTTTTATGCTACAGGAATACTCTGCGGATCTGGTGCGGTGACTATTTTGCCTGTTCCAATAGATCCGATTCGTCTTTTGAGATTGTTGGCGAAAAGGAAAACTGCGCTTTTGAATGTTCATTCATTTTCCTTCGGGTTGCAGCAGGAGAGCATTAAACGTCATATTTCTTTTCCTTCTAGTTATGAACTTTGGATACTTTAAACTTAATTCCGAAGAGGGATTATTCTTGTTTACAAGACTTCAGAGTTGTAAGGAAAGTAATAAGAAAGCTCCTGATGATGGCAGCAATAAAGGATGGCTATAATGTTGTCTGCGAGATGTTTCTACCATGTATCACTGTCTCGAGATAGAAAGATTATGATGGCTATTGATTACTTGTCTTTGTGGCAAATGATTTTTTAGCAATTATACACAGTGCTTCCTCCAGTTTTCAGAACCAAGCAATTTACTCATTATGAAGGAAAACTGGATGGAGGGTAAGTGTTCTCACAGCAAGTTGCTTTAGATAGAGCTTGTTATCTGTAGAACAGACAAGAAAAGCCACATTACTGACAAAATGAATGAAAAATGTGTTTGATGGCACTTCACCATTTATATCATTTTAGTTTCGAGGCATTAAACTGAGAGTGCATGAGAAAAACTAGATGCTAAGCCCAGTCTTAAAGGTGAAAATAAATGCCGGACAACTTTTTTTCACATGGGTTATAGAGGGGACTAATTTCAATAAAGTTAGTGGTCCAATTTTAAAGGGGTTTTCCGAGATCAGATAAATTTGGTCTAAAATGTCAAAAATAAAACAAAAACATTACTCACCTGATAAATCATTATCCTTCTAGCATTGCAGTTGGTCTTTGCAACAAAAATGTGCCTGTCTACCACGTGACTACTGGAGTTCTGCCATACACCGCTGACGGTGAGTTCATACCACTGCTATTATTTCCGTTTTTCTGCTCCATTAGAGGTCTTTTTGATAGAATGCGCTACGGACCCTCCAACATATATGTGAACAAGCTGTAATTTGATGCATTGCTCATGTGAGTAGACAGGCATGTAATCAAAGTCTAGCAGGGACTACCACAGCAGTGGCACTGGAGTGACAGGTTTATTTTACCAGGTGAGTAAGGGGTATTTCATTATTAGCCATATTTTTTGTGATTTCATCCCTTAAAGTGAAAAATAAATGTATCACAGTTATGTCCACTATCCATATGCCATTATAGGGAATAGTTAAAGTGGTGGGCTCCACCGGTAAAATTGGATATTCAGGAGCACTTCTTAAAGGTGTTGTCCAGCCATATATTTTGATGATCTATACGAGTTCCGGTACCCACGCCAATGTGCTGTTTTAAGAGCACATTGAGTGCCGCTTCCTGGTCATTACACTATGCGCCATCTCCTGTGGAACAGCGTTGTAGTGTAATTAAAAGCACTCGCTCCATTCAAGTGAATGAAGCGAATACTTGTCATTACACTGCACTTCTGAGACAAAGCGTAGTATAATGAACGGCCTCCTCTTTAGACAGCTGATCCATGGGGTTGCTGGGTGTTGTATCCTTGCCGATCAGATATTGTTGATGTATCCTAATGATAGGTCATCAATATATCTGACAGGACAACCCCTTAATTACATAAATTAAATGAATGTCCATTACTGCAGAGAAAACGGTCAATTTCTGAATGTTTCCTAGCAGCAGAATGCTAGGAAAACAGAACTGGCAGAAGACAAGCAATTAAAGAGATGAATAGGCATAAATGAGCTTGTGCAAAACTATTCAGATTCTACTGCTATTAAAAGGGTCTTTCCGGGACTTGGTCAGTCCCACAAAGCCACTTTAATGACACGTGACACACCTGTAGGAGAAATTTTGCAATCTACTTATCATTTCAACGATAGTGGATCAGCCTTATGGGAATCCAGTCCCATGATAGTCCTTTCTGAAAATCCAGCAGCCGTTGATGTCACATCCTTTGCCAGGTTTTTGGCCTGATGTATGGAAGGGTTCCACTTCCTCTGTGGACAGGACCAGGACTATTCCACTCCCTGTGCATGTGTAGATGAGGTGGATTCAGAAGTTTGTGCATGTACCAAAGAGAGGAAGAGTTCTGGCCCGTCCACAGTGGAAGTGCTGTCCTGTACATAGTCCAGGCCGGAAACCTGGTATAGTATTTAATTGATAGACAGTGTTACTTTGTTATGAGTAATTCATTATTCTTGAGCTTGTAGGTTTCACCCTATCTTTCTAATTTTAGATCTTTGACTGTCCAATATTACTTTCTCGGTACCACATCTAGTGGAACCTTTTGTCACTTACATGGACCATGTAAGTGACAAAAGTCCCTTTTAGGATCCCCTATAGAGGTTGTATATTTGTATGGTGTTTGCAAAATAATAAAAAGAGATTTACAAAAAATAAAAAGGACATGATGTTAATGAAAGCTGTATTTTCAGAAGATGAGTGTCCGATCCATACAACTTCGGAACAGCAAGTACTGATTATTACAACTTTCTCCTACCAGTGTGTTCTGTGTAAACGAAGTGGCTCCTGGAAAATGCCTTTAATGTTGGTGGGTAGTTAGGAAGGTTGGAAAGGTCCCTTGAAAATAAACTGGCCACATAGTGTTTCCCTGCAGCGATCACCTGATCTGTAATCTATACGGAATGCACATGTGAATTTCACCGGATGGATGTTGACATGTAACTTCCTGCATGTTAAATAGTGTGACAACATGGGAACAGGTATGTCACTCACTACTGTGGCTGGTACTATGAGAGCCACAACTGTATTGTGCATCGCTCCATAATGTTTAGTATGGGTTAATATGTAATATGCTATTAGTATGGGATAATATGTAATATGCTATTTTTGAAAGTCTCATAGCAGTGAACGGAGAACAAGCTGTTGCATTCATGGCCACCCCTCTGTTCACCGCCATAAATGTCCAGATGTGAACACTTTTCTTCACTGCTACTTTCTACCAGTAAGTAGAAAGTTTTCACCAGGACTCCTTGGTCTCTATGAGGAAAGAGACTGGCAGACCGCACGTGCCCTGAGTTCAAAAGATTTTGCTATTTTGTATACTTGTATACTGCCACAATTAATGAAAACTATAGTTTGAATTATGCAAAATTTATTTTAATGTTTTTTCACAAATCGATGCCTATAATTATTATATATTATATCTTTTGGGGTGATAAACACTAAAGGGAAACTGACACAAATATAACCTAATTCAGGGGTGTTGCTATAGGGGGTGCAGAGGTAGCAGTCGCTACCGGGCCCAGAAGCCTGAGGGGGCACAAATACCCTTGTGCCACAGAAGAAGACACCAGTATTATAGAAAGTGCAAGCTGGGAGGATTCTGTTATAGGGGGCCCAAAAGAATGTTCAAGTTAGTCCTCTGGCTGGAGGGAAGGAGTAAAGTCAAGAATTTGGCATGGGGGGGGGGGGGGGGTAAGGGGGCCCAAGCTGAACTCTTGCACCAGGGCCCCTGAGCCTTTAGATATGCCCCTGACCTAATTTAAGTGGTTGTCAAACTGTGGAAAGCAATTTTGAAAACAGTCAACCCCCCCTGCTTCTCTTCCGATGCTTCCTGGTTCCCCTGCTGGTCTCTACTTTGTGCTCCCTCTTGGCACAAACATGTGATCACTGCAGCCAATCTCTGTCGAGAAGGAGCAGGAAGTAGAGAAATGCTAGAGCCAGAATGGCGAGGATCAGTAAGGAGAGTATGACCTTGTTATTTTACGCTCTTTTAAGGTCTTTTTAAAATATTTTTTTATTCCTGGACAACCCTTTTAATCAGACTATATACTGTACAAAATACTGGGACTATTAACACAAAGAGATCCGTTAATATTGGGTGCTTCTTGATACAAACACAATAGACTGTGAGGGAGCTGTATGCACCTTGCTAATATCTGAACTTTCTACCCCGAGGACACAGGCCCTTCTCTTACAAGGACTGAGACAGCAAAGCAATGTGTCTGGCTACTTCTGTACATGACTAATGAGCTACTCAATGGAATGTAAAAGTCCATCACAGAGACAGCTGGAAGGAGAGAGCCACATTTGATCAATGATGCCAGTTTAACTCAACGTCATCATTAAAATTCTGAAAATCAATGTTAAAACAATCAGAATTACACTGTTGTTGGACAAACGACGATGGGCGGCCAGGCTGTGACATGCAGAGAAAGAATCTTTAAGATCCAAAGGAAATTAAATTAAATTCCAATTATAAGAACCATCCAATACAGAGATCAGTAAGGATTTAATGAGATTCAACCCTGACTTTTTACATGTAAGCTTCGACGGTGCTATGACGGTGACTAATTTACACAAAGACCTTTATTTATCTGCTGTTTCCAAATTGAATAACTTGCCTAATATAGTTGATTAATGGAGTATTGCAATGAATCACAGCTATTTTATATACTTCCAAAATGTTTAATTTTATGGAATTCCAAAAATTAGCCCTAAATTTAAAATTGTATTTCATTGTGCCATTTTGTCATTTTAATTCATATTATTTTAAGCATGTCTGAGTTTGTAGCTGAAGTCAAAAACTATTTGCAGGCATCACTCCCAACATAGGCTAATCCTAAAATAATGGGTGTATGCCTTAGGGTTCATTGAGACGAATGTAAGGGCTTTGAGCCGGTGTTGTAGACCGCACAGGCACCAGCCGTGTGAATCCTGTATTGTGGTGCAGACCCATTGACTTGAACGGGTCCGCGATCCGCAAAATACGGCCAAAGATAGGACATGTGCTATCTTTTCCAGTGCTAAAGTGTCTCCAATCTGTGCCCCCGCTCAGCAAAACATAGGACGTGTCCTATCTTTCGCCTTATCTTATGGATTGTGGAACCATTCAATTTAATGGGTACGCATTTGCAGCATTGAGTGCACACGGCCAGTGCCTGTATAGTGCAGAGCCGCCGTTTGCGGTCCCCAATATGGGCACAAAGCCCTTACCGTCGTCTGAATGAGCCCTTAGGCTGAGTTCATAGTTCAGTTATTTGGTCAGTTATTTCCATCAGTGATTGTGAGCCAAAACCAGTAGTGAAACCTACACAGAGATAAGCACCTGGTGTGAACCTGGCCTTTCTGACCAACCACCCAGAACTGCTGGTCCTACGGCGGATACGGCCTAAAGTTATAGAGGTATTTCTGATGTTCATAATGTTGTTTTGGACTTGCAAGATATGGAAATTGTAGCTCTATGGAGTAGGGTTTGAGGTGAAACTAGACAGTATGATATAAATGGTGGGGGGAAAGACCCCTCCCCAAAGAACCCAAATCTTATAATTTAATTTACTGAAGATATTGTGAAATTCATCTAGTCCAGTGATGGCAAACCGTTTAGAGACTGAGTGCCCAAACTGCAACCAAAAAACTCACTTATTTATCGCAAAGTGCCAACACGGCAATTTAACCTGAATACTATAAAATACTAGTAAAGTTCAGCGGTGTAGGTATGGCTTAACACAGCCCCAGTAAAATGAATGTTCCCGTTGGCACCACCTAGTATTAAAAATGTCCCGTTAGTTGCCCCTAGTATTCATAATACCCCAGTAGTGCCCCCCAGTATTCATAAGGCCTCCATTAGAGGCCCCAATATTATTAATGCCACATTAGTGGCCCCCAGTACTAATAAGGCCCCATTATTGACCCACAGTATTAATAAGGCCCCCATTAGTGGCCCCAAGTATTAATACGGCTCCCGTTAATGGCCCCCAGTAAAAGTAATGCCCCCATTAGTGCCCCCCTTGTATTATTTTTCCTCCAATAGTGGCTCCCAGTATTAATAATGCCCCAATTAGAGGCCACAGTATTATTAATGCCCCCTTCCCCACTCTTCTTGTGCAAAAAATAAAAAATAAAAAAATTCACCTCATCTATTTGATAGCACCACGGTGAACACTCGCTGCTCACCATGATGATGTTTCACAGGTCCTGGTGCTTCCAGTTAATGCTGTGAAACATCATCACGCTGGAGCGCAGGTCCTGTCCTGCACATCCAGTGAGCAGCGAGTGTTCACCGCGGCATGATCAAATGGATTCGATAAGTTTTTTTTTTGTTTTTTTTTAACACAAACAGAAGAGAGGGACAAAGGCTGTACTAATGAGTGCTCCACAATGGAAGCGCTCATTAGTAATAGTGTACAGGTGGCAACCCTACGCACCTCCCACACAGAGCCGCATGCCCACATAGAAGGCTCTTAGTGCCCCCCCATGGCACGTGTGCCATAGGTTCGCTACCACTAATCTAGCCTTTCAGATTATGCAGAAATTCTTGTAATCAAGCATAATCTCATGATACCAGAAGAAACAAATTAAACATTTAAAATTCCAGTTTGGATTAGGAAACAAAGATGAACAATGTAATCTACATGTTACATCTACTGTATGTAAATTACATTATCATTTGGGATGAAAGCTCAGTGATCTGGACCCCCAAGCATAAATGGACCCCTTACCAACTGGCACAGACATGATACACTTGACATGGGCACTAACAGTCAGTCTACACCCGATTATGACTATTAGTAAGTTTTATTGTACTGCCCCGTACTGATTTGCATTTCTGTACACTGAGCAGATGGTCATTCCCTGTCCCTATGAGCATACATACTAAAGCCCATCCAAATATAGAACATTCAACTAGAAATGAGTGAATTTCCTGAAATTTGTTTCGGGTTTGATTCTGTTGATTCCATTGGAATAAATTTGATCCGAATTTAAAGTGTCTAAAGTTCCCTGAAAAGTCATGTACGACCCTCTAGGATCTCCTAAGACTATAATCAATCAATTTCAAGTTATTTTTTGCGGGATAAGGCCTTATTCACACGTCCGTAGTGTTTATGGATCCGCAAATTGCGGATCCATAAACACACCCGGCAGCCCCATAGAAATGTCTATTCTTGTCCGCAATTGCGGGCAAGAATAGGACATGCTCTACTTTTTTGCGGAGCTGCGGCCGTAAGATCGGTGCCCCGTTCCGTGCCCCATTCACAGTCAATGGGTCCGCATGGATTCCGCAGAATTGCGGAATACATGCGGACATATATGCAGACGTGTGAATAAGGCCTAAGAAGCATTATTTAACAATTTAATTTACCATGTCTTGTATTGGAAAAAAGGGAAAAAAATTATTTGCGTGGCAAAATTGAAAAAGAAAAACAGAATTCCACTAAGCTTTTGGAGGGTTTAACATCTCAGAGTTCTCTATGCCCTAAAAATGACCTGACATTCTTATTCTGCGGCTCAATACAAATGCGGCGATACCAAATTTGAATCGTTTATTTTTTGTTTACTACTAAAAAACCTTTGGAAAATGCAAAATTTTTTTGCCTCGCTATATTCTGACAGCCATAACTTTTTTATATTTTGGTCTACAGAGCGGTATAAGGGATTGTTTTTTGCGTAACGAGCTGTAGTTTTTATTTAAATTTGTAGTATGTACAACTTTTTGATCACCGTTATTCAATTTTTGGGGTGGACAATATGACAAAAAAATGGCAAATCACGTGTTGTTAATTTTTTTTTTCCGTTATGGTGTTATGGTGTTTTTTTTTATATATGTAAAATTGGGAAAGGGGGGTGATTTAAACTTTTTAATATATTGGTGCTTTTTTATTTTTAACTTTTTTTTTATAACTATTAGACCCCTTAGGGTCGTAGTACATGGGATCGTTTGATTCCAGCTCCTATTCAGCCTAACAGAGATCTATTAAGGTGAATAGGATTTTTACTCTCTCCATTCTGGAGTGTGCCTCCTGCATAGCTCAGTATGGAGATTGTCATGGCAAGCCGGGATTGCTTCAGCAGCGTCCAGGCTGCCAGGGCAACGGATCTGAGCCCTGCAATTTCACTGCGGGGGCTCCGATCTGAAGGCAAAGGAAATCTCATCCCTCTGCTTTCACTCACAGGTGCCACTATCAGCGTTGATCGTGGCACCTGAGGGGTTAAAAAAATAAATGTATGAAACAGCCGGAACTAGCCATATATGGAGTAGGCTCGCTGCAGAGGCCCACTCCATAACCCGCGGGCACATAACGCCATACATGTACAGCATTATGGATTAAGGGGTTAACAAGACAGTAGATAGTAATGTCAAAGTGACAGTGACATACATGGCTATGGGTAAACGGATGGGAACCAAATATCCTGTTTAATACCAAACTGCTCTGTTGGATTTTTTTAATGAAAAATGTTCGAAAAATTGTACTTTTTGGTGGCTTCTGATCATTAAACTGGTGGTTGCCATTCTGATCAATTTGTGCGGAATGAATCACTAACATTTTGGGCTTTGTTGCAAACCGAAGTTTTGGGAAATGTGTAACAAATTTGATTTGTTTAGAATCGCGTCCGTCGTCTCTAATATTCAACAATACAAACCTATAATTCAACTTTATTTTATGCTGAATGATTTCTTAATATGAATGGTAAGGTCATTCATATTAGCTCCTGGAACATCGCTGCACACTGATCCCTTTTGCTGGATTTTCTTCATGTTTCCTCTTCATGGACATAATTTCCAAGTGATGGAGTTTTAAATGACCTATTTCTGATAGTGACCTCATTCTACTTTCTTAAAGTCATTTTCCGATTCAATGAACATAATGTCACTAGATGTTTGACAAAATGCTTTTTACATCAATTAATTTAATTAAGTTAGCCCAGGTTAGATTATCGAATTACAGTATTCACCAAAGGAGTTGTTGAGGGGTGTAGCGCTAATTCTCAGCTATGGTTAGTCAATACTGGCTGTTATATGGTATACGGAAAAGGACAATTTTACATTATTTAAACATTGAATGTATGGAAAGTTTTCATTTTAATCAGTTGGAAAAATATATACAGAGATTCAGCCAAACTAAGAATAATTAGTACAGTCCTTAGCAACACCACAGTATAAGGCTACATTCACAGAACCGTAGTGTATTACGGATCCGCAATACACCCAGCCGACACCGACCATAGAAATGCCTGCTGCGGACAAGAATAGGACATATTCTATCTTTTGCGGAGCTAAGGACCGGAAGTTCGGGTCTGCGCTCCGCAAATGCGGAAGCGGAGAGCACATAGTGTGCTCTCCGCACCTCGTCCGGCCCCATAGAGAGTGAATGGGTCCACACCCGTTCTGCAGAATTGCGGAATGGATGCGGACACATTCTTGGTCCTGTGAATGTAGCCTTAACAATACATCTTTATTTAAACATGATCAATACAAAAATCATCATTGTGATGCATTAAAAGATTAAAAATACACAGTCACAAAAGGGACCCACGTGTTTCTCAGAAGACCTGAATAATGGTCTGAGGACTCATCAATCGCTAAAAAACATCAGTGGGCTCACGATGCCAACATCAGAAATGGTACTGAAATCAGTATCTAAGGTCATACCTAAATTGGCATCGTAACAAGAGTTACCAGGAATAATCGCTTAATCAGTTAAATAACCCACAACCATTTTATAAACATAATGAAAAAGTTATACCAGACCAAAGGATGCAGAGGATCACAATATCGTCACCCCGACGTATGTTTTGCCAAAAGCTTCTTCCAGAGGAGTAGCTTCTTCCTGGAAGAAGCTTAGGGCGAAACATACGTCGGGGTGACGATATTGTGACACTCTGGATTCTTTTGAATTACTTTTTGGGACAGTTTTTACTACTGTAGTCTATTTCTTAAAGGGGTTTTCCCATCTCAGACAATGGGGACATATCACTAGGATATGCCCCCCATTGTCTGATAGGTGTGGGTCCACACCTGTATTGAGAATGGAGCCCCGAAAGTTGTGGAGGGCCCACTGCATTCCTGCTATTCCTTTCTATGGGGCCAACGAAAATTGAAGATAGCTGGCTCGGCCATTTCCGTCGGCCCCATAGAAATAAATGGCAGAGGTGACCATGCAAGCGCCGTGCGCTCCCATTCACTACTATAGGGAGAGCATTTGGTGGTGGCCAGACCCGGGGAAACCTAGAGTCCACCAGCCACCACCTTCACCGCTCCGTTCTTGATATCGGTGTGGGTCTCAAGCGATATGCCCCCATTGTCTAAGTTGGGAATTCCCCTTTAAGGGTTTATTCACAGATAACTTATTAGACCCCATAGATGATACTGTATGCTTGGTGTGTGCAATGAAAACAGCAAAGTGCACAATAAAATATTCTGCATGGGTGTAAGGCGAGGCCAGAGAACCATTTCCTCTAGAAAGCCCAAGACATTCCAGTCCAACACTGCAAGTCAAGAGACTGTGGTGGTCATTTATCTATGACCGGAGTGTGCTATGCCGGTCCTGATATCCCCTACACCATAAGAAGATGCGCTCAATTTATGACAAGGAGCACACCTCTTCATAAATTATGCTCATCCTCCTGCAGCTAGTATACCTGGAAAGAAATCTACTCCATGTGCTTGTAGTTGAAGTAAATTTCAGCCACCATTTACTCATTGATGAATAGGCCAGTGGGCTAATGGCCCTGCCCACACCATGCCCCCATCACATCCCTTTTTGTAAAGTGACAAGGGTGGTGTAGAAATGCGATTTGTGCCTAAATTAAGGCGCAATTGTGTTTAAAAACTCAACAAACTGGTGTAAAGTAGAACTGGCTTAGTTGCCCATAGCAACCAATCAGATTCCACATTTCATTTTCCAAAGGAGCTGTCAAGAAGGAAAGGTAGAATCTGATTGGTTGCTATGGGCAACTAAGCCAGTTCTACTTTACACCAGTTTGATAAATGAGCCCAATTGCCAATGGACTGTGTTCTATTTGTGATGATATCAGAACGTTTTTCTTTCAATTTATTTATAGGCTGTGTTCAGTTGAAATAGTGTCACAATAGCCTGTCTTCAATTTTTAGGTTATGTTGTGCTAATGTTATGCTGTCACCATAATGTTTGTTATCATTGCTAGTCTGTGTCCTACTGTAATGATGTTGTAGTAATTTATTCTTATTACTGGTGTGTATTCTAATGTGATGATTAGAGATGAGCGAATTGAAGTTGACGAAGTGGAATTCGATCCGAATTTCAGGAAAAATTCGATTCACACCGAATCCAAATTTCCTCACGCTTCGTGGTAACGAATCGCATTTTTTCCTAGAATGGCTGCTGCACGTGTTAGGACATGGAGCAAGGAACTCTGAGAACGAGGGATCTCCCACAATGCCATGCATGCAGCCAATCAGCAGCCAGCCAGCCCTGTGATGTCACAGTCCTATAAATGGCCTCAGCCATCTTAGATTCTGCCATTTTTCAGTGTACTTAGTGCAGGGAGAGACGTCAAAAGGCACTAGGGACAGTGCTAGGAAAGACTTTTATTTTGCTCTATAGAAGTTCAGTGAAAGGATAGGGAGAAATCATTCCACAGTATTGAAGCAAAACAGGGTTCAGTAGGGGAGGTTACAGCCTGGGTAATAGGAACAATCCTATTACACCTTGCTGCACTGTCTGCGGATCAAAATTGCCATTATACAACTCTGTAATGTGTGGTGAAGTGAGAAAATTACAGCCCTTTTTGGAGTGTATTAGCGGCAAAAAAATATATATTATTTGATGTTCAGCGGTGCAGTTATATGTTCTAAAGCCCTTCTTTGCATGTATTAGGCCTCATGCACACGAACGTTGTTTGTTTCCGCGTCCATTCTGTCCACAAATTTTGCGTCTGCCCAAAAAACGGATGACGGACCGTTTTTTTGGGCGGATCCTTTTTATGGCAGATCCATTGTAATAATGCCTATCCTTGTCCGCAAACGTAAAAATAGGACATGCTCTATTTTTTTGACGGAATGTAAACACGGACCACGGATGCGGAACAAAAACGGTTGACCATCCGCATTTTTTGACGGACCCATTAAAATGAATAGGGAAGCATCCTATCCGTGAAAAAAAACAGAACGGACGCGGAAACAAACAACGGTCGTGGCACAAAAAAAAAGTATTTGCCGTTGTGTGATGAAGTGAGAAAATTACAGCCCATTTTGGCGTGTATTAGTGGCAAAAATTTATATATTTGCCATTTAGCGGTCCAATTATATGTTCTAAAGCCCTTTTTTGCGTGTGTTAGTGGCACAGAAAAAAGTATTTGCCGTTGTGTGGTAAAGTGAGAAAATTACAGCCCTTTTTGGCATGTATTAGTGTAAAAAAATATATATTTGCCGTTCAGCGGTGCAGTTACATGTTCTAAAGCCCTTTTTGGCCTATACAAGTGGCACAAAAATATATATTTGCTGTTTAGCGGTACAGTTATATGTTCTAAAGTCCTTTTTGGCGTGTATTAGTCGCAAAAAAAAACATATTTGTTCTAAAGCCTTTTGTGGGGTGTTTAGGTGGAAAAAAGTAAGGGACTATTTGTCGTTCAGCGGTGCAGTTATATGTTCTAAAGCCTTCTTTGGCGTGTATTAGTGGGGATAAAGGGCTTTTTTGGGGTGTTTTAATTTCCTTTTAAGTTATTTATTTGATATAAAAGTATGTCAGACAGAGAAGTGCCAATTTTGTACAAAATGTATTTGCCAAGCATCTCAAATTTCAAGAAATAAGCATAGCATTAGCATTAGAATACTTTATTGTACTTTATTTGGTTTGCAGAGTGCTGTTGCATTGTATGTTTTGCCTAGAGAAGTGCCAGGCCCTGCACAGGGGAGTGGCAGAGGCCTAAATGTTTCTGGTGCAGGCACAGGTCGCAGCAGAGTAAGGGGGTGTGGCAGCAGGAGTCGCAGCGAGAGGCCTGAGCTCCCGCTGTCATCTAGCGGTCGCCTCTTGACCAGCAACCCAGCAGTTCTTGAATGGTTGACTCGGTCATCCACTTTGTCCCAAGTGAGCATCAGAATTGGCTTATGATTTGGCAGTCAAAAGAAGGAGTGGGTACAAAACCCAGAAGAAATGCAAATATTCCATTCACGTGTCATCTCTGTTTGGATCCACTCCTGTTTTTTTTTGGGCTTTAGCAATACTGATGGATTACTGACCAAATGCTTACCGAGTGAAGGCGGATGCTCCACAGTCAGGATCCGTTTTTTGGGGGATATTATTCTGACGAATCAGAGGAAGGGCAAAATAATCAGTGATGTCAACACAAACTTACTGCTGACACCCACTCTACTCTGTTGGGGGTATATTTGTATAAGCGTTTAATAGAACAGGTTTCTATAGAAATCTATGTGGAATCAGTGAATTGGTGTAAAAGAAGTGCGCTCTTTCACGCTATAGTAGGACCTCTGCACAGTTCTTTATACCTGGCGCTAACATTGACCTGTAACGCTGAGTTCACACTTGAGTTATTTGGTCAGTTTTGGCCCCGTAACTGCCCAAATAACACAGTAGCGATGACCAGATATGTGCCCCTCACAGTAGTTATGCTCAGATATGTGTCCCTCACAGTAGTTTTGCCTTGATATATTCCCCCTCACAGTAGTTTTTCCCTGATATGTGCCCCCTCATTGTAGTTATGCCCAGATATGTGCCCCCTCACACTAGTTCTGCCCTGATATGTGCCCCCTCACAGTAGTATTGCCCTGATATGTGCCCCGTCACAGTATTATGCCCAGGTATATGCCCCCTCCAAAGAAAGTAAAAAAAACAACAACTGTATATACTCACCTTTTTTCTCGGATGATCTTCCCAGCGGGATATATTTGGAGCTGCATGACTGTGTAGAAGGAGGAGGAGCACAGCTGACTCCCATCCGTCCCGGACCCCAATTCCTGCACAGACCAGCAGTGTGGAGCGCTGACAGGGGGCAGGAACTGTGAAGCAGGGAGTGGATGGCTCTCTGCTTCATCATTACAGGTAACTGTTTCTGCATCCTATGAATGCAGAGACAGCTGCCTGAGAGGGGGACATACATCCCCCGCGTCGGGACTGCAGTACAACCACTGAAATACCCCTTTAACTTTATGTGTTGTCATAAATTAGCAGTCCATTGCCAAGATTAAAAAATACTGCAGCCTCTGACTGGAGTAGTCTTCAACCTTCATTCACACCTGGAAACAGACATAAATGCTAGTGCATTTGCTGGAGCCAATAACCGCCTGCCCCCCCCCCCCCCCCCTTCCCGACCTCAATGTTGAGAGCAGCGTTAAAACGCTTAAAATGATGTAAAAAACATTCATTGTCTGCCCCCTTGGAGAGAAACTAAACTTCAAAGCTCAAAAAATGTCTGCTTTTATATATATATATATATATATATATATATATATACACACACAACACAAAGGTAAAACAGCAGCACTCAACGTTGTAAATCAGGGTGCAATCCTTCCAAAATGGCTGGCCTCGCCGTCACTTAACACAAGGATCGAAAGACAGAAGCAGCACTCCGTGGTAGTGAAATAATGGTGAACATCTTTATTCCCCTTGCAACGTTGCAAGGGGAATAAAGAGGTTCACCATTTTTTTTTACTATTACCTTACATATCTCCAGGTCTGACTAATTTCAGAAATATAACAGTTAAGTATGAATAGTTTTAGCACCGTCTATAAAGAAGCTTTAACTTTAGAAGATTTATTGTATGAGAACTTCTTGATGATATATTTTATATCCGTGAATAAATCCTGTATCATTTACATCTCATACAATGTATGTAGTCAGCAACTTGAGTTAAAACATCTCATTCTTGGAGGCAGTGGGAAGAGATTGCACACTGGCTGTCCATCACGAATGTGTCAGTGAGTTGGTGACAGCAGAGCTGTAAGTAGCCTTTGTTGTGGAAGCATGGAGAGCGACATGCAGAACTGCCAGGAAGAGCTGCCACATTCTCACAGAGCTGAAAGATACAAACTGTCTGCCTGCTTCACTCACTCCCTGTTTATTAGTATCCGCCTGCACTGATCTTCAGGCTGATAGGCAAATGAACAAGAAACAGCTCAGAGACAAGCGACAATGTGCCTTCCCCAAATGCAACATCGCGGAGAGGAGATTCCTAGGGTTATTTACAGTACTGAACAATCAATTGAATTTGCCTTTACTCACCACTGTGAAGCACAAAGTTAAAAAATGCACAACTTTCAGGAAAATCTACCTTTTTGTTTGATAAATATAAATATTTTATTAGTACATAGTCATTGGTTAGCATTATGGTCACCACTAGTGTTGAGTGAATCGAAGACAAATGAATTGACTTCGATCCGAATTTCCGGAAAAATTTTATTCGCTGCGAAGCCAAATTTCCTCGTGTTTCGTGGTAACAAATATATTTTTCCTGAAATGGTGGTAAAAATAAAAAAATACATACGCATCTCATACATTTGCACACAAAGAGGCTGTTGTGGCCATCTGGATTTCAGAAACCGCGTGAAATCTCAGTCATGATGTCACCACCCCCGGCCAGCGTGATGACGTCATCATGTCACCGCGTGAGATTTCGTGCATTGTCTTCAATTAAGATGCCCGGTCTCAATGCAAGCAAATGAATAAGGTGAGTATTTATTTATTTTACCCTGATTAAATTGTAGCCTCAGATGTCGGGATCAGCACTGAACGTGGCATCTGAGGGCTTCAATGACGGGGGCGGCATGATCGTCGTTCCCTGTTATTGCGCCAGCTAAATACAAAGGAATGTCTTTCATTATGAAGTAACTCATCTCAAATTGTATTTCAAATTTTTAATAACTTTGCTCATCTATAGTCACCACACATTGTCCAAGGGTCCAGCCACATGCAACTATTTGGATAAGAACCGGACGGTAAGTGGGGAGTTATCCCCCATATCTGATCAGATTCTCCAATCTTTTTTTTTTTTTGGATAGTATTCCCTTCAGGAAGTTGTCGGTAGACCAGATCTTAGCTCTGGAAGATGATATTCGAGTAGCGGAATTAATGAAAGCTCTAAAATTAACTAAAGATAAAAAGTCTCCGGGAGGGGGCGGGCTCCCATTCAAAGTTTTTAAGGAATATAGTTCAATTCTCCTTGCCGACCTAATGCAGACCCTCATTGAGGCCAAGAAAGTAAAAAAATTGCCTGAATCGATGCAAGAAGCCACTATAGTTTTGATTTTAAAAGATGGGAAAGATCCTTTAAGTCCTGAGTCATATAGACCTATCTCACTGTTAAATACTGATGTCAAGTTATTGGCTAAGATATTGGCAGAGAGGTTAACAAAAGTAATCGGAAGTATTATAGATGATGATCAAACAGGGTTTATATTGGGCCGATTGATTTATACTAATATTAAAAGATTATTTATGCATATAGAAGGAAATAAAGAAAAAAAATGAGAAAAGGGGGTTTCATCATTGGATGCGATTAACGCCTTTGACTCGGTAGTATGGGCATATCTCTGGGAAGTTTTCAGACGCTTTGGTTTTGGAGAGTCATTTATAGAGTAGATACAAGTGATTTATTCAAAGGCTAGAGCGAAGGTGGTGGTGAATGGAGTGGCGTCTCTGCCCTTTGCCCTATATCGGGGCACTAGGCAGGGATGTCCTCTGTTGCCGCTCCTCTTTGCAATTGCAATTGAGCCACTTGCGATTGCTATTAGAGAGAATCAAAGTATCAAGGGGTTTCAATACGGTAATAAACGAGAGAAAATAATGTTATATGCGGACGATGCTCTATTGTTTTTGGCAAATACACACGAGGAGACGGATAAAGTAATGAAGATAGTTGAAGAATTTGGGTATTTTTCAGTGTAAATTGGGGAAAGTCACATTTGATGTTATTAGGGGAGGATAATAGAAATAGTAGTTATTTCGTACACGTGGTTAATGAACAAGATAGTTTTCGGTATTTGGGAATGAATATCACAAGGGATTTGATTAAATACAATGAGTTAAATGTGTATCTTCTTTTAGTTGATTTAAAAAAAAAAAATACAGATTTGGTAAAAAATTGCCATTATCCATGATGGGAAGAATTAATTTGATAAAAATGGTTCTTCTACCTAGGATACTCTATATATTATATTGGCCCCAATTAACTTGCCAGTTAAGATCTTTAATGCCATTGATAGGTTAACAAGGGTGTTCGTGTGGAAAAAGGGAAGTCCTAGGATAAAATTGGAAATTCTTCAGTTTCCTATAGGTGATGGGAGAATGGCTGTCCCAAATTGGTATATTTATTATTTAGTTGCACAGTTGAGTTGGATGATTGAGGGCAAGATATAACCCGTTGTCAGTGGTTATTTAAAAGAGCTAGGATGGAACAATGGAAGTATTAAGATGGTGGAGATATTAGAATCTGGGGTTTTGGGGAATAAGAACATAAATAATCACATTCTTAGATTAATGGAACACGTCTGGAGTGAAGTTAAAAAAAATTATGGATATTAAAGGTTACACAGATTATACTCCTATTTCGCACAATATTAATCTTTGTGAAATACAGAAAATTAAGCACTATATAGATTGGGAAAATAAAGAGATTAGATTACTTTCTTAGCTGTTTGAGGGTAATGTGTTCAAGGATTTTGACTCGTTGAGGAGGAAACAATATAAGATTCCGAATAAGGATTTCTATAACTATTTGCAGTTAAGGGAAGCAATTAATTAATCGCCAATAGATTCCCAGAGATGTGCACAGGCTCCGTTGGAAAAGCTCCAGTCAATGATAGACAATAGTAAAGTAAAAGGCAGTGTTGCTAGAAGATACAAGACACTGTTGAAAATTAAACAAAGTAAAATTACTTTACGCGCTAGGGAAAAATGGAGAAAAGATATCGGTCCGTTAAATGATGAACAGTGGCAAGATGTATTAAAAAATTGCTCGTTGGACTCAATGAGGGCCTCAATTCTACGTTCTACGTTTAGTAGACACAGATGATTGTCCGCATTGCAGTAGTGATCGTGCAGGTCTTTTCTATTTGGTATGGAGGTGTCCGAAATTATTCCGATATTGGATGGGAATGGCGGATAATGTAAAAAAGGTTTTCGCTATAGAGATAGAGAATGACCCAATGGTTTATATATTGGGTGTTATGATACATTTGTCTATCACTCAAATACATAAACTAAATAAAGTTATTATTCCAAGCAAGATTGCTTATATTGAAAAAATGGGGAAAAAAGACCCTCCTACCATGAAGGAATGGAAAGACTCAATTAGAAATCGTATTCAGATGGAGAGAATCATCTATATGGGAAAAAGTTTTTTTAAGCTATGGAATCACTGGTTGAATAAAAATAAGGAATAAGAGGAATAGTTTTTAATTTTTTTTCCTGTCTCTCTCTAGGGTATTTAATGGGTGAGGTTTTTTTTTGGGTGGGGGGTGGTTTTGTGGCTTGTTAAGAAAAATGAAAGAGTGTAACATTCTGTATCTTTGTAATATCAGATATGTTTGTTATTTTAATTTTGTACTCTTTAAATAAAAAATTCATATAATAAAAAAAAATGATTAGAGTCTAAATTAGTGATATTAAAACAAAGGTTATCCTCTGTTTTAGAAAAACTCTTTAAAAATAACTGATCCTTCCATCTTCAAGTAAAAAAAAGAAAGATTAGGACAGCTGTACTATCTTATAGCATTGTCTTCTTGAGATTGATTTTGAGGAAGAGACCATCACTATTGTAAATGTACATCCAGTGACATTGTGTCATCCTGTTATCCTTTTACCTAACACTAACATTTTCCTTTGTGCTGTATATGTGGCCAAAGGTGGAAATCGAAGTCCATAAGCCAGATGAAAAATTTGTTACAGGGCCCTGTATATATAATTTAGATATGTAGTACTGGTATCCCTTTATGTGCACAAAGTGATATCACTACAAATTAATAATTTATACAGATGACCTGGCTAATTCACAAAATGATATCGATCCACAGGGATAATAAACACAGCAAAGTTGCAGTACTTGAATATTAAATACAGTGATGTCACAATACTGAGATAAACACAATAATGTCACAGTATAGGGATGAAAGTACAGCAGTGTCACAGTACAGAGATACATACAGTAATATAGCAATACATAGATAAACGCAGTGATGTAACAATACATAGATAAACACAGTGATGTCATAGTACAGAGATAAACACAGTGATGTCACAATACAGAGATAAACACAGTGATATCACAATACAGAGAAACACAATGATATCACAGTATAGGTATCAAAGTACAGCAGTTTCACAGTACAGGGATAAATGCAGTGATGTCACAATAAATAAACACATTGATGTCACAGTACAGACATAAATAGTTGTAAGTAAACGCAGCACTCACTTGTCTTCTGTAATCCAGACTTTATTCACCAACCTAATGCAACGACCATAATGGTCGAAACGTCGCACTAAGTTGGTGAATAAAGTCTGGCTTACAGAAGATAAATGAGTGCTGCGGTTTCCCTACAACTATTTGCGGATTATTGGGGTGCCTCACACTGGCACCCAACACTGCTGGCACCACCACCACTAAAAAGGTTGTATAGACTTTATCATTGTGCTGCTACACAACTACCTTTTGCAGTACAGACATAAACACAGTAATTAGTGTTGATCGAGCATGCTCGGCTGAACACCAGTTCGGCTTGAGCATCTCGATGCTTGGCACCTGGCGGTACTCGGCCGAGTACCACATGTGCTCAAGCGCAATGCTTGAGTCTCCTCCCTGCATGCTTCTTGGCTGCTATGCAGCTAATAACGTGCAGGGAGGTACTGGAACGCACTGTAATGCCGTAGCCATGCTGGCTACTGGCATTACAGTGATTGGCTGGCCGGAACACGTCATCGGGTGCTATATAGCACCTAATGACACGTGTTCGGCTCAGTATTAGTCAGGGAGAACTGAGCATAGGAAGGGACAGACAGTGTAGGGAGTGTTATTGGAAAATTTTTATTACAAAAACTTTTTAGAGACCCAAAAGTCCTTTTAAGGGCTATTGTGTGTGACAGCAGCAATATATGTTTGTAGCGCAACCTGCGCTAAATTGCTCAGTCTTAAGGAGAGCTGTGCATAGGAAGGGACAGACAGTGTAGGGAGCATTATTGGAACATTATTATTAGAAAAACTTTTCAGAGACCCAAAAGTCCTTTTAAGGACTATTGTGTGTGACAGCAGCAATATATATTTTTAACGCATCCTGCGCTAAATAGCGTCTGATAGGCCGATGTGGATAGTTAAATCCGCGACACATCTCCTGTTTAAAGTGTGCGCATGCCTAAAATATCAGTGACATCCAGTGTACTTTTTCCGTAGACGGTGTCCGCTGTGGACAGTTAAATTATCCGCACCACATCTCCTGTGTAAAGTGTGCACATCCCTAAAATATCAGTGACGTCCAGTGTACTTTTTCCGTAGACGGTGTCCGCTGCGAACAGTTAAATTATCCACACCACATCTCCTGTGTAGGGATGAGCGAACCCGAACTAGATAGATTGGGTTCGTACCGAATTTTGGGGTGTTCGGAACACGGACCTGGACCCGAACATTTTCAAAAAAGTTCGAGTTCGGGTCCGTTGTTCGGCGATTTCTTCTCGCTTTCTGAAGGGCTGCACAGCAGCCAATCAGCTAGCATTTTACTTCTTGCCCTAAGAAGCCATCACAGCCATGCCTACTAATGGCATGGCTGTGATTGGCCAAGTGCAGCATGTGACCCATCCTCTATTTAAGCTGGAGTCACGTAGCGCCGCACATCACTCTACTCTGATTAGTGTAGGGAGAGGACGCAGCTTCTGTGAGGGCAAGATTAGGCAGGGAAAAGTACATAAACACCTAATGAAGTGATCGATCTACAGCTGTGAATCATTCAACTTCTGCTAGTTGATTGCTCACTGGTTTTTAGGCTGCACAGAGCGTTTTTCTGTCACTTTGATCGGCGGCCATTTTGTGTCTTGTGGTGCACCAGCACAAGCTGCCACCAAGTCCATCAATACTAGTTTTTTTTTTTGCTATATCCTACATCAGGGGCTTGGCTGTGCTTATTGTCACCCCTAGAAACTCAGGATAGAAATTTCTATATTTTATTAAGGGGTTATACCCCTAAATCTGGTGTTCCAGCTGTGGCTAGCCAAGTGTACTACTGTATGCTGTCTGGAAAAGGATAGATTTTTTTCTGTGGTGAAATTCAATTGCCAAAATAGCAATCCCCTAAATCTGGTGTCCCAGCAGTGGCTGGCAAAGTTTAATAGTGGCTGGCAAAGGATATATTTTGTTCTGGGGTGAAATTCAATAGCCAAAATAGCAATACCGTAAATCTGGTGTCCCAGCAGTGGCTGGACAAGTTTTATAGTGTCCGGCAAAGAATAGATAATTTTCTGGGGTAAAATTCAATTGCCAAAATAGTAATACCGTAAATCTGGTATTCCAGCTGTGACTGGACAAGTTTCATAGTGTCCGTCACAGGATAGATTTTGTTCTGGGGTGAAATTTAATTGCCAAAATAGCAATACCCTGAATCTGGTGTTCCAGCTGTGACTGGACAATTTCCCTTGTGTCTGTCAAAGGATATATTATTTTCTGGTGTGAAAGTCAGTAGCAAAAATAGAAATACAGTAAATCCGGTGTTCCTGCTGCTGCAGGCATAGTTTAAATCTGTCCGTAAAAGGGTATATTTTTTTTTTGGGGTGAAATTTAATTTGCAAAATAGCAATACCCTGAATCTGGTGTTTCAGCTGTGACTGAACAATCTCCCTAGTGTCCGTCAAAGGATATATTATTTTCTGGGGTGAAATACAGTTGCAAAAATAGAAATACAGTAAATCTGGTGTTCCAGCTGTGGCTGGCCAAGTTTAATAGTGTCCGGCAAAGGATATATTTTTTTCTGGGGTGAAATTCAATTGCCAAAATAGCAATACCGTAAATCTGGTGCCCCAGCAGCGGCTGGCCAAGTTTAATAGTGTCCGTCAAAGGATAGATTTTGTTCTGGGGTGAAATTCACTTGCCAATATAGCAATACCCTGAATCTGGTGTTCCAGCTGTTGCAGGCCAAGTGTTAATCTGTCCGTAAAAGGGTATATTACACTCAGCATGCATCTCCAAGTATATTTCTCTCCGTAAAAGGGTATATTACAAAAAGTGTTACATTACAATTGCTGAAAGCATAATCCTGTAAATCTGCACGCACTATTGTGCATCTCATAGTGTATTTCTGTCCGTAAAAAGGTATATTACACTCAAGGTGTATATACAAGTGCTGAGAGGGTCATCATTTAAGCCCAATGTTAAAGACTTGAATCTTTTGAGCTACCATCAAGAGACATATCAGAAGCTCACAAGATTCAAAGAGATGAACCCGGGAGCTAACGAGCTTCAAGAGATGAACCCGGAATCTCATGGGCTGTAGAGACAACCTCAATAACTTCACACGCTACCGTGCATTGGACATCCAAGTGTATTTCTGTCCGTTAAAGGTTATATTAACCAAAGTGTTAAAATACAATTACTGAAGGCATAATCCTACATATTTTTTCACACGCTACTGTGCATCTCCAATTGTAAATCTGTCCATAAAAGATTACCTTTCATCCAGGGCCTAAATACTAGGTCTACAATTGATAGTCCCCTAAATCAGTGGTTACTGCTGTGCCTGGATTAGTGTAATACGGTACATAAATAAATAGACAGATAGAGTTAGGTGCCTGTAAAAAAAGGCCTTCATTTGAAATCAATACATTGGGCCAAATATTTTTTTTCTTATTTTGGTGCTTGGTGAACGGTAACAATGACGAAAACATCTAGTAAGGGACGCGGACGTGGTCGTGGTGGTGTTAGTGGACCCTCTGGTGCTTGGAGAGGACGTGGCCATTCTGCCACAGCCACATGTCCTAGTGAACCAACTATCTCATGTTCCAGTACCCGCCAGAATTTACAGCGATATTTGGTGGGGCCCAATGCCGTTCTAAGGATGGTAAGGCCTAAACAAGTACAGGCGCTAGACAATTGGCTGGTGGATCCAGCACGTTCACAACATTATCTCCCACCCAGTCTTCTGCAGAAAGAGCACAGGTGGCGCCTGAAAACCAAGCCCATCAGTCTGTCACATCACCCCCATGCATATCAGGGAAACTGTCTGAGCCTCAAGTTATGCAGCAGTCTCTTATGCTGTTTGAAGACTTTGCTGGCAGGGTTTCCCAAGGGAATCCACCTAGCCCTTCCCCAGTGGTGGAAGACATAGAATGCACTGATGCACAACCACTTATGTTTCCTGATGATGAGGACATGGGAAAAACAAGGAACTCACTCAGGCTCCCCCTGCTCCCTCTTCTGCTGCTGCCTCGGCCTCTTCCTCCGCTTCGGGAGGAATGTTGGCATCTGCCGCCCACCAAACAGAGGATGGGCCACCAACACCACCACCTGCGTCACCAAGCATCTCCACCATGTCACACGGCAGCGTTCAGCTCTCCATCTCACAAACCTTGGAGAGAAAGCGTAAATTCCCACCTAGCCACCCTCGAGCCCTGGGCCTGAATGCCAGCATTCCTAAACTACTGGCCTTTGAAATGCTGTCATTCAGGCTGGTGGACACAGACAGCTTTAAACAGCTGATGGCGATGGCTGTCCCACAGTATGTTGTTCCCAGCCGCCACTACTTCTCCAAGACAGCCGTGCCTTCCCTGCACAACCAAGTATCCGATAAAATCAAGTGTGCACTGCGCAACGCCATCTGTGGCAAGGTCCACCTAACCACAGATACGTGGACCAGTAAGCACGGTCAGGGACGCTATATCTCCCTAACTGTACACTGGGTAAATGTAGTGGTGGCTGGGACCCAGGCGGAGAGTTCTTTGGCGCACGTCCCTCCGCCGCCAAGGATCGCAGGGCATCATTCTTTGCCTCCTGTAGACTTCTACTCGGCTTCCTCCACCTCTTCTTCCACCTGCTCATCCAGTCAGCCACACACCTTCACCACCAACTTCAGCACAGCCCGGGGTAAACATCAGCAGGCCGTTCTGAAACTCATATTTTTGGGTGACAGGCCCCACACTGCGCAGGTGGTGTGCGATAATAGGCGAAATCTCGTCGCAGCTCTGGGACTAGCCGGTTTGATGCACATCCCTTGCCTGGCGCATGTGCTGAATTTGGTGGTGCAGAAGTTCATTCACAACTACCCCGACATGTCAGAGCTGCTGCATAAAGTGTGGGACGTCTGTGCGCGCTTCCGGCGTTCACATCCTGCCGCTGCTCGCCTGTCTGCGCTACAGCGTAAGTTCAGCCTTCCCGCTCACCGCCTCATATGCGACGTGCCCACCAGGTGTAACTCCACCTTGCACATGCTGGAGAGGCTGTGCGAGCAGCAGCAGGCCATAGTGGAGTTTCAGCTGCAGCACGCACGGGTCAGTCGCACTGCGGAACAGCACCACTTCACCAGCAATGACTGGGCCTCCATGCAAAACCTGTGTGCCCTGTTGCGTCGTTTCAAGTACTCCACCAACATGGCCAGTGGCGGTGACGCCGTTATCAGCGTTACAATACCACTTCTATGTCTCCTTGAGAAAACACTTAGGGCGATGATGGAAGAGGAGGTGGCCCAGGAGGAGGAGGATGAGGGGTCATTTTTAGCACTTTCAGGCCAGTCTGTTTGAAGTGCCTCGGAGGGAGGTTTTTTGCAACAGCAGAAGCCAGGTACAAATGTGGCCAGCCAGGGCCCACTACTGGAGGACGAGGAGGATGAGGATGAGGAGGAGGTGGAGAAGGATGAGGATGAAGCAGGTTCACAGCGGGGTGGCACCAAACACAGCTCAGGCCCATCACTGGTGCATGGCTGGGGGGATACGGAGGACGATGACGATACGCCTCCCACAGAGGACAGCTTGCCCTTACCTCTGGGGAGCCTGGCACACATGAGCAACTACATGCTGCAGTGCCTGCGCAACGACAGCAGAGTTGCCCACATTTTAACGTGTGCGGACTACTGGGTTGCCACCCTGCTGGATCCCCGGTACAAAGACAATGTGCCCACCTTACTTCCTGCACTGGAGCGTGATAGGAAGGTGCGCGAGTACAAGCGCACGCTGGTAGACGTGCTCCTGAGAGCATTCCCAAATGTCACAGGGGAACAAGTGGAAGCCCAAGGCGAAGGCAGAGGAGGAACAAGAGGTCGCCTACACAGCTGTGTCACGGCCAGCTCCTCTGAGGGCAGGGTTAGCATGGCAGAAATGTGGAAAAGATTTGTCACCACGCCACAGCTAACTGCACCACCACCTGATACGGAATGTGTTAGCAGGAGGCAGCATTTCACTAACATGGTTGAACAGTACGTGTGCACACCCCTCCACGTACTGACTGATGGTTCAGCCCCATTCAACTTCTGGGTCTCCAAATTTTCCACGTGGCCAGAGCTAGCCTTTTATGCCTTGGAGGTGCTGGCCTGCCCGGCGGACAGAGTTATGTCTGAACGTGTATTTAGCACGGAAGGTGGCGTCATTACTGGCAAACACAGCCGCCTGTCCACAGCCAACGTGGACAAGCTGACGTTCATAAAAATGAACCAGGCATGGATCCCACAGGACCTGTCCATCCCTTGTACAGAATAGACATTTATAACTGCCTCCCCCTCAACCATATATTCTTGTACTCCAGGGCACTTCTTTATTGAATCCTCTTTTTTTAATTTTACCATTATATTGCGGTGCAACCAAAAGTTGAATGAACCTCTCCTCCGTCTAGGTGCCAGGGGCCTAATTATCTGAAAGTGGCCTGTTCCAGTGGTGGGTGACATGAAGCCTGATTCTCTGCTATGCGACCTCTGTCCTCTGTCTGGGTGCCGTGAGCTAAATATCTGGAAGTGGCCTTCTCTATTGCTGGGTGACATGAAGCCTGATTCTCTGCTATGCGACCTCTCTCCTCCGTCTGGGTGCCAGGGGCCCAATTATCGAAAAGTGGCCTTCCCCATTGGTGGGTGACATGACGCCTGATTCTCTGCTATGCGACCTCTGTCCTCTGTCTGGGTGCTGGGGCCTAAATAAATGAAAGTGGCCTTCTCCATTGGTGGGTGACTTGAAGCCTGATTCTCTGCTATGGGACCTCTCTCCAATTGATATTGCTTAATTTGTATTTATTTTATTTTATTTGAATTCATTTCCCTATCCACATTTGAGAGTGACATTACCAGGGCCACATCTGAGGAGTAACGCGTGCGTTTAAAAAGTTTATCTGTGACATACAGTGTACTTTTTTAAAAGATGGTGTCCGCTTCTGAGAGTGACATTATCTGGGGTACATTTAAAGTGTAACGTGTGTGTTTAAAAAATGTATCTGTGACTTACAGTGTACTTTTTCAATAGACGGTGTCCACTTCTGAGAGTGACATTACCACAGGGCCACATCTAAAGTGTAACGTGTGCATTAAAATTTTTTATCTGTGACATACAGTGTACTTTTTCAATAGACGGTGTCCGCTTCTGACAGTGACATTACCAGGGCAGTGGGGTGGCAAAAGGGAGAAGGCGGGCCACACCAAACAGGGCCATAACTGTTCCACGGAGCACTCCCCTGCGGAAATCTCCCTTGCCAAGGGGTAGATGTTCCACAGTATTGCGCTTTTTTAAGGAAAGTGCGGTCGACAAAAAAATAGTAGTTTGCAACCTGTGCCATACCAAAATGAGCCGGGCTGTGAACACTAGCAATCTCACCACCACCAGCATGATCCGCCACATGGCATCCAAGCACCCTAATAAGAGGGATGAAAGCCTGGGTCCACAATCTGTGTCTGCGGGTCACACCCCTGCCTCCTCTTCCCCTATGTTACATGATGCTGGCCAATCCCCTGACGAAGACCCAGGCCCGGATGCTTCCCGCTCTGCACCTGGACCTTTGCAAGCACCATCAGCAACCACATCCACTTCCCTGTCCCCCCAGCACAGCATCCAAATGTCCTTACCCCAGGTATTTGAACGCAATCGCAAATACCCAGCCACCCACATGCCATAGCACTAAATGTGCAGCTTTCCAAATTACTGGCCCTGGAAATGTTACCATTTAGGCTTGTCGACACTGAGGTCTTCCGCAGCCTGATGTTGGCGGCCGTCCCGCGTCACGCAATCCCCTGCCGCCACTATTTTTCATGTTGCCTTACACCAACATCTGTCCCATAACATCAGTCGTGCCCTGACCAACGCAGTTAAAGGATTTAATAGGGCACTCATTCCAATCACAGGGCCTCTTAAGAGTCCTGTATTGTTATTTATCATCGCTACCTCCCCGAGTCGGGAGTTGGGTAATTGGCGTGCCTGCTGCCTTCCTTGGATGTGGTAGCCATTTCTCAGGCTCCCTCTCCGGAATCAAACTCTGATTCCCCGTTACCCGTGGTCACCATGGTACCATTGAAAGTTGATAGGGTAGACATCCAAATGGATCGTCGACATCACGGGGACGTGCAATCAGCCAGAAGTTATCTAGAGTCAACAAAGTGGCAGCAGGCCCTTGCTCATAATGTCTCGATGGTCAGCTCACCTGCAGGACCTCGCATATAATGTTTTAAAGGGTAAGCACACCTGCAGGCCCTCACATATAATGTTTTAGAAGGACAGCTCACCTGCAGGCCCTCAACTACAATCTTTTACAGGGTCAGCTCACCTGCAGGCCCTCGCATATAATGTTTTAGAAGGTCAGCTCACCTGCAGGCCCTCACCTACAATCTTTTACAGGGTCAGCTAACCTGCAGGCCCTCGCATAAAAGGTTTTAGAAGGTCAGCTCACCTGCAGGCCCTAAACTACAACCTTTTAAAGGGTCAGCTCAATAGCAGGCCCTCAACCATAATTTTTTCGATGGTCAGCTCAGCAGCAGGCCCTCAACCATAATGTTTTTTATAGGGTCAGCTCAGCAGCAGGCCCTCAACCATAATTTTTTCGATGGTCAGCTAAGCAGCAGGCACTCTCCCATAATTTTTTAAATGGTCAGCTTAGCAGCAGGCCCTCAACCATAATGTTTCAGATAGTCAGCTCAGCAGCAGGCCCTCGCCCCTAATGTTTAAGATGGTCAGATCAGCAGGCCCTTGCTCCAAATGTTTTTGAGGGTCACCAGCAGGCCATCAATCATAATTTTTCAAGGGTGTGTATAATGCCCTCCTTTATGTGTAACAATGGGTGTATTGGACTGCCGATTCCTTGTAATTTTTGGCAGCTCTTTCACTTAGTGCATAGGCTTTATGAGTGTAGGAGTTCCACTACATGAACGAATGTACCACAATGTGAATGAGGCCCTCCTTTATGGTGATATACAGGTTGTATCGGAGTGCCTCTTGCTTGTAATTTTTGGCAGCACTTGAACTTTATATACAAGTAAATTTACAGAAAAGAATGTTTCCTAACAATTTTTTCTCTAAAATCAATTTAATCTTTGGTTTTGTGCATATTATTGTCAGTCTGTAAAAGTGGCGTACTACTCAGACAACATGGTTCCCAGCAGCAACTGGGAGTCCAAGATGCATGCAGGCATCCTCTCCATGCTGTTCCCGAACCATTTCAGTGGTGTTTCCATGAATTTCGGAACTTTTCCTATGAACCAGGCACCCTCCCCTCTTCAGGGCAGGGGGTGCATGGTTTAATGCTTGGGTTCTCCCATTGACTTCTATTATGCTCGGGTGCTCCGTTATACTCGGCCCGAGCACCTGAGCGATTGGGTGCTCGATGAACACTAACAGTGATGTCAAAATACAGACATAAACACAGTGATGTCACAATACAGAGAAACACAATGATATCACAGTATAGGTATAAAAGTACAGCAGTGTCACAGTACAAGGATAAATACAGTGATGCCACAATACATAAACACAGTGATGTCATAGTATAGGTATGAAAGCAAAGAAATATCACATTACAGAGATAAATACAGTGACGTTACAATACAGAGATATGCAGAGATGTCACAATACACAGATATAAAGCAATGTTACAGTAGAGGGGTTATACACACACTGTTGTCACAGCACAAATAGAACAAACATGGTTACACATATGTCCTTGCTTACCTTTCCTCTTGGTTTGAGAGGTCCCGAGAACAGCTGTAAAAAGCTGTTCATCTTGTGGTGCTTACTGTATCTTGGAATGTCTTGAAACTAGAGGAAAGGTAAGGATTAGAATTCATATAAATGTTACTTTACTGGTATAATAAAGGCAGTGATATCACAAAACAGGGGAAATACACACAGTGGGGTTATGGGGGTGCAAAGGTAGCAGTAAGGGGGTCCAAAGACCCGTCTGCCTCATAGGACCAAACCAAGTTTTCTGGATAAGTTTTACATTGGGATCCAGTAGCTTTGATTTCCAAATAATCCATCCATGTCGGCAGCCAATCAAGCAGCCAATCACCCGATTAATGAACGTTTGACAAAAAGGGCCCAATTATTGGCAGCACATTCTAAGACGTGCTACCGATACTGAATAGAACAGAATGAGGAAGGAATTAATCGTTTCTCCGCATTCAGTTTGCATCAGCCTGTGTAATAGGGCCAGTGCAAATGAGCTCCGATGGCTGTCTTCTCATCTGTCGGTGCTTGCACTGCCCGTACATCTGGCAGCCTAATTTTGACTTATGGATGTACAGTGGTATCTCAAGATACAATGGACTCAGGATGTTTTTAACATACAATGGTCTTTTCTGACCCATCGTAAGTTGAAACTAGACTCAACATACAATGTCTCAGACTCAGATCCAACCAATCATGGTCATTTCTCTAGTAAATTAACTGTATTAGATGCTAGTTAGTAGCTATTTCAACCGCAGCGGTCTGCAAGGGGTCCTTTTAAGATGAAACCCCATGCGTTGGTTCTGAAGCAGACAAATGGGGTGAACAATTGAGGGATTTGAAGAAATATTTGAGTCCAGACATTGTGATGAAGTTCAATGGCAGCGCTACTTTGCATAAATGTTTCTCCAAACAGTTTACAAACTTTATCTTGGTTCCAGCAGGCTTTAGCATTAACTCTGGCAGGCAAACAATGTCAATTCTGCTACATTGGTTTCTCTTTGGCTCTGCTGTACTAACAGACTTAAATGAAACCTCTGCTTCTGCAGGATGCTGCAACTTCCCTCTGTAGTCTGACTCTGGATTATGCCAGGGAATAAGTTAGAATCCTGGCAGCTCCAACATGGAGTCTCAACCAGAACACACTAGAACTCCCTACCTCCTTCTGGTAGCAAAGAGGACTGGCCCACTTCTGACCAAGAAAGGAGGGGACAATGGAATGGTGAGTATAGCTCTGCCATAGTTGCTGCCACCTGCTGGTGAACCAGGCACATTACATGAACAATTTCATAATATTATTATAAATGTACAGCATCTAGGGATCTGGAAATAAATGCATAAGATAACATTATATTAGCATTCACAGATAGAAGCAGGGAGTAGGAGTGGTAATGCCACTCGGGAGTGTTACACTATTCCTGAGTGTTATATCTAAGGGATTGTTTTTGCTGTGTTAGTTATCTGCTTAATTTTTTTAAATCTTAATTTTCTCTCATCTTGGATGACATTTTGGGGCTTTGGAACCAATTACTTAACTTACAATGGTTTCCACATACAATGGTCGTTCTGGAACCAATTAATATTGTAACTTGAGGGAGCACTGTATATTGTTGCAAAAAATAAAGATAAGAAACTTTACACAATAAACTACCACTGTAAAATCCAGCCAATGTTTTCCTTCTCAACAACAAGATAATATATTATCATTATTGTGCTTTTAGTTTGTCCTTTCTGCAAAAGGCAGCAACACTGTACAAAATACATCAACATGATACCGCTCTTTAGACTTGAAGGTCTGGAACGTAATTGACTTCACCTACACATTATTCTGGAGACAGATTAGCTCAGGATCTCATAAACACCCATTAAGGGTGAATGATAGTATTGATAGTTTGACACCTTTCTTGCTTTCCCTGTACTGCCGGTGACATTTTCCAGTCTAGATATACATAATAAGCAAATAAAGGACACATTTTAAGGTCAAGAACAGCTGCAGTACAATAGGTGTCAAACTTAGTATTACTTATCTTCGTCCTAACATTCTAGATTTGAAGGCAAGTGTTATTTGGCACCGGCCTGTCAATCATTAACTACAAATCAGTTTCGGTATTCCTATTTTAGGCTGAAACAAGAGACAGATTTACTAGCTCCCATTCAAAATATTCATGCAGCTGAAAATGCTGATTTGTACATCTCTATCATACCCCCATATTTTAAGATTAGGTGGAATGCTGACACTATGGCACTTTGCTGAATCTTGCATTAAATGATGTAGGGGGACAATTAGGCTATATTCACACAACTCTCTTGGCCATTCTGTATCCATGTGTGCATCCATTTTTGGTCCGTTTCTCCATTTTTAATGGCTGTTTTGCATCTATTGTTCATGTCCGTTAAAAATGGCAATAAAAATCGGATGAGTTTCATTGGTTTAATTTTATTAAGCATTCCAACCCCTGCAGTGCTCTCAGTACACTGCTAGTGCCACAGAATCTATAATGCCCCCTGTAGTGCCACCAGTTTCTATAATGCCCAGATAGTAGTCCAAATATACATAAGGCCACCACAGTGCCACACTGTATATAAAAAGGTCCCCAATAATGCCCCTAGTATGAATAATCCCCCCCCCCAAAGCGGTACCAATCTTGAGACCCCAAGATAAGGCCCCAGAGTTGGGGCCTGCAGCTGTTTGACATTGTTGGCATATCCTACGATATTCCATGAATGTCTGGGATGAGAATACCCCTTTAATTTAAAGTGTACCCACGTTCCCTGTCTTCTGTTTACTTAACTGTGGAGACACGCTCCACGCTGACTGCCGCTGCCCTCACTGCCTCTATTTCTCTATAGATATATATATAAATATATCAATAATGAAAAAATGGGCGGCACACCAAAAGATAAAATAAGAAAAATGTATTCACCCATGTGGAATCGCGAAGTTTCGGCTCCAAACTGAGCCTTTCTCAAGCTCATAATATATATATATATATATATATATATATATAAATTTATATATATAGAGAGAGAGAGAAAGAGAGGGAGAGAGGCAGAGAGGGCAGCAGCAGTCAGCGTGGAGCGTGTCTCCACAGTTAAGTAAGCAGAAGACAGGGAACGTTGCTAAGGCACAAAATGGGCCACTTTAGAGTTATTTTTCTAATTAAATAAAATATATAACAAAAATGTCAGTGTCGCTGCCCCTACACATTACAAAAAAGAATGAGAGTTACACTTTAAACCATAGGTCTTTTTATGACAAAAGATTTCACTATGGGACATCAGTGTATTTTTTATTTTTATTTAACTTACTGTATAAATATTATTTGTAGGCCTTTGGAACCAACTATGTTTCTCCAAACTGGACTCACAAGACAAAACCTGCTGAGCTGACATTTCTTTTTAAAAAGTCAAGAAGACGGTAAGAAATCTACGCTACTTCTGTAAAAACCCTTTAGTAGAGTTGACATTTTTGTCAGTTGAACAAAAATTGCTCTCCACATCAAATAATATCAAAAGCAACCAATTCCAAAAAAAGTATGCCTACAGCCCATCATTTCAGGTACATTTGATAGTTAAAGGATAAGAAACACAAGTTAGAAAAAAAAATTAAGGATTCATCTTTAAACTTAAGGCAGATGCGCAGCCAGAGAAATCAATCACATTGTGATGTGAAAATATTTGTTCCTTCCTGACACTCCTGGTGTAAATTATTAATAGCACCCCGCTGAATTAAGGACAATGCAATAAAACAAGTTAATGCATGTTATGATGATAGCAGCGAATGCTATGTGGGAGGACTGCAGTAATAAAGATGATAGAGATGACAGTCTGGATACCCCAGATCGTATGATAAGACGCAACTCTACAGATTTATCTTCTTGCTGAAGATAAATGAAAGCACCAAAGCTAGTAATTAATTTCCTCTCTGCTGTGTATTAATAAAAGAAGCAATGCATGTCTTACAAATTAACTCCTATCTTAGGCATACTGTCCAAATTTTCATGTGACCCAAAAAGCACACTAAATATTTCTGTAGATATTTTTTATTTGATTATACAGCATTCCCTAAAGCAAGCTGTGAAAGCTATTCAGATACATAATAATAATAATAATACTATATACAATAATACTATATAATAATATAATACTCTTAATTTAGACAGTGCCAACATATTCTGCAGAACTTTATAATTCAGGGGATACATGTACAAAATTCTGCATTACACAGTTTTTTAAATGTTTGTTCCAAAAACAGCGACTTCAACCTGTCCAGAGGTTGAGGGTGCTATTGCATCCCCATACACTTAAATAGAGACAATCTTCAATACACAAATGAAGAACAGAAGCAGCCATGTTTTCTACCCTGGTCAACCCTCTCAATCTACAAAGAAATGGGGTGACACAAGAAGACACAGAGGAGGTATTACAATACTTAGATATTGAAGGCCAATCCTCAGGATAGGTCATCAATATCAGATTGGAGAGGGTCTGACACTCAACACCCCCATCAACCAGGTGGCTCTGTCAACAGTATAGTTTCTGGCTCTGCTGATCGTGGGGGTGCAGAGTATCAATCTGATATAAATGACGTATCACGAGGATAGGCCATCAATATCTTAGTGCAAGAAACCTTGTAAATGTGGCAGACCGCCATAATAAATATATTTTTTGGGCATGCTTAAAGGGAATGTGTCCTCAGAAAAAGTTGTATTGTATAAATTAGTTTTTTTTTGTCTAACATATTTTAAATCCTTTTTGATATTTTAAATTTTCCATATTAATATCTATATTTAAACAAAAACCATAAACGCCTGCAGTTTTTTTACACTGGCCACTAAGCCTAATAATAGTCACAACTTCTTGGACTATACAGAACACTTTACTGCAGTTATCTCCTTATCATTACAGGCAGGTTTAGAATGACAGATATCACCTCTGTGTATAGATAACTATCACAATTGCTCCCGTGACAGGTGACAGGAGATCAAAGAGACTGGTGACACATTTGTGTCTGTGTTGTTTTGGTAATGAGCACACCCCTTGCAGGTGTTGTTGGTATGGTCATTTAACCTCCCCTATTTATTACTGTTTAACCCTTCTGGGGGTGCGGACTCTGGGGGTGCGGGTTCTGGACTCTGGGCTAGCTGGCTGTTGGATCTCGGCTGAGCTCCTGGCACTGCCTTTGCTCCAAGTGAAATTAAGTGTAATCTTCCCTATTTGTATTTTGTTTGTTGTATTTCCCTGTCTTTTGTATCTAGGCCTGAGGAAGACTCCTGGTCATCCTTCTGGAGGAGGAATAGGTTGTTTCAAGTCCTGTTACTATACCAGGGCCCTACAGGGTGTGTTAGGGCTCTAGGTTCCTGTGTATGAACGTTCCTACCATCGAGGTCCGTTCATACTGATAGTTAGTCAGGACTTGGATGAGGGTTGTTCTAGGAGGTGACCGTCTCCTTTACCCTAGTTTCCAGGCCTAGTTCCTGTCCCCTTTCCTCCTGTGCTCAGTGTGGAGTTCCCCACCCACACCGCATCATCTGTGACATTAACACAGGATCCCCTATTCACAATAGGTGATTGTCACATTTCATCTATTCTTTCCTTGTATAATGACCTCTGCACAGGTCACGGAGCATGCCTAGAAAACCTTCCTATAGAAGTCACTGAGGTCCCCTCCTTACCACTGTGTGTATGCCTATGGGGCTGCCGTAAAGCAATTTTCTTAATGCTTTCTAAATGCTGTTATGAGCAGCTCGGACAGATCAAATAAATAGATAGAAAATCACCTGAGAAGTGAATATTACTCTTCTGGTACTGTAGGACAGCTGCCTTGGAGTTTCAGACAGCTGGACAATGTCTCAGATATTGTTATGGGTTAATTGGTCTATTCTACGACGTGTGAGACTTTCCCGGCCAGCATTTAGTGGAAATGAGCTAAATACTTCAACCTGTGTTTCCATGTTATGTCTACCAAGCATCGTAGTACATTTCCGACATTATCCAAGCTTGAAGCGAGTGTACATACGTTTTTGTTCTACAAATGGTTTAAGTAGTATTATAGAGAACTGTCTAACATAGGTGAAACAGTGCAAACGTTTGCATAATACCTAATACATGTACAAAGTACTATATAGCTGTAATGACCTACTCTAAACTACTGTATATAAAGGGTATGAATTTTAAGGAGTTGGCCCATAAAAAATATTCTACATTTTTCATTCCAGCACGAGGATCTGAATATTTTTGTAATTACAAAGTTGGTATAGCCAATTCATTAAAATGTATCTGCATAGCGCCACCTGCTCTTTGTTCTTTTCTCTATTTCACCATCCACCTTGGTAACATCGCTGAGGTGGACACACGTGCTCAGTTCTATGCTTCAATCGGCACCAGCCAAATCTACTGTTAGAAGCTATGAGTAACCGGGAGAGAGCTAAAGCAGAAAGGACATGTCCCTGAGCTGCCAGATTGAAATAAATGGGAGCAATGAATGGGGAGGTCCTAGGCTCGTTCTACCTTTATTAGAATGAGATAGTCATGTACTATATAATGTCTAATTTTATTTTTTCCATTAATTATGGGACAACTCCTTTAATGGCTTTCTGTTAAACCCAACCTAGTGTAGCCTTACCAAATCTTATGTGAAGATTCAGGAGGATGCAGTTAAAGTGGTTGTTCGAGATAATAAAAAATCTTAAGCCCTGCATTAGCCTAGAGCAGTGGTAGAGAACCTATGGCACGGGTAACAGATGTGGCACTTAGAGCCCTCTCTGTGGGCACCCGCATCCTGGAAAAAGTCCATGGCGTACCAATATGCCTTAGAAGTTTCCTGCCAGTCATCAGCACAGGGTGCACTATGAACAGCACAGGCAACACAATAAATGCAGACAGACATAAAGTACATGGAAGATACACTATATTGGTATTCAGGTTAAATTGTTGTGTTGACACTTTGCAATAAATAAGTGGGTTTTGGGTTGCAGTTTGGGCACTCGGTCTGTAAAAGGTTCGACATCACTGGTCTAGAGTAAATATTAATGCTATAAATACCCCCTTCTCCAGCTGGGCTGGTCTGATCCTCCTGTTAATTCTCATTTACAGACTGAAGCAATGACATGCAGCACATGACAGCTACAGCCAATCATTGTCCTCAGCAGTCTAAGGGCTGATTAACATAACCGTGCTCAGTCCGAGAGACACGCCCCGTTTAATTTATGATACAGTCCATTACTATTTTATCGCAGGTTTATTGTACTGTACTGGCATCATGTGAGCGCACTGAAATAGTCTCATTATCTGATAGAAATTGACCGTATCATTGACACACGGCCCGTGTTTCGCAGACCGAAAGCAGTGAATGTGAATCAGAACTTAGGATAGTGATTTGTTGTAGTAATCACATGCTCTAAACCTGCATGTCCATCTGCACATCACCAACACTGACATGTACAGTGAATTGCAAGTGTACAGCACATGACCGCTGCAGCCAATCACTGTCCGTGGTGTTAGACTGCTAAGGACAGTGATTCACTGCACAAGTCATGTGGACAACCCCTTAAAGGTCATTAACTACCTTTAGGCTTATGATCCTAGAGGCAGCCATCTTGCGGCTATCAGTTCACTAGAACCACTGAACATTTCATAAGAGAGTAATCTCCAGTGTTCGCCGAACATGAAAACACCAAATAAAGCTAAAATGATTACTTAATTAAACAAGTACCAGCCAAAAACATAATCTTAGACAAACAGGTAGGAGACAGTGGCAGATGTAGAACCACTGGGTCAAGAGACCAGTTTGACTTAGGGCCAAACCCTAAGGGCATTGTTTTAGTGCTCCCCTGGTTTTCACCCTTTAACCCCTATATAGGGATCTGGTCTTTGTCACAAGGTAGCGACTGGACTGCCACCTCCTGGGATGGTCCCAGTACACTTGGCAGAAACCTGCAAGGAAACAGACGCTGGTGCATAACACTAGAGGCAAGTAACAAAACCAGGAGCCCAGGCAAACAAACAGGAACCCAAAAACATGCAACATTGGACACTTTTCAGACACAGACCAAGTAACAGGAACTTAGACGAGCCAAATCGTCAGGAACCCATGCGGAACTAGATATAAGGAGCATGGCACTCCCTGACAGATAGGACAAACTCAGAGACATACAGACACAGCCAGGACTCCATGCGGATATGGATACAGGGAGCATGGCCAACACAGGCAGATCAGTACATGCAGACATCATAGACCCCATGTGGAACTAGGTGCATGGCAGTCACAAATGAACATACCAAACAGGAAGACATAGTAACATGCCTGGACCCCATGCAGGACTGGGTGCATGGCAATTACAGAAGGAAATACAAACATGAAGAAATGGTAACATGCCTGGACCCCATGGAACCGTACATAGACACAGGGAACACACAGGGTACAGTTCACACTATAGAAGACTGAAGTCAGCACGCACCACACAAACTACAAGCATATATGGGAAGGTAAACCACAGCCTGTACACAACACCCAAGCAACCAGCATACACAAGAAGTGTACAGGCAACCAGCCTACACAACAGCACAGTGTCAAATTAAACTTCACTGCGATACATTCCAGACACAGGGAGTGCACAAATTCACAGTTTCGGCTAATGGCCCGCAGCCAGTACGCAAGAGCGCAGGCAGCCAGCCTACACGGCAACACAGTGTCACAGTGAACCACACTGTGACAGATATGCTTTACAGCAGCCGCATGAACAATATTAAAGGGGTTGTCCCGCAAAAAATATTCTACAGTTTTCAAACCTAGATCTGAATACTTTTTAATTGCATTTAATTAAAAAATGTGCATAGCCACTGAGTTATTCAATGAAATGTATCTGTATAATGCCCATCTGCTCTTAGTTTCTTTTCTCATTTCTTTGTCCTGCTCTCTGAGGTTGCCGCACATGCTCAGTTTCATCCTTCAACTGCCTCCTGAGCTGTGATAGGGAGAGCTGAGACACGCCTCCTGAGCTGTGATAGGGAGAGCATGGACACGCCCCGGAGCTGTGATAGGGAGAGCATGGACACGCCCCCTGAGCTGTGATAGGGAGAGCTGAGACACGCCTCCTGAGCTGTGATAGGGAGAGCATGGACACGCCCCTGAGCTGTGATAGGGAGAGCATGGACACGCCCCCTGAACTGCAGCAGAAAAGATACTCCCCTTGAGCTTTCAGCTTGATATAAATTTACCAGAGCAATGAATGTGGAGATCTCTGGATCCATGTGAGATACAGGGCTGGGTCTAGCTTTGTTAGAAAGAGATTATCATGTGCTATATGATGTCTAATTTTCATTTTTTACATTAGTCATGGGATAACCCCTTTAAAGAGGACCTGTTGCAAAAAAAATGAAATGCAATCTGAAAGCACCATGTTATAAATTGATGTATATATTTGTGGGAAAAGATTCAGTAAAACTTGTAATTTTAATATTTACATCTGCAGCCCTGTGAAGTGCTATCAGCACTTTTATAAACATAATGCAATCAGTCACTGATAACACCTCCTCCCTGTACTGATAGTTGTTCACAGAAGGTACAAAAAGCAGAGATGGAAGTGTAAAAATTACAACTTTTACTGTAATTTACTGTAATGAATCTGCTCAGCTTCTGCTGCTCTTTAACATGGTTTTTTCATATTGAATTGCAAAATGTGGAAGGGGGAGGTCTTTCTTTGTGGAGCTGTTGTAGTAATGGGACAGTCTCTTCAAAAGGGTTATCTGGGATTTTGATATTGATGGCCTATCTATAGGATAAGTCATGAATATGAGATTGACGGAGTCTGACTCCCGGCACACCCAGCATTCAGCTGTTTGGAGAGGCTGCGCACTTAGACCTCTTCTTTGGCCTGTAACATCACATTATCGGTCATATGGCCTAGGTGCAACTCAGTCCCATTATACAATGGACGGTGTTGTGCTTGGCAAGCTCACCAGAGCCGCAGCCTCCTCAAACAGCTGATTGGCAGGGGTGCTGAGAGTCAGACCACCGTCAATCTCCTGAGGATAGAGTTCGATATGAAAATCTCAGCAATGCCTTTAAAGAGGACCTTTCACCACTCCTGACAGGCCTGTTTTAATAGCTTCATGCATTCCTTATGTAATAACAATTCTGGAGCATCTATTCTTATGTCTCTATGTTGTGCCATTCCTCTGTTATTTCTACTAGAAGCTATAAATGAATTGCTAGCAGTCTGCAGTAAGGGTACAGAGGGGTGGTAACCAGTTGGGGGTGTGTACCTGCACAGACTGAGAATGGAACACTGATTGGATAGAGTCAGCCTGTGCAGGTACACCCCGCCCCCCAATTGGTTACCTCCCCTCTGTACCCTTACTGCAGACTGCTGGAAATGAATTCATAACTTCTAGTAGAAATAATAAAGGAACAGCACAACATAGAGCCATAAGAATAGATGCTCCAGAATTGTTATTACATGGGGAATGCATGAAGTTATTAAAACAGGCATGGCAGGAGAGGTGAATGGTCCTCTTTAAATCGATTCAGAGGTAAAGATTATTCTGGATCAAGTCCTTCAATCAGCAGAACTGGTTTCCTATATAGACCACCATTGCACTCGTCATTTGCAAGTGCAAACAAGTCAAGACGACTTGTATGAAATTATAGGCATCTGCCTACATATTTGTGTCCCTGTAAACAGAATTAACTGTACATACATCTCCACATGTGGATTTATGATGGCACGGCGCAGATAAATGCAGATGAGACAAGGGGCAAAGAATTAAAATTGCCCTGTTTAACAGTATGCCCAAGGGCTTCTTGGCAAAGCCAAGAACATTAAAACTGTTAGTTACACATGGAAACACAATGAATGACAACTTTGTGAACATCACCGCAAATTATGGCTGCAAGGTATTGAGATTAATGGTAGTAATTGCATTTGCATGGAAGACTTTTAGCAGCATGCTGAACACAAACATGAGTTATATTAAGCCACTATATTTCCATTAAAGCACTGGAGGCATGGTTCTGATTTTATTTCCTTCATTTGCAATTTCAATGGTGTCATAAATAAAGCCCTTACGTGTTTCGCTAAAGGAACACTGCTGTCTGATAGAAAAACTGAGATTGCCTTGTACGTTTGGAGAAATAAAAGGAAATGTTCGGCTTTATATTGCATCCCATTAATCCTAATGAAACTGTTAAACTGGAAACGTGCATTCATATATATACTTAGAGGCGAGCACAATATCCTGCAGAATGAGGATTATGATCATTTTCAATAACAGAACTGTTAGGTGAATGGGCAAATCTGTTTTCCAGTTTAAGTTTTTTGGATGCAGTTCATTCACACTGTGATCCATCCGTCATCTGTCTACTCGCAGTATGACAATCTCCTAATTTCACGTTTAACTGCTTGTAGGCCAAAATCAATGTGAATTGCTGTCACATTAGAGTAAATAAAGGAGGGATGCTCTGTGCCTGGTCAGAGGCAGTATCCGAGGACTTTATGGCAAAGTATAAGCAGCATCCATACATTTGTGAATAGGTAAGTGGTGCACGTCTATGGGAGGGCTTGATCCTCATCTACGCTATTCAGGGTCTGACGGAAGTTCCTTGGGTCCACCAGAAAAAATTATTCTAGGGGCCCAAATCTCATATCAGTAAAATCAATTTTTTATTCTAGTGGCAATTTATTGTTTCCAAAGGCAGCTCCAATTGTTTTTCATCCCCTGGAACTTTGGGGCCCACTATGGTATCATAGCCTAGGTCCAATGGAGGAGCTTCTGGTAATCTGGTGGGCCAGTCCAATGCTTCCGCTATTTATATTGTAACCATAGAAAGAAGAGACAGAAACCATGTATAATCCGAGGGGCGACTTTCCTGATCCAGTCATCCAACATTCCAGCTGTCACCAGGGCCATGTTTTTGTATGGCCTGTTAGACAATGCACAGGTATACCCTATAAACCACCTGCATTTTTAGCCATAACATATTGTCATTTCACTATAGAGTAAAAATAAAGATAAGTAATAATGGTCAAAGCACAAAGCCATAAAAAAATTTAATGGCAGAGATTTAGTAAAGGGGATACTCAAGAAGAATAATTCCCGAGCACCTCATACAGGTTATACTTACCCTGTCTCCGGCACCCGCGTCGCTCTTGATGCACGCAATGCCGCCGCTGCATTTCCCCATTGCGCAGATCAAAACATCCAGTGATGGGGGGGGGGGCAGCCAATAGCAGGCTGTGATGGGAATGAGCGTCTCTAGCATCTCGGCCTGCTATTTGCTCAAACCCTTGCCTTTAAAGGGCTTGTCTTCGATTTTGATATTGATGGTCTATCCTCAGATCAATGTCTGATTGAATATCTAAGGATAGCTCATCAATAAATGATTGGCGGTTGTCCAACTCCTGGCCTCCACACAGCTTACCAAACACAGCACTGTACATTGAATAGCGGCTGTGCTTGGTATTGCAGCCGAGGCCATTTCACTTTAATGGGACTGAGCTGCGCCTAGGCCTGTTACGATACTGGTAGATACGGCTGGAATCCGGGAGCCACATGGAATAAGCCAGGCGCAGTTATGAACTGTAGAGTTGTAGTCCGTAGTGCAGCTTAAAGTGTAGATCACGAGGTAATAATTCAGCAAAGAGTCTGGGAAAGACGGTTCTGAGGGGCAGGAGACTGGAACAAGTCACAATACTCGAGCAATGATTGAATTGCCTCATGGGTATAAGTAGGCTCAAACAGGAAACAAGATGGCTTCCAATCAGCACACATCGGCCATCTTTGCTAAGGGCAAATCCTAGGACAAACACGGCAGCCTCCAGTGGTGAAGGGTGGAAGTGCGACCCAATAATTCAGCGTGAGTAAAACAGCGGACACTAGTGGTAAATTAGAAAAATACATCAGGATTCTGACAAGGCCATTTGACCAGTGAAAGTGACGTCACTGGCCTAGGAAGAGGCCGCATCACTCGTCAAAGTGATGCGGCCTATTCAAACAGCTGATCAGTGGGGTGGGAGTTGAACCTTCACCGATCAGATGTCTTGATAATAGGTCATCAGTATTGTACTCTTGAAAAAACCCTTTCATAGACATTCGTCAAATCTAAAAGAGAAATAACAGAAGGGTAATGTGCCTTTAACCATAATAGTGCATTTTTTAATCTTTCCTTGCTGAGGAAAGGTTAATGTGGTATATCATATTTTTATCGGGCAGCTGGTTTATGCAGTTTTGGATGTGTTATGTGCTCTCTTCTATTGGAACAGAGAACGTGGGGTAACATATCTTGCTGCTGGCAAGTCTTCAGTGAAAAATCTTGTATAGCATTGGTCCCATTCACCATCTGGTAATTCTCACAATGGCTTTTCCCAAGTTTAGACTATAAACAGGCACATCCAAGGTCTGTGATCTGCATTTGTTCGTGATTCTCAGTCATATAACAGATTTCAAAGTTTTAACCCTTCTATTCACACTTAGAAAAACTGTCTTCTTTCTTCTTTGTGCACATATCAGTGTCATATCGCTAGATTTTACTATCTGAAATTTATTAGAAGTCTAAAATCTTAAACTTTCTTGACGCTTTTTTATCATAAAAACAGCAATCAAAAATTATAATGTTAAAACAGCAATCAAGAATTATAATGTTAATGCCGTATATAAAATCATGTATAAAATTATAAGGTATGCAAAAAAATAATGTATAGACAGTGTAAAAATAATTTACGATGTATTCAAGCAAGGAGCGTTCATCCCATCCCCAGGTGTAAAGGTAGCAGATGCACCTGGGCCTTGGTTCCTCAGGGGATACAAAGGGTCCTAGTGTTATAAATGACATGTGGTAGGTGGTTGCCCCTTGTACATTTTTGCATGGAAGCCCAAGAGCTTCAATTTACACCTCTGCCAACCAAAAAGTAGATCTACAGGAGGGCGATATCACCCTCAAAATAGAATAAGGATCTAATCATTTGAGATCACAAACCATGCAGAAAATGAGTGCAAAGTATATATAATGCTGCCATAATAATTTTCTAACCTTCACTTGCAGGGCTGGCGTTAGGAAGGGGCAAACTGGGCAATTGCCCAGGGCCCCATCGTCTAAGGGGGCCCCCTGCTTCAGTGCTGCTGTAAAGCTGAACGTCCCTGGAAGCAAACGGGCGGACAGCTGAACAGCTGCACTTTACAATGCAGTGTAAGGTCCCCTCCCTCACATATAAGAGAAATCATTACCCTAGTGCTGACAGCTCCCAGCACCAGCAGCACTCTTCTACTGGCGCTGTAGGACCTGCGATGATGTCAGGTGCAGGAGGCGGAGTTCAGCAGAGAAGAGGTGATGAGGGACCTGCGATGACCTCACCATCATGTGACCAGAACAGGAGGCGGAGCTCAGCAGTGCAGTAAAGTAATGAAGAAGAAGACCAGTGATGCATGGGAAGAAGTGAAGGATTTAATGCAAGAGCCAGGGAAATGCTGGGAGTTGTAGTCCTCTCCTCATACACCTCCTGTTATGTAATATCAGGGTACATTGCAAAAGGAGGTATAAGCGGAGAGGACTACAACTCTCAGCATGTCCAGGCCATTATTACGTAATATCAGGGTACATTACAACACCTTGGATATGCTGGGAGTTGTAGTCCTCTCCTCTTGTATCTCCTTTTATAATGTACTCTAATATTACATAATAACGGCTTGGACATGCTGGGAGTTATAGTCCTCTTCTGTTAAACCTCCTGTGGTAATGTCCTCTGAATTAGGGACAAGACGATGGATAGGTGAGGGTAGTCATCCGCCTAGAGCGCCACTTCACTACCCATAAAGGAGGGTGCACCCGTGGCCGTTCAACTTCTCAAGCGTCAGGCAGCTAGGCCTCAAGCCTGTGAGGCATTAGAACAGCGCAAGAAGCCCAATGACATCACTGCAATCTCTTGCACTGGGTCTCGCATGATGACGTGATCACGTGAGACCTGGAGAAGGAGTGGTGATGTCATTGGGACCGCATGCATCAGGACACAGCAACACAAGCCACTGATAAAACTGTGGTCTGTTTTTTTATACTAAATGTCCTCACCTCATTATATATACTTGGCACTACTGGGGAAGACTGGAGGAGTATTATATACAGGCACTACGGGGGAACATTATATATACTAGCACTATGGGGGGGAGCATTATATATTGGAACTAGTGGGGGCACTACAGGGGGACATTAGAGCCACTGGGAGCATTATGGTTAAATAATTACTACTGTAGGGGTGTTGTTGTTATTATTATTGACACAATATGGAGGGCATTGCTACTAATGGGGGCTATCTTGTAGAGTATTATCACTATTGAGGGCACTATGACTAATGAGGGCAGTCTGGGTTTATAGTATAGTGTGGTACAGTGTTTGTAGACATGAGGGGAGCACAGCAGGCACATTATTAGGGGTAACATGTCTATGGGACAGCAGCAGTGAACAACATGCGCTGTCTCCTCAAACAGCTGATCGGCGGGGGTGCCAGGTGTCAGACGTCGGACTGTGTTTTTAGTCCCTAACTCCTATTTAGATCTACATTTATCTATGACTCTATTTTGAACTTGCTCTTAGTAACTAAAATTAAGGAAAACTGCAGTGGTAATTTATAAGCAGAGGTGGAACTTGTAGCTACTGGGCACCAATTTGAAATCAGTACCAGGACTCCCAACCACCATGTTCTGTTAATAATACTGGCGTCCTCTTATGTAGCAGAGGAATCTTTGTACCCTCTCAGTAGCGAGAGTGTAGTTGTGACTGTTACCTCTGCACCCATTTTAGCGATACACAGAGTTAAGCCTAAGGCCTCATGCACACGACCGTATGTTTGGTATGCGTCCGAGCCGCATATTTTGCGGCTCGGGCACGGACCTATTCAATTCAATGGGGCTGCAAAAGATGCGGACAGCACTCCGTGTGCTGTCCGCATCCATTGCTCCGTTCCATGGCCCCGCAAAAAAAATAGAGCATGTCCTATTCTTGTCCGTTTTGTGGACAAGAATAGGCATTTCTACAATGAGCCGCGTTCCGTTCCGGAAAAAAATTGCAGAACACACACGGGGCGGCTTCCGTGTTTTCCGGATCTGCGGTTTTCGGATCCGCAAAACGCACACGGTTGTGTGCATTAGACTGAATCACTGGGCTACTAATAGCAGATGCAAACACGCATATTTTACACACATACATATATGCATAAGTATATGGATATGCAAATATTCACTATAAATGTGTACACATGGTATATACATACACCCATGTTCCCAGCACAAAAGCAAAGATGGAATTATTATTGTGGTTTTCTGTTTCTTTAAAATGGTTTTCTAGTCTTTATAAATAGGGAAATTGTTTACATGCAGTAGTAGTCTGCTACTAATATAGCGTTTGTAAAGGTGGATTTACACGGGACGATTCTTCAGCCGATTGTCGGGAAGGAAGCGTCCCTTCGCCACTCGCTGAGTGAAGGAGACCACTGCATTTACATGCAGCGATCTCCTTCATAGGAAGTTACTCTGTGTTCAATTCCGTTTCTGTATGTCCGTATTTTCGTTCCGCAAAAAAATAGAACATGTCCTATTATTGTCCGTATTACGGGCAAGGATAGTACTATTCTATTAGGGGCCAGCTGTTCCTTTCCGCAAAATACAGAATGCACACGGACGTCATCCGTAGTTTATGTGGACCGCAAAATACATATGGTCGTGTGCATGAGGCCTAAGGACGAGGGATCACTATTTTGATCCCTCATCCTCATAGAGAATCATGGTTTCTGGGCACAAGATCGCTGTTTAGACCACACAACCTGCTGCTTAGAAACTATGATCGGTGGTGCCTGCATGAACGTCAGGATCACCCGATGAATAAGCGTTTATTCATTTTTCATTTTTGACAAGACTGGTCTTTTAACTAACTTGATTTATAAAGAGAATGGAAATACCTCTGTAAGGCCCCTTTCACACGGGCGAGTTTTCTGCGCGGGTGCAATGCGTGATGTGAACGCATTGCACCCGCACTGAATCTGGACCCATTAATTTCTATGGGGCTGTGTACATGAGCAGTGATTTTCACGCATCACTTGTGCGTTGCGTGAAAATCGTAGCAAGCTCTATATTGTGAGTTTTTCACCCAACGCAGGCCCCATAGAAGTAAATGGGGCTGCGTGAAAATCGCAAGCATCTACAAGCAAGTGCGGATGTGGTACTTTTTTCACGCATGGTTGCTTGGAGACAATCGGGATGGGGACCCCATCTTTAATATTATTTTCCCTTATAATCATCTCTTCTTTCTTCTTTAACCATGTGAGCTGCCGGCTAAAGGACCTGTGGTGATGTCACCTCACATGGTCCAATCACATGGTCCATCACCAGATGGACCATTTGATTTGACCATGTGATGAGTGCAGTGACGTCACCACAGTTCCTTTAGCCGGCAGCTCACATGAGTAAAGAAGAGATCGCAACTACGCGATCCAAGTGGATATGGTGAGTTACTTTTTTTTTTTTTAACCCTTCCATCCACATTTTACTAAGCATTCTGTATTGAGAATGCTATTATTTTCCCTTATAACCATGTTATAAGGGAAAATAATTATATCTACAGAATACTCACCCCAAACCCGAACTTCTTCACTGTTCGGGTCTGGGTACCAAACATGCCGATTTTTCCCACGCGCGTGCAAAACGCATTAAAACGTTTTGCACTTGCGTGGAAAAATCGCATATTTGCCCACATGTTTGCCTGCAATGCACCCGCAACGGCCGTGTGAAAGAGGCCTAACTATTCTATGTTCAGTTGAGTTCTCTTCAGCCACAACATATTATTACTCAATATTTGCAAACATAACCGATATCTTAAAAGTACATGGTAATTTCTGGCAAGCAGCTGTTGTCAGACAAATACTATTACATAAGAGACCACCTGTTTTACAAGTTAGAAAAAGCATGAAAAACTTCACTAAGCAAGAAAAAAAATGTCAGCGAGAGGCATTCACAAGGGGATATAAAGCAGTTATCATTGTTAACATTCCTCCACAGCCCCTCGTATCACTTTCAATCATTTTTCTTCATTTATCACGTTCATTTTTTTAAAAATATCCCAGACAGATTACCAGTCTGTGGTGTCCTAATTCATCAAATGTTAATCACTCATTTAACCCTTTTGAGTGATGCCAGAAACTACGCAAGGCCCATTTCAGGTCACCATTATGTTTTGGAGCAGAGGCATATTTAAAGCTCATGGGCCTGTATCTAAATAATAGTGCCCTCATTACCGTGTGGCTTTCACAATCCTGGCATCTCTTTATGTGGCAAAGGGGCCCCCTGCAATTACTACCACTGCACCCCCATTCTCCCCAACTACAACAAAAAAAATGAGAAAAATGCTAAGAAAACGTTAAAAAGCCTTCTGTGTCACATAAAAAGGCTCAAAAAGTTACAACCGTTAAACCACCTCATGTTCTAGATCCACAAAAAAGTGTCTGGTCATTAAGGTCCTTTGAGGCTTGGTCATTAAAGGGCTAACCAATGAGCGCTTTCCCTGCTAGTAAGGGAAAATGCTTACTGGTTATTGCAGGGCACGATCACACAGATATAATATATAACTGTGGGTGAAGAGCATAGCTGGCAACTGTCCCAAATTTGCCGGGACTGTCCCTGATTTTAAGAGACAATTTCAACTTGTCCTGGACCGAAAAATAGACGGTGCCAAAGCAAACCCCACCCACAAATGGGTGTTTCTGGGCGAGTTGGGGGTTTTCCAGGGGCTGGGCTTATATGCCCCAATTTTACCAACTCAGATTTTGGTAAGTATGCAGGAGGAGGTAATAACCAGTGAACGCCATCCTCTGCAGTGAAGGAAAGCGCTTGTTTATGAACAGGAGGCAGGGTGGCAGGGAAGGAAAGCTCACCTCTTAAGCTGCCATTACACTGCACCATTTTTGGTCAATTATTGGGAACAAGAGCTCATACATAGGAATGGTTGTTCCTGATACCTGGCCCATATAATTGTGCCGCCAGTCAGCCAATAAATGAGCAAATGTTTTTATCAGAGTGAAAGATACACGATTATCAGCAGCACATCTCCCTGTCTAATCAGGCATCTGCTGCCGATAATCAACAGAACTGAATGAGGGAGTGATCATTCCTCCCCCATTCACTTTGCATCAGTCTGTGTGATAGGTCAATGCAAACAAGCACCAATCAACATTTTTTTTGGACCTCTTGAAACAAACCAATGTGACAAATGCACCCTCCAGACCAAAAACTGTTGTGCACCCCTGCTTTAGAGCTATGCTAATGTTTTAGAGGCTACAAATCGGTGCCTTTTTCAGTTATGAACTTGAGCATGATTTCTGAGAAAGTATAATACATTTCCCATCCAGTTTTTTTCTTGTCCAAATGCATTATCAAATCCAACAGAGAATAGATGTGTGCATAAAACTCAACAACACCTGTTCTCGATGTATTGTCTTAAAGGGAATCTGTCAGCAGTTTTGACAATGCTAAACTGATGACAGCACTAGGCGTGGGTTTGGTAGAGCTAGAGCAGTACAAAAATACTGCACCTTTGGTGAGGCTTTTATTATGAGAAGCATTGAAAATATGACCTTTTATTCTTCCAGGTTCTGCTTCTAAAAGGATTTCTCCAGGAATGGTATAAACATGGTCTCCAGCAATCCTAGACTGTGACTTGGGCTGGTTGGATCACTGCTAAAAGTTAATTGTTTGCAAAGAGGTAAATGTTATGATTTAATGCTAAAAGCACTTATTTCTCTATGCACATGTGTTCCAAATGGTTGTGTATGGACAAAAAAGTTAATTGGCAATTTTGGTTAGGTTGCCATGGAGACAGCTGGTCTGGCCTCCTCTGGTTAGTAGCCGAGCAGAGCTAGAGTCAACACTTACATGTGTTAGCTCCTGCCAAGTAGGCCCAAAGAGAAGCCTTATCCAGAAAACACCATTCCTGAGACTGAAAAACTGCCAGAGAATCACATAAACCAGTTAAGTGAATGACTACCCCTGAGGGAAAGAGAACAGACATTCATTGAACAATGCTGTATTTAGACAGTAAGGTATCACACATTTATGACAATTAGAGTTTACTGCTGTGGAAAGGGTGTATTGCTTCGGACTGGCCTTCTACATCTAAGATTTGCACTTTGCAATTGGGAACTACAGAAAGATTTAAAGCGATATTACTTATATGTACAGTCTCCAAGGCATTGCTCCCGGTTAGCCAGAATCCTACTCCACACTGATGAGGGGCAACACCCCGAAACAGCTGTCTGTGGATGGATAACTGGCTTAGGTTTTCCCAGTCACATCCTTAAAGCTTGTAAAAAAAAAGCGGGATCTTGACATAGGGGCCACTTAATATGGTGGATTTGGTGATCTCTGTAATGGAGACACCCCTTTGCTCGGTTTTCTTTCCTTTGAGGGATATCTGGCTTTCATTGTGTTGTAGACCCAATACTGGGGCTCCACATTTATTTCGCATATTATATGTACAGTAATTAGACATATTCATCTGGGGCAATTGGGAGCCAAATAATCTTGTTTCTGTGATTTGTGTGATTTAAAGATTCAACAATTACACCAATACCCCAAGGAAAATGTACTCTGACTCTAACATCAGGTTTTGCATGTATGTCAGCAGCATCAAGTCATGGCAGGCTTATCAACAAATATTGGCTGTGGTAGCTTTCTTAACTAGACCCAATCACCCAATTTTCGAAGTAAGACTTAGGGGGATCGGGGTTATGAATAGGCAAATGTGAGAAGTTTTTGAGCAAAGATTTTCTATAAAGAGATGGCCTCAGGACAACTATTGCCCAAATGCCTGCTTGGGACACCACTCTTTGAGCCAGCTGCTTTGAAAGTGGTTCCTGCTTTGCAGTCCTCAAAATGCCAATGTTTTACATGGATGGCCATTCATCAGAAAAACTGCTGTGTAGTACCACAGTACATTTCCCCAGCAGTGGCCATTGCAAGGGAAATGTCTGGTAGGTGGGGCAGGATCCTAATTAGACAACCCCTTTAAAGTGGAACTGTCATTTCAGAAAACTTTAGACATCTTATAGTGACAAGTCAGAAGTTTTCACCAGTGGGGGTCCATGTACTAAGACATCCACAGATCACTAAAACAAAGAAGCAGAGCATTGTGCCCCTTCGGCTGTGATTGGTTCTTTGGCTCTCCTCGGAGAGCTTAGCAGAGTGTTGTAGGGGCTCATAGAAAGTCTGAGTCTGTACGTTACTAGCCCCCACTTCTCCAAAGAGTTGATCAAAGCTCAAGAGTGCTTAGCTGAATGTCTCTTCTCTTTCATTTCACCAATCTGTGGGGTCTCGTTAACTAGACTCTCACCAATTAAAACTTTGGAAAAGACATTTACGTTTTAAAGGGGTTTCTAGGTTCAGAAGATTCATGACCCTTCCTATAGTATAGGCCAGTGATGGGCAACGTGCGGCTCTCCAGCTGTTGCTAAACTACAACTCCCTCCATGCCCTGCAGTAGGCTGATAGCTATAGACAGGCTTTGCATGCTGGGAGTTGTAGTTCTGCAACAGCTGGAGAGCCGCACGTTGCCCATCACTGGTATAGGCCATCAATAGGCCATCCGATAGGCCATCAATATCAGTTTGGTGGTGTCTAACAAGCACAAGATCTATTGCCCCTTCAAACATTTGATTGCCACAAGTCAGACACCTGCCAATCTGATATTGATGGCCTATCCTGAGGATAGGACATCATCATTTTGGACCAGCAAACCCTTTTTAGTCATTCATTAATGCAGTAAATTAAAATTTGTGAACAATTACACCGTTTCAGGAGTTTCAATTCACATCATGTATCATCAGAAGTCATTCTCTTAAATTCTTCTTTTTTATTTTCTGTGCCTTAAATTCTGGGGGACTGGGGACAAACAAATTCTCTTTTTCTACTTTGATCCAGTACGATCCTACAATTTCTTTTTCTTTTTTTTATTTGCCGTTTTAACATTGCGTTTTCTTTCTTTTCAAGCAAATTCCTCTTGCTGGTGTAATAGGTTCTACTGCAAAATGTGAAAAATGAAATTAATTTGGAATTCAATGATCTAAAGGTCTAGAGGTCAGACAAAATGACAATGATATCATGAGATAGCAGCCATGTTCTTGTCCTTTTAACTAGTGGATGACCCTTGTAGCCCAGCAGCTGCGTGCAGGCTATAGAGGTTATTACATGTACATGTATAAGTCACCACAGTATAAAAGCAATGCAATGGGTCATTGCATCCTGTCAGCCAAGCACACAGTTGTCACCGCTTGCAAACTAGATTCTGCTATGTCATATGTAGGAACCTAGTTTTCACAGTTCAAGTGTTTCTAAAATTACATTCTGCCTAATTATATAGAACAAATAGATCATATTTTATTTATATAGCACCAATATTTTTTCTACCCTGGTGTATTTTACACTGACTTTAACATGCTAGGAAACAATCTTAAAGAGTACCTTTCACCTAAAAAATCATAGTTCAATTATCACACTACCTTATAGTGTTGTTGCCTGTGATGCCCGGACACCTTTTATTTCTTCAAATGGACCCCCGTTCGCCCGCTGCGCTCCCCGTTAGTTTCGGCGCCTCATATGCAAATGAGGCATTTAGGTTATAGTAGGCGTCGATCTTTTAGTTCTGGTGGGCAGTCTTCACTTCTCCCTGGCTGCGAGCGCATCCTATCGCAGCACTCGGCTCTTAGCCAGGGTGAGGGAGCTCAAGTTCTTGCGAGAACCGCGAGAACTTGAGCTTGCAGAGTTCCGGAGCCGGCGCCATCTTGGAGTCCCCAGTGCAGAAAACGACGGCAGACATCATGCTTGTTGGTCTAGGGGTGATTCTGGTACTTACCTGCAGGATGCCGATACTGCTGCTGCTCAGAAACACAAGGGGGGGTTTCAGTCAGCACTCCCTGTATGCAGGTGCACGTAGCCAATGGCAGGTATACATACAAACAAAAAAATGCAACAGCACTCTGCAACCAGAACTCTGCCCAAGATACAAGCTATAAGAGGACATAGTGTACTCATACACGCCTACAAACAGTGGAGACATTAGTTTACATTTTGATCAAAAGGCAGTAAGCCCACTCACCCCTTCACGGTTGTCTCCTAGAGTGGGTACTAACGCTAAATCTGACCTGCAATGGGCCAAGCCAGTCACATAAAATCCTCATAGCGCTGAATATTACCTGTTATGGGCCACGACAGCCACATAAAATCCGTCGTCTTCTGCGCTGGGGACTCCAAGATGGCGCCGGCTCCGGAACTCTGCAAGCTCAAGTTCTCACGGTTCTGGCGAGAACTTGAGCTCCTTCTCCCTGGCTAAGAGCCGAGCGCTGCGATTGGATGCGCTCGCAGCCAGGGAGAAGTGAAGACCACCCAGCAGAACTAAAAGATCGACGCCTACTATAACCTAGATGCCTCATTTGCATATGAGGCGCCGAAACTAACGGGGAGCGCAGCGGGCGACCGGGGGGTCCATTTGAAGAAATGAAAGGTGTCCGGGCATCACAGGCAGCAACACTATAAGGTAGTGTGATAAATGAACTATGATTTTTTAGGTGAAAGGTCCTCTTTAAAGGAGACTTACCAAATAATTTAAAACACCCATAAATGTTCATTTTCCTTTTAATAAACTTTGCATAAATTAATAGTACAGGTGAATATAATAAACTTTGTAATACATCTTATCAGAAAAAAAATGCTTCTTTTTCCCCTTACCCCCTCCTAAAATAATATTCTCTGCTAAAAGGAATCTATATGTGTCACCACACACCTACTTTGCACATAGCCCTGTGTTGTTGCACATGCACCGGCGTTTTGGGAATCAGTGTACACACAGTACGCTGACGCTTGCCATGGCGGACCTCACGTATACTATGAAGCTCTGGCAAGCACCAGGTCTGCACTGCATTTGCATGCCCAGATTCCTGAACAGTCTGTACATGTGCAAGAACACAGGACCAGGCAAGATTGCATGTCTCCTGCCTGGCCTCATCAATCAAAGCTGTGGATTTGACCTTCAATGAAAGGGAATAAATCTTTTGGTGCAAGGAGGTGCAATGTGGACGCCCTTTTTGCACCAAGTAGGTAATTTGCATATAATAAAAGCATACATTTATCTGGAAGGCTAGCACCAGTTGGGATGGGGAACAGTGTTTCAATCAACAGACAAGAGTACATCTGGCAATTCATATGGATTACTGTGGTGGTATGTGGTGACAGATTCCCTTTAAGTCCATCTTGAGAAACAAGAGAAGAGGGGAGGGATAAGAAGCAGTGGGCTCCAGTGAGAGATTGTTGATGTTTTGGGCGACCATGAGTTTGAACTCCAGTGATTCCCAGAGCAAGGGTTCCTTATTGATCATTACATTCCTTGACTCTACAAATATTAAGATGGCTATAGGAGAAATTTTTCATAATGTTAGCTCAAAACGAACCTCTTGGGGATATATTAAAACCAATCAATGCACGGGTAGTAAAATCTTCAATTAGCTACTTCAAATAGTCAAAGAAACATAAAAGCTAAGCTACAAACAAAATCTTGCAAGTTGAACAATATACAGGAGTTTACCCAGCCAATGCATTGGTGTTCTGGAAGTGTTGTCATGCTGACCAGAGAAGGGCTGGCTGGTCGATCTATCAGTGATGCTGGAAGCTAAACTAATCAGGTTCCTGGATCACCATCCAGTTGCAGAGCTAGGTGGGGGATTTAATGTGTACCTTACCTTTCTACAAACTCTGCGTTAATCAAAAGGTACAGTGTGTGTAAATAAGGAATAACACTTGTGGCCATTTTTTGACTTGTTGCTGGCATTTTTAGAAGTTTTCTCCTGTATATGCTAAATCTTTAGTTCACATTTCTCCCAAATATGGTGGGTGGAGACTAGCTACCATCCACTGCACCCAAAAAGTAGAGAAGAATTTGCTTCATAACTTTCTCATGGTCACTCAGACGCAACTCTAGGACCTGTTTGGATGTAAACAAAGCATTTGGATTGAGACAGTAACTGTCGGTTTAGCTGTGCAATCTCTCTTGCTCTGCCTGTCCAGTGTGTCTTCATTCCTTCTTAGACCTCCTCCCTTCCTGTCAATTGATTTGTATGGGGAAAGAAAAAGCTAATAACTCTAGAACAAGGCATTTTTCTCTGATGAGATGTATTATATATGTACTATTGATTTATGCAAAGTTGTTTGAAGGTTAGTGACCATTTAAGTTTGCTATTCAGTTATACCCAGGTGTAGAGTTCAGGTACAAAGCCCAGGGGTACAAAAGGAGACAGGACAAATATACACAATCACCAGCTATATTTGTTCTGGCTCTGTTTGTACTCCTGTGCTCTGTACCTGAACTCTACACCTGATGCTTATCATCTTGCTGCCTGTGCAGCATAACAATTTCCGAATTTAGGCTGTAATTGTTCGATAAGTGGGGGTCCAGGGCCCACAGCGATCATCACACCGAAGGGGCAATGGTGCTTCTGTGAGTTCTGTATTCCCTTTTTCCATGTACATATGGTTGTATCTGTTCTTTCACTTAAACAGCCCAAGATGCAGTTTTCAGCACAGCTGAAAACGGGCTGCATGACTTGAAGAAACGTGGAACTCCTTTCACCATGATGATTGGTGGGGAGACTTGGAATTCAGACCCCCATAAACAGTATTGATGGCCTACAACAGGGATCAGCAATATTGGGCACTCCAGCTGTTCTAAAATAACAACTCCCAGAAACCCTCTTCTCATTTCTGTGTGAAGAACACCCAAGTAAGTGCATGCTGGGAGTTCTAGTTTCACAGCAGCTGATGTGACGAAGGTTGCTGATCCCGAGTCCACAATATCGATATGTGGCAGTGCACAATAGTTATGTTTGGTGCAATGATCATGTGTGTATTTGCTAGTTATTTCATTGGAAAATCTTGACTAGCCACAGGAGTGAGAGTTGCAGGGGGTGGAAGTGGGTGGGCTTTCTACTTATGCCCCTGATTATAATGGTGTCTCCTGGTGTTTAATCTGTAGTAATGTGCAAGTCTACCTACTAAGGTGGTCAAGCATGCTCAGTTCCATCCACCAGCCATATCTATTGTTAGTACCTGGAACAGATACAGGGCAAGAAAGTTGCAGCAGAAAAGGCATGCCTCCTGAGAAAGGACATACCCCTGAGAGCAATTGGAGCGATAATATGGAGGTCTCTGGATCCATGTGAGGTACATGGCTGGCTTTAGAAAGAGACTGCCATGAACTATATGATATCTTTTTTTTTTTAAATTTTTTTATTTTATTCGTACAAAGTAAAAATTACAGCAATGTCAGTACAGCAATGTCAATACAAAGTGTATAACAAAAATGAATCATCAATACCCACATAGAAAAAAGGAGAAAATATGTAATACACTTATCATATATCAAAGTATTGTAACACTTCATATGATATCTGATTCATTTTAACATTATTATTATTAATTATGGTGTAACCCCTTTAATAATAATCTGTTTTATGACGGTGAAAAAAGAACATAAAACCCATAGGATAAAGGAAAAATAAATGTCTAGATAGAGCAGAAAATGATATACTATGTGTGTCCTACAAAGTGTTAGTTTGCAGTAACATATACATAAGCTTAAAAAATAATCCACATTTAAATCTTGGGAAAATTCACACAATGTATTATATAATTGTAGTAGCTTAGTAACACAACAGTATACGGGCACTTGATTACTTTAGCACATACATTTGGAGAACTGAGTAAGGAGATAATGTGTTCCAGTAATTTTGCTCAAACAATGCACAGCTGCGGACCCGGTGTTACACATTCCCACAGTTTCCAGCCCCAAGGACCTGCGTGTAATACATCCAGGTCAAAATGAACTGAGGCATGGTGTCAACATGATCTACTCTGCACCGTGGTCTGGAGATGCCTTGGTCATCTGAAGTGTAAACATAGTTTAATACCACAGTCAAGAATTACCATCGATCATTTATCATGTTTCAGAAGACAGCTGTACAATTCATTATCCCCAAGCAGTCATCTGTCTACACCATAGGATATCACGAATGGTTCGAAGTTCAATCTCAAGAGCAAGCACACAAAAAAATTGATGCTTTTTTTTTTTTTTTAAAAAGGAAATTTAGCAAATATCTCAATTGTTAGGGTATGTATCATGTGATATATCATGCACTTGGCATAATATATTCATTATTTATTCCTTTTAAATTGCAAGAAAAAAATTGCAGAATTTTTCACCTCATCATTGTCAATGGTGTAGCAATCCAGACCTGATGGATATTGTGTTGCAGCAACAGCAAGTTGCAGACAAGAAACCGAATTTTTTTTGTTGCGCGACTTTACTGCAACTTGCCATCACGCGACGTCTGTCCACCATGTAGCCTCAGCTTTAAAGCCATTAGGTCTATTCTTTTCTTAAAGGGGTGTGATTACCTATCTTCAGGATAGGTCATCGATATCAAATTAGTGGGGGTTCGAACCCTGCCAATCAGCTTAGGCCATGTGACGTCACTGTACATAGACTAGTTGCAGCTCAGCCCCATTGAAGTGAATGGGGCTGAACTGCAATACCAAGCACAGCCGCTGTGTACGGCACTGTGCTTGGAGATATGCCAGGACCCAGCTGTGCTCACCAGAGCTCCAGTCAGTGCAATGGCTCCCTATAACAGTTGATCGGCAGGGTTGCTAGTACTCAGACCCCTGCCTATATGATAATGAGGATAGATTATCTTTATCCATTACTGGATATCCCCTTTAAAGGGTTTTTCACATCCCCAGTATGTCTGATAAATGGGCTCCAAACTCTAGATAGGCAACCAGGATAGGTGGCTGTACTCCATTGTAGAGTGAATATGTAGAGTCGTGGCTGGATAACTGGGGTTCTCTGCATTCATATGGTAATTACCAAAAGAGTTACGTAACCATTTTCTAGATGGATGTAGCTACTGTCAGCGGGCACGCTAGGTGAAAAGGGTTTCTGTGACCCCTGTCCTGTGCATATACCATAAATATACCATGTGAATAACAATTTAAATATCCTGGGTCAAACAAGAACTTACTGCAATTGAAAGATAAAGTGACTGCCAGAAAAATAATATGAAATTAAGTATTAACTATTTTTTTGCTTAGTTCCAGTGCCTACAGGGAACCTGTGGTAGTCTGAGACACACCTCCTGTTTCATGATTGGTTCAGGCAGCTGCTCTTCCCCTCCAACCTGCAGATCTGCCTACTCTGATTGGCTGCTGTACATAAACACATGTCTAGCATCGTTTCTCCACGGGGTCAGTGCATTGAGAGCTCATTTCTATTAGACCAAGAGTAGAAAGATTATAAAGTACAGACTACGACATGACAAGTGAGAAAGGGATTATGACTAGGGATGAGCAAACTTCAAGTTTTGAAGTTCAAGTTCGAGTAAATGCTGAATTGGGTTATAGATTCTGTTACCACAGATCATAGTGCAATATAAAGACAGAATGTGTAACTGAATGCCGTTAGAGGCATTATGCATTCCGTCATAATAGAAGTCTATGGCCAGCATAACGGATCTGTCTGGTTTCCGTTATGCAGGAACTTGAAGTTCGCTCATCCCTAATTATGACTGAACTGCTACTCATATATTGAGTTAAATTAACCTTAAAGTGTAACTGTCATTTTATTTTTATTTTTGTAATGTATAGGGGCAATGATACCGACAATTTTGTAATATACTTTCATTACTGAAATCATACATTTCTATTAGAAAAATAGCTCTAAAGTACAAACTCTGGTATGCCTGGATTGAACATTTTCACATCATAATTTAATGTTTTAGTTCAAGAGTGGACTGTGGCAGTTATCTGTAACTGGCAGTCAAGGGTACAGCAAAAGGGCAGAGTACGTTTGTTCTGGAGTGCATGCAGTACAAATGGTGGTTGAACTACATCCTAGCACCTGCTGTGGACTATTTCCAAGATGGACTGCACCTTGACTACGGAGCTGGGGGGGGAGGGTTAGGAAGGGTTCTCTGTTGTGTTATTTATGTTGTAACGCATAAAAAAGTAATCTAATTAAAAGATTTGATCAAAAAAAATAGCTCTAAAGTGGCCCATTTAGAGCCTTAGCAACGCTCCTCTTCTGTTTACATAACACAGTCAGTGTTGAGCAAGTCTCCCCAGTTATGTAAACAGAAGACAGAGAAGCGTTGCTAAGGCTCAAAATGGGCCACTTTAAAGGCATTTCTCTAGTAGAAATGTACGATTTAAGTAATTAAAATATATTACAAAAATGGTCAGCATCACTGCCCCTACACATTACAAAAATCGTTAATTTCTAACGATAATTTGTTTTCCCTTAGTCCTAACAGCAGCACAGATGGGGGTTAACCACCCCCCGTGGACTGGCAGGACCGGCGGAATGTTTAATGAGCCCAAGACTAATAACTCAATTTAACAATTAAGTATCTCCTTAAAAGGAGGAAGTCAACCCCCAGCCCACTGTGTTTATAGCAAGAAAAAAACTAGACTTACTAGGGTGGGAAATTTGTGTGCTGCTGTTAGGACTAAGGAAAACAAATTATCGTTAGAAATTAACGATTCCCTTACGTCCTACCAGCAGCACAGATGGGGAGATAGCAAGAAAAACCCCTAGGGAGGGCCTTCCTGCCTGGCAGAACTAAGAAAAGTCTGCCCAAAGGTCGAAAACTCAGCTAGACTGGCATCTAGTCTATAATGGGAGATGAATGTCGATTCAGAGCTCCAGGAGGCAGCTTTGCAAATCATGTTGAGAGGCAGAAGACTCCTCTCGGCAAAAGAAGTAGCCACAACTCTAGTAGAGTGGGCCTTCACAAATCCCGGAGGGTCCAGAGATTGTGGAAACAAAGGATTCCTTAATAGCCTCCTCAATCCACCGACTGATGGAAGGTTTGGATGCCTTATAGCCTTTAAACTTACCGGCAACAGGATTAGCAGATTCTCATCTTTCCTGAACTCCTTGATCTATCCACATAGATCCGGAGACATCTCGAGACGTCCAGAGGATGTCTAGCAGGTTCCTAGGAGGAGGTGGTAGATGTCGACAGAACCGGGAGGAATATCACCTGGTTGATGTTCTGGAAGGAAGGAACTTTAGGCCTACAATACGGGAGGAATCTAAGAAGGTCCCGGTCATGTAAGAATAGGGCTCATGTGCTGAGAGAGCTTGAAGCTCAGAGACCCTCTTGGCCAAAGTCACTGCAAGGAGAAACACAAACTTCCAAGTGACGAACTTGATGTCCACCTCCTCTAACGGTTCAAAGGGGGAGATGCTAACCCCTGAGAACTACTGAAAACCCATTGAAAAAAGGGGTCTCAGTACTGTAGGCTTTAATCTTTCAGCTCCTTTAAGGAACCGCTTTGATCAGCGGGTCCTGAGAAAAAAGCCTGTTAAGGCAAGCTGAGATGGCTGAAACTTGAATCTTCAGAGTAAAGGGCAAGGCCTCTATCAAGGCCGCTTTGCAGGAACTGAAGGATAGCGGAGAGGGGCGGATCTGCAGACGCCTCCTCAGTTGAGGTACAACAGGATGAGAATATCCTCATAATACAAGAGTAGGCTCTCTTGGTAGGGTCCGCTCTAGAATGAGACAGCGTTCTCAGGACCGACTCTGAAAGCCCTTCTATTCCGGGAAGGGACTGATCAACCTCCAGGCTGTCAGGTTGAATCTGTGCAGATCTGAGCAGAGGTGAGTGTCCCACGACACCAGGGTCTGCTGTGGGGGAGCCTCCAATATTGTCCTCGACTCAACTGGGTGAGCTAGGTAAACCAGGATCTCTTCGGCCAAAACAGTATGATGGCTATCACCGAGGCCTGATCCTGACGGATTTTCATCAATACCCTCGGTATCATGGAAAAGGGAGGAAGATGTAAGCCAGCCTGAACCTCCAGGATATTGACAGAGCGTCTAACGCCAGGGGGTTGTCCTCCCTGTAGAGGGAGCAGAACCTCTCCACCTTGGCATTGAACCTTGTTGCCATGAGACCCACCTCTGGCATACCCACTTGAGGACTATCTGCTTGATTCTCCGGATGTAAAGACCACTCTACCGACGGAAGACCGCGGCTCAGCCGCTATCATATTGAGGGAGCCTTGGATGTGGATCGCAGATAAGTGGGAAGGTACAACTCTGTATAATCCAGAATCACCCCGATCTCTGACAAGAGGGGAAGTGATCTTGTGCCTCCCTGCTGGTTGATGTAAAGTACCGCAGTCACATTGTCTGACTGGACTTTCACCGCTTTGCCCCGGATCTGAGGGGCTAAGTGAAGGAGGGCTAGCCGGATAGCCTGAATCTCGCGGAGATTGGATGAAAGAAGCCACTCCTGCGGAAACCAGGTCCCGTGACTGGAGTGTCGTCTAGGTGAGCGTCCCAGCCTACTTAGGACGCATCCGTAGTCAATATGACCCAGACTGGCTGGGCCATAGACTTCTCGTCTAAAAGATGGCACCACCATCTGAGGGAATACCGAGTTTGCCAAGTCAGGGAGCACAGGGAGTTTAGCCCAGCAGGGCTGCCATTCCATTAGGAGAGGACCTCCGACTGTAGAGGGCGGAGGTGCCATAGAGCCCAAGGGACTGCTTCCGCAGACGCTGACTTAACCCCCTACATCTTCATGAGAGTCCGGATTGGAACTCGCCGGGAAGGGAACTTGCCGTGTTCTGAACCCGGAATCTTCTTTCTGGAGTCAACTGGAGCGACATCCCAGCGGAGTCGGTTATGAAGCCTAGATATCTTACTGAAGTCGACGGGCTCACGTTCGACTTCTACCAGCTGATGATCCAACCTAGGTGGAACAGAAAGGAGATTGTTACCTGAAGAAGTTGGGTTAGGACCGCTAGAGCAGAGGCTTTCAAAGCCAGTCGTCCAGATAAGGAATGATGGTCAGTCCTTGAAGCCTCAAAGCCGCCACCACAGAACCACCACCTTGGTAAAAGTGTGAGGGGCAGAAGAAATGCCAAAGAGAAGGGCAACAGAAGATGCTTGACGACACCGGACACCTGGACTGTGATCCTGATATACTTCCTGGAACCAGGATGGATCGGGATGTGCAGATATGCATTCTTGAGGTCCAGGGTTGCCATCACGTCTCCAGGATTGACGACGTGAACTACTGACCTGATGGTTTCTACACGAAACTTCACCTTCCTTATAAATCGATTGAAATATCTCAGATCGATAATCATCCGGAGATCTCCTGAAGTCTTGGGAACCAGAAAAACTGGTGAATAGATCCCTAGGCCCCGTTCTCCTGCCGGAACCTCCTCCAGAGCCCTTTTGCAAATGTAGTCCTGAATGTCGCTCTAGGATCGCCTCCTTGGCAGCTTGTAGAAGGTTGATCTTGACAAACCTGTCCAGTGGAATAGAGGTGTTGTTGACTAAATAACCGTTGAAAATGATATTCAGGACCCAGAGATCTCTTGGATCCATTCTTCTCAGAAGTGGGAGAGATGACTCCCGACGGGTACATGAAGCTTATTGGCAGGACGGCAGGAGTAACGGGAATTAAGCAAGAGCCTCAAAGAGGCCCGTAGTCAGGAGGTGGATTTTCCATCCTTGGCTCCTCCAAATGGAATATGGGTCGCGATCTCAGGGCCATGCTATATATAGGCCCCTGACATTATTTGATAGTATTGTTACAGGGTGCCAAAGGCACTTGGTCTCCCATGAGCCACAGACCTGCTGCTTAGCTTCAAGAGCAAGGATCTGTGTTTGGCCTCATATCCAGGACTTGCCTTGCTAGCGGGAAGCTTCTCGCTAGCTTCAACTGGGGCTGTGCGGTATCGCACAAGAAGTCCGTAGCCAGGTTGATGGTCTTGAAAGCATCTGGTTCAAACCTCTGGTTCACATCAACTTGAATTGATCCAGGCGAGATCAGAGGAACGTAGAGACTTCAAAAAGCCGCTATGGCTGTGGAAGCGAAGCCGCAGCTGCCGTAACACCTCGTCTTAGTGTGCACTCTGCAAGGGGGTCCTGCAGCTAGACCCATCGTCTGCAGGAACCAGAGTGCGCTTGGACAACTTGGCAATAGCCATGTCCACCTTGGGAATGGATCCCCACGAATCCACCAAGGGTTAAGCCATCGGGAACATGGATTTAAACTTCTTTGTTAAAACCAGACCTTTTCCAGGTTTTTTCCACTCTATATCATGACAGAGAGGAGGGTCTCATCCGCTTTGAAGACACGATGTGCCCGAGTAGCGGGAACGGAGGCTCCCCCCCGAGTCAACATCATGGTCCCCCGACCTGATGGACTTGAGCAACTTCTGTGTCTTTCCAGGGGAGAAAACACAATATTAGCTCCTCCTCCTTATCCGAGGAGGAATAAACTAAGGAGACCAAGGAGGTCTCTCTACCGGGACAGAGGTCTCCCATCCTGGTCTTAGCCCAGCCTAAAGCTGCTTAGCTTCTGCGATCTTACGAGTGCAGGTATGATCAACTTACAATAACCGTTGACTGCTGCAATGGTAGCAGGATAGATGCTTCCTCTTGGAATCCACTTTCCTGCCTTCCGGATCCCGCGGAGGAGACATCACTGCGGGAAAAAAAGGGACAAATGAAACATTTGTAAACCACCTATCTATGCAAGAAAGGAAGAAAACAGACCGGAGGCAGCTGAGGAAAAACACCACAAGTGGAACAACACCAATTTTAGGACTCTGGAAGCTAGCTGAAAAAAGCATATGTAGCCAGAGACTGAACTGGAGCACACAGCCTCCCAAAATAGGGGAAGGGGAGGGATAGCCAATCCACCCTTCCACCAGTAAATCCTCACAGGAAGATGCATAACAAAAATCGCATCTATGAAAAATCGTGCCCGTGAAAAATCACGGCCGGATTACCCGGAGGTGATGCAAAAGGAGAGTCCCCGTCACCTCCGGAAGATGGCGGCGCACAGGGACCGGGAATCCTGGACCAAGGACGCCGCCAAAATACCCCAGCCAGGCGCAACTGCACGGGCCGGCAGTAAACAAGCTGCCGGCCAAACTGACAAGGTACTCTAGGAAAAAAGGGCAACGCCGCTACCTAAATGAAAAGAAGGCTCCCGCACTTTCCATAAGAAAGGGGGAACAAACCGCCTAGTCCACCTGTCCAGGAGGACAGAAAAACACAGTGCGCTGGGGGTTGACTTCCTCCTTTTAAGGAGATACTTAATTGTTAAATTGAGTTATTAGTCTTGGGCTCATTAAACATTCCGCCGGTCCTGCCAGTCCACGGGGGGTGGTTAACCCCCATCTGTGCTGCTGGTAGGACGTAAGGGAATAAAAAAAATTATGACAGTTACACTTTAATAATGGGAACCCAGAAGGGTCACTTCAAACCGGTCTTCCTGAAAATGTCTAATGTGAGGGCAGAAATAAGCAATGATGTCCATCAAAAGAATGGAGAAGACCCTTAAGCTACTGCATTTAAGTCTTCGTTGTGACAGCCTCTGTGTTCAATGTAATGGATAGAATACAAGTGTAAATGACCCTAATGTGCCTTTATTATTGAATTCCACCTGTAAAGAAGCAGTTCTGGTAAAACCATTAACGTCTGACATTTTCTTTTAGCCTATCTTTTAAGGAACAGCTTTAGAATTGCAGTTTATATTTTACGTTTTCTCACCGAATATTTAGACAAAAACATTCACTTACATAACACATATTCTTGTCCTTCAATTCCAAAACAAAACCGGGGGAAAGATATGGATGATGCTCTATCTGCAGTCAACTTCCAAGTTTCTGAGTTTCAGGATATCGCTAATTTGCGTAACGGGTAACTGTATATTAATTAAGGAATGACAGATTTAATAGACCAGCAGGCTTCAGTTCCTGAAAGGACAAATGGACCTGCTCTTGTCAATAAACGAATAAATGAGCATTTTCCATCTCTTGCAATTAAACATTTAACAGGAGAGCTCTTATCTTGTGCTATAACAAGCCAATTAACAGGCAGTTTCTTATGTAGAGCAATGAGCAACTAATTCAGTTTAATTAGATTATTGTGAAGGGGTTAATTGGCAACACTTTGCCGAGCAAGTTGAGTGGTTTATGAGCCTCCTAATTTCGCTAGTAATGAAAAGGTTAATGAATGTCCCAATATCACCTGAAAAGTGTAATGAGTCCACTTGTCCCGGTAAAATGGGTGAGAAAACCAGCTAATTATTTCATGATCGCCGCATCATCAGCTAAGCACAGGTAGACCGTCTGGGCCATATCGGGATGTTTAACACCTGCTGTACACCAAAGTGGTCATTTAAGAGCTGAATTTGGAGGTCTACCCTTTCAGGCATCAAAGTTGACTGAAGATCTTAGGATTTCCAGTGGATTAAATTGAACTGAATAAAACGCACCATGAGGGAGAAGAACATGTTTTGAAAAACTGGAAGAAAGGTTTGAAAAAGTTTAGTTCGGGTTGACCCTCTGACCTCAGACTAAAACAACTCACTGGAAGCTGGTGATGCTTCTTAGGTATCTTATACAAAAGGAAAGCTGTACTGCAGAGTTTTTGTGTGTACTTAAATAAGAAGCTTCTACTCTTTTTCAAGGCTCCATAGAGGAGCATAGAAAAATATTACGGGGGCTGTAACAGCTTTGAAAATCTTTGTTTTGTAACTATAGATAGCATGGAGAAATGATCTTAATACTCTTTTTATAGGTAATAATTGCACCGCTTCCTTTGGCTGTTCATTATGTAGAACAATGAGACATGGGTGTAATGCCTTATGAAGATGGAATCAATCAACGGGATCGAAATTTGAAAGATTTTCGTAAAAGAAAAAACCAACGTGAGCATGTTATAACTTTCTGAGAAAGCAGAATGGGTTAGAAGGTTCAGTAGAACCAACATGCCCCTGGGACATACATAGAGTCAAAGGGTCCTACAAAAAATAGGTCCTCTTCCCGGTGTTGCTTCGTACTGACCCAATCAGGCATAGGAGGGCTGAGCATTTGTCTAGCCCCCTGCTTCTATACTCACCATAGGATAAGCTCTGTGAGAGTTTGCAAAAGCCATTAAAAAGAAGGAGTCAGCCTGAGATGACCCTTGGCAACTGACAGCCTGCATGGGCTGTCTTAAAGAGACACTTTCATAAAAAAAAATACAAATTATCACATATTAACCCCTTGACACAAGACGTGGCTTTAAAGATGATGCCTGCTCCTGGACATTTAACCCCTTTGATGCCATAGTCAATTGCAACCATGGCATCTGGGCGGTCTTTTCCCAGGAACACTGTGTTTCCGGGGACTAAACAGCTCCCCCGCGCCGAGAACGATGGAGCAGTTCAATTGCAGCCTCACGCCTTCTGAAGTTTCTGAGGCCTGTCATAGCAAAGTTATAACTTATAACACAATGAATATCCCATAAGCTGCAATATAAAATCATTGCAGTGTATGGGAGAAGCGATAAGACGATCCCATGTAAAAGTACCCTATAGTTTGTATTTCATTTTCAATGGAATAGCACTGCCAAAAAACAAACATTTTTAAAAAGTAGTTCTCTGTGAATATTGAGTTTAAAAATGTCCCTTTAATAAATCTATGATCTTGGTTCCCACCATTATGGAAAAGGTATAAATATACCATAATATATGGCATGCAAATCTGAAATGCATTTATACAATTTCATAAGGTGTTACAATTCAAAAAGGCACCACCCAACTTCTACGTGACTAAATGGATACCAGCGACTGGAACAAATTAACGATAGCAGTGTGATATCCATTAACGGCTACAGCCACTGAAAAGCAAATGCCCAAACAATTTTCGGGACTCTGTATCTGAGTGACTCCAATAGAAATATTTGCAATTGAAAAAATGTTGTTACATTGTAACATTGCTCAATCCAATTCTTCAATAACGGTATCTCTTATAGCACAAAGACCACATAGTCTTTTTGTAACAGTCAGCCAAAATTAGTCCCATTCAGCAAATTCCATGTATACATGTATTTGAATGAACCTCATGTTGAACAATAGAAACTGCAAGCATTTGGTGACAGTAGTGTGATATTATTAAAGACGTTATCAGGCTTTCTGGGCATGTGCTGTCTATTATTTCCCAACTCATTAATCACAAGATGCTAAGACTGTACAAAAACGTTAAATAATACAGCCAACAAAATAGGATAAATGTGGATGAGGTGACAGTTGTATTGAGTCGCTGTGTGCCGTGCTCCTGATGCAGGTTCCTCTGTGCTCCATTGGAAGTAGCTCTTGCCACCCTGTGCAGCCTTGGATTGTGTCCCCCTGTGAATTGTTTTAACATAGAGTATAGATACGTTTTTCTATATGCTTCCTTACACAAATATACATGTACTACAAAAAGGAGCAGGTTACCCTTAAACAGAGTCTGTCACCAACCTGACTGGTCTTACACTAATCACATCATACAGTGGAACACAAGACATGACACAAACGTTACCTGTGTTTAGTTCTCAGATCCTCCAAATCGCCAAAACAGTCATTTTTATTATATGAGCCATCGCAAGGGCCCAGGGGCTGAGTGTTTGCCTCAAGTGCCCAGGCACCCCTGCCTTACTCGCACCAAATTCCTCCTCGGCGGATGCGCCTTGCACATCTCTAGACCCGGCAGTGATGCGTGAAAGTGTGGAATTGTGGCTACAGGGAAAAATTATATCACACAGGGCAAGCCGGAGAACACTGAGGATTCGGAGCGAGCAAAGCAGGGGGGCCCAGGCACTTGCAGCAAACTCTCCGCCCCTGGGGCACTTGATGGCTCATTAGCATATCATAAAAACGACTTTTTCGTCCAATTGGAGGATCTGAAAAACTAAACACAGGTAACATCTGTGTCATGTCTTTGTGTTCCACTGAACAATATGATTAGTTTAAAAGCAGTGAGGTTGGTGACAGACTCCCTTTAAAATGTCATAGGGAGTGTTATAGGCCAGGCAGAAAAAGCAAATGTTAATTACCTCTGATCTAGGAGGACAAAAGCTTGCTCTCTAATGCCACCTATTATATGGCTATGCAGTACCCCAGTGGACAGGGGCATCTGCAATTGTTTGATGATGTACCGTTAGGGCCCTTGCAGACGAGCGGATGCACTCCGTGTTATCCGCAGCGAGAATGAGAGCCAAGCTGCACGGTGGACATCAGAGGCACGAAGCAGTAACATGATAGATACTGCTCCGTGCCTCTCTGTGACCTTTTTACTACAAAATCACAGTGAGATAAAGTTGTCAGTGTGATTTTGTAGTAAAAGCGTCACAGAGAGGCACGGAGCATTATCTATCATGTTACTGCTTCGTGCCTCTGCTGTCCACCGCGCAGCTTGGCTCTCATTCTCGCTGCGGATAACACGGAGTGCATCCGCTCGTCTGCAAGGGCCTTTAAGGCAATGTTCTGCACTACAGTATATGCTCAATATGTTCCAGCATGAGACAGGCATGGGCAGAGTTAACAATCCTGGCCCTTCCCCTATCTCCAGAAGATTTTAGTTGTTGGAGTAGGGAATGTGAGTACCAGCCTGAAGGAGATAGGGAGCAGACTGCAGGCACTCCTCTCCACAGGCATTTAGCTTCAATGCTTCTGGTGACTAACAGATCCCTGTGTGTGATCTGCCACTTTTACAGAGAGAGACAAAAAATAATTTGGAGTCTTTGCAAGGCTACAGCATGAGAGTCAGCAAGGTAACCAGCGTGAAGCATTACAGACCATGTTACTACAAAGTGAAAACATGTTAAGACACCCTCTGCACCCCAAGACTTGTGGACACTCAGGCTACAACGTTGCAGTCAGCAAGGTGATCAGCTTACAGCATTTTCAGCCCCTGCTGCAGAGGAGGGATTATGAGTTAAAACACCTTGCACACTTCAGGTACCATTTGGCTAGTCATATTATTGGAACTGCATTCAGCCTGGCGAATTGAGGACATTGTGACAGATTGCAGTTGCTAGCCAGTGATCCTAGTATTAGAGACTGTGGCAAGAGACAAAGCCAACTGAGGTTCATTGCCATAAACACCTGTTTAGCTCATTCATTGACATCTGGGGAGGATTTGGATTGTGTATAGATAATTGCTGGATGAGAGACTTTTAAAAGTTTTATCTGGCCTGGTTACTGACTCTCCTAACACCACACGCTGGCCTTTGCATTTTCATTACAATCCCTGCCTTGCACCCACATGGACATTTAACATCAAGGGCACATCCAAACTACCATCAGGCAAGAGCCCTAGCACCAGGGAATGCCCAGAGGTAATATCGAGTGTCCCTCCTTCACTGCACTGTCCTCAGGAAGTGAGGGATTACACCATGACACATTATCATCAAAGCCACTACCTCTCCCATCCTCTGCTCCGGCTCCTCAGGGGGTAGCTGCAGCTACACTATCAGTGAATGTTTTGCCCTTTAAAGAAGCCTTGGAGCATGACTTGAGATATAATTCAAAACTCATAAATAGCTATCTGCAGATAGATATCTTTTTCTTATTGAAAAAAATTCTGGGTCTAGCCATTCAGTAAGGGGTGCTAGTGATGAGCGGCATAGGCAATATTCGAATTCGCGATATTTCGCACATTTTTGGCCGAATATTAGCCATAAATTCTCAAATTTGGGAATTCTTGATTTCCAGTCATTATTTACTTGATTGTGAAAATCGGCAATGTAATATATTCACTATAAAAATTAGCAATTAGAATATTCGCGATCAACACTAAGGGGTAGGCAACTTTCCTATTGGTTGCTAGGGATGTTGCTAATTGCTGATATTCGCGATTAGAGTATTCGGGATCAACACTATTAGAGAATACCAATATATAGCACTATATTCTTAATATTTGCAAATTCTCAAAGTGGCGATATTCGCTATTAAAATTCGCGATTTGAATATGCGCGCTCAACACTAGGTGGTGCTGGAGAGCCAGCTTTTGTCCATATTTGTTCTAAGAGCTTATTTACAGTGCCTGATACAGACACAGTGCCCCAAAAACTATGCAAATTAGTACCTCAAAACACAGTCATTGACACGCCTCCGTTATAGTGATAGCCAAAGTGTCCCCATAACAATGACTGCCACAACTACCTCAGAACAAAGCTATCTACAGTGCCCATAACAGTGTTACCCACAATGCCACATAAAACAGCCAGCCATCATGGTTCCAGTACACTAATAGCCAGTAATAGTAGCCCCATAACATAACAAGCCATGGTTCCCTATAATGCAACACTCCACTGTGTCCCAATAGTGCAGTCAGCTACAGTACTTTCATAATAGCCATAATAGCTACAATGGTCCCAGACCACCAACGTGTCTTCATAATACTGCCACATTAACTCCACACCACAGACTACTAAAGCACCCCCACAACTAAGCCAGCCAAAGTGCCCCAAAACTTCATAACTCCTCATGGTGCCCTATAACTTAAGGGGTATTCCAGTTGTTTAAAGTTATCCCCTACCCACAGGGGGATAACTATTAGATCGGTGGGGACCTATGCTGGGACCCTCATGATCATGAGAATAGGTACCTCATACCCTTTGGAGCGCCCTGAAATGAACAAAGCAGCAGGTCAAGCATGCACACTGCCGCTCCATTCATCTCTACAGGAGTTTCGCTATTTCCAACACATGCTCGACCTGCCACTCCATTCATTTCAGGGTGCTCCAAGGGCATTGGGATACTCTTTCTCGCCATCATTGGGGGGCCCCCACCGATCTAATAGCTAACCTCTATCCTGTGCGTAGGGGCTAACTTTTAACAACTGGAATACCCTTTTAAGAATTAGCCCATAGAATGATGCTTTAGCAGGAGAATGCCTCTGTTAGGCTCTCTTCATTGGCCTGCATCTGACAGATACATTGGGAAAAGCCACCAACGTATACCTCCAACACAGGCCATGATGGGTGCCATAAAACGGCATCTGTTATCCACATGCTTCTATGTAAAAAAAAAAAAAAAATGTATACTATAACTTCTGGCTTTGTATAAAATCTTAGGCACAATTTGGGCCCATAGCAAAATCCGGGTGTCATATTAAAAATCAGTACAATGCATTTTCAGGAGAGCACAGAAGTTTCCAACGTCCATCTGGAAGAACTTTCTAAAATATGGAAATAAAATGCAAGTGAATAAAAAACACATATACATATATGCAATCTTCAATTACAGCTTTAATGATATCATATGATGTAACCATACTGTTATTATCCATATACAGTATATGCTTTTCAAGACGGAATTCAGCACTGAACAGATTGACCAAAAAATTGGATTATTTCTCCTTTGAGGACCTTTCACCTTCTTCTAGGGCTGATCTCACTGCATAAAATCTGGCCCAGTAACGCATTCCATGTCCTGCCGCAGCTCCTTAATTATTTTCTGTGTTGTGCATATTACAAAGGATAAATCATGGGCATATCGGGAAGTGTTTTCTCATTCTAAGGCATATCAGAATCTTGCTGACACTGATCCAGAGCTGAGAATGTCACTCCTGCATAAACATGATGTCATTTCCATTCCATTCATACTCCTGCCAGACAGCTGCTGTCAGCATCAGTGAAGAAAAATGCCACCTCACTTGTGACAGCTGCCACTAGAGGTACTTTGTACATAAGCCAGTCTAGAAAAAAAAAAAAAAACAGCCAAGCATGCAGATACTATTTAAAGCAGAGGACCATAAAACTCACCACAGAATGCTGTATAATGCCAACGTGTAGGGCCTTTAATTAAACGGCTTGTTTGTACATGGTATTACGTGTTCTTGTTCTTCTGCTGTAAATAGAGGACTTCTTGTTTATGGGGGTGGGGGGGGGGATACGTCTAGAGTTCTAGAATGGTATGATCTTTATTTTGCAGCAGGCACACATGACCTTCAGATGTTGTTATTGCACTTTGTCCTCTGTGATGATGGTAAAACAAGAAAACAGGGGCTCTCCCTATAGTGCATAAACCCAACAGAATAAGGCAGCACTGATAGATAGACTGGTACTCCTTGCCAGAACAGGCACAATGCTGGAGTTTGGTGTGGTCACCTCTCCTGAGATTACAGACTGCAGGGGGTACTTGCAAATTGTTTGCTGTTTAATGCGTGTGATTTTATTTAATGCCTTTTATACTCTGTATACCCAGTATGGTTATGAATGAAAGTAACTGAGTTAAGCAACTCCACCCCCAGCTGAGCCTAGCCTGAAATTAGCAAGGAGAGGAAGCAGATCCATGTGCTCCTTCCTAACAATATTGGACAAAAGCTAACAGAGACTCACAGATCTCTGGATGATCTACCGAAGGAGAGAAAGAGACAACAAGGTTCACAAATCTGTGTGGCTGAGCTCTGGGGTCAGTAAGATAACTTGCTACTTAAGCTAATTAGACTTTACTGCAGGGAAGGGTATACTGTTAAGACACCCTTTACACTTGAACATGGCTTAAAAATAAAAACTGTACACCTAACCTGTGAATTTCAGACACACTTATGAAAGTCAGATAGCCAGCAAAGGATTCCAAAGCAAGAGACGTGAGAAAGATAGAGAGGAAAGAGTAAGATAATTTCCATTCTTGCTCAACTCCATATAAAACCATCCGGGGAGTTTTGCACTGTATATTGTGTTTTTTGCTATTGTTGGCTGTATTACAGCTCCCATTTTGCACTTACATAATGATAGACGTTAATTCTGTTAAATCTGACCTGGTTACTGACTCCTGCACAATACCCTGGCCATTGCACTCTACATGCCTTGCCTTGCACCCATACAAACACTCAACATCACAGGCACCCCAGCTACCATCAGGCATGAGCCCTACAACCAGGGTGTGCCCTGGGGAAAGAAAGAGTGCTCCCTCCTTTCACTGCACAGCTCTAGGGAGCATCGGTGTGAGGAAAGCCACAGTGATTGACTGTAACAGCCAGAGCCACTACTAATTCCATCCTCCATTCCCGCTTCTCCCAGGCCACGGCACTCCCTCTTCCTGGTACGCATACACCGATGACAGTATTGAGAAGCAAATAAACATATAAAATAAGAATATACATAGTGCTGTACTGCATGCAGGACTTCATAGCACTGCAAAGCACCAGTGAGGCACTGTGTTGGGCACACCCCTGATTTTGGCAGGGCCGTCCAACTGTCTGATGTGCATGGGGGTGTCTAAGGACCCTATCAGACCGCACGATTTTTGTTCCAGTTATTGGGAATAAGCATTCAAATGCACAATTGTTGCCAATAACTGGCTCATATAAACAGGCAGATGATGAGCCGATAAACGAGCCACTGCTTGCTCATGTGGCAATTGATGGGCATCTTTTCTCAGGACGAAAGATGCCCGATTATCGGCAGCACATCTCCCTGTGTAATCAGGGATCTGCTGCTGATAATTAACAGAACTGAATGAGGGAGGAATGACTGCTGTAGCAATCCTTCCTCCCCAATCACTTTGCACCTGCTCCACCTCACTTACACCAACCCACATTTTTACTAAACGAAATCCTGTATTTAAGATATATGGGGCCTTACAAGAGATTTATACAAGGGTGATATTACATTGGACTTATTATTATACATCCTAAACTCTTACTTGCTTTTGCAGCTGCTGCCTGACATTCAGTACTGCTGCGTAGTTTAATTGTAACCAGAATACTGAAGTATGTCCCTTGTTAAGTTTTTTCTGGAATAGTTTTTTTTTTCTTTGGTTTACTATAATACTATAATAGTAGCCCATAAAAAAGCTGATCGGTTTTCTTCTTGAGGTTGGGAACTACAGGTTGTTTATAGACAGATGGAGGAAGGTTGTAGTTGCAGTTGCCATTAAGGATTAACAGGTCACTCAGATAATTGGCCAGATTGAAATTTAAGTAGGAAAAGCATAGAATGTCTGCATTTCAAAGACAGCTCTGTTCAGATAATATGTCACAGAGATGGACTGTGTATTACAACGAGGGACTAAACCTGGAAATTGAACTCTATATAGTGATGAACTTGTTGAGCTGTTTTAAACATGGTGCTTACATTATGAAGAAAATTAGACACATTAATTGGCTATTTTTTTACTACAGTGTGAGATTTTTGTGAAAAATAGAGGAGAAAATGGTTGGCACTGCCGCAAGTATGAATGCTTGACTTGGTACAACACTAATCAGATGAGAGCTTCGGTGGTGCTCAGCATGAAAGTATCATCTACTTTTTTATAGTTTAAGATTTTTTATTATATATTTTAAATTTAGAGAAACCCATGTGACACTTTAGTAGCATTTTTTTAACCCATCATTCTAATTGAGACCCCATGTTATTATGGCCTCGGGTTACAATATCTTTAACATACAATGGTCTTCCCTTGGACATTGCAACTTAACCTTTCCTGACGCAAAAATTGTTCATTCTCAGTTTTTGTTTTTTTCACTCCCTGTCGTCTTTTTCCATTCATATGGCCAAATAAGTGGCACCATTTACCGTAATATTGCATGCTATGTAGTGGGAAGCTAAAAAAATTCTAAATGGTGTGGAATCAGAAAAAAATGCAATTGTGCCACAGTTTTAAGGGCTTGTCTTTACAGAGTTAGGGCTCATGCACCGTAGGGCTTATGTTAGGGCTCATGCACCGTATGTATCTATGGTCTTGCAAAACACAGATCCGCAAAAAATACGGATGAGGTCCATGTGACATCCATATTGCATCCGTTTCTTTTGCGGATACATTATAACAATGCCTAGCTCTGTCCACAAAACGGACAAGAATAGGACATGTAAAAACAAAGGTGCAATGGCACACTGCAGCTAGAGCTCCGTCCTGCCACTATGCTGGATGTTAGATGAGGCATTAGTTTATATTTTGGCCAAATTATGTAAGCCACCCACCACTTCACAGTTGCCTCTCGAGTGGTCCCTAACATTAATTCTTACCTTTTATGGGCCATATCAGCCACACAAAACCCAGGGAGTGCAGGTGCAGCATGCATGCCAGATACACTCTGCTTGTAACCCCGTCTGGTGCCATACAGCGTTCATCAGATCAAGGAATGCAAATACCAACATGCATGCTGAGCCCACTAGTACTTCTCCTGGAACCAAATGGCTTCTGGTAAGTTCAATAAAGCAGACTCAGTTTTATACTGACTTTAAAACCAGCCTACAGGGCGGATTCACTAGTCAGGTGTGCATGACTGCATGGAGGTCACCACGCCTCCCATATATGCTACAAAGGAAAAAAAATGGAGGTTGCAGTCAGCACAACCCAATAAGCAGGTGCACGTTGCTATGGTGAAATACACATACAAACGTAAAAACAAAGGTGCAATGGCACACTGCAGCTAGAGCTCCGTCCTGCCACTATGCTGGATGTTAGATGAGGCATTAGTTTATATTTTGGCCAAATTATGTAAGCCACCCACCACTTCACGGTTGCCTCTCAGTGGTCCCTAACATTAATTCTTACCTTTTATGGGCCATATCAGCCACACAAAACCCAGGGAGTGCAGGTGCAGCATGCATGCCAGATACACTCTGCTTGTAACCCCGTCTGGTGCCATACAGCGTTCATCAGATCAAGGGATGCAAATACCAACATGCATGCTGAGCCCACTAGTACTTCTCCTGGAACCAAATGGCTTCTGGTAAGTTCAATAAAGCAGACTCAGTTTTATACTGACTTTAAAACCAGCCTACAGGGCGGATTCACTAGTCAGGTGTGCATGACTGCATGGAGGTCACCACGCCTCCTATATATGCTACAAAGGAAAAAAATGGAGGTTGCAGTCAGCACAACCCAATAAGCAGGTGCACGTTGCTATGGTGAAATACACATACAAACGTAAAAACAAAGGTGCAATGGCACACTGCAGCTAGAGCTCCGTCCTGCCACTATGCTGGATGTTAGATGAGGCATTAGTTTATATTTTGGCCAAATTATGTAAGCCACCCACCACTTCACGGTTGCCTCTCGAGTGGTCCTAACATTAATTCTTACCTTTTATGGGCCATATCAGCCACACAAAACCCAGGGAGTGCAGGTGCAGCATGCATGCCAGATACACTCTGCTTGTAACCCGTCTGGTGCCATACAGCGTTCATCAGATCAAGGGATGCAAATACCAACATGCATGCTGAGCCCACTAGTACTTCTCCTGGAACCAAATGGCTTCTGGTAAGTTCAATAAAGCAGACTCAGTTTTATACTGACTTTAAAACCAGCCTACAGGGCGGATTCACTAGTCAGGTGTGCATGACTGCATGGAGGTCACCACGCCTCCCTATATATGCTACAAAGGAAAAAAATGGAGGTTGCAGTCAGCACTAACCCAATAAGCAGGTGCACGTTGCTATGGTGAAATACACATACAAACGTAAAAACAAAGGTGCAATGGCACACTGCAGCTAGAAGCTCCGTCCTGCCACTATGCTGGATGTTAGATGAGGCATGTAGTTCATACGATGTTTGGCCAAAATGTATACTAATGCTGCATGCTGACACCTACCAGTGTCAGGACAGAACTCTATGCTGCAGTAGTGCCATTGAACCGTTGATTGTTACGCTTGTATGTGGCCATATTCAGCCATACGCAGCACCAGTGCGACGTGCTATGGGCGCACTGACCTGCGATACACTACCATAATGTACTCTACTGTGTAGCACCTAGTATGGGTGGCATGGCGAGGCTCTTCCATGCAGTCATGCACATGTGACTAGTGAATCCGCACCTGTAGGCTGGTTTTAAAGTCAGTATAAAACTGAGTCTGCTTTATTGAACTTACCAGAAGCCATTTGGTTCCAGGAGAAGTACTAGTGGGCTCAGCATGCATATTGGTATTTGCATCCCTTGATCTGATGAACGCTGTATGGCACCAGACGGGGTTACATGCAGAGTGTATCTGGCATGCATGCTGCACCTGCACTCCCTGGGTTTTGTGTGGCTGATATGGCCCATAAAAGGTAAGAATTAATGTTAGGGACCACTCGAGAGGCAACCGTGAAGTGGTGGGTGGCTTACATAATTTGGCCAAAATATAAACTAATGCCTCATCTAACATCCAGCATAGTGGCAGGACGGAGCTCTAGCTGCAGTGTGCCATTGCACCTTTGTTTTTACGTTTGTATGTGTATTTCACCATAGCAACGTGCACCTGCTTATTGGGTTGTGCTGACTGCAACCTCCATTTTTTTTCCTTTGAAGAATAGGACATGTTCTAACTTTTTTGCGGGTCTAGGAAACGAACATACAGATGCGAACAGCACACGGTGTTCTGTTTGCATTTTTTTGGGGATTCATTGAAATGAGTCCACATCCAATCCAGATAAAAAAACGCAATGGACATGGGAACAAAATATGTTCGTATGCTTATAAAAATACCACATATCAATACCACTTACACAAATAAAAAAATGTAAAAAAAAAAAATTTTTATTTTCATCTCCATGTTCTGCTCTCCATAATTTTTTTATATTTAAGTCTACGAAGATGTGTAAGAGCTAATTTTTTTGTAGGGCAATTGTAGTTTTCAGTGATCCCATATTTGGGTGTGTATGATTTTTAGATTTTTGGGGGGAGATGAAGCGACCAAAAAATGCAAATGCAAATTATTTTCGGTACAGCATTTGCAGTATGGGATAACCATATTTATATTTTAATAGTCTGGGCATTTTGGGATATGGCAATGCCTATGACCTTTATTTTTTATTGTCTATTTATTTTTATTACGGGGAAAGGGTGGTAATTTGATTTTTAAAACTTGTTTTTACTTTTTTACCCTTTTAAACCCCCAATAGGGGTCGTTAACATATTTCTCATTCTGCTGTTATTTTACACAGCAGATTATGAAACATTCAGTCTTTTCCTATTGAGCTCTGGCACCTGCATGCCCCCAAAGGAACTACAGCTCTAATAACATGATTTTCTTCAGAGGGCATTAGGAACAATCAATGGTTCCCCTGATCTTCGTGTGGGGAGACAGCCGTTCTGTCCCTGGAATTGCAGCACGCCCTAAGAAAGCCGCCGCAGATGTCGTGGTCAAAACTGACTATGGCATCTGAGGGTAAAATGTCTTCAATCAGTGTTATTGCCGATCGCAGACAGTCCTGGGTCAATACCACTTCATCTCCATGTTCTGCCCTCCAGCAGACCCCCAGTGGCTATGGCACCCGCCTTGCTCCGGAGTGGGCTCCATCTTTAAAGACCTGGGTTGGGAAGGGGTTAAAACCACATGTAACATATGTGATTGGGTAGAAGATTCAACTAGTCAGCATGGGCATTTTACTAGTAAAACACCTGTATTACTGAAGTGCATGCTTTGATTAGCTGTCCAGTACTGCCTTTCTACAGTACAGTATAGTACTACATGTTCTGTACTGCTCTTTATCTGTGCCAGGATGAGCTGTTCCTATGGGCACCGGGTGAGGATGGCTCCCTTACATTTTTTGGCACACTGTCTATACCAGGGGTGCACAACCTGCGGCCCGGGGGCCACATGCGGCCCTCGATACCATTTTGTACGGCCCCCAAACATCTGGTAAAAGACATGTAAATCTATGACTTATGGCTTCTTACATGTATCTTTCATGTATTCTCCTATTAGATGGGAGTCCTAGAACTGTAATTAGACATTTATAGCATATACTGTATGTTCAATATGCCAAAAATACAGTATTTCAGTTGGTAATACCCCTTTAAGCTTTATTTTCGGCCCTTGGAATTGGTTCCGGCTGACAATGCGGCCCCCAACCAGAAAAGGTTGTGCACCCCTGGTCTATACTGTACAAGAAATTAAATAAAGGTCAGAATGGATAAAAAAAAATTAAAAAGAAGCATTACTCACCTCCACCAATCCCCCACTGGTGCCATTTCTTCTTTCTTTCTCGTCATGTCGGGATTGCCAGGAAAAGTTCAGCCAATCACTGACCTCAACCAACGCGTTTCAAACAAAAGTACATTGCTTAAGCAATATTATGGACTTTTCATTTTTACACTCTTTGCCTTTTAGTCCATAATATTGCTTATTGCTGCAAGGTGCTTTTGTGTGAAACGCGTAAGTGATATTATGGACTTGACAATTTTGGCTTTTATGGATGTCCAATAAATATTGTGGATTTTAGAAGTTCCAGATTTTTTTCCTCTTCTCGTGCTATTTGTGCACGCCCTAGGCCAGGTGTTTGAATCCTGGATATTTTTCTATTAACCATCGTATTGCTATACACAGAAGGGTGACCCTGCTTCTTCATAAGACACATACATCATCTGAGCTGAACATGCATGTTTATAGGAAAGTTGCAGAACATTGCAGTTGGCCACAGTTTTAGTAACAGATGCCATGTCCTTCTGCTCAGTGAGTAGCAATGTGTCCAAAACTGCAGCGTTCAAAGAAGTAGAGTGGTAGTAGTAGTGCAGATATGACTTAATGAAATGAATGGGGCCTTACTTATACACATTTTGTAACTTCCTGACACTAAGGCTAAATTTATATGTTGTGCATTTTCATGTGCATCAAATCCACACGAATAGCATTAGCCACTCGTAAATGCTACGCAGTTTATAATTGGTGCTGGTTGGAGCGGATTTTGACTTATATTTCATTGCAGATTTACATTGCAGATTTTGATGAAGCTTTTAATTTAATAATTCCTTTCATGTCTCCCAGATCTGAACAGAAATCCACATGTAAGTCTTGCAGATTTAGAGGTAAGTTTTCAAACCTTTGAATTCAATGAGAAAAATCTGCAGCAACCCTTAGAATACTAAAATCTACTGTATTACACTGACAGCAGTATGTCAGTGTAATACAATAGATTTCAGGAGAGATAAATGGAAAACCAGCTCTCCTGCCGTGTTTAAATCCGCTGTAGTGCACGGACCATCAAGCAAAGACTTGTGCGTGTAGTAACTCAAAAGAAGAGATCCAGCACTGACGTCATCAATTGAAAAAGCCAAATTTACCTTTATTTAATAAAGGTAAATTTGGCTTTTTCAATTGATGACGTCAGTGCTGGATCTCTTATTTTGAATAGAAGAATAGCATTGCATCCGCACTGAATCCGGACCCATTCATTTCTATGGGGCTGTGCACATGATCGGTGATTTTCCCGCATCACTTCTGCGTTGCGTGAAAACCGCAGCATGCTCTATTTTGTGCGTTTTTCACGCAACGCAGGCCCCATAGAAGTGAATGGGGCTGCGGGGAAATCGCAAGCATCCGCAAGCAAGTGCAGATGCGGTGTGATTTTTCTGCATGGTTGCTAGGAGACGTTCGGGATGGGGACCCGATCTTTATTATTTTCCCTTATAACATAGATATAAAGGAAAATAATAGCATTCTAATTACAGAATGTTATGTAAAAAGGGGAAGAGAGGGTTAAAAATAAAAAAGAACTCACCTCTTTCTCTTGATCACGTAGGAGCCGGGATCATTATTCTTTCTTCATTCTGCTGGGTAAAGGACCTTCGGTGACGTCACTGGGTCACATGGGTCACATGGTCCAATCAAAAGCTTCCATGATTGGACCATGTGACCCATGTGAACCAGTGACGTCACCGAAGTTCCTTCAACCAACAGATATGAAGATAGAAGATGTTCCTTGCACCTACGTGATCAATGGGAGGAGGCGAGTTCATTTATTTTTTATTTTTAATCCTCTATTGCCCTGCTAACATAGCATTCTGTATTGAGAATGCTATTATTTTCCCATATAACCATGTTATAAGGGAAAATAATAAAAACTACAGAATACTCAACCCGAAACCGGACTTCGGTGATGAAGTCCGGCTTCAGGTCTGGGTACCAAACATGCGGTTTTTTCACACGCGCGTGCAAAACGCATTACAAAAGTTTGCACACACGCGGAAAAATCGCGCATTTAACCTCAACGCACCCACCTCCTATCCGAACCCAGCCTAAGGGTTACACAGCATTACAAATCAGTATAATGCTGCGCGATCCTGTCACACTGACACACGCTGCAAGTTTATGGCATTCAACACTCTCCTGTGTGTCTGGCCTAACAGTTGCGCTGGAGGGAGAGAGGTTAGGTTGAGAATTTGGCAAGGGCGGCTGCTGTTTCAATTTTTGCCTAGAAAGGCTAGGTGCTCGCCAACCCCTTGCCACAAAGCACTGAAGGAAGAGGGGCCCAAGCTGAACTCTTGTACCAGGACCCATAAGCCTTTAGCTACGACCCTGAACAAGGTAGTATACCCACTGATTTATTCAATAAAATCTACCTCTATAGCTCCACCTGCTGACGTGGTCGCACATGCTCAGTTACATCTTTCAATGGCCACCAGCTGTATATACTGTTAGAAACTGTGACAGCTGCAGGGCGAGAACATTAAATGAAACAACAGGCCCCCTGAGAAAGGACACACCCCCTGATAGAGGATACTCCCTTTGGCCTTTTTCACACGGGCGTCATGCTTGACGCCAGGATAAGAGGCGCGATTTTTCCCTGCGAGTGAAAATCGTTTTCATGCGTTTTGCACGTGCGTGGGAAAAATCAGCATGTTTGGTACCCAGACCCGAACCCGGACTTCATCACTGAAGTTCGGGTTTGGGTTGAGTATTCTGTAGATTTTATTATTTTCCCTTATAACATGGTTATAAGGGAAAATAATAGCATTCTCAATACAGAATGCTTAGTAAAATGTGGATGGAGGGGTTAAAAATAAAAAAATTAACTCACCTTATCCACTTGATCGCGTAGTTGTGATCTCTTTTTCAATCATTAGCTGCCGGCTAAAGTACCTGTGATGACGTCACTGAGCTCATCACATAGTCCAATCACATGGTCCATCACCATGGTGATGGACCATGTGATTGGACCATGTGATGTGACATCAACACAGGTACTTTAGCTGGCAGCTAATGCTTGAAGAAGAGAGAAGAGATCGGCAACTACACGATCAAGTGGATAAGGTGAGTAAATCTTTTTTACTTTTAACCCCTTAATCCACATTTTACTGAGCATTCTGTAGTGAGAATGCTATTATTTTCCCTTATAACCATGTTATAAGGGAAAATAATAAAGATCGGGTCCCGTCTCTTAGCAATCTTGCGGGAAAATCACACTGCATCCACACTTGATTGCGGATGCTTGCGATTTTCACGCAGCCCTATTGACTTCTATGGGCCTGCGTTGCGTGAAAAACGCACAATATAGAGCATGCTGCGCAATGCAGAAGTGATGCGTGAAAATCACCGCTCATGTGCACAGCCCCATAGAAATTAATGGGTCCGGATTCAGTGCGGGTGCAATGCGTGAAGTGAACGCGGAAAACTCGCCCGTGTGAAAGGGGCCTTTGAGCGGCCAGCCTGAAATAAATCTAGCTGAGCAATTGGAGCAATGAATGGCAGAAACATTGGATCCATGCTGGTCATATACTATACGATGTCTTATTTAAATAGTTTACATTAATCAATAGATAACCCCTTTTACCTCCTATAACTACATCTATGAATTCACAGGGAGATCACTGAGGAACAGGAACATAACAATAATGGTGAAAACTTATTCAGACAGACTGGAATTACAATATTTGTCATATGGTCATAGCCAAAACTCAAAACCATAATTAATTTTTTACAGAGTACTACTGGATTATATCTGGCTGGAATGTTATTATAATCAGCCTAAGTTCCAAGCTTCTTTAAATAAACCTTTACAAATTTTCTAACCCTGGACCCAACCAAGACCTGATTATCCCATCTTGGCCCAACTAGCCAGCTATCTGTAGAAGGAAAATACATACAAAAAGTGTATAAAAGTGATAAAAGTCACATCAAGCTACAACTTTTGGATTGTTTTAGGAAATGATACCCATGTCTGGGCCTCTACTCACTTCCTCCATTAACCTCCACTTTATGGCTGACTTTATTCTTGGACATGGATTTCACAACATCGATGGGACAGCTGGGACACTTCAAAAATCTGATGCTATAATTTGACATATTTACATTGTACATTTATTCTGAAGATTTTATTTTCCACACCAATGCGGTCTACAGCCGTATGAAACCAGACACCTATCATACAAATTGAGAATTAGACAAACAAAATGTTGACTTTGCTTTACAAGAAGTGCTAAACCCCATGCCTGGATGCTTACGTAAAAGTCAGCTAGAGAAGTACAGAGTAAGGAAGACTACTTTAAAGAAACACTTTGGACTATAACTAGCATGTAGCGTCTGTGGAAAGTGCATTTGTGAACATCTGCCAGTCCATTGCATGCTAAAGAACTGTCCTAATCTGTTTGTATTTGAATCTTTTAAAGAACTACTTTGCTGCACAACTACCTCATCGTTGTTCGGTGCACTACAACTATGGCCTTGCACCCTAAAGCCTTCAGCACCAAGGGCACCTCAACAGTCATCGGGCAGGAGAACTCCAGAACCGGAGTGTGCCCCGAAGGGAAGAAAGGTGTGCCCTTCCCATCATTGGACAAGCCCAGAGAGGGTCAGAACAATGAGTAATACTACTCCAATCTGGCCACACACTCCATGCACATTGTATATGTAAGGCACCATTTATAACAACATGTGCAGGTCCACCTTTTATTGAATCATAAACTAACTAATAGGTTAAGGAAAAGTCATCTTGTGCTGAACCGTTGAGTCCTGTTGTAATAAGGGCCCATTATTGAGTCAGTGCATGGGCCCACCAGATGATCTTCTGGAGCTTGTTTTGGAGAGCATGGCCATTGGTAGAGCTGGCATAGTATTCTTATTAAATAAACCCATTTTTAAAAAAGTTAAAGAGGACCGGTCACCTCTCCTGACACATCTGTTTTAGTAACTACTTGCCTTCCCCATGTAATAACAATTCTGGAGCATCCATCCATAAGTGTATGTTGTGCCGTTCCACTGTTATTCTTATTAGAGGTGTATGGATAAATTGCCTACTGGTTGTTACCATTGCCAAAAACGAGTGTTCCTGTAAATTCCACCACAGCCAGAACATATTGGACAGTATAAGATTGTGCAAGAACCTCAAATGGTAGAACACAGTTGTCAGTTTATCCACAAACTTCAAATAGGAATAATAGAAAAAAACACAATATAAAGTCAAAAGAAAAGATGCTCCAGAATCGCCATTTCATGTGGAATACAATAGTTTACTACAAAAGACATGTTGCGAGTGGTGATAGGTCCTCTTTAAATATACTTATTAGAGATGAGCGAATTACTGAAAAATTCAATTCGGCCGGTTCGCTGAATTTTCCGAAAAAATGTGTGTAACGGATTTCCTGGCACCCCGACTGGGTACCTCCATTGATGGATGCTCCTAGTGGTTCCCGATGGCTCCCAGCACTCCACTTGACACCATAAGCACTGCAGACCCCACTAACCACTGCTGCTTGGTTGGGGTCTCGCCGTCTCCTACCCACCCTGGACCTAAGACAAGGCTCCTGTGGGTGAACCTCTCTTCCTTCAAAGAGCGAAGCAGGAACAAGCTCTTAAAAGAGCTAGTGATTATGCTCTGAGGAGTATAGTGATTATAGCAATCCCCAGAGTGTAGTTCTCCAATCCCCCCAAACATGAGACTTCATGAAGGGTAGAACAGGGCCTCTTTAATGGGGCTACATGTCAGCCTTTTATGCAGGTCTTCCAGCAAGGGACACTCCCCTGGGAACCTTGTGGAAGACTGGCACAGTTTTTATATAAACCAATCACATACAGTTATAGGCAGAAAACACACACATGTCATACAATTAATCAGCAGACTGGGATAACGTAATCACTCACAGGCAGAAACGCCCACCTGTGATACAATTAACCAACACAATTGGATAACGTAATCACTCACAGGTAAGAACTACAAACTTTTCCCTTTGTAGAATAATGAGCCAAAAGGGGAAGGAGGGGGGGTGGGGGGGTCGGTGGTCGGTAGATTCCTCTACCGAACTAACATAACATGGCCTATAATACTCCACACATAAATCAGGGTTAATAGTTCCTTGTAACCCCAAGAGATCTAAGTGGGGTCTACATAGTTTTGGGTCCATAGGAAGGAGGCTAGCCCTCAGGCTTCTCCAGCAGCCCCAGTGACGGTTCAGTCCGGCACAATTTTGTTTGATCCGAATTTATTCGTGGCGAATCGTGTTAAAAAATGGCTATTTCCTGGCTGCAGAGAGCCTTTATAGGGGTGTAGAACACTGTGCCTTGCAGTAACACGCATAGGGAGTCTGCTGTGGTAGTTAAAGAATTCTGTGAGTCAGTATGACATGTAGATGACAGGTGTCGCTCTTAGATTCACTGCACACTTCACTTATTTGGGCAGTTACGGAGCCAAAACTGACCAAATAACTCAAGTGTGAACTCAGCCTTACAGGTCAATGTTAGCGCAAGGTATAAAAAACTGTGCAGAGGTCCAAGATCCTACTATAGCGTGAAAGAGAGAACTCCTTTTACACTAATTCACTGATTCCAAATAGATTTCTACATAACCTATTCTATTAAACACTTATACAAGTAGAGCCCTCCCGATTATTTTGCCCTTTCTCTGATCCGTCAGAATAATAGCCTCCAAAAAACAGGTCCTGTCTGTGGAGCATCCACCTTCACTCAGTCAGCATTTGGTCAGTAATCCATCAGTATTGCTAAAGCCAAAAAAAACAGGAGTGGATCCAAAACAGAGATGACACGTGAATGGAATATTTGTATGTCTTCTGTTTTTTGTACCCACTCCTGCTTTTGGCTACCAAATCATAAGCGAATTCTAAAGCAAAATAGGGACCATGCCATGCAGGCCTTACAGCTGTTACATAGACAGGATCCGTTATGCGTCTCATTTTTCCTTCCTTCTGACAGATAAGAAGAAGGGTCAAATAAATGATGATGTCAGTCAGGCCGAAAGGCAAAATAGTGGCCCAGTCATGAAGTGGGGAGGGTGGGAACAGCATAAGAAGTCCACAGAGTGGCCCTATAACATGGGGGTGAGGTGGAAGCAGCAAGACGAGACCACAGAGTGGCCCAATGACAGAGTCTGGAAGTGGCAGCAGAATAAGGAGGAGGCCACAGAGTGGCAAAATTACAGTGTGGAGGTGGCAGCAGCATCAGGAGGCCACAGAGTGGCACAATGATAGAGAGGGGTGGTTCTACCTGACATCACCAGTAATGTCATCGGTAACGTCATGAATACCAATTCTCTGCCTACAACTACTGGCCTGCGCGCCAAAATACTGTTTAAAACACCAATACTATTTTGTACAGTAGTACATGTTACTACTGTCCTGGTGAAGAGGGCTGTGCGCCTTCGAAACGTGTTGACAAAAGAATAAAAGTCTACCTTCTTTTACAATACTATGTGGAATTTTTCCTCCTGACTTCAGCGCCATCTCAAAGGTTCTAAAAAATTGCAACTTCCGTATCTTTACACTTTATCTCGATTGCCACACCTGAGGCAGAGAAAAAGGAACCTCGGCAGCAGTACAGGATCCCGCATGCTGGACAGTTTAATACCGGCGAAAGCGATCTACAGTGATTGTGGCTCATCACAACACAAAACGGTAAGCGCTTCTTATATAGAGTGCCTCCAATCTGTCATACAGCCACACACACACGAGGCGCGGCCTTTTCTCTCTTATTTTCTCCCTCTCTATCTACACAATGACAGAGTGTGGAGGTGGCGGCAGGAGCAGCATCAGGAGGAGGCCACAGGGTGGCACAATGACAGTGTGGTGGTGGCAGCAGCATCAGGAGGCAACATAGTGGCACAATGACAGAGCGTGGAGGTGGCAGCGGCAGCAGCATCAGGTAAACGCCACAGGGTGGCAGGACAGCTTTTCCAGGGCAAAAATCCAGTTTGGCTGCCCAATATTGGGGTGGCAGGGTGCTGTCCAAGTATGCCACCACCTGCTGGTTCAGGTCCTGCTCTGAATCTAGCTGCTGCTGCTGCTGAGTAGTTTCTTCACTAAGCGGACTCAAGTTGCTGATGATGGAGCTGGAACTGCCTGACCGCTTGCAACAGCAGCTCCCACGCCACTCTCCTCATCACTTCTTGCGCGGCTACCGGAGGAAGCGACGGATGTCTCCTTCACATCTTGGCTGGCCAGTAGCTATTGACTGTCCTCTAGTAGCTCGTCCTCGCTGTATAGTGGAGCTGAGCCCACAGCATATAATGCTTGTTTCGCTGAGGTAACAGAAAACGGACAGAGGCAGGTTGAGGACAGGTGAGGGCACAGGGCCTGCTCCTGGGCCATGCCAACTAAGGGTTATGTCTGATGAACCCATCGACTCTTGGCTGGGGGTGTCTGATGTCACTTGGGATGAAGTGGATGACGAGTCAACCATTCAAGAACCGCTGGGTTGCTGGTCAAGACATGACCGCTAGATGACACCGGGAGCTCAGACCTCTCACTGCAACTTCTGCTGCCACACCCCCTTACTCTGCTGTGACCTGTGCCTGCGCCAGAAATATTTAGGCCTCTGCCACTCCCCTGTGCAGGGCCTGGTACTTCTCTGTCTGACATACTGTTAAATCAAATAAATAAATTTAAAAAAAAGGAAATTAAAACACCCCAAAAAAGTCTGTAATTTTCTCACTTCACCACACAACGGCTAATAAGCCCTTTTTATTTTTTTCCTCTAATACACGCCAAAGAAGGCATTAGAACATATAACTGCACCGATGAAGGGCAAATAGGCCTTTACTTTTTTCCACTTATACAAGCCACAAAAGGGTTTAGAACATATATCTTCACCGCTAAATGGCAAATAATATATATTTTTTGCCACTAGTACATGCCAAAAAGGGCTGTAATTTTCTCACTTCACCACACAACGGCTAATAAGCCCTTTTTATTTTTTTCCTCTAATACACGCCAAAGAAGGCATTAGAACATATAACTGCACCGATGAAGGGCAAATAGGCCTTTACTTTTTTCCACTTATACAAGCAACAAAAGGGTTAAGAACATATAACTTCACCGCTAAATGGCAAATAATATATATTTTTGCCACTAGTACATGCCAAAAGGGCTGTAATTTTCTCACTTCACCACACAACGGCTAATAAGCCCTTTTTATTTTTTTCCTCTAATACACGCCAAAGAAGGCATTAGAACATATAACTGCACCGATGAAGGGCAAATAGGCCTTTACTTTTTTCCACTTATACAAGCCACAAAAGGGTTAAGAACATATAACTTCACCGCTAAATGGCAAATAATATATATTTTTTGCCACTAGTACATGCCAAAAAGGGCTGTAATTTTCTCACTTCACCACACAACGGCTAATAAGCCCTTTTTTCCCACTAATACATGCCAAAAAATGCTTTAGAATGTATAACTGCACTGCACAAGGGCAAATAAGACATATAAATATTTCCTTGTAATAAACCCTGTTAATGGCTGTATCAAACACATGCACCCCAATAACAAGAACGGTTTTCTGGAATTACAGAGCTGTATAATGGCAATTTTGATCCGCAGTCAGTGCAGCACGGTGTAATAGGATTGTTCCTTGTACCCAGTCTATAAACTCCTCTACTGAACCCTGTTCTGCTTTAATACTGCGGAATGATTCCTCCCTATACTTTCCCTGAACTTCTATAGAGCAAAATAAAAGTTTTAAAGTATTTTCTACCACTGTTGCTAGCGCCTGCTGACGTCACACAGTAGATAGTGAAGATCAATAATCAATATAACCAAGTTTTGCCATGAGGCCCTATGTCTACTTGTTTCCAAGCCTAAGTACCCCTTTATTGTGATTCTGACTGGGGTACCAAAATTTACATCTGAATTTTCAGGTTTGTAGGGAAGAAAGAGAAGCTGACATCAGATTTTTACAATATACTATTAAATAGATCTCTTAGCAGCTATTATAGGGGACACGATTGACTCATATTTGAAGCTCTGGCAGCCTTGGCTGTCCTCCTCCCACTCGTCTCACTTACTTACCATACTTGGCACTATAGGAGTTTGGGGAGAGGTTTCAATCTATTATTTGCATTATTTGTACAAGTTGTGGGTGGTATGTGATCATCCTCCCCTGCTACCCTGTCTATTTAACTGACATAATCCCCAAAGCCATGCTCCTCATAGGATATCTTTCCTGTGTGTGATGTGTTTTCAGTTTTGTATTTTATTTTGTTGACTGTGCATTTATGTATCTCTGCCATCAGCCACCTCCTGTGTGGGGCTTCTCATTGTGGTACTGCCCTTGGTTCTGTTCTCCATGATCTGTTCAATCCCTCAATAAAAATCTTTTGAAACTAAATAGATCTCTTAGACCTGAGGAGGCTGGTGTGCTTACTTTGAAAATCCATGTCAGAATTCAAAAGTTTCCCTGCCTGACATTAAAATGTCAGATCTATCCAATCGGACGCAGGACAACCAGGGGCGCACTCAGACAATCAGTAGATGTATAGATGGTTAACTTTATTAGGTAGACGACGCGTTTAGGGGTAAGATAATGACCCCTTTATCAAGTCTTAAGTTAATGCTGTGGTCCTTCACTGGAGCCTGGGTATTAAATGACAAAAGCAGGTAGCTGTTGAGGTGTTCTTTGAATGGGTCAGCGTGAGCGCTGACAAAAGCCGCCCGATACTGCAGGGCACGTGGAAGGACGCCGACTCCTGTCCTTCCACGTGCCCTGCAGTATCAGGCGGCCGTGTCAGCGCTCACGCTGACCCATTCAAAGAACACCTCAACAGCTACCTGCTTTTGTCATTTAATACCCAGGCTCCAGTGAAGGACCACAGCATTAACTTAAGACTTGATAAAGGGGTCATTATCTTACCCCGAAACGCGTCGTCTACCTAATAAAGTTAACCATCTATACATCTACTGATTGTCTGAGTGCGCCCCTGGTTGTCCTGCGTCCGATTGGATAGATCTGACGTCCTTTTCTCTTTACATTGAGCTGACCGGCGGATTGGCCACCGCCAAAGGCCTTTGGACAAGCTCCGGCTGCACCGACGATCCCCCCTTCTTATCTTCTCCTCACGCCTTCAATGTGGTTGTGCCCAAATTTTGGTACAACCATAATAGGTGAGCAAGCCTTTACCGTTGACTTTCATCTACCCATTATCTTTGACGTTATTACCCTATGAGCGCCTTTTTCTCTCTTTAATCGCCATTATTTGCTGTGATATTAAAATGAGCCTAGTTTCTAGCTCTAGCTAGACTCATGGAATGCTCACCTTAATATCTGTCATTCTTAAGTAGTGGTTCAAAGTAAGTTCACAAGTCTCATTAGGTCTAAGAGATCTATTTAATAATGTATGCCATCTGTATTGTGAAATCTCTTGACAGTTCCTCTTTAAGTTATAACCAACTGCCAATGGAGGTGTAATGTTCGCAGGCAAAGAAATTACATTAGACAAGTTACAATCAGCAGGGAAGACTGGTGCACAGCAGAGAGCAGGCCACGTACTTTTGTGCAGGACCTCACATGCAACAGCACTCAGCAGGCATTTGTCCAAATACAGTAATATACCCAGTGGTGAGGTCGCTCATGCATATTTCGATTTAAGGGAAAAGATGCTTTTTTTTCTAGAGAGGTGTTTGGAAAAGTAGGCAAATAATCTGTTTTGAAAGTTTGTTTTGCCCAGAAATCATTACTGTGTCTGCATTACTGTCAGCAGTATAAATACTGTATACCTGCTGTTTGCTGACTGCAAAAATGTGTTTGTCCAGCAGTACAAAATCTGCCATTGATGATGACTTGAATTCTCAAGGTAACCGAGATAATTGCTCCGCCAGACAGCAACAAAGCTATTTTCTTAATGATCTTGTTTGTCTTCTGTCTCCCGTTGTCACAATAAGAGTATTTAATTTGTCCGCTGTATAAATACCTACAAGCTGACTGTGTAAATGGGAAAAAGAGCAAAATTTCACCTTTGTATGCAGAATCCTTTGTGGTTCTGCCTCTTGTATGTCTTCTGCTGTTTAAATATATTCATTTTCTGCTCAGTGTTGCTGCAGTATTCTTATGTACTAATTGCATAAAATAGATCATAAAACAAATTATAATGGCAATTTAAGAGGAATCTACATATAAAGTTGAGGTCTCAAGGCGAAAATTGCGTATTGTCAGGTCACTGGGTGGGGGTGTCCTACTTCTTTGACCCCCCACCAATCACAAGAACAGCAGAAGTAGTGCTAGGAATGTGCTGTGCCATGTGGTCTCCATTGGCTTCAACTTTTTCAGAGACTCATGCCACTGAGTATACAAGGCAGAGGTCACAATGGTCAGACACAGACTGATTAAACTTTGGTGGCATAACCTAAGAATATCCCATTGTTATGTCACAAACTACGCTATTATTCTGCTAGCTGCATGTAGTTCGTTTAGGTCTGGTCTACAAATTCATCTTTGCTATTCCAGCTGCAATCCAACTCTTCTAAGTCTCTTGTGTTCTGTGGGAACTTCTCATCCACAACCTGCTTCTCTACCAAATCACAGTCTATCACTTTACTGGGAAAGCTGAAATGCAACATTATGCTCTTCCATTGGTTTCTTCTAATGCTAGTTAAGCCCTGTTTGCTATGGCACTCATTGAAGATTAAAGTGTCGTATATAGTATTTATCCTGATCTCTGAAATACTACCTGTACCACAAGTCAAACCAGAAAGGCTGCAGGAGATTAGGGAGGTATACAAGTAGCTCAAGAACTGGCGTAGGAAGGAGGGGTTTGGGTTCCTGCAGAACTGGGCCAACTTCTCTTTCAGCTACAAGTTCTGTCATAGGGATGGGCTGCCCCTCAATGGAGAAGGGGCAGCTGTTTTAGGGAAGAAGATGGCTAGAAGGTTGGAGGAGTGTTTAAACTGGGGACTGGGGGGGGGGGGTAATTACATTACCTGGGGCCAGGTAATGGAACTGGGGAAGAAATGGAAGAAGGAACTAGAATAATTCATAAGGAAAGGTGTAAAAAGCACCCAAAACCTCTCAATTGTATGCATAGTAATGCCAGAAGCCTGACCAACAAAACTGGTGAACTGGACTTAGTAATATCTGAGGAGGACTATGACATAGTCGGAAGAACTGAGACATGGCTGGATGATAGCTTTGACCGGGCAGTTAACGTCTGTTTAGAAAGGATCATGAAAACTGTAGAGGGGGAGGGGTCTGCCTTTATGTAAAGTCCTGTCTAAAGCCCACAGTCCGAGAAGATATAAGTGAGGGACACGAACATGTGGAGTCACTGAGGGTAGAGATACATGGCGGAAAACACAATAAGTTTGTTATAAGCCACCTAATATACCAGAGTCCACAGAAAATCAAAGTTCAATATCCAAGCTTTATAACCGTTGCCAGTAACCTTCCAGGATAGTCCTGCTGGTACGAGCGGCGTCCCACTCCCAGTGTACAGTTAGAGCGGCGTCCCGCTCTGAGACAAAAAATAGCGATCGCTGTTAACAAACTCAAGGCAGGGATTATCAGAACAGTCTTACCCTCTACTCGGTCTCCTTCCAATGAAGTGATAGATTCCCCGGTCTCAAGGGCTGCCTCACCAGAGCGTGTCTCTTCTTGGAGTATAGTGCCTCCGTATACTTGTGCCGATCGCGCGAGTTCTCCAGTGTTTTTAGCAAAATTCCATCTCTGGTACAGATTATGTCTGACAAGAATCCCTGGCTTTCAACGATGGGGGAGAACACCACACGCGTTTCGGGGTATTGGCTTTATAACCCCTTCTTCAGTGGTTCAACCACTGAACAAGGGGTTATAAAGCCAATACCCCCGAAACGCATCTGGTGTTCTCCCCCATCATTGAAAGCCAGGAATTCTTGTCAGACATAATCTGTACATCACTAGAATATGCCACCAATGTCAGATAACTATGGGTCCCACCTCTGGGATCCAACCTATCTCTAGAACAAAGCAGAGACCCACACCTAACCAACATTGGTAGGACCTTTAAAATCTCCTTTAATAAAAGTTCATTGCAGTGCCTCCTGGCAGATGCAGGTGCTTGATGAGCTGCTGCCCACCCACAGAAAAGTCAGCAAGTCCTCTAGATGCTTGAGTAAAAATAGTTTTAATGATCTTGTCACATGGTTTGTAAATGTATTATGATCATTATCTAACAATCACAAAAAGTTCACTTGTACAAATAATATTCAGAGGGAGGGAAGGAAGAAACGAGAGAAATACGTTTTTTTTTTTTTACTTACTATGTATATTTTCATAATTATCCTTTGAATATAGAAGGACATGTTGTAAGGAAGTTCGAAAGATTCCAAAGGAACGCTCCAAAGAAACGACCCTGCATTTAGAATTACATAGAAAATGAATGCTCTTGTTCATAAGGTGATTTTCTTTTATCCTGCTTTGTGCACAAGCAGTAGAGGCAGAGCAGCTTACAGCTGTCTACAAGCCTTAGTGCAGTGTGGAGCGAATACTTTATCTGTTCTAGAAAATAAAATACTACAGAGACCTGGTATGTGCATGTGAAAATGTAGGGGGCTCATGTCACACTTGGGGTGGTTTTGCCCCCCAAAAAAACTAAACACTTTTTTATTTTACTTTTATATAGTGCCAATATATTCCACAGCGCATTACGGACATTATCATCACCTGTTCCCAGAAGAGCTCACAATCTAAATTCGTTATCAGTACAGTGTCAATCAGTGTCAATATTTTGTGTGGCTACTATTATTTGCCAGCACTGCCTCAACTCTCTTGGGCATAGAGTTCACTAGGGAATCACAGGTTGCCACTGGAATCCTCTTTCACTCCTCCATAACAACATCACGGACCTTGTGCTCCTCCACCTTTCGTTTGAAGATGCCCCACAGATGCTCAATAGGCTTTAGGTCTGGAGACATGTTTGGCCAGTTCAGCACCTTTTACCCTCAGTTTCTTTAGCAAAGCAGTGGTCGTCTTAGAGGTGTGTTTGGGGTCATTATCATGTTGGAATATTGCCCTGCGGCCCAGTTTCCAGAAGGAGGGGATTATGCTCTGCTTCAGTATGTCACAGTACATGTCAGCATTCATGGTTCCCTCAATGAACTGTAGCTCCCCACGGCCGGCAGCACTCATGCAGCCCCAAACCAGGATACTCCTATCACAATGCTTGACTGTAGGCAAGACACACTTGTCTCTGTATTCCTCACCTGGTGGCTGTCACGCACGTTTTACACCATCTGAACCAAATATGTTTATCTCAGTCTCATCAGACCACAGGACATGGTTCCAGTAATCCATGTCCTTAGTCTGCTTGTTCTAACCAAACGGTTTGTGGGCTTTCTTGTGCATCATCTTTAGAAGAGGCTTCCTTCTGGGACGACAGCCATGCAGGCGAATTTGATGCAGTGTTCGGCGTATATTCTGAGCACTGACAGGCTGACCCCCCACCCCTTTAAGGTCTGCAGCAATGCTGGCAGTACTCATACATCTATTTTGAAAAGACAACCTCTGGATATGGCGCTGAGCACATGCACTCAACTTCTTTGGTTTACCATGCCGAGGCTTGTTCGGCAGCAATGCTGGCAGTACACATAAGTCTATTTTGAAAAGACAAACTCTGGATATGACGCTGAGCACATGCACTGAACTTCTTTGGTCAACCATGCCGAGGCTTGTTCTGAGTAGAACGTGTCTTGTTAAACCGCTGCATAGTCTTGGCCACTGTGCTGCAGTTCAGTTTCAGGGTGTTGGAGTTCTTTGCCATGAGGGGCCATGTTGAACTTCCAGTGAAAAGTATGAGAGAGTGTGAGAGAAATAACACCAAATTCAACACACCTGCTCCCAATTTACACCTGAGACCTTGTAATACTAATGAGTCACATGACACTGGGGAGGAAAAATGGCTAATTAGGCACAATTTGGCCCTTTTCACTTAGGGGAGTACTCACTTTTGTTGCCAGCGGTTTAGACATTAATGGCAGTGTGTTGAGTTATTTTGAGGGCACACCAAATTTATTCTGTTATACAAGCTGTACACTGACTACTTTACATTGTATCAAAGTGTCATATCTGCAGTGTTGTTCCATGAAAACATATAATAAAATATTTACAAAAATGTGAGGGTTCTTTCCGGCATTTTTGTCAGCATAAACAGGCAGCAAATGTACAGGATGCACGGTTCAAAAAGAAAACATAACATAAAGAAACTCCCGCTCACCTGAGCACTAACTAGACAGTAACGTACCTGACTGTCCCAAATAAAACAGAGTAACAGCTACCTGTACCTTCTGCTCACACAGAGCAACTACCCTGTTTGGCTCTGTCCCACATAATGCAGCCTCGGTCTTTAAGTAGGCCTCAGTCCAGCTCCATTAATCAGGTGGCTGCAGAGTAAATTGTTCCAGGGCTAGGAACGGAGCCCCTCACCATGTATAGGTGATAAACCTAGGTGGGAATATAAACGCTATTTAACACTTTACCTGCTTCCACCTTGCAGTATATATATATATATATATATATATATATATAATCTGTAGAGAAAAAAATACATGGATTGCACAACTAATGGCTTACAGCTAATAAAAACACAAAGGTCAGCATCTCAATGATGGTTTTGTTTTCAGCTTGTGCTGTATACACTGGAGTTGTCTCATTGTCAGTGGGCAGGATTACAATGAAAAATAATACAGCTAAGTTAAATTATTACTAAATTGTCATGCAACTTTTCTTATACAGTCAGTCAAAAATGTAGCATGGTAGACTATGTATGACACATGCCACTATATGGTATACAGTGGCATACTTTGAGGTTTATGTTCAGCACATATGTTAGACCTGTTTCACACCGGACTAAAACGGTTCCGTTTGATGGTAACACATCTAGATCCATCTGTTCCATTAGGATGCAGCTGTGTTCCATCGAAACAAAACAAACTGGATCTGGCATTAAAATCATTGCAAGTCCATGGGTGACCGATCCAAAAAACAGATCCGGCATCATTGACTTACATTGATTTTGCTGCCGAATCCGGTTTGTTCCATTTCGAAGACAACTGCGGTTTTGTGTCCAGTCAAATAACGCCACAAATCAGAACGGAATGTATCCTGATCAGTTTTGTTCCCATTGACAAAGAATCGGGACAAAACAGAACCATTTTGGCCCGGTTTTGAGATCCTCTGTGGGATCTCAAAACCTGAATGCCACAACGAAAGTGTGAAACAACCAGACCAAAAATAAATTCATATAGCCGAATATAGCTAAAAAAAATATAAATATTTTGTACTTTTGTACTACTTAGTATAACTGTAAGCATCACCCTGTAAAAAAAAACATTTTCATTCACACTATGTACATATATACATTTTCATTAGGTTTTTAACTTACTTGGATATGTAATACTTCTTGTATTGTAATGTGTTTGCATGGTGTGTTTTTCTGCAATTAAAACCTGCATATATATATATAAAAAATAATAATAATGTTATGTCATGCGGCTCTCTCCCTAGGTGGCTGCTGGAATGTCTCATTTTCTAAACAATCCTTTGAATAATGCTCTGGGGTTTTGCATAATTATATAGTAGCACAAACATCCTGTATCAAAGATGCGGGGCCAAATTAAAATTCATAAATATTGACAATGCTGAAAAAAAACGGTTGTTTGAAATCTCTCCTGTGCTTTTTATTTCCTAAGAATTGGATGTTCACTGCGAGCTGCGGTATTTCAAGTTTGGTTCATAACATCTTACTAAATTTCAGAAAAAAAAACCTGAAGTCGTTCTGTACCATGATACAGATGCATCTTCATTTGCATAGTTTTGGCCGATGAATAAATTAACTTAAATTACATTCTCACCTTCAAAATAGTTTCAGCTAATATTCCTTTAACAGACATGTATTAACCAGAAAACATTCAAGGCATGAAAGATTGCATGAATCTACCTATACTAATAATCTATCTCCAATTTTTTTTTTTACTTATTCCCATGCAGAGGTAGAACTTAAAGAGATTTACTGAGATTTTAATATTGATGGCCTATCCTCAGGATACGCTATCAAAGTCTGATCAGCAGAAATCTGTCATCCCTCACCTCCACTAATCAGTAGCTCCTGCACCCGAACTATACAGCTCTGTCCATTGAGTCGTTGAAAAAGCTGCTAACTGCAGTACTGTTCCCACTAAAGGGAATGGGAGCAGTGCTGCAGTTACAAGCTTCATCCACTACACAACAGACAGAGCTGTGCTGCCACCAACCTCCAGGGCCAGAGGTACAGAGTAACAGTTGATCAGTAGGGATGCAGGGTGTTGGGCCTCCACTGATCTGATATTGATGGCCTATTCTGAGAATAGGCTATTAATATCTAAATAATGGACAACCCCTTTGAAGCGCTAGAGCCCAAATATAAAGACTGGAACAGAGATCTCCTCCTTCTATGTACTGTTTGTAATACTGGTGTCAAGTTGGCAGAAGGGCCTATGTGTCCCCTTAGGTACCCATGGCTGCCCCTGCCATCTCTGTTCCCCTATAAGTACCCCCTATTTCCATAACCACACTATGGCCCATGTATCAATGTTCACATGTTAAAAAGCCCACAGAGATATAGCATATCAAATATCAAATATGTATTATACTATGTGTGACACCCTCAGCTATTAAGTGGCTGTAAATAACTTTTAGTAATTTTCTTGTAACGGTTTTGCAGACATCTTTTAGTTAATCTCCCTTTATTTAACTCAGGGCAGACTGAGAGTTGAGGCTAACAGCAACGGGCAGATCTGATCTCGATACTTGAGTGTCAAAGCATAGGGATATCATATCTACCATTATCTATCATATCTATCATTATAATTTACTCAAGTTAAAGGGAGTGTCAGCAGTTTTGTGCCCTCAAAATTGCTGACAGTGCTATATAGATAATGGGAGATAAATGTAAGCATGTATAGAGTAGCGGTCTGGCAGGTTACATGACCAAAATATCCAACTGTTAATCATAAGTGCCATAAAGGTGGTTTCTTCCTGTTCAGTATCCTGGACTTTCTCTAAATACTTCCCAAACCCCTGACCTCTGCCCTAAATGGTAGCAGTAATACCCAGAAGAAGACTTTAAAAGCAAGGGAAAGGGCTGAAGAAGATGTGTTTAGTACAAAGAACCAAATGCACTAAACACTAAGGCAGTGTTCCTCAACTCCGGTCCTCGGGACCCACCTACCAGTCATGTTTTCAGGATTTCCTTAGTATTGAGCAGGTGATATAATTAGTGTCAATGCATCAGGACTTACCACAGGTATTTATTCTGTGGGATATTCCCAAATCATGACCGGTAGGTGGGCCTTGAGCACTGGAGTTAAGGAACACTGCACTAAGGGACCACCTCAATGGTACTTGCGATCGCCAGCAGGATAAAAAGTTGGATCTCTTGGTTTTGCGATTGAAATGACCATCATTCCAGGCCTGCTTATACTGCTCTTCATGTCCCCTGAGCAGCGTTGTCAGCAGTTTTAAGGGTGCAAAAAACACTGAACGACTCCCATTAATCTAATTTTTTAGGGAAAAGTGATGTCTTCTTCACCTTCCAGCATCCTTTATTCCTACTTTCCTTCCTATAAATAGTATATATATAGCAGCACTGCAAATACAAGGCAATAAGAAGGGGATGCAACGGCAGCAATAATCTGCTTCTGTGTGCAACTCATGTCATAAGAGGGGAAGGGAAACTTCAGGGGTTAAACATCTGATTGGCTAAAAGTACAAAGAAAAGTTCTGACAATACAGCAGAACGACCTACCCACTCGACAAGTACAATGGAAAAAATGTGCAAAAAGGCCTAAAATATGCACCACATTTTATACACATCTGCAGCTGCCTCAGTGGTGGTGTTTTTCGTAACAATAGGTACAACAGGTACCGTTTCTCCTCCATTTTGCAATATTTTAAAAATTGATTATTTATATAGAGGCTAGGAAGGATCGAGTCATGAGATTTCTCCATACCGTACTGACATCTCTTTACGTAAGGGAAACAACATTTACCACCAGCCAGGAGCATAGTGATTGCTAAAATAGTAGTCACACTCCATTCTGGTGTGAAGGGTATCTATAGGTCCCTCTTCCAGAATTTAAGATATACCTGTGGTTTCAAGTGACTTTTCAGAAAAAGTTGCCATGTGTGTACATGAGGAAAAACACTATACCGGGCCATTATTTGACTTGCATGCTGGATTTATCACCATTTTCCCCTTTGCAGGTTCCATCCCTAATTGTCAGGTTTCCCACTAGTGGTTAGAGACTAGTTGCTATGATGTCTCTCATGAACAGCACACACACAAAAGAGGAGCAACTGATCGCCTATCTGTCTGTAGCACACATTCTGACACAGCAGCATAGGGGACATTATACAAGACTGAGCAGTGTACCTGGGGATCCAGTGCTAGGGTGAGATACAAAAACTTACTAGAGCCAGCAGCTTTTTCTCTGTGTGTCTGCACCTCTGTCTCTCTCCAGCAGCTCACTCGTCCTCCTCTCCATCCAATCTCCCTCCTTAGACTCCTATGGGCAGCATATATTCAGATCTCTCAAGAAAGGTTTTAGCAGTGAATTAAGGATGAATGATCTGTTCAAGAACCAGGAGGAATGAGAAGAAGTGAAGAAAAAATGTACTGTAATAAGAAATATTACAAAGTTTCCTGGACTGTTAATTTATGCAAATGTTGTTGAAATTACAGTGCCTATTTAAAGAAATGAATGAGCTCGTAAGAATGAAAAACATCCAAACAATTAGAAAAATTATTTTTTCCTGCAAAACGTAACATTTCTTTAAAACAAACGAGGCAAAGACGTTTCCCACATGCCACATAATTCCAAGTTCATTTCTTCCTGTTTGAAGTGGCTTAGCTTTCACATAAGAATATCAAGATTAAGCAGCAGATCCGCAGCTACATTCGCGATGTGACAGCTCCCTCTCTCCAACTCAACAGCCAGACCATGTGTCATGGTGAAGGATTATTGGTATAGTACGAATAATACGCTGAACTGTACTGAAACAAGCTCTTTCTCCAGGGAGATGCATTACAAGAACAGAGGCCATAAATTAACATTGCATGTCAAATTCTCAAGCCCGGAAAGCTACCAGAGCAAATTCATCCAGGGCTTTTACAGTTCAGCCTTTGTGGAAAAAAAAAAATCATTGCTGGTTTCCAGGCTATTTATATATCTAGAACATGCATGAAAAGATCCAGTATCACGGATTACATTTAATTTTAATCCTGATTATACCATGTTAAATCCGGTGTTCTCTCTCGGGAACGTAGTAGAGTAATATTATTCAATGTTGTATCAAGCAAAGGTGTTGATTAACCAGAATCTAAACTGATTAAAAAACATATATTTAATTTCAAATTCTTATTCTATGGGGTTTGACTAATTATTTTATATCCTAAATTAATTCTTATTGATCTTTTGTTACTGCTTTTGACATTTTCTAGGCATTTCTTAAAAGGTCATTATTATTTTATGAGGTTCTTACTGTGTTCAAACCTTACTTGAAAACATATATACTGTAGAGGGGAGGGGGGGAATGGGGGGGCCCACATACTCACCTCAACCAGTTGCATCCAAAGAGGCCGCGCGGTGACATATGACCTCACCACGTCACCATGCAAGATTTTGCAGAATGTCTTCAATCAAGATGGCCGCCGTGGCCTCTACCCTATCTAGTGGATATGGTGAATATTTTGCACAATATCTTGCGCGGTGACGTCATATGTCACAGCGCAATCTTGCGCCATGTCTTCAATCAAGATGGCTGCAGAGGCCTCTATGCAATCAAGTGGATATGATGAATATTTAAAAAAAAATTTTTAGATGTTCATCTCAGCATTAAACACAGTATCTGAGGGGTTCAATGACAGGGGCGGCGCAATTGCCATTACCCATCATTGTGCCCGCTAATTACAAAGAAATGAGCTTCATGATGAAATAATTCGAAGTTGCTGAATCAAACTTTTCATAAATTCGCCCATCGTTTATTCTGATGCTCCCGAAAGGGGTTCTTCACTTTGAACTTCTTATTAGAAGGTACTTTTGACAATAAGCCGATCACAGAGTGTTACCTTGCTGGGAACCTTAGTGATCAGCTCTTACCTGGCAGTAGCTGTTTCATTTCCCCGCAGCGCCTCCACAGGGGAAATTAAGCATTACACAGTGCATATTCAAATCAATGGCTTGTCCATGTAATGCAGGAGGACAGAGAGACCCTCATTATAACCACTCTTGTCTGGCCTAGAAAGGAAGATATTGGTGAAGATCGCTCACCACAAATGTCCATTAAATCTGACAAAAATAGACAACCCATTAAATCTGTAAAATATTTATGAAAAAGTAATATGGAAAAAGTCTAAGTTATTTTCATATAAATAACTGGTTTACTAATGTGTGTGGAAAGGAGCTGATAAAAACAATTGAATGAGGACATGTTGTCCCTGACCAACATGAGAAAATGAGTTAAAAAAAAATAAGTGCTATGACCTGTCTTCAATGTCCTTACTGTTTTTGAGGCATCTGTGCTCTGTAATCTATTAACCACTTCCTTCTCAATTCTCCTGCACATAAAATTTCTATATTTTTTTAATCCACTCTGATTTTTATTTTATTTTGGAATAGCTCCCCTAGCTGCAAGCCATTTTGCCTTGTTACCCCAGTAGTTACAGCCATGGCAATACATATGCCGCAATATGACCTTTTCAGAAAGTGCATTGATTTCCCTACCCCATACCAAAGGACATGTGAATCACCATTCAGCGGATGTCACAGCTCAACTCTGGGATTGATTTTATGTTAAATCAGTGTTGAAGATTGATCTTTAATCCCTAAAGGTCCAGTTTTGGGCTTTAAGGACCAATCTTTTTTGTTTTCACTTTTTTAGCTTCACATTCCAGGTGTCATAACCTTCTAGTTTTATTTTCCATTGACAAAGCCAATTGAGGGCTTGGTTTTAGTGGGATGAGTTGTCATTTTAATTGTTTAATGACATTATTTAAAGCAACCATTTTGGTGTAAAAACACTTTATTTATTAGCTTTTATTACCATGAAACCAAATAAGTATAGGTTTTTGTAGTACGTTTTATTGAAAACGTCAAGGTACCATAAAGTAAACCAGTTATTTATATATTGTGGGTAAGTAACTGGCTGAGTGACAGAAAACAGAGGGTGGTTATTAACGGTCCCTGTCACTAGTGGGGTACCTCGGGGGTCAGTATTAGGCGCTATTCTCTTCAATATATTTATTAATGATCTTGTAGAAGACTTGCACAGTAAAATATCTATTTTTGCAGATGACACTAAACTGTGTAAAGTAATTAACACTGCAGAGGACAGTTTTCTGCTACAGAGGGATCTGGATAGATTGGAGGCTTGGGCAGAAAAATGGCAGATGAGGTTTACCACTGACAAATGTAAAGTTATGCACATGGGAAGGAATATTGCAAGTCACCCGTACATATTAAATGGTAAAACACTCGGTAACACTGACATGGAAAAAGATCTAGGAATTTTAATAAACAGCAAACTAAGCTGCAAAAACCAGTGTTAGGCAGCTACTGGCAAGGCCAATAAGATAATGGGTTGCATCAAAAGGGGCATAGATGCCCGTGATGAGAACATAGTCCTACCACTTTACAAATCACTAGTCAGACCACACATGGAGTACAGTGTACAGTTCTGGGCTCCTGTGAACAAGGCAGACATAGCAGAGCTGGAGAGGGTTCAGAGGAGGGCAACATAAGTAATAACTGGAATGGGGAAACTACAGTACCCTGAAAGGTTATCAAAGTTAGGGTTATTCACTTTAGAAAAAAGACGACTGAGGGGAGATCTAATAACTATGTATAAATATATCAGGGGTCAGTACAGAGATCTGTCCCATCATCTATTTATCCCCAGGACTGTGACTGTGACGAGGGGACATCCTCTGCGTCTAGAGGAAAGAAGGTTTGTACACAAACATAGAAAAGGATTCTTCACGGTAAGAGCAGTGACACTATGGAACTCTCTGCATGAGGAGGTGGTGATGGTGAGTACAATAAAGGAATTCAGAGGGGACTGGATGTATTTCTGGAGTGTAATAATATTACAGGCTGCAGCTACTAGAGAGGGGTCATTGATCCAGGGAGTTATTCTGATTGTATGATTGGAGTCGGGAAGGAATTTTTTTCCCCTTAAGTGGGGAAAATTGGCTTCTACCTCACAGGGGTTTTTTGCCTTCCTCTGGATCAACTTGTAGGAAACAGGCCGAACTGGATGGACAAATGTCTTTTTTCGTTCTTATATACTGTGTTACTATGTTACCATTTTTGTTGCACATTTACCATATTTTTGACTTTATAAGATGCACCTGATGATAAGATGCACCCCAGGTTTTAGAGGAGGAAAATAATAAAAAAAATATTTTTCATAAGACCTCATATCAGATCCTCAGATCAGACCCCCATATTAAATCCTAAGATCAGACCCCCATATCAGGTCATCTCATCAGACCCATGTACCAGGACCTCACATCAGACCCACATATCAGTAACTCAGATCAGACCCCCACCAGACTTCCATGTTCCACCATCAGACCTCCATGTCAGACCACCATCAGACCTCCATGTCAAACCCTCATCAGACCCCCATGTCAGACCCCCATCAGACCTTAGATTAGACCTTAAAATAAATAACTTCTCTTACCTCTCCTGCTCCACCACTCCTCTCCAGGTCTGGTGGTCTCTGCAGCAGTCGCGCTTCCTTGCCTTCTCCGGCCCACTCTGCATGCAGCGTCAGGTCATAGTGCACACACTATGTCCTGACACTGTATGCAGTCAGGACAGTGCAGCGTGGCCCCAGGGAAGAAGACCAGGGAGGGTGAGTACCAGCAGCGCTCCTAGCGCTTCACTCCCAGCTCATCAAACCTACTGCTCACTAGTATTCAGTTAATAAGACGCCCTTCCATTTCCCCTGCACACTTTTGAGGGAATAAAGTAGGTCTTATAAAAGGAAAAATATAGTAATTTATTTAATTATTTTATAACATTTTTAGGGGGATAGGGAAGAAATGCTTATTGACCATTGTTTTTTTTTCCATGCGTGTGGGTTTAAATAATTTTTTCTATTGTTTACTGGCATTCAAAAGTAATATATTCCTAAATAACAGAGGAGTTATGTAATTTATATCACCTATTTTTTAAAACCCTAGTAGTGGACTTGGAGTTGTTGCAAGTGTCTGATCGAATACATTATGCTCTGAAGTTCTTAGTATTCTAAAACCTTATGACTAGAGATGAGCGAAGTTTTGAAAAATTCGATTCGACAGCTTCAACGAAGTTCCACAAGTAATTTGATTTGTTACAAATTATTTCATAATGAATCGCTATAAATCAGGTATAATCAGGCCACTCTGCCTTATGGTATGGCCACATGGAGCGGTCGTGCTGCAGGTTGCGGTTATACTGTGGTGAATAACCATGCAGACAATGAGCCCGCAGCTGCCTTTCATTTAATAATGAAGACCGCTTCATTATTCATTCATTATTGATGGCTGCGCAGTACCCTTAATGCACCTTTAAACAAGAGCTGTACCCACATCTTCAACCCAAGAACTCTCCTGTCCTACAGTTGGGAGCCCTTCTTCTGCCATCTGCTTTTCCTTATTTTCCACATAATCTAATATCGATGAGAATATGTAATCAGGAACATCGAGCTCCTCTCTCAGCATCTTGATGACTTTTCTAGGACATGGAGACTTTGAAGGATAATTTGGAAGAAAGAAAGCCAACAAAAGATGATGATGGTCATCATTAAGACCTGGCCCCTAAGGGGTGCAGACTGGATGGCATTGGTTGGCACGCTGGCAGTGGAATAATAAAGGCTTCCATTTTCGTGGCATTGAATTACATATCTTAGTTTACAGCTGATGTAGGAATAAGTAAATGTAAGAATAAATAAATTAAACTCTCCCAATGCTTTCCTAGACTTTGGACCGAATTCCACTTTGCCTATTAAAATTATACCAATGACAGACCTGGGGGGGACCTGATGTTCTGTGCCTACAAAATCATTGCTTATATATCATTGTGTCTTTATATGTGACAATCCATGACATACAGGTATGTCATGTCGCGTTAGTAGGTAAATTCGTTGATTGGGTCATGTCTACAAAAAATCTAAGTCAACATATAAAAGGAAGGACTTGTTTACTGCCACATAAACTGTCTTCTATGGAGATACTTTGCATCACCTGTGAAGTCCATCAAAGGCTGAAGAAATGTGGAATACCACTGGTTAGGGGATACAGCTCCAAACTTGCAATAGACCAAAATTGCCCATCCCTGCATCTCATGACTGGTGTATAAGCGCATCCATACGGTGGACATACCGCTGATGTGGTGAGCTATAGCTCATCTTCTGCACAGGCACGAAAAGAACGTAAAGAGAGCAGTAACATGATATCACATGATCACTAGTTTTGTTCAATCACCAAAGTGCTCAGGTGCTCGAGTAGAACACCTCGGGAGCACCCGAGTACAATGGAAGTCAATGGGAGAACCCGAGCATTAAACCAGGCACCCCCTGCTCTGAAGAGGGGAGCAGGGGGTGCCTGGTTTAATGCTCGGCTTCTTCCTGCTGCTCTGAAGAGGGGAGGGTGTCTGGTTCACAGGAAAAGGTCAGAAATTGATGGAAACACCACTGAAATGGTTCGGGAACAACATGGGGAAGATGTCTGGATGCATCTTGGACTCCCATGTCGCTGCTGGGAACTATGTTGTCTGAGTACTACGCCACTTTTACAGACTGACAATAATACGCACAAAACTGAAGATAAAATCACTTTTAGAGGAAAAATTGTTAGGAGACATTCTTTCCTGCATATTTATTGTATATAAAGTGCAAGTGCAGCCAAAAATTACAAAGAAGAGGCACTCCGATACAACCTGTATATCACATAAAGAAGGGCCTCATTCACATTGTGGTACAATTGTTCAGGTAGTGGGAATGCTACACTCATAAAGCCTATGCCCTAAGTGAAACGGCTGCCAAAAATTACAAGGAACCGCCACAACAATACACCCTTTATTACACATAAAGGAGGGCTTCATACACACCCTTAAAATTATGATTGATGGCTTGCTGATCTGACCATCTAAAACATTAGGGGCGAGGACCTGCTGCAGAGCTGACCATCTAAAAAATTAGGGGTGATGGCCTGCTGCTGATCAGACCATCTAAAACATTAGGGGCAAGGGCTTGCTGCAGAGCTGACCATCTAAAAAATTAGGGGTGAGGGTCTGCTGCTGAGCTGACCCTCTGTAACATTAGGGGTGAGTGCTTGCTGCTGATCTGACCGTGTAGAACATTATGGGCGAGGACCTGCTGTTGAGCTGACCATGTAAAACATTATGGGCGAGTGCCTGCTGCTGATCTGACCATCTAAAACATTAGGGGTGAGTGCCTGCTGCTGAGCTGACCATCTAAAACATTATGGGCGAGGGCCTGCTGCCGAGCTGACCATCTAAAACATTATGGGCGAGGGCCTGCTGCAGATCTGACCATTTAGAAAATTAGGGGTGAGGGTCTGCTGCTGAACTGACCCTCTAAAACATTAGGGGTGAGGGTCTGCTGCTGAGCTGACCCTCTAAAACATTAGGGGCGAGGGCCTGCTGCCGAGCTGACCATCTAAAACATTAGGGGTGAGGGCCTGCTGCCGAGCTGACCATCTAAAACATTAGGGGTGAGGGCCTACTGCTGATCTGACCATCTAAAACATTATGGGCGAGGGCCTGGTGCAGAGCTGACCATCTAAAAAATTTGGGGTGATGGTCTGCTGCTGAGCTGGCCCTCTAAAACATTAGGAGTGAGGGTCTGCTGCTGAGCTGACCCTCTGAAACCTTAGGGGCGAGTGCCTGCTGCTCATCTGACCATTTAAAACATTAGGGGCGAGGGCTGCTGCCGAGCTGACCAACTTAAACATTAGGGGTGAGGGCCTGCTGCTGATCTGACTATCTAAAACATTAGGAGTGAGGGCCTGCTGCTGAGCTGACCCTCTAAAACCTTAGGGGCGAGTGCCTGCTGCTCATCTGACCATCTAAAACATTAGGGGCGAGGGCCTGCTGCTGATCTGACCATCTAAAACATTAGAGGCGAGGGCCTGCTGCTGATCTGACCATCTAAAACATTAGGGATGAGGGCTGCTGCTGATCAGACCATCTAAAACATTAGGGGCAAGGGCTTGCTGCAGAGCTGACCATCTAAAAAATTAGGGGTGAGGGTCTGCTGCTGAGCTGACCCTCTGTAACATTAGGGGTGAGTGCTTGCTGCTGATCTGACCGTGTAGAACATTATGGGCGAGGACCTGCTGTTGAGCTGACCATGTAAAACATTATGGGCGAGTGCCTGCTGCTGATCTGACCATCTAAAACATTAGGGGTGAGTGCCTGCTGCTGAGCTGACCATCTAAAACATTATGGCGAGGGCCTGCTGCCGAGCTGACCATCTAAAACATTATGGGCGAGGGCCTGCTGCAGATCTGACCATTTAGAAAATTAGGGGTGAGGGTCTGCTGCTGAACTGACCCTCTAAAACATTAGGGGTGAGGGTCTGCTGCTGAGCTGACCCTCTAAAACATTAGGGGCGAGGGCCTGCTGCCGAGCTGACCATCTAAAACATTAGGGGTGAGGGCCTGCTGCCGAGCTGACCATCTAAAACATTAGGGGTGAGGGCCTACTGCTGAGCTGACCATCTAAAACATTATGGGCGAGGGCCTGGTGCAGAGCTGACCATCTAAAAAATTTGGGGTGATGGTCTGCTGCTGAGCTGGCCCTCTAAAACATTAGGAGTGAGGGTCTGCTGCTGAGCTGACCCTCTGAAACCTTAGGGGCGAGTGCCTGCTGCTCATCTGACCATTTAAAACATTAGGGGCGAGGGCTGCTGCCGAGCTGACCAACTTAAACATTAGGGGTGAGGGCCTGCTGCTGATCTGACTATCTAAAACATTAGGAGTGAGGGTCTGCTGCTGAGCTGACCCTCTAAAACCTTAGGGGCGAGTGCCTGCTGCTCATCTGACCATCTAAAACATTAGGGGCGAGGGCCTGCTGCTGATCTGACCATCTAAAACATTAGAGGCGAGGGCCTGCTGCTGATCTGACCATCTAAAACATTAGGGGTGAGGGCTGCTGCCGAGCTGACCAACTTAAACATTATGGGTGAGGGCCTGCTGCAGAGCTGACATCTAAAAAATTAGGGGTGATGGTCTGCTGCTGAGATGACCCTCTAAAACATTAGGGGCGAGTGCCTGCTGAAGAGCTGACCATCTAGAAAAATTAGGCGTGAGGGTCTGCTGCTGAGCTGACCCTCTAAAACATTAGGGCCGAGTGCCTGCTGCTAATCTGATCATCTAAAACATTAGGGGCGAGGGCCTGCTGATGATCTGACCATCTAAAACATTAGGGGTGAGGGCCTGCTGCCCAGCTGACAAACTTAAACATTAGGAGTGAGGGCCTGCTGCTAACCTGACCATCTAAAACATTATGGGCGAGGGCCTGCTGCCGAGCTGACCATCTAAAACATTATGGGCGAGGGCCTGCTGCAGATCTGACCATTTAGAAAATTAGGGGTGAGGGTCTGCTGCTGAACTGACCCTCTAAAACATTAGGGGTGAGGGTCTGCTGCTGAGCTGACCCTCTAAAACATTAGGGGTAGGCCTGCTGCCGAGCTGACCATTTAAAACATTAGGGTGAGGGTCTGCTGCTGAGCTGACCATCTAAAACATTAGGGCTGAGGGCCTGCTGCTGAGCTGACCATCTAAAACATTAGGGTTGAGGGCCTGCTGCTGAGCTGACCATCTAAAGCATTTTGGGTGAGGGCCTGCTGCCGAGCTGACCATCTAAAACATTAGGGTGAGGGCCTGCTGCTGAGCTGACCATCTAAAACATTATGGGTGAGGGCCTGCTGCTGAGCTGACCATCTATAAAACATTATGGGCGAAGGCCTGCTGCAGATTTGACCATTTAGAAAAATTAGTGAGGGCCTGCTGATGATCTGACCATCTAAAACATTAGGGGTGAGGGTCTGCTGCTGAGCTGACCCTCTAAAACATTAGGGGCGAGGGCCTGCTGCCGAGCTGACAATCTAAAACATTAGGGGTGAGGGCCTGCTGCCGAGCTGACCATCTAAAACATTAGGGGTGAGGGCCTACTGCTGAGCTGACCATCTAAAACATTATGGGCGAGGGCCTGGTGCAGAGCTGACCATCTAAAAAATTTGGGGTGATGGTCTGCTGCTGAGCTGGCCCTCTAAAACATTAGGAGTGAGGGTCTGCTGCTGAGCTGACCCTCTGAAACCTTAGGGGCGAGTGCCTGCTGCTCATCTGACCATTTAAAACATTAGGGGCAAGGGCTGCTGCCGAGCTGACCAACTTAAACATTAGGGGTGAGGGCCTGCTGCTGATCTGACTATCTAAAACATTAGGAGTGAGGGTCTGCTGCTGAGCTGACCCTCTAAAACCTTAGGGGCGAGTGCCTGCTGCTCATCTGACCATCTAAAACATTAGGGGCGAGGGCCTGCTGCTGATCTGACCATCTAAAACATTAGAGGCGAGGGCCTGCTGCTGATCTGACCATCTAAAACATTAGGGGTGAGGGCTGCTGCCGAGCTGACCAACTTAAACATTATGGGTGAGGGCCTGCTGCAGAGCTGACATCTAAAAATTAGGGTGATGGTCTGCTGCTGAGATGACCCTCTAAAACATTAGGGGCGAGTGCCTGCTGAAGAGCTGACCATCTAGAAAAATTAGGTGTGAGGGTCTGCTGCTGAGCTGACCCTCTAAAACATTAGGGCCGAGTGCCTGCTGCTAATCTGATCATCTAAAACATTAGGGGCGAGGGCCTGCTGATGATCTGACCATCTAAAACATTAGGGGTGAGGGCCTGCTGCCCAGCTGACCAACTTAAACATTAGGAGTGAGGGCCTGCTGCTAACCTGACCATCTAAAACATTATGGGTGAGGGCCTGGTGCAGAGCTGACCATCTAAAACATTAGGGGCGAGTGCCTGCTGCTTATCTGATCATCTAACTAATTAGGGGCAAGGGCCTGCTGGTGATCCTCAAAAACATTATGAACAAGGGCCTGCTGGTGACACATCATCGTAAGTCATGAGGATGCTGTGAGTTCGGGTTAGAGGGGCAGTATTCAGTCCGGGGTATGCAGCCATCACATGAAGCATATTTCACGGACGGAACACGCTCATGTGAAATTAGTCTAAGGGTACTCCCACACAGGGGGGTGGTGACCCTCAAAAACATTATGGGCGAGGGCCTGCTAATGACTCTTTAAAAACATTATGGGTGAGGGCCCACTGCTCAGCTGATCCTCTAAAACATTAGGAGTGAGGGCAGCCTAATAAGCGTGTTGCTATACCCTTCTGAGTGGTGAAAGGGGTGCATGGGAATACAGTGTTTTCAATACACCATAAAAGCCACATTTAAAGTGCCTTTATGTTCAGCTGCTTTCCTCTGGTGGAGTAGAGAAGTCAGGGGCAATCCAGGCCTTGTTCATTTTTATAATAGTCAACTGGTCAGCATTTTTAGTTGACAGGCAGATGTGCTTATCAGTTATTATGCCCCCAGCAGCACTAAATACACACTCTTACAAAATGCTGGCAGTGTGGAAGGCCAGCACCTCCAAGACATAGAGTGGCAGTTTGTGCCACGTGTCCAGCTTGGACACCCAATATTTGGAAATCACAGAGGGATCACTGAGGATGCTGATACGGTCTGCTACGTACTCCTTCACTATCTTCCAAAATGTTTTCCCTCCTCGTGACACTAGGCCACGCATCATTTTGAGGGTGCTGGCGGGGTGTCATAAAACTGTCCCAGGCATTGAAGAGTGTTGCCCTGCCTCTGTTGGAACTGCTGTGTGTTCCCCTCTTCTCCCCTCCTCGGTTGGCCAAGGAACTATGTTCTCTGCAGCCAGCGTTGTCAGCTGGAAATTTTTGGAGCAATTTTTCCACAAGAACCTTCTGGTATTGCACCATTTTGCACGTCCTCTCCACCACAGGAATGAGAGATGAGAAGTTCTCTTTGTAGTGGTAGTCGAGAAGGGTAAACAACCAGTAATCAGTGTTGGTCAAAATACGTACAACGCAATGGTTATTAGGGGAAAGGCAGCCTAACATAAAGTCAGCCATGTGTGCCAGAGTCCCAACAGACAAGACTTCGCTGTCCTCATCTTCTGTAGCGGAGGCAACCGTCTCCTGCTCCTCCTCCTCATCATCATCCAATTTGCGCTGAGAAGACGAACTGAGGGTGGTCTGGCTATTAACCTGTGTACTGTCTTCCCCCATTTACACCACTTCCCCATGCAAAGTGTCCGCCTTAATTGTGAGCAACGAGCATTTGAGTAGACACAAAAGTGGTATGGTTACGCTGATAGCATTATCGCCGCTCACCATCTGTGTTGATTCCTCAAAATTGCGTAAAACCTCACAGAGGGCAGACATCAATGCCCACTTATCGCATGTGAAGAGCAGAAGCTGACTGGAAAGGCGATGACCATGTTGCAGCTGGTATTCCACCACTGCCCTCTGCTGTTCACAAAGCCTGGCCAACATGTCTAACGTCGAGTTCCAGCGCGTGCTCTTACACAACAGTCAGTGAGCTGGCATATGTAAGCACTGCTGCAGCGTTGCCAGACCGGCGGAAGCTGTTGATGACTTGCGGAAATGGGCAAATACGTGGCGCAACTTCACCAGTAGCTCAGGCAAATTGGGGTAGGTTTTGAGAAACTGCTCAACCACTAGGTAGAACACGTGGACTAGGCATGGTATGTGTGTGAGCTTGCCGAGCTCCAAAGCCGCCACCAAGTTACGGCCATTATCAGACACAACTATGCCTGGTTGTAGGTTGAGTGGCGAGAGCCACAGCTCAGTCTAGTCCCTTATCCCCTGCCACAGCTTTGCGGCAGTGTGCTGTTTGTCACCTAAGCAGATCAGTTTAAGCACGGCCTGTTGCCGCATCCCCACTGCTACACTGCTTCCAGCTACTGACTGATGGCAGACTGGTGCTGCAAGATGATAATTCAGAGATGAAAGCGGAGGAGGAGAAGGGGGGGTTGCAGCCACTAACGTAGGTGGCGCCGGAAACACTGATGGAAGTAGGGCCCGCAATCCTTGGCATCAGTAGCACCTGTGCCATCCCAGGGTACGCCTCGCTCCCGACCTCCACAACATTCACCCAGTGTGCGTCAGGGAAATGTAGCATCCCTGGCCAAAAGCACTTGTCCATGTGTCAGTCGTTAAATGGACCTTCCCAATAACTGCGTTACCCCTATAATTGATAAATTGTAACCTGTATAATGCCACCTGCTGTTTGCTCTTTTTGTTATTTCTCTGTCCACCTCAGTAACATTGCTGAGGTGGAAGCACATGCTCAGTTCCATCTTTCCTTTGACACTGGCTGAATCTTATTATAGAAGCTGTTATAGTTAAAGGTAGAGAGCTGCTGCAGAAAGGACACACCCCTGGGAAAGGATTTATCCCCTGAGCTGTGATAGGGAGAGAGATACAGCAGAAAGGACATACCCCTGAACTGCGATAGGGATAGAGATGCAGTAGAAAAGACACGCCCCCCTGAGCTGACAGCATGAAATAAATCTAGCAGTACGACTGGAACAGTGAATGGGGAGATCTCTGGATCCATGTGAAGTACAGGGCTGGTTCTAGCATTGTTAGAAAGAAGTTGTCATGTCATTTTTATTGTTTACATCAATTCGGGATTTTCCTAAGTCATGACGTAAAGTCATGATTTTATGAAAGACACGGAGGCTAGTATTTGCTTAACTCTCTCTTTACTGAAAATATAGCAGCAAAGACAACTGAAGAAAAAAACATAAGTGTAACCATGGCAAGAACTTCACCCCCAGCCCCTATACAAGAAGCATCACTGGTCGGACTCCTCCTCTTTCTTTGCAGTCTTCGACTGGAGAGAACCTGGAAACCTGGAACGCTCAACAGCAGCCTGAACCTCGGCTGCGGAACAACAAGGCGGGACTGCAGCTAGGTGAGTACCCGTGGCAGCTGACAGAAGCCGATCAACCTAAAAGGAAAAACGAAATACATCTTGGTAGTAAAATAAGATTTCTTTAAATCAGACATTTAAACAAGCATACTTTTCTACGCGTACTAAAAAATAAATAACACCATAAATTATTAAATAAGCGATAGTCAAGAAACACCTCACAGGCCAGTAGGGAGGGCAAAAAGACTAAACGGGTGGGAAATACTCGCCTCCGTGTCTTTCATAAAATCATGACTTTACGTCCTGAATTTCATATCAAGACACGGAGGCTCATATTTGCAAGTTTAAAGCTGAGCAATCATGGTGGTAAAGGCGTGAGGAATAGGTCTAAAATAGAACTTCCGAAAGGTAGAGACTCGGGACCAATCTTCTTATTTCATGACATCCTCCAATCGGGCACCAGCCACAGACATGGAAGTAGCCGATGCCCCACGCACCGAATGCGCGGTGAAGATGGAAGTGTCAATACCCGAGAGAGATAAGATCCACTTAACCCATCGGGATAGGGTAACGCTGGCAACAGGAGAGCGGAAGGCCTGCATGCGAGACTCGTACTCTCTTAAGCAAGCCACTGAACATAACTGCAGGGAAGAAGGAAAAGATGGATAAGATACTGACTTAATGCCAGTCTTAGTGCGTCGAGAGATATTGAACATAACAGTTGCTGCCAAAAAATCTGAGGAGTCCCAGGGACCCCCGAAACTCTGCATGCTAGCAGATGAAGTGATCCGTCTAGAAGTAGAGGGTGTAGGTGACCATAGGGGTCGAGCAGAAGATGTGGGAAAAACTGCAAGAGCCGGGGTTCTTCTGTCAGTAGGCTCAGTAACTGGGGGAACCATGACTGTGTTCTCCAGCAGGGAACTATCAGCACAATCTGCGCCTGTTGGTGACAAACCTGAGCGAGCACTCGAGGGATGAGTGCGAAAGGAGGGAAGGCATAGTGAAGGGAGCCGTCCCAGTGCTGGAGGAAAGCGTCCACTGCCTCTGCTTCCGGGTCCGGGCGCCAACTGAAGTATCTGGGGAGTTGTGCGTTCAGACGCGACGCAAATAGATCGATGGATAACGGGCCCCACAGAGATAGAATATCGCAGAAAACCGTTGAATCCAACTTCCAGTCGCTGGAGTCCGAAATGCAGCGAGAACTCCAATTGGCCAAGGCGTTCTGGAGGCCTGGGAGGTATTCCGCAACAACAGATATTCCCCTGGAAAGACAAAACTCCCAAAAGTCTTTGGCTAGAGAGGACAGAACCTTGGATCGAGTCCCTCCCAAGCAGTTCACGTAACGGACAGCCGAAACATTGTCCATACGTAGGCGAATACACGCTCGAACCGAACCCTGTGTGAAGCTGCGGATCACAAAAGATCCTGCTAAGAGCTCGAGAGCATTTATGTGAAGATGCGATTCCTCTGGGGACCACGCTCCTCCCGTGGAAACTCCCTGACAGTGGGCTCCCCACCCCATCAGGCTGGCATCTGATTCGATGACCAGGTCTGGTTGTGGGCCGAAAATGGCTCGGCCATTCCACACAGACAAATTGTGGATCCACCACACAAGTTCGTGTCTGGTCTCCATATCTAAGACAAGAGTGTCGGAGTATGAGGCTCCGGCTCTCAGGTGAGCAATCTTGAGCCTCTGTAGAGCCCAATAATGGAGGGGAGCTGGAAATATCGCCTGGATGGACGAAGTGAGAAGTCCGATAAGGCGTGCTAGGTGACGGAGTGACACCTGTGGGAGAGAGAGTGAATGACGAATCTCCTTGCGGATCGCTTTGACTTTGCTTAAGGGTAGGCTGAGCGTTTGATCTAAGGAGTTTATGGCAAACCTTAGGAATTCTATGGTAGTGGCTGGTATGAGGCATGACTTCTCTATGTTGAGAATAAACCCTAACCCTTGAAGAAGGGATTTGGCCATCTCCAAGTGACCAAGCAGGAGGGGTGGATCCTGGGCCATGATCAGGATGTCGTCTAAATAGATAATTAGATGAACTCCCCTCGCTCTGAGCCAGGCCACCACCGGTTTCATGAGTTTTGTAAAACACCATGGGGCGGAAGAGAGACCAAACGGGAGGCAGGTAAAATGCCAGGTGTGGCCCTTCCATAGAAACTGGAGAAGATTTCGGGACGAAGGGGCCACTGGGACCGTGAGATACGCATCCTTCAGGTCCAATTTGACGAACCAGTCCCCTGATAGGAGCATATCTCTTTAATAGATTGATGCCCTCCATCTTGAAATGTCTGTAACGAACAAAGACATTCAGGTGTTTGAGGTTTATGACCGGGTGGAACTGGCCACTTTTTTTCTGTACAAGGAAGATACTGCTCAGTACCCCCGTGTGAGGATCGGGAGATAACTCTATTGCCTCCTTCAGTAGGAGGGATGAAAGCTCCGTATTCATGAGTGTTTGGGTTTGGATTGAGAGAGAACACCTTGGTATGGGAGGAAGGTCCCTTGGGGTGGATACCAGTTCTATGGTGAAACCCTGGACTGTGAAGACGACCCATTGGTCTGAGGTGATTCTTGACCATGCATGGGAAATGAGACGGAGTCTTCCCCCTACCCGCTGAGAAGTCGGATACGACACAAAGAGAGGACTTACCATACGGGCGCCTTGATCCAGGAGAGCCTTGGAACCCTCTGGAGCGTGAAGAACCTCCATGTGATGGGAAGAAGGTTGGTTGGTGTCTGGGGTCCTGCAGTGATTGGCGGTAATTAAAGGAGCCTCGGCCCGTGCCTCTGGGCTGAAAAGTGGAACGGCCGGACAGTCGGCCCCTGGAACTGCCGGCCCTGGAGGAACAACATGGCTGGAAGACGCGGCGCATGGAGCTTTGCGCCTTATCAAGGGCCGTAAAGGCACCAACGTACTTTCCTAGTTCTTTAATGAAGGGATCTCCAAAAAGGGGGCCTTGCGCTTCCTTGCCGGATTCGGATAGGGATAAATTAGCCAGTTTGGGCTCTATTTTCATAAGGATGGCTTTCCTTCTCTCAATGGCAATTGATGAGTTTACATTGCCCGCCATACAAATGGTCCTTTGGGCCCAACCCCTTAGTTCCTCAGGGTCAACTTGTGTGCCTGCCACTTTAGCGGCTTCAGCTAAATCAAAGATTTTTGCTATTGGGCCTGTCATGTCAAGAAGTTCATCTTGGCAAGCTTTTAATGCGGAATCTAGCCCCTTGCGTGGGTTGAAACCTGATTTTGCCAGGAACTGAACCACTTTAGGGTCCACACTTGGCGTTTCACATATCCTATTGGGGATTAGGGGACGAGGGCATTCTGCCCATAGCTTGCTGCGAGCCTCTTTGGAGAGAGGTGTACGGATCCTCGCCTCTAAATATTGAGCCACGTGGGTGGCAGGGAGCCATTCTGAGGACCTCGGGTGATGTAACTGGTCAGGGTTGAATAGAGGGTCACCCACGGGATCTAGGATTGCGTCTTTGACGTCTTCCTGTGGCTCTAACATGGCACCCGTTAGCTGAGACAGGTCTTCAATGGCAGGGTCAACTGCTACATCAATCAAATCATCCCCTGAATGGTGGGACCAATTATCAAAAGCCTCCTCAACAGACTCTGCGTCTGAATCAGATACCAGATCCGGTAGTGACCGGGCGGTTTTCCATAAGCGTGCCCTTTCTGCCGGGCGTGGGTTAGCTCTTTTATGCGATTTATTCGCGCAGTCATAGGATGGATCAGAGCCATCATTCATGTGTGTTCTGGAGGCAGGAGGGGGCATATCAGTAGTAGAATGAGCCCTAAGGGCCTGAGAGATAGATTGAGTCAGGGTAGCTGACATAGACCCCATGGCAGAAACACTAGCATTTGAAATGGATTGCTGTAGGGTCGTAGCTTGTACCTCAGGAGTAGGGGGTTCATTAACCCTGTGAGGAGAGGTAGGTCTTATATGACCTGTGCGTCTCTCCTGAGCAGATCTGGCAGGGGAAGCAGGAACACTGGACATGATGGATAATCTGGAGGAGTAAGTCACCCCAACAGATCAGAGTAACGGTGCTGGAGGAGGCAAGGAAGCTGCCAGAAGATATAAGAAACGCAGCGGTGAGTATCGTTGATAGAACGCACTATAAAAAACGGGGAGAGAGAGAGGGCGTGGCTAGTAGGGAGCCTCCTCCTCCCCGCTGTCACCGCCAATGAGCTTGCAGTAAGGGGAAGATGGCGACCGAGAATCCCGCAAAGTAGCGCGAGATCTCGGCGCCAGGAATAAGAATCAAAGATGGCGCCCGAGAATCCCGTTCCCCGCGAGATTACAGAAGCGCCAAGCCCGGGAAACCGAAGCGGGAGGTGGTAAGGAAGGAGGAAGATGTGGGGGGGGGGGTAAAAATGGCCGGAGGGCGTCAGAAGAAACAGTTCCCAGAGGGGCAGATAAGGATATGAGAGCGGCGCTGAAAGAGGGGACAGGGATGCGCAAGATAAGCGCAAGTGGAAATCTAAACAAGGGCAAGCGGAGTAACCCAAGAGGGGGAGCAATATTAAGGGAATATGAAAGACGCCACAGAAGGGAAGAACTGTGGGAATCAAATATAAAGGTAGAGTAAGGGAGAAATAAATATATACATGGGTACAGATAAAGTACACCCTAAAATATAGAATATATATATATATCAAAGCACAGTAAAAATCAAAGCTACTTATCTGTGCTGGAGCAGCAAAGAAAGAGGAGGAGTCCGACCAGTGATGCTTCTTATATAGGGGCTGGGGGTGGAGTTGTTGCCATGGTTACACTTATGGTTTTTTCTTCAGTTGTCTTTGCTGCTATATTTTCAGTAAAGAAAGAGTTAAGCAAATATGAGCCTCAGTGTCTTGATATAAAATTATAGGTTAACTTCTTTAAGAGGACCACAATTCTCAATGATTTATATTGACATTAACCAGATTAGAATTAGTAGATAGTCCAATACTACAAAATTTCAATACTGCGTCCCTCATTCACAGGTACGGCACGGCTCTCTTTTCTCCTCCCTATTTATACAGATAGGAATGTTCAGGCTTTTTAATGATGAAATTTTCCGGTAGAGTGGATTATAATCCCTTAATATGTGTTGCCTGTTACCCATTTTAGGTATATAGGTGAATGTGGGTGATAGGGATAGGTGAGTAAGCATTGTCACTGTTATGGTAATATTTGAATAGTGCTTTACTCCCGTGAGCCATTACGTATTTTGAGTCTGTGGGACTATTCATTCCACATCCTTATTGCGTTTACCATTGTACTCTTTTATTATGTGTTGTACGATCATGTTTTTATATGATATCTAATAAAATTCATTATTATTTGTATGTGTGTGTGACTATTTTGGTGTTGTATGAATTTGTAGATAGTATAGCTTCATTTTATGCGGACAATTCATCACTGACAATCTTCTGACCAGTATGTTTAATGATCTTCAGTTAAAAGTCTATAACAATGAATTTTCAAGCTTGATCATTGAACAATGCCATTTTCTAATATACTTTCTGTATCGGTTCCTTATGATTTTCATTCAATGGGAACCTCCATTGATTGCCCAGGATAAAAATCTGTCCCAGGTACATGATGATCACACAGGTTTATGGTTGGTTCCGGGCACTGTACAGTTATCAGACTTATTTCTTTGACCGTTGTGGAAATTGTATAGCTTTTCAATATCGAGCGCTTGATTGGCTCAAAATGCAAAATCCTGGAGTGATTCAAAACAGTTGTGCCATATTGGTGCCATAAATACAATAATTAGGCGTAATTCGATTGCTCTTACTAAATCTGTGTTCTATAATCTGTCCACTGTGGTCCCACCGAATAATGCACTAAATTTACTGCAGAAACTGTCATAGAAAATGCAGATTGTGGCTCTGGCTTGAATGTTAATATTTCTTTGAAGCTGTAAAAGGCCTTTGTGCATATATAATAATGTAACTGTTTTCCTTGCTTTATTCTTAATTGTCTGGAAATCTTCACAAGATGAAACCTGTGGGAGAAGAGGGAACTAGATGAGAAGCCGAGTTAATTCACAGGGCTATTTACAGCTACTGATACTGCCAATAACCTCCTTAACAGTAGCATTAAGGACGTTTCTCACTATCCGAATGACTTATATTTTCATGATAAATTCTTTCAACTCTATGGCCCCTTTCACACGGGTGAAAATTCCACGTGGGTGCAATGCGTGACGTGAACGCATTGCACCTGCACTGAATCAGGACCCATTCACTTGAAAGGGGCTGTGCAGATGAGTGGTGATATTCACACATCACTTGTGCGTTGCGTGAAAATCGCAGCATGGTCTATATTCTGCGTTTTTCACGCAACGCAGGCCCCATAAAAATTAATGGGGCTGTGTAAAAATCGCAAGCATCCGCAAGCAAGTGCGGATGCGGTGGATTTTCACGCATGGTTGCTAGGAGACGATATGGATGAGCAACCCCATTAAAGTCACGTGGTGAGCGCGGTGATGTCAGCGCAGGTCCTGCTGAATGAAGATAGAGGAATCCTCTATCTCCTCCACGTGGTGAGCGCGATTACGTCATCAAAGGTCCTTTTGCAGGTCCTCAAAGAAGAAGAAAGAAGACAAAGCCCGACTGCGCGATCAAGTGGATGAGGTGAGTAAATTTTTTTTATTTTTTAATCCCTCACTCCACATCTAGTAAGCATTCTCTATTAAGAATGCTATTATTTTCCCTTATAACCATGTTATAAGGGAAAATAATAAAATCTACAGAATACCGAACCCAAACCCAAACTTCTGTGAAGAAGTCCGGGTTCCGGTCTGGGTACCAAACATTCAGATTTTTCTCATGCGCGTGCAAAACAGATTAAAACGCATTGCACGCGCGATGAAAAATTGCATGATTTCCTGCAAAGCACCCGCATCCTATCCGTCCCTCACACGCGACGGCTGTGTGAAAGAGGCCTATATCTTTACTTTAGGCACATTTAAAGTGATCCTCAACACATTCTGTGCTGAATAATATGTCAATCTATTTAGCAGTTGTAGCCCCATTTTTGAGACAGACCACCAAAATCCTATGGACACCATTGGGGGAATTTTTTTACTCATTTGGGGCTAAAATATATATATATTCATTTTATTAAAAATGTTCAAGTTTTTCTTCTACAGCTTTCAGTTTAGGGCACTTGCAGACTAGCAGGTTCTCAGCTTCATGATGAATCTGTCAGGGTACTGCTCTGTCGACTGAATTTGTAGCCCTTGTCTCTGAACTCTTGACAGCTCATAACACTCAGTTTGATAAAAATTTTGCTATAATGAGTCCTTATGAGCTGTCAGGAGTTCAGAAATAAGGGCTACAGGTTATGCCTCAGAGCAGCTCACTGACAGATTCAGTGTGAAGCAGAGAGTCTGCTAGTCTGCAAATGCACTAAACTGGAAGCTGTAGAAGGAAAACTGTTCAACATTTTTAATAAAGACCAAATGAAACAAATTAGCCCCAAATGTGTAAAACTAAATAATAATAAAAATTGCCCCAAACTGTCTATAGCCTCATTAACCTATGTACAGCTACATTAATAATAAGACTGAAGGTAGACACACCCATATATAAATGCTGGGTACATCTACCCAATGCCATAGATGCCCAAATATTCTTATGTGAAGGTGAAAAATCCGTCTTGACTCCAATATGACACTCACAATAAGTTCCCGGAATAGTTGCCTCATTAAAACAGAGAACCATCAAAATCTCACAAAAATCATCAAGAACTCTTAATTTAAATAAAAATCATAACGAAAGACTAAGAGTTTTTTTTATAATCTACTACCCTCACAGTAAAGAACCCTTTCTATGATGATGTAAACTTTCTTTCCTCCAGACTTAGTACATGGGTCCTGTTAGGTTTACAGATCTGGCTATTAAAAGATCGTTAAAGTTAATGGCCATTCTCTAATACATTTTCTTTATCTAAATAGATCCCATATTTTGTGTCAAATAATTTCCCAATATATCTTTAGATTTATTTACGATAAAGAACTCTTGCCCGCAAGATAGTCAGAGCAGTGCAAACAGCAAAAAATGCGTCCATAAACAGCAAATCTAAGTACCTGAAAAGCTTCCCCATTTTTAGCTGATTGGACATGCTAGAGCCTCTTATAAAACATGATGTGAAATACCATATCAAATCAGCTCAACCTGCATTACTCAGGCCTGCACCCTGACAACTCTCCCTCACAACTACCATAAGGGTCTATTCACACGTCCGCAATTCCATTCCGCATTTTGCGGAACGGAATTGCGGACCCATTAGTTTCAATGGGGACAGACGATGTCCCGGCCGGGTCCGCAATTGCGGATCCGCACTTCCGGGTCCGCAATTGCGTTCCCGAAAAAAATAGAACATGTCCTATTCTTGTCCGCAATTGCGGACAAGAAAAGGCATTTTCTATGAGAGTGCCGGCGATGTGCGGTCCATTGCGGAACGCACATCGCCGATGTCCGTGTTTTGCGGATCCGCGGATCCGTGGATCCGCAAAACACACACGGACGTGTGAATGGACCCTAATATAAAGAAACAGAGGAATCCCGAAACCCTTGTCTTGGGCATCAGAAACCTTGTCCTAGCTCTTAATGGAAGGAAAAGTTGACCATACACTTGAGATAACTGTTGTCAGAGCAATCATTTGACTATAATCTATCTCTTCCGATCTCCCCCATACATATGCCCACTTGGCTCAGCTGAAAATCCATGAGCTTTGAATTCAAGAGGGGAGAAATCCACTTCCAGACACCTCTCGTGAGAGCTCACATCATCAAGAATAATAAGAGTGGTCGTGCTAAAATCCAATGTATCCAACCATTCTTTCCTCCTACTGTCCCCAATATCTGCTGTAAGAGGAAAGTCAGAAGTCTTTCATGCCCAACCCTACTTTCCCCCAACATCTACTGTTGGGGGAGTATCAGGAAGCCCCTATGCACATGGGGAAATCCTGGCTGTCTTCTGAAAGCAGATATTGTGGAAAAGAAGAGTTGAACATTTTGGATGTTTAAAGCCTTATAGTTTGCAGCTTTATATATTTGAGAGGTACTGTTAGAATCTATCCATCATTTAGACCTAAACAGACAGACGGCAAGGCTCCTTCTATCTCAAGCTTCTTCAGTTCTCTGGGCTCTTTACCTCTCACAACTATTACATATAACATTGTAGTAAATCTTTACTCCAATTCAGATTACATATTACATTTAATGCTCCTTGGACAAAAGCGATTTGAAGTGTTCTTCAATGATGATAAGTGTTTCATGAAGAATCTTCACTACACCCATACTGAAAATCCCAAGCCCCAAATAACTTTTCTATATAAAACCATGTTTCAAGATGAAGTGATCAGGAAGACAAAAGTGCCTCTCTTGACCAAGAATTCTATGTTCCTTTTAATCTTGCAAAATCGTGAATTCTATGTACCGTGAAAATACCTAAATTACAGCCATACAATATTTTAATCATTTGATTTAATGGTGGACAAAATTTAATAAAACCTCCAGGACTCGTTAGACCAAATTCTGGCCCCACAACGTCCAAAAAAAGACCAGTGAAATAAGAAGAATACTTTCAAAAGGTTCATCTTTATCAAAGAGAAACATTTACCAGCCGACTCAAAGTGTGGGATACTCAGAGGTATTGCTTGATACAGCGGTGATAAAGAATATGACTCAAAGAGATAGAACATTCTTCACTACTGAAAATGAGAATGGAAAGATCAGACTGCACAGTGGCAGTGAATGTGTTCAATCACGGAACAATAGGCATAGAAAAATCAAACTTTTTCTGTGATGTATTCAGTCGCTGTAAATATAACTCTCAGTCTGTATGAATGTGCAAGCTGAAAGCTAGATACTTTACCATGGTCTCCAGTTGCTTCCAGTAGGTTGTTGGGTAGTCAGTGCACTGTTTGTACTGTAGTATGGAGAAGTGAAGAACTTTCATTCCTAGGATGCAGATAAAACAGTAAAGTCTCCGATGCTTTACAAACAAAGTTTAGGGGGGCAGCTTAAGTTTGCATAAAATAAGACTTTCATCTACTACTGGGGTTCTCCCGTGGTAACACATTTTATATATGGCTCACAGTGGGTTAAAAATAGAAAAAGAGCCATACTCACCCTAACTGATACCACTGCTCTTCCAAAACTGTTCTGGTCCCTGCTGCTTTCCCCTTCACTTGGTGAGAAGGATGACTACTTCGGCTAGGGAATGGCTGAGCCAAGTGTTTCCTGCATCTCTAGGATCATGAAAAGGAGATCAGTGGGGACCAGGCAGCACCAGTATGGCAGCAGTGGGGGATTAGTGAAGACGACTAAGGCACTTTTTCACCCCACTGTGAGCCATATACTGTATAAAACAAAAATGAATACTGCTGAACAACTCATTTGAGGTTGCTCTTCAAGACCGGGATCCACTTTTAATATTGTCAGGCATGGTGCAGAAATTAAGAAATAACAAGATTCACCTGCTCCAATGCTGAACTCATTTCATTTCGGTTCCCCATTGGTTGGTAAGTGTGTTGTGCCATCTACATGTTATCCCTGCACACTGTCTAGTAATATCAAAAGGGGTTCTTGGTGGAAAACCCTTTAAGGCTCTAAGACTCTTCAAAATGCAAGACAAAGTATTAAATGAATCCTTTTTTACTTCTATATTTCTGTGAAGAACACATCCATTCTCTGGCTAAATGGGTGATACCAACAAACAATAGATTATATGTTTGTGCCTAGCAGCTAGAGGCCATCATAGTGCCGGAGGCTCTTATGCGCTGCACGCACGCCATCAGAGGCATGCAGCGTGTTTCTACTACTGTTTGTCTCTAGCCAGCTTATTGAACATAATAGGTTAGGCTGACGCTATTGCTGTACACCCACCATCAGGGTGTTGCAGCTTGATACTTGTACTTTACTGTGAATGTTTAGGTACTCTTTGCTCCTGAGGATACACTGATCAATATCGGCAGGGAAATGCGTCGAGCAATATAATACAGTACATGTTTTGAGCAACACAGTATATCCGTGTGTGTCCAGTCCTACAGACTGAGATATATCCCAGAACTACTGTTGTAATCTAGGAACAGTCCAATACACTAATCACCAGGGGTCTTGCCTGTTACTACATTTGATTGAATAGCAGCTACTAAGGAGCGGACCATACAAAGCTACTGGTGTAGGACTGTATTATACTAAACGAGATAGACGAGGCGGCAAATCATAATGAAGTCGTTATCATGGGGGACTTCAACTACCCAGATATAGACTGGGAAACTGAAAGCTGTACATCCCATAAAGGAAACAGGTTCTTGGCAATAGCCAAAGACAATTTCCTTTCCCAACTGGTTCAGGACCCCACTAGAGGGACGGCCATACTGGACTTAGTATTAACCAATAGACCTGATAGAACAACAGATGTGCAGGTTGGGGGACACCTGGGAAATAGTGACCATAAAGTTATAACCTTCCAATTATCCTTCAAACGAGAGTTTCTAAAGGGAGGAACAAAAATACCAAACTTCAAAAAGCAAAATTTAGCCAACTAAGCGAGGCCATAGGCCTAACTAACTGGGACAAAGTCCTCAAAAATAAAAATACAACCATAAAATGGGAGATTTTTAAAAGCATTGTAACATCTAATTGTGAGAGGTACATACCTTATAGGAATAAAAGGCTAAGGAACAATAAGAGACCAATGTGGATAAATGGAACCGTAAAGAAGGCAATAAATGACAAAAAGAAAGCATATAAATCGCTAAAACAGGAGGGGAGTCAGGAAGCACTGATAAACTATAAGGAAAAAAATAGAATATGTAAAAACTAATAAAATTTGCCAAACTAGAGACCGAGAGATTAATTGCCAAAGAGAGTAAAACTAGCCCTAAAATGTTCTTCAATTATATAAATAGTAAAAAATATAAATCTGAAGGAGTCGGCCCTCTACATAGCAATGAGGGGGTGTTGCAGAGAGCGACGAGGATAAAGCAAAACTATTAAATATTTTTTTCTCCACTATATTCACTGAGGAAAATAAACTGTCAGATGAAATGCAGAATGTAAAAGTAAATCCCCATTAAAAGTGCCCTGTCTGACCCAGGAAGAAGTTCAACAGCGACTTAAAAGATTAAAATAGACAAATCGCCAGGACCGGATGGCATACACCCCGTATCCTAAGGGAATTAAGTGATGTCATAGCCAGACCATTATTTCTGATATTTACGGACTCTATAATAACAGGGAATGTTCCACAGGATTGGCGCATAGCAAATGTGGTGCCAATATTCAAAAAGGGTCCAAAAACAGAGCCTGGAAATTATAGGCCGGTAAGTTTAACATCTATTGTTGGTAAACTGTTTGAAGGGTTTCTAAGAGATGCTATTTTGGAGTATCTCAATGAAAATAAGCAAGTAACGCCATATCAGCATGGCTTCATGAGGGATCGGTCGTGCCAAACAAATTTAATCAGCTTCTATGAGGAGGTAAGTTCTAGACTTGACAGCGGCGAATCAATGGATGTCGTATATCTGGACTTCTCCAAAGCATTTGACACCGTACCTCATAAAAGGTTAGTAGATAAAATGAGGATGCTCGGACTGGGAGAAAATGTCTGTATGTGGGTAAGTAACTGGCTGAGTGACAGAAAACAGAGGGTGGTTATTAATGGTAGATACTCAGATTGGGTCACTGTAACTAGTGGGGTACCTCAGGGGTCAGTATTGGGCCCTATTCTCTTCAATATATTTATTAATGATCTTGTAGAAGGCCTGCACAGTAAAATATCTATTTTTGCAGATGACACTAAACTGTGTAAAGTAATTAACACTGAAGAGGACAGTTTTCTGCTACAGAGGGATCTGGATAGATTGGAGGCTTGGGCAGAAAAATGGCAGATGAGGTTTAACACTGACAAATGTAAAGTTATGCACATGGGAAGGAATAATGCAAGTCACCCGTACATATTAAATGGTAAAACACTCAGTAACACTGACATGGAAAAGGATCTAGGAATTTTAATAAACAGCAAATTAAGCTGCAAAAACCAGTGTCAGGCAGCTACTGCCAAGGCCAATAAGATAATGGGTTGCATCAAAAGGGGCATAGACGCCCGTGATGAGAACATAGTCCTACCACTTTACAAATCACTGGTTAGACCACACATGGAGTACTGTGTACAGTTCTGGGCTCCTGTGAACAAGACAGACATAGCAGAGCTGGAGAGGGTTCAGAGGAGGGCAACTAAAGTAATAACTGGAATGAGGGATCTACAGTACCCTGAAAGGTTATCAAAATTAGGGTTATTCACTTTAGAAAAAAGACGACTGAGGTGAGATCTAATAACTATGTATAAATGTATCAGGGGTCAGTACAGAGATCTGTCCCATCATCTATTTATCCCCAGGACTGTGACTGTGACAAGGGGACATCCTCTGCGTCTGGAGGAAAGAAGGTTTGTACACAAACATAGAAAAGGATTCTTCACTGTAAGAGCAGTAAGACTATGGAACTCTCTGCCTGAGGAGGTGGTGATGGTGAGTACAATAAAGGAATTCAAGAGGGGACTGGATTTATTTCTGGAGTGTAATAATATTACAGGCTATAGGTACTAGAGAGGGGTCGTTGATCCAGGGAGTTATTCTGATTGCCTGATTGGAGTCGGGAAGGAATTTTTTTTCCCCTTAAGTGAGGAAAATTGGCTTCTGCCTCACAGGGGTTTTTTGCCTTCCTCTGGATCAACTTGTAGGAAACAGGCCGAACTGGATGGACAAATGTCTTTTTTCGGTCTTATATACTATGTTACTATGTTACTATGTTACTTACTCATATACCACAGCTCCCGCAACATATAAGGGAGACATCATTTTAATGGTGTGAATGTAGGAGCAAACATATAATTTTCTATGCTCCAGTTCACACCATCAGCCTGATTTGGATTTGGTGGAGAACCAACCTTTTACTAATATAAGAAATAAATATGTTTTTAACGTACTTTATTCAGGCAGTTTCTAGCAGCTAGAGCTTTTGTGGCTTAGGGTTTACTGTCCTTTTAAAGTTGTTTTCTGTGGATAATCCTTTTATGTTAGAAGACTCCACTAGCAATGAGCAGATTTCAGGTGTTTGGTTATCATCTAGCTTTGCCTGGTTGATTAGGGTAAAGTGTTCAGTGTTGAGTCTATTTACATCCAGGCTAAACTTCAGTCTGGTTGCCAGGTATAGTGTTTGCCAAGTGCTTTCTGAGTTCTGTTATTCATATCTTGATCTAATTTATCTGCATTATGGAAGCTGCAGTTCCACAGAGTTTAGTGTGATTTCTGTGTATTAATGGAATGTATTGAGTTTAGTGCAGGTAGCATTAATATCGAATCAGATCAGTATTCCAAACATCCGCCATCCATTCCATTGCTGGATAATAATTTCCTTCCGTGATCCTAAGCCTACAGTTCCTGTCATCCACCAATGAGTTTGTTTAGGTGTCTCGTTTTCTGCCGGTATTGATACATGCTTCATTTATGTTGTTTTACAGCCATTTGATTTTTGTTCAATTCAGCTCTATTGTAAATCCTGACAGTATCTGAGTATCATGAGCCACAGTGAGAAAAATGACTGCTAAAGTAGAAGTCCAGTTCTGCGGTTTTGTGCATCCTTACACCGATATGACAAGACACCAGTGCAGAATTAGAAATGCCAAACGGTAGTTAGAGAGTGTAGTGCCCTAGAGCAGGGAGTACTTTGACATTTGGACATTTGTGGACATTTTCCTACAGTGGATATAAAAAGTCTACACGCCCTGTTAAAATGTCAGGTTTCTGTACTGTAAAAAATGAGACAAAGATAAATTATTTCAAAACTTTTTCCACCTTTAATGTGACCTATAAACTGTACCACTCAATTGAAAAACAAACTGAAATCTTTTAGGTAGGGGGAGAAAAAAAAAAAAAGACTAAAAAAATGTGGTTGCATAAGTGTGCACGCCCTCTTATAACTGGGGATGTAGCTGTGTTCAGAATTAAGCAATCACATTCAAAATCATGTTAAATAGGAGTCAGCATACACCTGCCATCATTTACAGTGCCTCTGATTAACCCCAAATAAAGTTCAGCTGCTCTAGTTGGTCTTTTCTGAATTTTTTTTTAGTACCATCCCACAGCAAAAGCCATGGTCCACAGAGAGCTTCCAAAGCATCAGAGGAATCTCATTGTTAAAAGGTATCAGTCAGGAGAAGGGTACAAACGAATTTCCAAGGCATTAGATATACCATGGAACATTGTGAAGACAGTTATCAAGTGGAGAAAATTTGGCACAACAGTGACATTACCAAGAACTGGACGTCCCTCCAAAATTGATGAAAAGACGAGAAAAAACTGATCTGGGAGGCGACCAAGAGGCCTACAGCAACATTAAAGGAGCTGCAGGAATATCCGGCAAGTACTGGCTGTGTGGTACATGTGACAACAATCTCCCGTATTACATAGAAACATAGAAACATAGAAACATAGAATGTGTCGGCAGATAAGAACCATTTGGCCCATCTAGTCTGCCCAATATACTGAATACTATGAATAGCCCCAGGCCCTTTCTTATATGAAGGATGACCTTATGCCTATCCCATGCATGCTTAAACTCCTTCACTGTATTTGCAGCTACCACTTCTGCAGGAAGGCTATTCCATGCGTCCACTACTCTCTCAGTAAAGTAATTCTTCCTGATGTTACTTTTAAACCTTTGCCTCTAATTTAAAACTATGTCCTCTTGTAGCAGTTTTTCTTCTTTTAAATATTCTCTCCTCTTTTACCGTGATGCTTCCCTTTATGTATTTAAAAGTTTCTATCATATCCCTCTGTCTCTTCTTACTTCCAAGCTATACATGTTAAGGTCCTTTAACCTTTCCTGGTAAGTTTTGTCCTGCAATCCATGTACTAGTTTAGTAGCTCTTCTCTGAATATCCTTCTGCAGATATGGTCTCCAGTACTGCACACAATACTCCCAATGAGGTCTCACTAGTGCTCTGTAGAGCGACATGAGCACCTCCCTCTTTCTACTGTTAATGCCTCTCCCTATACACCCAAGCATTCTGCTGGCATTACCTGCTGCTCTATGACATTGTCTGCCCACCTTTAGGTCGTCTGATACAATGAATCCCTAAATCCCTTTCCTCAGATACTGAGGTTAGTACTGTATCACTGATTTTATATTCTGCTCTTGGGTTTTTACGCCCCAGGTGCATTATCTTGCACTTATCAACATTAAATTTTAGTTGCCAGATTTTTGACCATTCCTCTAGTTTTCCCAAATCCTTTTCCATTTGGTGTATCCCTCCAGGAACATCAACCCTGTTACAAATCTTTGTGTCATCAGCAAAAAGACACACCTTACCATTGAAGCCTTCTGCAATTTCGCTGATAAAGATATTAAACAATATGGGTCCCAGAACAGATCCCTGAGGTACCCCACTGGTAACAATACCATGGTCTGAAATAATTTATCTTTGTCTCATTTTTTTACAGCACAGAAACCTGACATTTTAACAGGGTTGTGTAGACTTTTAATATCCACTGTATAACCCCTATGCAAAGTTAAAACATCTTACTTTATTTCTCTTGAAAGGGTTAACTTATACTGTTTAAAATTGTGTACCTGCATTTTATATGTTGTGATATATATCCTGTTAATTATCACTGTATTTACATGGCTCTGTTAAAAGGGTTAATGAATACTGAGAGACTGTTAGGCCTTTGATTGAGAAGCTGGTAATTTTCCACAGCTGCCATAGGGTTTCAAGAATACCATGTTTTTGAGGTGAAAAACTCAGACTTGTTTACCACCATCTTTTGGAGGGAAAACCCCCAGACTTATTTACCAACATGATTTGGAGAGAAAAATCCAGACTTGTTTGCCACCAAAAACAGACAGTCTGACCTTTTAAATGTCTGGTTTTAGCTACGTTGTTATTAGAGATGAGCGAATCGAAGCTGACGAAGTGAAATTTGATCAGAATTTCAGGAAAAATTCGATTTGTACCAAATCCGAATTTCCTCATGCTTCGTGGTAACGAATCGCGTTTTTTAATAAAATGACTCCTGCACGTGTGAGGACATGGAGCAAGGAACTCTGGGAAGGCGGGATTACCCATAATGCAATGCATGCAACCAATCAGTAGCCAACCATGTGATGTCACAGCCCTATAAATAGCCTCAGCCATCTTGGATTTGGCCATTTACCAGTGTACTTAGTGCAGGGAGAGACGTCAGCAGGCGCTAGGGACAGTGTTAGAAAAACTTTATTTTGCTAAAAAAAACAATTTACAAGTGCATGGAAAGATTATTCAAGGTATATGGAAAGGATAGGGAGGAATCATTCCATAGCATTTACTGTATGTTGAAAAGGGTTTAGTAGAGGAGGTTACAGCCTGGGTAATAGGAACAATCCTATTACACCTTGCTGCACTGGGGACCCAAAGTGCCATTATACAGCTCTGTAATTCCAGCAAACCGTTCTTGTTATTGGGGTGAAAATGCTGTTTGATAAAGGCATTAACAGGGTTTATTACAAGGAAATATTTATATGTCTTATTTGCCCTTGTGCGGTGCAGTTATATGTTCTAAAGCATTTTTTGGCTTCCATTAGTGGGGAAAAAAGGGCTTATTAGCCGTTGTGTGGTGAAGTGCGAAAATTACAACCCTTTTTGTCGCGTATTAGTGGCAAAAGAAAAATATATTTGCCGCTAAGCTGTGCAGTTGTATGTTCTAAAGCTTTTTGTGGCGTGTATTAGTTGCAAAAGAAAAATATATTTGCCGCTTAGCGGTGCAGTTATTTGTTCTAAAGCCTTTTGTGACGCATATTAATGGCAAAATAAAAATATATTTGCCGTTCAGCGGTGCAGTTATATTTTCTAAAGCTTTCTTTCTTGTGTGTATTAGTGGGGGGAAAAAGGGTTATTAGGCATTGTGTAGTGAAGTGAGAAAATGACATACTTTTTGGGGTGTTTTAATTTACTTTTTACGTATTTATTTGATCTAACAGTATGTCAGACAGAGAAGTGCCAGGCCCTGCAAAGGAGAGTGGCAGAGGCCTAAATGTTTCTGGCGCAGGCATAGGTCACAGCAGAGTAAGGGGCCGTGGCAGCAGGGGTCACTTCGAGAGGCCTGAGCTCCCAGTGTCAGCTGGCGGTCGTGTCTTGACCAGCAACCCAGCGGTTCTTGAATGGTTGACTCAATCTTCAACTTCGTCGCAAGTGACATCTGACACCCCCAGCCAAGAGTCGGTGGGTTCGTCAGACACAACTCTTATTTGGCATGGCCTGGGAGCAGGCCCTGTGCCCTCACCTGTCCTCAACCTGCCTCTGTCCTTTTCTGTTCCATCAGCCAGAGAAGTATTGTATGCTGTGGGCTCAGCTCCACTATACAGTGAGGAAGAGATACTAGAAGAAAGTCAGCAGCTACTTGCAAGCCAAGATGTGGAGGAGACATTTGCCGCTTCCTCCACTAGGCGGGCAAGTAGTGATGAGGTGAGTGGGAGCTGGTGTTGCGAGCGGTCCAGATTCCCAGAGACGGTTGAGGAGAACATCAGTGACATGCAGATACTAATCGATGATGATGATGTAGCTGATTGCACTTGGGAGCCGGATGACGAAGGGGCTTCATCATCATCAGGAGAAGAGGGTGGCAGCTTGCCCATGAGGCAGCAGCAGATCCAGCAACTTGCTAGCGTTCCTGGGAGTCAGCAGGGTGGCAGCAGTGGGAGGGCAGTAGCCAAAAGTGCCCGGGGTAGACCCCCCTCTTCATAGGAGCCTACCTGCCAGGGAAGTAGCGGTGCACGGGTTCATGGAAGCAGTGGCGGTAGCAGTCAGTCAGTATGTAGTGTTGGGGGTAAAATCAGCTACTCGGCGGTGTGGACGTTTTTTGTTAAGCCGCCGGAGGAGGTGAACATGCCCATATGTAGAATCTGTTGGCAGAAGGTGAAGCGTGGCCAGGGTGCGAATGTTGGCACCACGGCCCTGCATAAACATATGCAGCGTCACCATAAAGTGGCCTGGGAAAACAGTGGCTCCGATGTGGTGGTCCAGCCTGCCACAGCAACCGCTGCATAACCCAGTGGCATGCAGCCTATTTTAGGCAGTCAAGGCTCCACCACCTCAGCCGAAGGGAGCTGTCTGTCCTTCCCATCATTTGCTGATCCTGATGCTCCTGCTCTTCGGCCTCCTTCTTCTCGCCAGCCATTCCGTCAGCGATCGATCACCGAAGCGATTGCCAAGAGACAACAGTATGCCTGCACTCATCCAACGGCGCAGAAGCTGAACATGCTCCTGTCCAAGTTGCTGGTGCTGCAGTCCCTCCCTTTCCAAGTGGTGTCTGCCAAAGTGCACTGCAGCGCCGATGTGTGGAGCTGTAACTACGGTTAGGGACAATACAGCCCACTGGGTGAATGTGGTTCCTGCACAGCCACACAAGCAACTTGGCCAGGTGATGCCGCTTCCGCCTCCACGTTTTTATGCCGTTGTTCATGCAACAATCTCCACCTCTGCCTCCTTATCCTCCACCGTGTCCTCAGCCCCCACTGCAGGAACAATTCACAGTGCCCCTCCAGCATACCACATGTGCAGGGCAGGGAATCATGGTGTCCGATAACGGGAAGAACATGGTGTCGGCGCTGTGTCAACCTGGTTGTCAATCGGTTTCTGAAGTCTTCCACCCATCTGCAAGACATCCTAAAAATGGCCAGGAAACTTTGCATGCACTTCAGCCTCTCATACACCTCAAAGCACACCCTCCTTGAGCTGCAGAATGGCATCCCCCAACATAGGCTGATATGCAACATTTCCACCCATTGGAATTCCCCCCTCTATATGTTGGACCGACTATACGAACAGAGAAAGGCCATAAACGATTTCTTGATGATCCAAGCGGACAGGAGTACTCCCCTGTGTAACTTCGATATCAGCAAGTGGAAGCTCATGTTTTACACCTGCCGTTTGCTCAGGCCCTTTGAGGAGGCCACGTTATTTGTCAGTCGCCAGAACTATGGGATGATTGATGTCATTCCACTGCTTCATGTCCTGGAACAGATGCTGGTAAATCTGACTGGTCAGGGGACTGGAGACGTGGCGCCTACATCTCACGGCTATATGAGCCCTATGGGGGCTGAACTGGAGGAGGAGGAGGATATTGGAACATGACCAATGTGTAGCGAAATGGGTGGTTTTTCTACACAGGTGACAGGAGAGGAAGAGCAGGAGCAGCCAGAGGAGCTACAGGGCGATGAGGAAGACGAGTACCCCGACACACCATGGCAGTATGCAGTGGAGATGGAGGCAGGGAGTCTCTCCAAGCCACTTGCACAAATGGCCCGATGCATGCTCACTTGTTTGCGTAGTGACAGCCGAATTGTCACCATTTAGCAGAGGGGTGACTTCTGGCTATCCACCTTGTTGAACCCTCGTTACCAGCCCAAAATGGGGGCCTTTTTCACACCAACTGAGAGGAAGGACAAACTGAACTACTACAGAGACATCCTATATAGTCAGTTGGCCGCTGCCTATCTGTGCCATCATCCATCCTCTCGCAGGTCTGACCGGGGGGGCCCTCTGTGCTCACATTTCATTGCCATGGCTTCTGGGGAGGGGTGGTAGGTGCAGTACCAGCTAGTGATGAATGAGCATGCTCGACCAAATACCGGTTTGGCTCGAGCATTGCTATGCTCGGCACATGGCGGTACTCGGCCGAATACCACATGTGCTCAAGCACAATGCTCGAGTCTCCTCCCCGCATGTTTGGTGCCTTCTAAGCAGCCAATAAACATGCAGGTAAGTAATGCCAGTCACTATAATATCGTAGCCATGTTACCTTCTGGCATTACAGTGATTGGCTGGCCGGAACGCGTCATCTGAGGTTATATAGCACCCGATGACACGTGCTTGGATCAGTCATAGTAAGGGAGAGCAGAGCGTAGGAAGGGAAAGTCAGTGTAGGGAGCGAAATTTACAGTTCTTATTCTAAGAAAGCTCTTCAAAGACCCAAAAGTCCTTTTAAGGACTACTGTGTGTGTGTGTGTTTGAGAGCAGCAATATATTTTTACCTGCGCTAAACTGATCAGTCTCAGGGACATCCGTGCTGAGGAAGGGACAGTGCAGGGAGAGAAATTTGCTGCTTTTACTGCCAAAAGCTTTTCAAAGACCCCAAAGTTCTTTTAAGGACTACTGTGTGTGTGTTTGACAGCAGCAAGATAGTTTTCTTTAATACCCATTAGTGACATATACTGTACATCATATGCAGACTGTGTCTTTTTGCATAAATTCAAATAATCAGCACCATGTTTATTGTCTATAGTGTGTGCGTTTAATACACATCCGTGACATATACTGTACTACATCTGAAAAATGTGTCTGTAGCGCAAATTTAAATAATCTAGGCCTAATCTAGTGTCTATAGTGTGTGGCTTTCTGTGTCATATACTGTACTACATCCGAAAAAAGTGTCTGTAGCGCAAATTTAAATAATTTGTGCCACATCTACTGTGTGTGTGTTTAATACATATCACTGACATATACTGTACTTTATCCGTAGACGGTATATGCTAGTCTGTGACATTATCAGGGCTACATCTCCTGTGTAATGTTTGTGCATCCAAAATACCTTTTAAAATTTATTGGCGCATACACTTACAAATCCTACGTTACTGTACGTGTGACATACCTTTAAGCATATATAACATTTAATATTAAGAAGGCAGCCAGTAAGGGTACTTTCACACTTGCGGCAAGACAGATCTGGAAGGCTATTCAGCAGCTGACCCTGTAAAACATTATATGACATATGAGAGTGAAGCTGGGTCGCACCTCCTCAACACTATGCTTTAGATATAACGACTGTCCTTTAGCATAATTACGTGGCATCTCAGCCCAATTTGTAATATATTCTATGCTGTGCATAAATGAGGCATTGGTATACAGTTTGATCAAAAAGCATAGGCCCACTTACCACAACAAGGTTGCTTCTTCAAGTGGGAACCTACTCTAACTTTGGCGCAGCACTGTGCGGCGACCACCGGCGCCCCAGCACTGCACCAGCAGAGGGCAGGGCCCAGTAGCCACACAGCGCCCCCACTGTGCAGCAAAGCCACCCTGGCTCTGGGCCCCACCACTTCACCAGCACAGGACCAAGGCAGAAATGGCCGCCGCACCTTGCTGCATCATGTGAACGGGTGCAAAGAGTTCACCCGGTCATGTCTCTCTGGAAATCCAACTGAGAGATGGTAGAAATTAATACACCCTAAACTGACTACTGGCAATTAACACCTGGTCCAAATGGGAAGGAGTGCTGACACCAGCAAAGAAAGACAAGACTATCCTAAAAATACGAATATTGTTATTTGTGAGGGCCTGCAGGTGAGCTGACCCTAAAAAACATAATTTTCCAGGGCCTGCAGGTGAGCTGACCCTCTAACACATAATTTGCGGGTGCCTTCAGGGCAGCTGACACTGTTAAACATTATATGTGAGGGCCTGCAGGTGAGCTGACACTGTTAAACATTATATGTGAGGGCCTGCAGGTGAGCTGACCCTGTTAAACATTATATGTGAGGGCCTGCAGGTGAGCTGACCCTGTTAAACATTATATGGTGAGGGCCTGCAGGTGAAATGACCCTCTAAAACATTATATATGAGGGCCTTCAGGTAAGATGACCCTCTAAAACATTATATATGAGGGCCTGCAGGTGAGCTGACCCTCTTAAACATTATATGTGAGGGCCTGCAGGTGAGCTCACCCTAAAAAACATGAATTGCGAGGGCCTGCAGGTGAGCTGACCCTTTTAAACATTATATGCGAGGGTCTGCAGGTGAGCTGACCCTATAAATCATTATATGTGAGGGCCTGCAGGTGAGCTGACCCTCTAAAACATTATGAGCGAGGGCAGCCTAAAAAGCATGTTGATATGATGGAGGAGAAGGAAGAGTAGAGAAGTCAGGGGCAATCCAGGCCTTGTTCAAGAGTCGACCTGTCAGCATTTTCAGTTGACAGACGGATGTGCTTATCAGTTATTATGACCTCACCAACACTAAATACCCGCTCTGACAAAACACTGGCGGCAGGGCAGGCCAACACCTCTGAGGTGTAGAGTGGCAGTTTGTGCCACGTGTTCAGCTTGGACACCCAATAGTTGTAAGGCACAGAGAGATCACTAAGGACGCTGACACAGTCCGCTATGTACTCCACCATTTTCCAAAATTTTTCCCTCCTTGTGACACTAGGCCGCGCATCAGAGTGAGGGTGCTGGCGGGGTGTCATAAAACTGTTCCAGGCCTTGGAGAGTTTTGTCCTGCCTCTGTTGGAACTGCTGTGTGTTCCACTCATCTCCCCTCCTGGGTTGCACAAGAAACTACGTACTCTGCCACCAGCGTTGTCAGCTGTAAATTTATCTGCAATGACATTCTGTTCTATTATTATTATGGTTTGTGGTTGTATTATTGTTGGTATTATTATTGTTATTATGGTTTATAGTTGTAAAATATGTTATGGTTATTTGGTTATTGATGAGTTAATTAACAGGCCATGCCATTGGTTTACCTCCACTCTCCTGTGTTATGTTTTTAGTTATATTAATGTATAAGTTTGGGATGTTTGTTGTGCTTGGGACATATATGCTGAATGATTGCCATGTGTGTGAGCTTGCCAAGCTCCAAAGCTGCCAACAAGTTATGGCCATTATCAGACACAACAACCAACCATGCCTGGTTGTAGGTTGAGTGGCGAGAGCCACAGCTCAGTCTGGTTTCTTATACCCTGCCACAGCTCTGCGGCAGTGTGCTGTTTGTCACCTAACCAAATGAGTTTCAACACAGCCTGTTGCCGCTTCCCCACTGCCATGTTACTCTGCTTCCAGCTACTGACCGATGGCTGACTGGTGCTACAAGATGAGAATTCAGAGGTGGAAGTGGAGTAGGAGTAGAAGAAGGGGGGTTTGATACAACTAATGTAGGTTGTGGTGAAAATCGTGATGGAATGGGGGCCCACAATCCTTGGCGTTTGGTAGCACCTGTGCCACCTGCAGACCCTCACCTATAATATTTGAGAGGGTCAGTGTCCAAAAGCCTAAATGGCACCATTTCCAGGGCCAGCAATTTTTAAAGGTGTGCATTTAGTGCTATGCCTGTGGGTGGGTCGCTGGGTATTTGCGCTTACGTTCAAAGGCCTGGGTTAAGGACATCTGTACGCGGGCCTATTTGGTGTGGCCCGCCTTTTCCCTTTTGCCATCCCACAGCCTCTTCCAGGCTGTTGCAGTGCTGTGGATCCCTCCCCCACTGTACTGCTGTCCTCGCTTGGCTTGCCACCTTCCCAGGTTGGGTCAGTGATGTCATCGTCCACCACCCCCTCTTCCACTTCCTCACTCGGGTCATCCTCCTGACTTGTGTTGTTGACCTAACAAGACCCTCACTTATTGACAACTGTGTCTCATCAGCATCATCCACCTCATGAAACACTAATTGCCATTCCCCACCGTCATCTTCTTCTGACTGTGGATGCTGAAGAGTTTGGGAATCAGTGCACAAGATCTCCTCATGTCCCTCTTCAGGGAGGGTCAGCTCACCTGCAGGCCCTCACTTACAATATTTTAGAGGGTCAGCTCACCTGCAGACCCTCACCTATAATATTTGAGAGGGTCAGCTCACCTGCACGCCCTCACCTACAATATTTGAGAGGGTCAGCTCACCTGCAGGCCCTCACCTACAATATTTGAGAGGGTCAGCTCACCTGCAGGCCCTCAACTACAATATTTTACAGGGTCAGCTCACCTGCAGGCCCTCAACTACAATATTTTACAGGGTCAGCTCAGCAGCAGGCCCTCAGGTACAATATTTTACAGGGTCAGCTCAGCAGCAGGCACTCGTCCATCATTTTTTCAATGGTCAGCTAAGCAGCAGGCACCCTCCCATCATTTTTTGCAATGTTTAGCAGCAGGCTCTCGCCCCTAATGTTTTAGAGGGTCAATATCAGGACCTTGCTTCTAATGTTTTGGAGGGTCACCAGCAGGCCATCAATAATAATTTTTCAAGGATGTGTATGATGCCCTACTTTATGTGTAACAAAGGGTGTATTGCAATGCCAGTTCCTTCTAATTTATGGCAGCCCTTTTACTTAGTGCATAATCTTTATGAGTGTAGGAGTCCCACTACCTGAACAATTGTACCACAATGTTAATGAGGCCCTCCTTTATGTGATATACAGGCTGCTTCGGAGTGCCTCTTGCTTGTACTTTTTTGCAGCACTTGCACTTTATATACAATTGAATATACAGGAAAGAATGTTTTCTAACAATTTTTCCTGTGAAATTGATTTTTTGGGGGGGGGGGGTTTTGTGCGTATTTTTGTCAGTCTGTAAAAGTGGCATACAACTTGGACAACATGGTTCCCAGCCTGGACCTGGGAGTCCAAGATGCATCCAGACATCGTCCCCATGCTGTTCTCGATCCATTTTGGTGGTGTTTCTGTCACTTTATGACCTTTTCCAATGAACCAGGCACCCTCCCCTCTTCAGAGCAGGGGGTGCCTGGTTGTCTCACATTGACATCCATTATACTCAGCGTGCTCAGTCGAGCACACGAACATAGAGATGTTTTCAGCTCGAGCACCCGAACACCCGAATACTTTGGTGCTCGATCATCACTAGTACCAGCTCCATCAGCAGCAGCCTGAGTCGCTGATAAGCAGGTTCCTTCACCCGCATAGTGAAGAAACTACTTACCAGCAGCTAGACATAGAGCAGGACCTGAACCAGCAGGTGGTGGCATACTTGGACAGCACTCTGCCACCCCATATTGAAGATACGCTGCACTACTAGGCAGCCAAACTGGATTTGTGACAGCAACTAGCAGCGTTTGCCCTGGAAAAGCTGTCCTGCCCGTCCAGTGGTGTGGCATCAGAGCGGGTGTTTAGTGCGCCGGGGCCATAGTTGCCCCAAGAAGAACTCGCCTGTCCACCCAAAATGTGGAGAGACTGACCTTTGTCAAGATTAATCAGGCATGGATCAGCCAGGATTTCCACCCACCAATGCCTGATGCATCAGAGTAGATCCTCCATGGTGCCACACCAACACTTTGACAAAAGAGACAAATTTCTTCTGGCTACCTGCCTCAGCTGCTATTCTGATGCTGCCACCTGCCTGATGCCACACATCTGATGCCAAGTGCTCCTTCTTACACGCCACCATCATCAGCGGGTAATGTTATTGCCACCCACCTCCCCACTATGTCACTTTGCCACTCTGTGGTCTCCTGAGGCTGCTGCCACCTCTACACTATGTCACCTTGCCACTCTGTGGCCTCCTGATGCTGCTGCCACCTCTACACTATGTCACCTTGCCACTCTGTGGCCTCCTGATGCGGCTGCCACCTCCACACTATGTCACCTTGCCAATCTGTGGCCTCCTGATGCTGCTGCCACCTCCACACTATGTCACAGACTCACTCTGTGGTCTCCTCATGCTGCTGCCACCTCCACACTATGTCACCTTGCCACTCTGTGGTCTCCTGATGCTGCTGCCACCTCGACACTATGTCACCTTGCCACTCTGTGGCCTCCTGATGCTGCTGCCACCTCCACACTCTGTAACTGTAACACTCTGTGGTCTCTTTATGCTACTGCCACCTCCACACTATGTCACCTTGCAACTCTGTGGCCTCCTGATGCTGCTGCCGCCTCCACACTATGTCACCTTACCACTCTGTGGTCTCCTGATGCTGCCGCCACCTCCACACTGTCATTGTGCCACTCTGTGGCCTCCTCCTGATGCTGCTGCCGCCACCTCCACGCTCTTTCATTGTCCCTCTCTGTGGCCTCCTGATACTGCTGCCACCTCCACAATCTGTAACCGTATCACTCTGTGGTCTCTTCATGCTGCTGCCACCTTCACACTATGTCACCTTGCAACTCTGTGGCCTCCTTATGATGCTGCCACCTCCACACTGTCATTGTGCCACTCTGTGGCCTCCTGCTGCTGCTTCCACCTCACCACTATGTCATAGGGCCACTTTGTGGAGTTCTCATGCTATTCCCACCCTCACCACTTCATGACTGGGCGACTATTTTGCCTTTCGGCCTGGTGGACATCATCATTTATTTGACCGTTCTTCTGATCTGTCAGAAATAAGGAAAAATTAGACGCACAACGGATCATGTCTGTGTAGCAGCTTTAAGGCCTGTATGGTCCCATCAGGATTGGCTTGTGATTTGGTAGCCAAAAGCAGGAGTGAGTAAAAACACAGAAGACATGCAAATATTCCATTCACGTGTCATCTCTGTTTTGGATCCACTCCTGTTTTTTGTTGGCATTAGCAATACTGATAGATTACTGACCAAATGCTGACCGAGTGAAGGCGGATGCTCAACAGACAGGATTCGTTTTTTGTGGGTTATTGTTCTGACGGATCAGAGGAAGCGCAAAATAATCAGTGACGTCAACACAAAGTTACTGCTCACACCCTCTCCAATCTGTCGGGGGGCTCTACTTGTTTAAGCATTTAATAGAACAGGTTCTGTAGACATATATGTGGAATCAGCTCATGACGGTGTGAAAGGCGTGCGCTTCTTCTTGGCGCTAACATCGACCTGTAAGGCTGAGTTCATACTTGAGTTATTTGGTCAGTTTTGGCCCTGTGACTGCCCAAAAAATTGAATTATGCAGTGATTCTAAGAGCGACGCCTGTCATCTGCATGTCATACTGACTCACAGTATTATTTCACTACCACAGCAGACTCCTAATGCATTTTACTGAAATTCGCAGCAAATAAATTTGGATCGAAGCAAATTTTTTCAAAAATTCATCCAACCAGCCGAATCGAATTTTTAAAAATTCTCTCATCTAGTTGTTATGCCTGGAAACTTGTTTTTGTCTGGAAAACCTGCAGTGTCATTGCCATTGAGTAACATTAAAAGCTCTAATGTAAGTCTATCCCAGATGGGAACTGAAACAATGTATCTGCTTGTGCTGAGTTTCTCCACTCCACCACTCCCACTAGAAGGTTCTAGTCTAGCTAAAACTGTATATAAGGAGAGCAGTCAGAGCCCCTAGTGTGCTGCAGTTAGGGAACAGTGCTTGGAAGAGGAGACTCTGCCAGACTACTGAGTGACCAGAAGAAGATGCTGAGATGGGGACGCCACAGACCATGGGTCACTAGCCCTGTGACCAAGGAGCTACCCGGACTACTGAGCTACAGACCCTGGATCACCAGCCTTCGACCAGGGTACCAGCCTTCCGAATAGAAATAGGGACAGCTAGCTCAGGCCTTTCCTTAGCATCAAACCCTTCTTCTGCCAGGGAGTAGACTGGAGAAGCCAGCCCAATGCCTCGCCTGTATTGTTTTGTACGAGAATTTCTCCAATAAAGAAGCACCCTGGTTTACTGCATGACTCTCTGGACTTATTTCCCATTGGGTGCACCACGCCTTACCATCCCTTCTGGAGAGCAGCAACACGTGGCATCACGAACAGGATACTGTCCAGCACCAGCAGAGCAAGTCATCATGGATCCAGCCCCAGTGGATAAAGACAGCCTGTGGCATCTCAAGGAACGCCCCAGTGGGTTTCTGAGGGAACCAGCCCCATGAAAGCATATGTGACTGTGATTGTTACCTGTGTGGGGTCTGCCACAAGCAAGTGACTATGAAAATTAGACTGTATCCTGTATCCCATGCTGAATCAAGTTCATAACATTTCAATGCCTGAACCCTAGGGGAAAATTGAAGGCCCCCCCTAGAGCTGGACTGTCTCAAACACAATGTACATAGTTGGTGCCTGTTGCACGAATTTTCTTTCTTAAGTAGTCGTGACTGTGTCGGGAATGCCAAAGTTAAAGTAGGGGAGAGTGTAGTTGCCTAGAGCAGGGAGTACTTTGACATTTGGACATTTGTGGACATTTGCCTATATCCCCTATGCAAAGTTAAAACGTCTTACTTTATTTCTCTTGAAAGGGTTAACTTACTGTATACTGTTTAATACTGTGTACTTTCATTTTATATGCTTTGATTGATAAGCTGGTAATTTTCCACAGCCGCAATAGGGTTTAAAGAATACCATGTTTTGGAGGGGAAAAAAATCAGACTGGTTTACTGCCATGTTTTGGAGTGAAAAACCACAGACTTGTTTACCAACATGTTTTGGGAGGGACCCAGACTTGCTTACCACTATGCTTTGGAGGGAAACACCCCAGACTTGTTTACCAGCAAGTTTTGGAGGGGAAAAACTGACTTGTTTACCACCAAACGCAGACACCCTGACCTTTTAAATGTATGGTTTTAGCTATGTTGTTTTTGTCTGGAAAACCTGCTGTCATTGCCATTGAGTATCATTTAAGCTCTAATGTAAGTCTATTCCAGATGGGAGCTGAAACAATGTATCTGTTTGTGCTGAGTTTCTCCACTCCACCCCTCCCACTAGAAGGTTCTAGTCTAGCAAAAACTGTATATAAGGAGAGCAGTCAGAGCCCCTAGTGTGCTGCAGTTAGGGAACAGTGCTTGGAAGAGGAGACTCTGCCAGACTACTGAGTGACCAGAAGAAGACACTGAGATGGGGACGCTGAGCCACAGACCATGGGTCACTAGTCCTGTGACCAAGGAGCTACCCGGACTACTGAGCTACAGACCCTGGATCACCAGCCTTGGACCAGGGTACCAGCCTTCTGAAGAGAAAGAGGGACAGCTAGCTCAAGCCTTTCCTCAGAATCAAACCCTTCTTCTGCCAGGGAGTAGACTGGAGAAGCCAGCCCAATGCCTCACCTGTATTGTTTTGTACCTGAATTCTTCCAGTAAAGAAGCACCCTGGTTTACTGCAGACCCTGACTCTCTGGACTTATTTCTCATTGGGGTGCACCACACCTTATCATCCCTTCTGGAGAGCAGCAATACGTGGTGACACCTCCGCGGTGTCCGGGCGACCCACAAACACGGCCTCTGCAAGAGCATTGATCCAGACTTTGCACTGGGGCCTAAGAGATTCAAATTACACCTCTAGGTATTTCAAAACAGGGTTTCACCCCAGGTTGAACTTGATTGATAATACAGAATATAATTTTCCAGGCCCATGATGTATACATACATATATTACATATCAGATCCCTTTATCCAAGCTGCATGCATATATTATAAAATTTCCTTGCTCTTTGTGGTAATGAATTCAATTTTACCTCAAATGGTGGTAAAAAAAAAAAAAAAACATACTCACCTCATCCATTTGCACACAAAGAGCCAATTGCTGCCCTCTTAATAGAAGATAAGATGCAAAGTCTCACATGGGTTGATATACGACATCATCATGTCGGCGTGCTGGCCGGGACGAGATTTCGCACTGTGCCTTCAATCAAGATGGCTGTGACTTCCTTTAAGCAAGCAAATGGATGAGGTATTTTTATTTTTTAAAATTTTTACCCTGATAAACACTGAAAGGCTTAAATGGTAGCCTCAGATGCGGCCAATAAACGTGGCATCTGAGGGGTTCAATGAAGGAGGGCAGCGCAATCGCTGTTCCCCATCACTGCACCTGCTACATACAAAGAAATGCGCTTTGTGACGAAGTAATTCGTCACAAATCGAATTCCTTTGTGTAATTCAGTGAAGCAGAAAAATAGAATTTTTCATAACTTTGATATAGTCTTCTAAGATTTTGAGTTAAGCTGAACCTTCAGTTTGAAGGCACTTTAAAAATTATAATGGAGAATTGTCTAAATCGCAGTTCCCTATTAGAAGACAATCAATTACTATTTAGGCAATAGGAAAATAAAAAAAACTCCACGGCATATCCAAAAGAAAGCGTGCGTTTATTCACAATATTTATTATTAATTTATATTGAATTTATATCATGTTGCACATATTGTATTTATATTTTTTCATATGAAAATTGTGCACACGAAATTCTGTATACACAGGGGTATCTATACAGTATGTATTTTATAGGTTTTCTTCGGTATTTGAATCATGTATTTGTTGTAGTTTATGTATTAGTTACTTGTTGACTCTTAATGAGCAAGAGGGGTCTGTATATATGTCTGGAGCACCATTGTACATTTGTCACTGATTGACAAAGGTCCCATTGAGAGGACTGAAACGTCACTTTCTGGTGGATAAACGCACGCTTTCTTTTGGATGTGCCGTGGAGTTTTTTATTTTCCTATTGCGAATAGTTGGTGGATCGCCTCTTCAGCCGCTGGCACTCCATTCTTACTGAAAATACTGCGGTGCTGCCCACTATATTTTTTTACTATTTAGGCAGTTTAGGATTGTCTAGTTTAGCGGTGCAATGCATTATTGATCTACTTTAGAACTCCTGGTATAAACCAACGCTCTACAGATCTTACAGTGCTCTGGATAGCTGTCACTAACTTTCCACTGTTTGGAACTCTTTTAGCCTAGGAGCAAGACATGCAAAGGAACTCTGCCACAATGCATGGTCATGTCATGGTCCAAAAAGTTAATGCCGCGAAGGATGGAACTAGAAGCATTTCATATATCTTAATTAACTTAATAAGAACCTGCCTCTAGGTTTGGAGCACGGGCGTAGGAAGCAGGGGGGACGGGGGGGTCGGATCCCCCCCAAGAAATAATGCGGGGGGGGACGGGTATTCAAAAATCCCCCCCAGCGGCAGCGAAATGTGTGCGGCGGTGGCGGGGCACAGGGAGATGAACGCTTCCATTGTGGAAGCGTTCATCTCCATAGTCATCTGTATTGCCGTCCCCAGGACAGCGATACAGATGGCTGTGCTGCGGAGCAGGAGAGGGAGAGGCGTCTCCCTTCCCTGCTCCTCTGATAGGCTGCAGGCCTAGTGCCGGCAGGCCTATCTGATGTTGGTACAGGCGGCGCGATGACGTCATCGCGCCGTCTGTGAGTCGTACAGCGCGGGACACAGGCCGGAAGAGGCCTGCATCGCATCGCTGTGACGGATGGAGGTAAGTATAAGTGTCTTGTTTTGTGTGTGTTTTTTTATTTTTTTAAACCGGATCCACTGGCCCATAAGGAGGGGGGGGAGAGATTTTTGGCACTTGGGGGGGTCGAAGAAATTTGGGTGTGGCTTGAGGGTGGGCGGGGACACAGGGGCCCCATAAGTGCTGTCCCCTCCAGATTTTTGGGGCTTCCTACGCCCCTGGTTTGGAGCCATTCAACCACCAACATGGCGTTATGGAGCTGGGACGTAGCACTCCGAATCTTTCCATATAAAACCAGCAATTTCTGCATTGTTTAGCCGAAGTTTTAACTTACTGGAGAAATCATCTCCAGCAGCACTAGGCAATGCACAATGTAGGTGAAGATGAGGACAGTACATCTCAGTTCTAATATGGAAAAATCTCAATTTTTCCTTTTTCCTGTTATGGAATTCTACCCCAAACTTTGGGTACAATGATTCCTCTTAAATCCAAATAGGAGAAGAAGCTAGCTCTCATCGATGTCCTCACAGTCCCAGCAGGTAAAAAAATAGAGTGAGGGGCTCTAGTCTCCATGATAGTCAAATACACCATTGATCACTGATTCCAGATTAAGTTACACATTCTGAAGGCGTGGATTAAATCATGGATGTCTTTGCACAGTGACCAAGATAGGAGAAAGGAGAAGGTGAGGATCTTCTCAAGGTGACCTGAAGATCAGGACCATGGGCGTAGCTATAGGGGGTGCAGAGGTAGCAGTCGCTACCGGGCCCCGGAGCCTGAGGGGGCCCAAAGACCCTTGTGCCGCATAAGAAGACACACGAAGCTCTGAGGGAGGGGGGCCCAAGCTGAACTATTGCACCAGGGCCCATGAGCCGTTAGCTACGCCCCTGATAAGGACGCTACGTATTTCCTTTTCTGAGAAGCTGAAGAATGGATACGTCTTGAGAACAAACAAACAAGTTTACAGTAGAAGTCACACAACGTTCCACATCCATATGTTTGGTCTGCAAAAAAGATAGAATATGTCCTATTCTTGTCCATTTTGTGGAGAAGTACAGGCATTGTTACAATGGATGCAACACAGACGTCACATGGATGTTATCCATCTTTTTTGCAGATTCGCGTTTTGCTAAATTTTTCACTGAAGGTGCACTTTAATATAATGTGGATGCTGATTTTATACAGCTAAGTGCACTGAGGGCAGATCTAAGCCACTCTGTTTAACATGGCTCCTCCTGCTTCCACTGCTAGCCCCCCTCTTTCCTGATTGACAGGGTCAGGTTCCTGCATAGTCATCTTGCCTGGCCATGTCAGTCAAGAAGTAAACCTGAGCTAGGAGAACTCCAACTTCCAGCATGCCCTAACAGTTTCAGACCTGCTGAGTGTTGTATTCAACAAAGATCCCAAATAAAAACAGGTGCTAAAGTACGTGCAGGCACAGCGCCCTGACTGGACGCTCACCTTCATTGTGTTGTGCCAGAATAGACACAACATGATTGTAGGCCTCAAAAGGAAATCACTATTTTTTTTGGTCTGGTGCCACAGTGAAGGTGCCTTTAGAAGAGGTGCCACGTCTTCTCCGGAGAGTATTAATAAAAACTACTGCATGGTGCAAAGGACCACTTCCAACTTCTTCATTTATTCAAAATAGTCTGTATAACAAGTACGTACGTACATATATATTGTACTATATATATGTATTGTACCTGATAAAGGGGAAGTGTAATCCACAAAGAAACTTTCTCAGGGTGAGTCCACATGTAGCAGCTATAGTGTAGCCACAATGCTGTCAAAAACTGATGTGAAATTTTACCGCAAATTGGTGCAGTTTTCAATTGTTAATTGCTATTCAGTTTTGGCAGTATGACTACAGCTCACCCCGCGAATAAAGGGGAAAAAAAGAAGAAGTTCTCACAAAGCATTTTTTCCTGCTTTGTGGATAGATAGATAGATAGATAGATAGATAGATAGATAGATAGATAGATATAGATAAAATGGGTCCAACACCCTTTCCCCTAACACTCCGATTGCTGCCTTGATTTTCTATTTGGACCTTATGTCTGCGATATAGTGACTGTACTGCTGTTTTTTTTCCTTTGTGGATAGATAGATAGATAGATAGATAGATCGATAGCTCGATCGATAGATACTAGATAGATAGATAGATAGATAGATAGATAGATAGATAGATAGATAGATACAGACTGAGAAATCTTACTCATTTTAGTGTCTGAATTTGAGTTGAGTTGACCTAATACGTATGACTTGTTATTACTGATCTCTTGCGTTTTGTATTATACTTGTGTCCTTTTCGGAGAGTTCTTCTTATGGAAAACTTATCATTAAGCTGTAACTTTATTGCCCCTGTACATTTTGTACACATATTCAGTCCTTTAAATCCAAGTTCTTATGATAGGAACACCTCACAGAGAACAACATTGCCACTTTATGTCACCTGAAAAAAGATAAAGTGACTGCTCCGCTTTCTGGAGGTAAATATAACGACGCTCATTTCAAGCGAGACTGCTCATTTAAAAGGTGCACTCTGCTAAACTTCAGAACTGTTCAATTATCATAGATCATGACAAAAAATGTAGCATATTTATAGCAATTTAACTATAGGGGACTGAGCCATGTAAATATTCCTAATGGTTATGACATTGTGCTAAGTGATATAAGACAAACATTTTAGAATAAAGCAATGAATGAAATCAAGCATTGCTATATAATATAATTATTAGAAGCGTAAATGTGCCAGATATTTTATGAATAAAAGACTTTTTATGTTTATTTCATATCCAAAATCTATAATGTGCAGCTGGATAGTGAAAGTTGAAGAGCAGCCCCTAGTGTTAGATTTTGAAATTGCAGCCTGTAGCCAGATTTCAATATTACACCTTTGCAATACCAAATAGCGTGAATTATTTTAGTATTATTATTTGCCTCCTAAAACATATTAATTACTCATAAACAGTAGTAACATATTGAGTATCACATGTTATTATATTCTCCGCAAGTATAATTGTGCCATGTTCCACTGGAAGACATATTGCCGAGCGTTCTCCCCTGGAAGCACTGTTTGTATGGAGCACTCTATGGTGGCACATGGTGTGCCTAATGCTCAGCCACAAGTAGAGTGTGCACCTCCACAGAGCATCCATTAAAGGGGTTATCCCATGACGTAATATAGTACATGACAATCTCTTTCTAACAAAGCCAGAAACAGCCCTGTACCTCACATGGATCCAGAGATCTCCACATTCATTGCTTCAATTGCTCTGCTAAATTTATTTCAGATTGACAGCTCAGGGTGTGTGTCCTTTAACAGGGGGTGTGCCCTTCTCTCCCTGTTAGGCAAGGGCTACACGGCGACACCGGTCGCGTGACACCTGTCTCGACCAGGATCGCTAAGCAGCGGTGATCCCATAGAAATGAAAAGGATTTCTTGCGACTGCCGGAGCGATCCCATTCATTTCTATGGGATCACCACTGCTCAGGGATCCTAGCCACAACAGTGTCGCCGTGTAGCCCTAGCCTGTCACAGTTTATAACAGAAGAGAGGGTTGGTGGCAGTTGAAAGATGGAACTGAGCATGTGCGTCCACCACAGTAAGGTGGACAAAGAAATAAGGAAAAGACCAAACAACAGGTGGCGCTATACAGATTGATTTTATTGAATAACTCAGCGTTTATTCAAAATTTTTTAATTACATGCAGTTACAAAAGTATTCAGATCCAGGAGCCGGTTTGAAAAACGTAGAATATTTTTGGTGGGACAACCCCTTGGCTCAGCTTTGAGCATACAGTCTAGTTTTCGGCCAAAGAGCTGATTCCTTTCATATTAATTATTTTGATACTTAGAGGGAAAGTCTGGAATTAATAAAAAAAAGCATCTTTTTTTCCAGAAACAGCGCCACTCTTGTCTGGAATTGTACCGTAGTCCTATTGACTTCAATAGGGAGTGACGACTGTATGAGACACATCCCATAGAGTGGTGCAAAAAGGGAAAAAATGATTTTAGTGTGGAATATTACTTTTTTTTATTTGATTCATTCGCAACTACACCCATGATTAGTGTTATATATACCTAGACCCTTGTAAAAAGTTGCTTTCTCACGAAACACAATAATCCCATATTCATCTCCAGAATAGATATATGAATGGGATCTGGCTAAGCCTACCCTTAATGAGAATCCGTCACCAGCGACCTCCCTATCAAACCGTTTGTACAGACACATACCTGTCGATCACCTGATTAAAACTCAGTTTTTCTTTTGTTGATGCGAGGCTCCGTTCTGAAGTTCTGATACTTTTTCTTAATATGCAAATTATGCCTTTAGTGCAATGAGGGCGTCACCATTGATTTTGCGGCACCCAAGGTCCTCTCCTTTCTGTGGCCAGCCCCTCCCTGGCTGCTTTGATTGACAGGGCCAGGCAGTGTCAAAGCAACCATTGAGGGGCTGGTCACAGAAATGGGTGCAAGAAGAGCAACGGTGATGCTCTCATTGCACCAAAGGCCTAATTTGCATATTAAGAAAAAGTATCATAACTCTGAAACGGAGCTTCGGATCAACAAAACAAAAACAGGGTTTTACTCAGGTGAACCACAGCTATTTGTCTGTGCCAACAGTTTGATAGGAAGGTCACTGGTGATAGATTTCCTTTAACATATTTCAGCCTTACACTACAAAATGTAAAGGGATTCACAGGCAATGTGTGAACAGGGCTGAAATAACTCAGCAATACACATGTTCCAATTCCTTAACATAGTCTCTCTTTCCATTAGCTCCCCAAACACTGATCTGGGTTTCCATAGGGATCCGTAAGGATCTATGCATACATTCTTCATCCATGGGGGACTGAATTTTAATCAAGATTATATTAGGAAATTAGAGCATATGTTCTGCTCCGTTATTTCACTTCTATCTGTGGTCTATTGGAGAATCCCTTTAATGCCTTGATTATCTGTCTCTCACCTTTTAGCAGATGCTGAGCGCTTCCTTTATATACATTGTCTCAGCAAAAAATATGCTATAAGGCAGCATGTATGAACAATAAGAAGAGAATAATAAATAAAATAAAATAAAATGAATAAATAAATAAATAAATAAGAATAAATAAATAAAAATAAGAAAATGTCTTTAAAAAATTTAAAAATGGCAGTCTATTTTTGGCACACAAATGGGGGGCGGCTAAATGTCAATCAGAGGGCAAAGAAAGGTGGAGGGAAGCTGCCCATTGAACACATTCCCCCCGAGACGGGACACTGGTTGCACACTATCACAATGTATGAAACACTTCTTCTCTAAGGTTGGATTCACACACAGCATTTTTAAGTGTCTATTGTGACATTTTCGTTGGTGTTTTTCGCAGTTTTCCAGTGTTCAGCTATCCTATTAGGGCTTCTAGAGATGAGCGGTACTGTGACCGTACAACACTTGGATCTATGATACTGATGTATGAACATCCCCACTGTTCTGTTGATTGACAGAAATGGATCCATATTCCCACAGGGAAATGCCATAAGGAAGGCCTTTTCTGTATGAGGTCAGAAGGTCATGAACGGAGCTAAACTGCAATACCAGAAACATCCCATGGACAGACAGAGCAGATCATTTTTATAATCCTGTAAAGAGCCTTTCGAAGTAAACAGAGGATCCATGTTACCTACTATTTTTCCACAGTCATTTTCATACATTCTTCCCTATTCTTAATGAGTTCTAATTACAAAGTGCTGTATATGTCATCAATATAAACATGATATATGGTATATTAGGACGTATTGTACAAGGTCAAATTGACATATTTTAATAAGAGAGACGGCTTTTCCATTCATTATCAGGACGATCGTCCTAGCTGTCTACTGACAGATACTGTATATTTTGATAGTATAGGTTATTTTATTGGAAACCTTGTTTCAACATTGTAGCAAAATGTTAACTATTCCCCATAACTGGATCCTCTCAATCACGACTTTCACTCTGTGTTATTTCTTGGTCATTTTCAGTTGGAGGCTAATAAAAATCAGCAAATTCCCAGCACAGCATTTTCCATTCCTAGATTGCATGTAGTGTACATATATAATATGGTGATAGCATCAGAGTTCCTACCTAAACAGGAGCAGCCTTAAAGGGAATGTGTCACCCGAAAATGGCCTATTGTTTAAATTACTTTTTTTTATGTTAAATGCATTTTTATAGAATTTTTGAAGATTTTTGTGTTCACTTTTAATTTTAATGTCACTATCTGTATTTAAAAAAAAATAAATCTAAAATCATGGTAATTTTGGTGATTATTTAAATATTCCATGTCTCTATCCTTAAAAATAATTCTAAAATTATGCAATTTTCACACTGGCCACTAGGCCTAATAATATGCTGAGATATCGTGTTCTGTCAAGGTAAATTTTCAGTAGTTATCGCATTATCATTACAAGCAGAATTACAATGACAGATATCATCTCTGTATAGGTAACACAGAATCCACTATTCACAGTAGGTGATATTACAGCTTATCTTCTCCCTCCTGCTCAGCTCCTCCTGCTCTATAACAAGCTGCCTGTGGATTAGTTCACATTTTAATGGTGACAGGTTTCCTTTAAGTAATGTTTGTAGAGAATAAGAATTTTCCTCCATTAAAGTGACAAAAAAGGCCACACCTAGAAGATGCCCCTTTAAAATCACAATGGTAACTTTAGATAATGTGTGAGTAGGAACTTATACAAAAAGCATACATACATACTTTATAGTCAGGGGCGGACTGACCATAGATCCTAGAAGGGAATTTTCCCAGTGGGCCGATGCCCCTCCTCACTGCCGCTGGCTAGGTACATACTACTTGGGGCACTATAGGGGTCATTATTAGAGGAAGTCTAGTCCGCATGTAAAAATTAGTCAGGCCTGGTGCTGTGCCCCACATCTCATTTCGTAAACCCCTTGCTCTATACCTTAACTGGAAGAGGAGGAGGTGGAGGACAAACCGTGGCAGTTATTAAAGGGGTTGTCTCACTTAAGTAAGTTGCATTTATCGTGTAGAGGAAGTTAATAAAAGCCACTTACTAACATATTGTTATTATCCATATTGCTTCCTTTGCTGTCTGGATTCATTTTTCCATCACATTATACACTGCTCGTTTCCATGGTTACGACCACCCTGCAATCCAACAGTGGTGGTCGTGCTTGCACATTACAGGAAAAAGTGTCAGCCTCTCTGGTGGCCGGGACCATGGGAGCGCACATAGGCTGGTGCTTTTTCCTATAGTGTGCAAGCACGACCACCACTGATGGATTGCAGGGTGGTCATAACTATGGAAATGAGCAGTGTATAATGTGATGGAAAAATGAATTCAATCAGCAAAGGAAGCAATATGGACAATCACAATACATTAGTAAGTGCCTTGTATTAACTTTCTCTACATGATAAATGCAACTTACTGAAGTGAGACAACCCCTTTAATGGCCATCACAGAGGGGAAAGCTTCTGGGGAGGTATTTTGTGCTGCATTGTGGTATTTGGTTCTTTGGGATGGCATTCTGTGCTGCACTATGTTATTGCTGACACTGACAACTTGTATTGGCCCCATCTACTTGTGTTGCCCTGCCTTTTGTCAATTTTGACCCACCTACAACGTTAGGGCCACTTTGTTCTTTTTTTTCCGGGGCCACTTTAAGTTCCCAGTCCGCCCCTGCCTATAGTATTTATTTTACTCCATTCCACCTTAAAAATATAACCTACTAATCAAAAAGGTAACTTATTATTTTTAGGTGACAGTTTCCTTTCATACGTAAAGGCTGCCAGGGACTGATTGGTGACTTGAATACTAAGCTGCCTCTATCCCCTCTTCGTGTAACTGAAAATAACACGTCTGCTTGTTTTGTTTTTGCTGCTAATCCTCTATGGGACTGTTTGTCGTCTGTTGGGGAATGGTAGCAACTGTTTGGTATCTCGGGGCTACAGCAAAGCAAAGAGCCACAAAAATAACAACCAGGAATATTTGTGAACTAGCCTGAAAAATGAAAACTGAGCGCCCGCTTTCCGTGTGTCACCTCGCGACTTGCTTTGATAATGTTTTTTTGTTTTTCTATTTGAAATAGAAGCAAGTTCTCTGATAGCAGCATCAAGGCGGAAGGCAGGCAGCAGCTGTGTGTAATTACCCAGGCGCTCAGGTGGGCACAGGGGGGAAATGTCCAGGCCGCCTTACAAAACGGTAGCAAGAGCTATATTTTGCACAAGGCCTGGATCATACGCAGATGCAGCTGAGAAATATGCCATTTATCATGGCAAGACAGGAAGGTGGTAGCTGATCATGGGGGCCCATAGCAATACTTGGAATCGGATCTCCTCTGCAAAGGCTCCAGAGCACGAATTCAGGTGCAAATAGGTCCAAACGTCACATAAATGGAATACACAGATAAAAATACATAAAAGTGTGCAGAAATTCACACAACCATCATTGCACAATGGAGACAGCTCTTCTCCCCAAACATAATGTAAATGGGTCACTCTACTGTACGAGCAGAAAGCCTGCAACTGTATGGTAGTTGTGACCAGAACCTCAGAGTAGAGTCTGGTATTGGGGGATCAGGCTGGACGTTTCCATATCTAATGACATCAATGATCTCAATGGGATCAATTATCTCAATGGCCAAGCTAAAAAACGAAATAAAGGAAAAGTGAGTTACATACATAAAAATTTGATGGATGTCTTGAAGGGGTTTACTCATCTCAGACATAGGTGGCATATCACTAGGGCATGCCATCAATGTCAGATAGGTGCGGGTCCCACCTGTGAGAGTTTCTCCTATCTCCAGAATAGGCCAAAAGTGAATGGAAAGTGGCCGCGCATGCACCACTATAGGAGTTGCTAAAATAGCCATGCGCCGGCTCAGCTAGTTCCAGCAGTCCCATAGCAGTGAATGGAGTGGTGGTCTCCATTCACCACTATGGGACTTCCAAAATTAGCTGAATACAATAGATCAGCAATTTTAGGGACTCCCTAGCAATGAATGGAGTGCATGTGGGTGCCCCCTTTAGGAGATAGGAGTGGGTCCTAGAGGTGGGTGTTGCACCTATCTGACATTACAGCATATCCTAGCGGTTTGCTATCAATGTCTGAACTGAGCCAATCCCTTTAGGAGAAGGTTAAACATTAGGACATACCCAGTTGTAGGTCAGGTTTGGTCAATAATTTGGTCCCATGACCACTGTGGCCAATCAATGGCCTCAGTGGTCACATGTGCTAGAATCCATAAACCACATGACCCTATAGTCGCCCAGGATATATTTACACTAGTAACCAAAGAGTGACCTAACAGCAGGTCACATTAAATCCTGTTTATGGCAAAATTAAAATATAAACTTTTATTCCATCTATTAAAATATTTTTCCTGCCAAATTCTTATTAAAAACTACAGGGGAGTGGTGTAGATCATCTCCGATCCCTACGTTTCATTACATATTTCCATTGGGTATTCTACCCGATTTTATCAATGCCGTTGTTTCAGTATACCTGGGATGCGTCTGCAGATCGCTTCCAACACCAACCAAAACAACCCTGCCTAGTTTAAAACATAAGTCCTAGGGACTTATGTTTTAAACTAGGCAGGGTTGTTTTTGGTTGGTGTTGGGAGCGGTCTGCAGACGCATCCCAGGGTATACTTGGAAACAAACGGCATTAATAAAAATCGGGGTAGAATACCCAATGGAAATATGTAATGAAACGTAGGGATCGGAGATGATCTACACCACCCCCCTGTAGTTTTTAATAAGAATTTGGCAGGGAAAATATTTTAATAGATGGAATAAAAGTTTATATGTGCTAGAATGACACATCACTGAAACTGGTCTCTGCAGTCACATGTGATAGAATGGCACATCACTGCCACTGGCCTCTGCGGTCACATGTGCTAGAAGGGCACGTCACTGACACTGGCCTCTGCGGTCACATATGATAGAACGGCACGTCACTAACACTGGCCTCTGCGGTCACATGTGATAGAACAGCACATCACTGACACTGGTCTCTGCAGTCACATGTGCTAGAAGGGCACGTCACTGGCCTCTGCAGTCACGAGTGATAGAAGGGCATGTCACTGACACTGGCTTCTGCAGTCATATATGATAGAACTGCACATCACTGACACTGGCCTCTGCGGTCACATGTGATGGACCCTATAAATATGAATGCTTGAAAAATTCAACCAAATGCTGGGCCTGCCTTGTGTTTTTTACACAGGACTTGCCCATTTAAGTCAACAGTTTAGTGAAAAAAATGCAAAAATTTAACATAATCACAGAAAACATTGAAGCAAAACTGAGGGAAAATATATTAATAGTAAAAAAAAAGGAATAAAAAATATAAAAATAAAATTAAAAAATGTTTAAAAAACTAATCAATGGCTTGACTAGAAAGGGCTGAGCCCAATTGCAAATTTTTGTACAGGAGCGCCCCTTCCCCCCACAAGCAACTTCATCACAGCTAGTCAAGACCACCCACGCTTGCCATAAAAACCCCGAACCACTGAGTAGTTATGCCTCCTTAGTGCCCCCACACAATAGTTATGCCCCTTAGTGCCCCCAGTCAGTAGTCATGTCCCCTTACTGTCCCAAAACAGTAGTTATGCCTACGTAGTGCCCCCACATAGTAGTTATGACCCCTTACTGTCCCAACGCAGTATTTAAGCCCTCTGTAGTGCTCCCACATAGTAGTTATGCCCCCTTAGTGCTCCCACTCAGTAGTCATGTTTATTTACTGTCCCAACGCAGTAGTTATGCCTCCATAGTGCCCCCACATAGTAGTTATGCCCCCATAGTGCCGCCACCCAGTCATGTCTCCTTACTGTCCCAGCACAGTAGTTATGCCTCCGTAGTGCCCCCACATAGTAGTTATGACCCTTAGTGTTACCAGACAGTAATCATGCTCTCTTACTGCCTCAAGACAGCAGTTAGGCCCCCATAATGTGCCCCCACACAGTAGAATACCCTGTTAATGCCCCCACACAGTAGTTATGCTTCCTTAGTCGACTCTCACAGTAGTGCTCCCTCCCACTTGGTCAGACCTGTAAAGAAAAGCTTACTTACCTGCTTCCCGGCTCCTTCTCCTCCTGGCCTGCAATGCTCCACTGCACTACTTCGCTGAAAACATCCAGTTTGACTCTGCCTGCAGCCAATCACTGTCCATGGTGGTGACCGGCTCCATTTACATCATGAAAAATTGTCACATGACACAAGGTCAGTGATTACAGGCAGCGTCACACTGAAAGTTTTGAATAAAGGAGTCCAGAGAGCATCACAGGACAGAAGGAGAAGGAGCAGGGAGCCAGCACTGAGAAGCAGGTAAGTAAGCTTCTCTTTACAGGTCCGGGTGGTTGGGGGGGTGCATTCTTGCACAACACCTTTAATGCCCCCACACAGTAGTTCTCCCTTTTATAAATGAAGCCCCCCCCCCCAGTGGTGTAAATAAAATAAAAATCTGTAATACTAACCTAGCCCCATTCTCCTGATGAACAGAGCACATCCTACTCTCCCCAGCAGCAAGGTAATTGCCCCTGCTGGGATGAGTAGACGAGGACAGGCCGGGGGGATGATCCTTGGTCCGAGCGCTTATTTGCTCAGTCCAGCAGTTAATGTCACTGCATCAGTCTGGTGGAGAGAGCAAGGCCAGGGAATGAGGCCCGGGCCGTGATGGATGATATAAGACCGTCAGGATGTGGAAAGGCATTACCCATCTGCAAATATAAAGAAAAATATTATTTAAGCAGCAAGACACATTTTGGCCCATCTTAAACCTTATACATTTGCTTTCCAAACAACTGATGATATAAAATTGTGAAGATCAGACTTTGCTAGAGCCATGTTCTTTAAATAAAACAGGTCGCCCACTCACATCTCATTGTCATCCCATTGACTAAAAACACCTCACTCTTATTTCAGCATCAAGTTATCTGCTAATCCTAAAGGTTCACATACTTTTACCACTCACAGACATCAGATATTGGATCATTTTCCTCAATAAATAAATCACCAAGTCTAATATTTTAACTCATTTGTTTGATTTGGCTATCTTTATCTACTTTTAGGATTCAATCATGTTAAACTCTGATGTAGTTTTAGGTCAAATGTATACAAAAATGTAAAAAAAATTTCTGAAGGGATCACAAATTTTCAAGCATCATTTTCTCTAAAATTTCTCTAAAATCTCTCATCATTGTTCTCTAAAACTTTCCATGGCTTTGAAAAGGAAATTCATCAAATCCAATATATAAAAATACACGCAGAAATTAGCACACACAATGCCGATCTAACTAAAAAAGAAGACACGTGCACAGAAGAGTGGCAAGGAGACCCATGTCATAAGAATAATTGTTAGTAAATGTAAAAATCCTAATTAGATAAGTTTTCCACATCAAGTTTTAAGGACTTAAAGGGGTTTTCTGAGATTTTTTTTTTACTAATCGGTGGGGATCCAACATCTGGAACCCCCGCCGATCAGCCATTAGAAACGGCCCCGGCGTTCTTTTGAGCACCGTGTCGTTCTCTTTACTTTTCCTAGGCCAGTGACACACATGACCTAGGAGCGACTCAGCCCCATAGAAGTGAAAAGGGATGAGCTGCAACACCAAGCACAGAAGTTATACAACGTACGGCGCTGTGCTTGGTAATCTATGAGAAGGCAGCACTGCTCACAGGAGAGCTGGTGCCTTCTCAAAACAGCTGACCGGCGGGGGTCCAAGGTGTCGGACCACCACTGATCAGATCAGAGGATAGGTCATCAATAAAAAAAAATCTTGGAAAACCATTTTAAAGGAGTTTTTGGAATTGGCGAAAAAAGGATCTACTTTCTCCCAAAAACAGCGCCACTCTTGTCTATAGACACTGCCTGGTACTGCATCTCAATTTCATCTAAGTAAAATGACAGGCTACATTAAATAACCTGTAGAAAATGTTGTAATACCAGACACGGCCCCAAAAAAGGTGGCACAATTTCTTAAAAAACAGACCTTTTTTCTAGCCCCAGATAACGTATATTAATTAGGGATCAAGGATAATGGGAAAAGTATCTTTATCAAGTAAAATATATATCTTGAAATACTAATTGCCTCCTACTAAATAATGCAGTTTATCTTGTGTGAGTAATCAGATTTTTTTCCAGTGCCCCAAACTGGCTCAGAAGTCACCTAGAGATCATTACCCATCATACAGTTTAATTCCCTATGGAATAATTTCATGCTCATGTACCTGCTATTGCCAGCGACATCAGAAAAACCTTACGTTCCTATGGTGACACTATTTCCTAGTTTGCTCAGTTCTAACCTAGGGTATACTGGTTTACCACACAACACAGGTGAAGATTCAGCATTCAAGTTTATTATTACTTAAAGGGGTTGTCCGGGTTCATCTCTGAACCCGGACATACCCATTTTTTCACCCAGACAGCCCCACTAAGATGGGCATTGGAGCATCTTTTGCTCCGATGTTCTCCCTTACCCTGTGCTGGATCGCACAGGGCAAGGGCTTGTTTGTTTACATAGGCACAATGCTAGGCGGAGGCTTCCGCAAAGCAGTGTGTTCAGGGCCGGCTTTAGCGCTGCCCTAGCCGTTTTACAGGCTTGGGCAGCAGTAAAGCCTGCTCATCCGTGCTGGTGACGTCACCGGGCTCACTGCTTGGCGGAATCAACCATTCAATTAGATTCGGGTTAAATTTATTCCAAAGGTGCTCTAATTGTCTTGATAAGTCTGTCTCTCTCTTTTTCACCCTGATCCTGAATTAAATGACAAAAAAAATCAGATATCAGTAGAATAAGAACTTTTAAAAAAATGGGTCGAATTTCTTAATTTTAGAATCAATTCGCTCATCTCTAATAGCCTAATTTTAAATATTGCATTTTTTGCCAATTCACCCTTATTTGGAAAAAAAATTCCAGCTTTTCAGTAGCTTGTATGCAACAAACAATTTTGACATTAGAAAGTATAACTGGTCCCCAAAAAAGCTGTACATGGCTATGTGAATGGAAAAGTTATGGCTCTGGAAAAGCAGGGCTAAAGAGTTAAAGATCTGCACAGCAGGTAGTTTTCCACACACAAAATTGCAAATCCAGATGAAAAATGCACAAGATTCTGTTTGTATGTAAAAAGCCAGAGCGGACTGGGGCTACTACAAAGGTGTGTGTCTTATACTGGAGGATCAAGGACATCTATGCATTAGGCTTCAAACTCACAACCCTGGTTTTGGTCCCCATCCAATCCGCATTTTTTGCGGATTTGATACAGACTCATTCTTTTTAATGGGGCAGCAAAAGATGCAGACAGCACATATCCATTCTATGGCCCCGCAAAAAAACATAGAACATACAGTATCCTATTCTTGCCCATTTGGCTGACAAGGATAGAACACTTCTAGAGGCATGGACACAGCTAGGATCTGTGTTTTGCGTATCTGCAATTCCTGGAACGCGAAACGAATAGGGTGGTGTGCATGAGCCATGATATAGACAGCAAATTCATTTCAGGGAGAAATGAGTACTACCCCATTTCCACTGATGCTTTAGCAAACTGGACACTTTCTGATTCCCCACAGAGATTCCAGTAGCCCAACACCCTTATCTTCAGAGGACCCTTCCAACAAACAATCTCTTTAAGAGATTTTGGGTACTGTTAGCTTTTTTTAGCTGTTACTATCATTATAATTATTTTCTTATTTTGTTTGTTTTTAGCATTTTATAATTGATGTAGCTATATTTTGGGCTAAATATTTTTCTACCAGATTTTTACTAAAAATTGTAAAGCATTGCAGTTTCTCAATATATTTGTTTCACAATATATAGCCCCTGTGGAAAGTTGTTTTGTGATAATTCATCAGAGAGCTTATCTGATGGCTTATTCTCCTTCCCCTCCTGGACCTCCCCTGAATGAACTTCCAAGCTGATTTCTGTCCAGATCAAAGTTCAACTTTAATTTGGGCATGTATCAACTTAAAAATTAGTTCGGAAGAGAATAAATAAGGGCAGAAAAAAGAGGCATTAGATAAGTTTTCTGATGGATTTCAATGTGAACAGTATTCTGCAGCCTGCTATATATTGTGAAATATAGGAGCTGCAGAAGCCAAACCATGCAAATTTTGTTTTAAAACATCTAGGGGCACATTTATTTGGACCGGCATTTTAGACGCCGATATTAATAATTTCCTAAGCTTGCAGGTGGTTCTGCCGAAGTTTTAAAGAGGTGCTGGCCTCTTCATAACTTTAGTGGATTCTCCTCCAGTTCTAAATGTAAGACAGCTTTCGAGCTGTCTTATATTTAGACCTAAAAGTGGCCCATTCCCGCTTTTTTAGACCTGGTGTGAACGAGGGGAAGTCGCAGACTGTAGTTCAACTAACCGTTGCGCCGCAATCTGCACCTGAAATAAGCCTAATAGAGGCATATTTCAGCATCATGAATGACTCCCCTAGTTTTAAAATGTTTAGCCCCAAATGCATCCAAATCAATCACAATAAAAAAGATTCAGAAATAATATTTAAACTGAACATCTATCCTTTGAGAAAAACATAGGCAATATTTCTCAAAACCCTCAGCCATGTAATAGAGTGCTCACTTGACAAATTTTGAGGTTTTGTAAATTTTCTCCAGCAATTTTTTTTCATAAGTTACACATTTTATAAAGTAATAAAAAATTAAGAAAAAATGGGGAAAAAAAGATAGTAAATCCACTTCTTTGCAACAATGAATTATGTCACAGACAAAATTTATTCTTCATATCAAGAACACTAACGTTTCTGTATTAAACAAGAACAAAAAGGCATACGTTAATTCTATCTTTAAAATTACGCATTGCTGAGGTAAAGTTATCCATCCAAAAGATGCAACAACATCTCAGAATTGTTCTGACCTTATCCAACATTACAAAGAGGGGGAAACTGTCACAATATTCTAAAGTAGCTGTACTGTAATCTTGGCTCACGTTTTGCTGGTCTACAGCCCCCACCATTTTTTATTGAACCACTTGCCAATCAGGTGGTAAACAATTTCAATGGAGATGATAGATCAACATGTGAAGGGAAGCCAAATCAGAGTACCTCTGTGCTAAGAAATGGAATGGGCCCAAAACAAAATAAATGAAGCAGCTTTTGTTTATTAGTATATTTTTTTCCTGCTTTATACCTTTTTAGAGACCAAACAAAACTCTACAAAAAATTACACACAGGTCATCAATTTATACAAGGTTGGTTTGGATTGGCTTTCTCAATATTATTAATGAACACTAACTATGAGTTTAATCATAAAGGGCATCATTTCTAAATACTTCTGGAGACTCTCAGAGTCAGAGTTGGCCTGTAACATATTCCAAAGTGTTTTGGGCAGGTGTGGCACTGAATGGGATATGTTTTAAGGTGAGGAGTGGTATCGTGCCTTTCTTAATTTCCTCATCTGCATTCAAGGAAGCTACATGGGGATTTTGTAGACAGCTATACTGGCGTTTCTAGAAGCTGGAAACATGGTGCAGTGAATTTACAGGTCTTGTCCTCTTAAAAGTGCTGTAAAATGACCAAGTGCAATTTTCTGCATTACATAGCTTGCAGAACATGTCTGACAGGTTTACTGAAAAATACAACTATTGCATTCAAATTTAGCCCATAATGTTGCTCGGTGAGAATTATAGACAGTATGATGTTCTTTGAACCAAAATGTGGTTTCTTAACCTAGGCCTTGTGGAGGGATCATTAGGAAAACTCTTAATTGTAAATTAATTATTGATATTAGTTTTAAGGGACACTTTAGTGGATCCTTGTGTTGGTGGTTTTATGATAGTTTGAAGATTAGGTTTTTTTGCAGTCTCGTCCCCACATTTTAAGCTAATGAGAAGACATCTTTAAGCTCTAGTTTGAAATGTATGTAAACACTAATACTGTATAGCCTGGTAGCTCATGTGGAGATCACTGGTGGCTGCAGAAAATAGCTTGCTTGAATTCAATTAGAAAACTGTATCACAGTGAACAATGTAGCTAAGCTTTAAATTAAAATAAGTGAACCTCCAACAATGGTTCCTCCCATTGGGCCTTCAATTATGCTATCTGCTCATTCGTTCTCTTTTGTCAGTGTTCATCATGTTTAATACATCTCTCCAACTAGCCGATTAAATTCTGTCAAAATTCTGAATGTTATATAAGCTTGGTTACTGGTCTGGAAGCAGACAGGGGGCAAACTATTGAGTAGGACCTCATAGAAAAGCCTTCTAAGATGTTATAGGATTCATTTCATACCTCAAAATTCAAAGAGCTTCATAAATATCTGCTTACTGTCTACCAATGTTGCACCCCTAAAAACCCGTCTGGATGTTGGTACCAGTGAAAACTTTGCAAGTTATTGACAGAAACCACCACATTATCTATAGATGCTGAAATTTTACACTACTCACTCAGAGCAAAGTTCTGTCAAAAAATGTCTAAAACAAAGTAACTTTTTTAGGACTAATTGAAAAATAACAAACTTTGAACAGTTTTGTTCTGGTCATAAATATACAGAGAGAAAATGTATGTTGATAAGACAGTATATAAGGCACATAACAGTCTTTGAGAATACAGAAGATTCAGCCAACTTAAATTAATGGTTCTTTCCCTTGTTTAGTCCATAAAACTGTATAGTTACACAAATGTTGTGTTGCAGATACATCTTCCAAGCAATCCTTCAGTTTATCAAAACACCAGTACAACAAACTCTTCTTCAAGACCGTCCACCCAAAAATGTAAATTATTCATTGAACAAAGTTTCTATTAAAATACACTTGGAAATCGACTAAAAATATTTTTCTTCTTTAAAGAAACGTTCAAAGAGTCATCAGAAGAGATTTGTGAGTGTTGTCTGTGGAGGGCTTCGAGATTCATGTATGTCCAAGCTGCCAGGCACCGAAGTCAGTACGGAGGTCACAGTTGGCATGGTGGGGTTAGTTAAGTCCGTTAATGTGGTTGGGGTAGTGGAGGGACTCATTGAGGCATTTGAAATTTCAGAGGCTGGTCCTGATGGAGTCCCGGCTTGAAGAGTAGAATCTGATGTTTTATCCACACCGTTATTTTCTTGCCGCAGAAGGTTCCTTCTGAATTTGGCTCGTGCATTTTGAAACCATACCTAAAACAAGGAGAAGAACATTTAGATCTCGGCTAAGAATTTGCTCATTTAAAACTATCTCCTGACTGAAGAAGAAAAGCCAATAAAAATTGTTTTCCAATAGACTACACTCTACAGTACCAGTATCAGTACCCATAAGACTCACTCATATCACAGTGAATAAAATATCTACCTGTAGTCAGCAATCATTTGACTCTTGTGTAGCTTCTACCTTCATTATGGCCCAATTAAGATGGTCCAAACTTTTAATTTAACTTTTTTTCCAACTGCCCATTGTATTGTATTTGTATACACTATGGTTTCATATACTGGTATTTTATACATGTTATATATATACCTGTAAAACTCTTTTGGTTAAGCCTGTCTTCTGTGCTAGTTGCTTTAAGTCCTTGGCATCTGGATTGTGGTTAATAGCAAAGTAAGATTTCATTGTCCGCAGCTGATGGTGTTTGAAAGAGGTCCTCATGCGTTTGGTTTTCTGGTTAGGGGTGTACTGTTGGTCTCTGTCCATGTGGTCTCCATCATTTTCATTGCAGCTTAGAGCTAGCAAGAAACAAGAGAGAGGATGTTATTAACTGCAGTAACAACACAATACTGTAGTTCTCTAACAATTGATTTTACCACTTATGTGAACTGGACTAAATAAACCGTGCAACAATATGTCTAAATATGGAAACTTTTAGAAAATTTTGGTTGGTTACTTATCGGCATATGATGTATAAATATCATGTGACCATTGTAATCATCATAGCTACACCAGTACACATCCAGAGAAAACTAAAAACCATAACAGTGGAAAATCGTGAACAATACAATGTCTTGGACTTTTGCTTTAAAACACCTTTGGTGGATAATGAAAGATTAACTTCATTAATTAAAGTTATCACCAGACAGCCATCAGACTATCTTTGCCAAGGCACGGACCCAGTTTGCAGAAGGCCCAAATAGGTTATAATTGAAAAGACCTTCAGAAATGCCCAACTTTTTGCACTCTACTTTAAAAGGACCTGTCACCACAAAATGAAGTGCCACATGGAGACAGCATGTTATAGAGCAGGAGGAGCTGAGCAAATTGATATTTATTTCTGGGAAAACTTGTAATTTATAAATTTAAAGATAACTTCTCATTTTTCTATATACTTAAGACCACCCCAGTGATCTCTGTATAAACACACAGAAAACGCTAGCAATCATTAACACCTCTTCTGTGTACAACTGAAGTCAGAAAAAACAAATTTTACTAAGTCTTTACTCACAAAATTATATACTTTATCAATCTGCTCAGCTTCTCCTGCTCTATAGCATTCTGCCTGCTGATTGCACTGCATTTAGTGGTGACAGGTCCTCTTTAAAGAACATCTGTCAGCATGATCAATTCTATTAAATCATACATATTACCTGGTAGGGTTGATCATGCTGAGTGAAATGATACCCTTTTTTTTTTATCTAGACTCAATAACTGCAGCGATATATATCAGTTTTTATATCTATGCTAATTACCTATTTGGAGCACCAAGGGGCTAGATGTAGCACTTGGAGCGCCGCATAATGCCCCTGTGCTCGGTTCATTCCCCTTCCTCTTTGATTGAAAATGTTAGATCTCTCATCTCTGTGTTTTTGAGTCTGCGCTTGAGCATAGGATCAAATACTGCTTCCTGAGGTAGGGAAGCAGCAGAAGATCCGTTGTGCAAGCGGCAAGTCAGCTCAGTTACTAGGCGCCTGTGCAGTGGATCTGGTGAGCTCAGAAAGCAGCGCTCATCAGATTGACTGTGCAAGTGCTGAGTCACTGGGCCAACTCAGTGCATATGCGAGAACAGAGGGCTAGAGAAGAAGAGCTGCTCTTGCAGTGCTCCAAGTGCTACAGTCAGCTCTGTGGTGCTCCAAATAGGTTATTAGCATAACTTTAAAGTTATATATCGCTGCAGCTATTGAGCTTAAATACAAAAGGATGGTATTAGTTTACTCAGCATGATCAACCCTACTAAGCACTATGGCTGATTTATTGGGGTTGATCATGCTGACGGATACTCTTTAAGCCAAGCATCTGAATACCACCAGACACTATTGGGAACTCTTCTGCAACTTGTTTCTATGAACATTTACAATATGTTTTTATTCTCAGTCCATTGTTTTGTTTGTGCATTTTTTTATAGGATTTATATTGTTATGATTCATGAATCAATTTTCCATTTATTGCCCCCATATATGTCAAATTAGGTACACAATTTGAAGGGAGGATTACATTTTGAATTTACTTTAGGTTCTGTGCTTTCTTAATGTTGTCCCATGCTGATGATCTTTTATTGACTGTGTTTCCAAAAAATTGCCCTATAGACCATAGTACTATGACCACTAAAATAAACAATCATTTATCTTCTACCAGGCCAGGTTCACATCATATAAGCCAGGAAAGTAGCGCAGTGTGTAGTAGTATTTTCCAATAAAATAATGGACAACATGGTAGAAATAAATAAAATAAATAGATGGAAATTCACTAGATACCATTATAAGTCAATGGAGTCCATTGGGCGCCATTGTTGGCAGTCATACATCAAATCCCCCTCTTTATCATTTTCCGTTTTCTGTTCTTATGATGGAACGAAAACCAGAAATGACTAGCACAGGACACAGGAGTCATTTGTAAGCTACACAGATTTAAGCCTCAACACACGTCAGTGTTTGGTCAGTGATTTCCATCAGTCATTGTGAGCCAAAACCAGGACGGGAGACTCCACAGACATAAGGTATAATGGAAAGATCTGCACCTGTTCTGTGTTTAGAGCCGCACTTGGTATTAGGCTACTATCAATTAACTGATTTTCAATTAATTGATGGAAATATTATCATATATTTTACGATATTAAACTTTCTACAAATAGTTAATAGATATAACAAAGATAAAATGTAGAGGGAAAGATAGAGACAGAAAAATAGATAGATAGATAGATAGATAGATAGACAGATGGACAGATAGAACAAAGCTTCCAGCACCAGTTCTAAATGTTCTTCCTTGCTGTCTTACATTTTTAGACCATTTTCTACACCTTTCGGCCGGTCCCCTTCCCCGCCAACTTTTTTAGATCTGGTGTGAGCAGGGAGAAGTCGCAGATATCGGCGCAATTAACCATTGTGCTGCCATTTGTACCTGAAATACGCCTAATTTAGGTGTATTTCCGTATAATAAATGAGAGAGAAAGAAAGAAAGAATGCATAGAAAAAGAGAGATAGATGACAGATAGATAGATAGACAGATAGATAGATAGATAGATAGATAGATAGATAGATATTATATCGATAGATAGATAGATAGATAGATAGATAGATAGATAGATAGATAGATAGATAGATAGATAGACTGTTCCCTGACATACAATATTATACATATAAACCCTCTATAAAACAATCAGTTACTAATACTATCACTGCAGATTTCTAGCTCGGTATCTAGGACGCCAGATTTGTAAGATCCGTACATGATTATCATTTCTTGGAGCGACGAATCTCATTGTTTTTTGAATTATGCAAAAGAAATGGGGCCACGTCATTACTGCAGAGGTAACACCAGCAGAGACTGGGAACGCTGCATACTTTAGAAGGAGCAGTTTCACATTGTAAAAAGATCCTATAGTGTGATATGTAAATGCCAGTGGCGTAGCTCTCCGGCATAATGCAGAATAATCCTCTAATTCTGTACGCCGCTGCCAAAAGCGTTTTTTGTTAGTCAGAACCAATATGCCAAATCAGGCAAGTGATGCGGCGTTTACCATGTGTAAACGCATCCATAGATTAAAGTCAAAATGGATACAGCTTGTTAGCAAGATTACAGGATGCACGTTATTACTGCACATCCTACCGTTTCTTCACCGGTGCTGGGGAATGCTGGGAAAATGATCGTTTGCAATAAGGTGGCATCTATTCATGAAGTGTAGATGTAGTAGAGCTCAATTTGTATGTGATGTGGGTATTACATTTAGGAATGCTATATAATATTACAGTTAGACAGACTAAGGCTACTTTCACACTTGCATTGTTAATCCCGGTATTGAGATCCAGCAGAGGATCTCAATACCGGAATTAAACAGATCTGTTTTGAATTTGCTCATCAGGATGCGTCTGTTCCGTTAGGATGCGGTTGTGTGAAATCAAAACGGAAAAAAACTGATCCATCACTAAATACATTGAAAGGCTCCTAAAAAAACAGATATGTCACCATTGACTTACATTGTTTTTAGGGATGGATCCGTTTTTTTCTGCAGCGGTTTTGTGTCCGTTCCAAAAATTAAATACTGACGGAACGGAAGACATCCTGATGCATCCTGAAGGATCTCTTTCCATTTAGAATGCGTAAGGACTAAACGGAAATATTATTTTCCGGTATTTAGATCCGGCAGAGGAAAACAACAACGTAAGTGTGAAACTAGCCCAAATTACAAACTAAGCTCTGCATATCAAACTGATGCATTCAGGCTGAAATAGAATAGATCATGAGGTCACAGCCATCCACGTAGAGCGTAATTAAGAAAACTGTCAGATAAACTAGCCTTTTTGCCCATAACAGCCAATCACAGCTCAGCCTATTTTTTCCCTTAAAGGGGTTGTCCAGAACTAGAAAAAGATGGCTTCTCTTTCAACCTGTCCACAGGTTATGTGCAATATTACAGCTCCGCCCCATCTACTTCAATGGAGCTGTAATACCAGACACAGCCCATGGACAGGACTGGTGCTGTTTTCGGAATAAAGCAGCTACATTTTTTCTAATCCTGGATAAACCGTTTAAGCTGCTTTGGAAGAATGAAAGTTAAAATCACAAATTTTGTAAGAAATAGAATTTCCCAATTTTTTTATTTTGCTGCATTTTGGGTAGAGAGAGAAAGAAAGAGGAGAATTTTTTAAAAAAAGTATAAAAAGTGAGAGATGAGAAAAAAAATAGATTTTTTTTATTTCACACTTTTTCAGGCCAATGGGAGCACTTTCAATTCGTGATTTGAATCAAATCGGTCAATCATTTTGGCCTAATTCTGAATCTATTTTTGAGTGATTTGCTCATCTCTAGTGACTACTATTCATACTGGCTCTTGTGACCTTAAACTGGCAAGGCCTTAATAAAGGAATCCGAGAAAGAGTTGAAAATCAAGACCGGCCAAGTAGAACATCATTACGCCCACTGATCTAAGACAAGGTCATAATGATGAGGCAAACCCAAAACTTTTGTAGATATTGTATAGTTCCTCAATTTCTCCTTTCCCCAATTTTAGATTTTTTTAAAGTACAGACATAGTGCATGGCTAGAGTAGATTTATGAAAATGTATAACAGAGAAATTAACTTTGTTGCCAATCTTGACCAATCACAGTGCAGCTTTCAATGTTCAAGAGCACAATATGACTTGAAAGCTTTGCTGTGATTGACCAATTTTCTTTTAGACAGTTTGATAAATGTCCCCCATTGAGTTCCCAATGTTTTTTACAGGGGTTTATGTGATTTGAAAAAGGGTCTGCTTTTTTCCATCTACAGCTCCTATCTTTTCCATGGACTGAGCTTTCACTCAGATGGGTCGGAGCAGCAGTACCAGACCTGGACCAGGGTTGCCCTGTTTCTTGCAGAAAACAGCCTTTTATCAGGACTATAGGGGGCTGTAGATAAAAAAAAAAAAAGTTTGTGGCTAGCTCACCCTTCCTGTGCTGCATGGACTACGCTTGTAAAAGTGGAAAGCTAAAATAGAAAATAGTCCAGCAGCTCAGAAACCATAATTCAGGGCTTTTTTCCAGAAAACAAGTGGGTGCACTGGGTTACTCATCCCATGACTAAGGACGCACGAGCTGTCCGAAACGTGTAGGAAATGTTTGGATCTTTTTGCAACCACTTGTTATGTATGGGTTTTCTGGAATAAAGCCCCAATTTATGGAATCTGAGATTCTGGACTATTTTCTATTTTACAGGGTCTGTCCATTTTTCAAAATCCGTTTTAATATTTTATATTAGGGAAATAGAGCCGGTTCCCTGTTCAGAATTCTCATCTCTTGATCAGAATATTATCTTTCACTCTGGAGGTGGTCCATTGATTCGAATGGGCAATGTGTAATGCTTAATTTCACCTGTAGTGGCACTGGAAGGCAAAATGACACATTAGGTAGTTGGTAGTCAAACTCTTGTTCAGCCAATAGCTAGCTTTCTTAACTCCTACAAACAGATGCTCTCCTGGCTCACCTGAACATGCTTGTGTTCTGAAAGTGGAGAGGGGAGAAAGCCTCTGGCAAAAGTCTATCTCTACTAGAACAAAGGATTGGGCAGTTGAAATCCAACTACCCAATATGTATCTCTCCTGATATCCGTCATCAGTATAGTTGTCAACAGTCCATGATTCGCAGGGATTATCCCTAACTTATACATAGACTGTCCCTGTAATTCAGGCAAAAATGGGTGGGGCTTACTTAAACTGCACCTATAAATGGTAGGGATTGCACAGTTTGAGGTTGCTCCTGGGGTGAGGTCTATTTGTCCCGAATACCTCCAGTAGCCTGCCAATGAGCTGTTTGAAGAGGCCTATTCCTAGGCCAGAGACCTCACGTTCATATGTCACATGGCGTAGGCGCAGTTAGGTTCCTTTAAAGTGAATAGGGATGACATTAAGGGCGCTATCCAAGGGATGGCACCAGAGCACCACCGCCTCTTCAAACAGCTGATCGGTGGGGGTGGCGGGAGTTGGACCCCCTCCAATCTGATATTGATAGCCTATCCGAGGATTAGTCATCAATATTAAAACTCCTTTAAGAAGAAAGCAGTAAAACAAAATGAGAACGAAAGTGAAGAAGACAAATGCTGACGATGTTATTAGTAATTATCATTGGAAATGCTGTTGGTAGGGTATTCCTAGCTGAAGAAGAAAGCACCATTTGCTTGAAGGTATGCCATTTGATAGGCTGCCAGACAGTTTAGCAGCTGGCAATTGTCCATGGAACTCTGTACTTAACTCATTAACCGCCGTACAATTTCTCATCACTTCACACTCCACAGAGTACAAAGAAACAACCACATACACTACCTAAGCTTGTAGCAGCTCTTCTCCATCACAGATGATCTTCGAGGAGGCTCCTATTACTAATGTCACGTTTGGAATTTTCTTTGTGGTCTAAGGCAAATGCTTTCAAAAATATTATCGGCAAAAAAACATTTCCAGCTTGCCCCCCCCCCCCCCGGCCCAAGCTATATTCCCTTTTATTATTATTTTATGATTATTTTTAAAGAACGCTTAGAACACGGAGCCTAAGAAAACAATGTGGAAACCAAAGAATATGTGGTTTAAAAACTGGTTTCAATTTTCAGCAGTTCTTTGGGTCTGGCTTCGAAAGAAAAAAAAATCAATTGCTTTCAAAAATAAAGCTAGCTTTAGCCGCAGCCAAAACTAACTGACTTGTCTCCAAAGGACAGCAAAACTTGTTATTGTAATAGTGACACATGAAATCTGTTGATTGCTTGCAAAGTACTCTGGCACTGGCCTACGCCAAATTATTTTCATTTCGCAATGCAGAGAGAAGGGTGTTCACTCCCTAACTATTCTGCAGAATAAACTCCAAAAAATCTGCTGCTTTAACGGATGATTTTTATGTCAGAGCAAGAAAGAAGGGTCGATAAGCGCTGCAGTAACATGTAAAAATAAAAATTGAGCATAGTATTATTTTAAACTCTGTTATTATATCTCATATATTATTATAATTTTTGTGCATGACATTTTATTATCAGAGATGTTAATTTAAAGCTCTTGGGCCCTAAAGCAAAATCAGTAAAGGACCCCAAACTATTAGGCATCATTTATAGTCTTCCTATAGGTAGTAGATGTATTTGTAGGGCCGCTCAGGCTCCAGTTGCGTCCGCAAAGCTTTGCTACTGTTTCTTAGTATTTCTTTATATTGTATATAAGTACTGTATATCTGAAAAAGACATTGTTAAATCTGAATTATTACGCCCCGCAAAGCAGGTTAATACACATACAGCCCCTGTTAAGACCCTATTAGGGCTCATTCAGACAGGCCTATGCATTCCGCATTTTGCGGACCGCACATGGGCGACACTATGATTTAAATTACTATTCTTGTCTATCTTGCAGGGCCGAGGAACGGAACTACGGATGCGGACAGCACACGGTGTGCATCTTTTGCAGCCCCATTGAAACTAATGGTTGACACCCTTTCCGCAAAATTGCGGAACGGATGCGGACCCATTCATACAGTCGTCTGAATGAGTCCTGAGGCCCCTTTCACACAAGAGAGTTTTCCACGCGGGTCCAATGCGTGACATGATTGCATAGCACCCGCACTGAATCCTGACCCATTCATTTCAATGGGTCTGTGTACATGAGCGTTGTTTTTCACGCATCACTTCTGCATTGCGTGAAAATTGCAGCATGTTCTATATTTTGCGTTTTTCACGCAGCCCTGGCCCCATAGAAGTTAATGGAGCTGCTTGAAAAACGCATTGCATCCGCAAGCAAGTGTGGATGTAATGCGTTTTTCACTGATGGTTAGGCGATGTTGTTTGTAAACCTTCAGTTTTTTATCACGTGCGTGAAAAACGCATCAAAACGAATTGCACCTGCGCGGAAAAAACTGAACGCAATCGCAGACAAAACTGGTTTGAGTTTCCCTGAACGCATCCGGACCTAATCCGTCACGTTCGTGTGAAAGAGGCCTTAGGCCCATTTCACACGAGCATGTTTTCTGCGCAGGTACGTGACGTGAACGCATAGCACCCGCACTGAATCCTGACCCATTCATTTCAACGGGTCTGTGTACATGAGCGTTTTTTTTCACGCTTCACTTCTGCGTTGCGTGAAAATCGCAGCATGTTCTATATTCTGCGTTTTTCACGCAGCTCTGGCCACATAGAAGTGAATGGGGCTGCGTGAAAAACGCATTGCATCCGCAAACAAGTGCGGGTCGATACGTTTTTAACTGATGGTTGCTAGGAGATGTTGTTTGTAAACCTTCAGTTTTTTATCACACATTTGAAAAACGCATCAAAACGCATTGCATCCGTGCGGAAAAAACTGAACAACTGAATGCAATCGCAGGCAAAACTGAATGGCATTGCCTGCAAAATCACACAGTTTTCACTGAACGCATCCGCAACGCATCCGGACCTAATCGGGACACGCTCGTGTGAAAGAGGCCTTAGACTGTGCACTTTTCAGACCAATTTTTAGGAACTAGTATTCATTGGAACGCTCACTCCCGATAAATGGTGTGTATAATCGAGCAGCCGATAAGCTTATGAATGAGAAAACTACGCATTTAATGTGCCTGATTATCAGCAGCACAACCTCCGGTGTAATCAGAGATGTGCTGCCGATAAAGATAATTGAGGTAGCAATCGTTCCTCCCACAAAGTTTGCATTGACCTGTGTAATCAGGCCAGTGCAAACGAGCTCCGATGGATGTGTTCATCAATCGGCACTTGCACTACCAGACCATCAAACAGTGTAATAGGCCCAGGTGTGGGGAAAACACTTTTTACTTGTTTACTATGCAAATTGACTCAAACACCCACCTGTAGATAGCTCTGTTTTGGGGTTTTTTGCACTTCTTCAGTATGAAGCAGGGTACTGTTTGGCTGGATTGGATACCTTGGGGATATTTCATACGAGCCTTCTCAAACTCAACAGACAATTTTTTTAATTGACCACACCTGGATGATGCCCATGTGACGTCCATTTTTTTATTGCAAACCCATTCCCTTGAAGTGTAAATGTTGTATGTTGCGATTTTTTGTGCACTGATCGATGGTCTGTGCAGAAAATCGTATTCCTGAATTGGCCCATTTACTATAGAGTATCCATGTTCAGTCCGTTCTACACTCAGGCAGCACATGGACGATAAAAACGCTTGTCTGAATTAGCCCTTAGATGCAGGTTCAGGGGTGACATTATTCATTGAAGAGGCACAGTAATGTCTTATTTTTCAGGCAATGCCCCATGGGACAAATATACAAATTTATTATAATTAGCAGAGCTGAATTGTTATATGTAGAAAAGTATACTTAGCAGAGCTGAATTGTTATATTTATAAAAGTATACTTAGTTAGCAAAGCTGAATTGTTATATGTAGAAGAGTATACTTAGCAGAGCTGAATTGCTTTATTTATAAAAGTATACTTAGCAGAGCTGAATTGTTATATGTAGAAGAGTATACTTAGCAGAGCTGAATTGTTATATTTACAAAAGTATACTTAGCAGAGCTGAATTGTTATATGTAGAAGAGTATACTTAGCAGAGCTGAATTGTTATATGTAGAAGAGTATACTTAGCAGAGCTGAATTGTTATATTTATAAAAGTATACTTAGCAAAGTTGAATTGTTATATGTAGCAGAATTTGTCACCTTCGGCTATCGCGATGCGTTATGATCATAGTGTTTTGCTGTCTGCAAATTGCGGATCCGTAAAACACAGATACCGGCTGATGTGTGTTCCGCACTTTGCGGACCTCACATTGTTGCCACTATCATAGGACATGCTCTATATTTTTCGTGGGGGCCCCGGAATGAATCTACGGATGCAGACAGTACACGGTGTGCTGTCCACATGTTTTGCCACCCCATTAAAATGAATGAGTCCGCACGCGTTCCGCAATTTTGCGGACTCATTTATACGGTCGTGTGAATGAGCCCTTAATATGGTTAAAGATAAACCTACTATATTAGGTATTAACTTGAGCTACCTCAGTGCACAGATACAGCCCCAAGGATAAACACAGGGAACTCTGTTTGGTTACCATTGACTCCTCTGATACCACTGAAAATAAGCCAGGTAATGGAATGCATTTTACACTACATCTACTCGGTCGGTGAGGTATATGGGGCCTAGGGATATAGACCGCTCTTATACAGCAAAGAGTTAAGATTCCTTTCATCCCTATTTGGATATTGGGTTGGGAATTACTCTAAAGAAAGAATAAGTCCAGCACTTGTAATACAATGGAGCGCATTGTGCAGCAGACTGGGTTTATCCCTCTTGTCTGAGTGTGTTGAATCTCTTGAAGGACTGCAATAGGGTAAATCTCTTTGGGAAACAAGCTAACATTTCTATGACAAGCCATTGGCGGTTGCAGATATAGTGGAGCTGAATTTGTCATTTCAATCTGTTTACCTCCAGCTCTATTGAAAATCACTGATAACACACCAAGACATCATGATAAGTTGTGCCAAATGCAAACAGCATTGATACCTTAACATAATGAGCTCTGCTGCATTGGCAAATTAATGATCACTCCATCTTCATTTTATGTGATGAAGTGAATTATTAGTTTTATCTTTTGCTTCAGGTACAATACTATATTTAATACAACACATAGCATAAAGAAGTCTCAGTAGACAAGTGCATAAAGGAAATGTAATCTTGTATAGCAAATGTCCTATAACATGTACAGGTGTACTGAGTTGGTGTTATCTATAGTCTTATATAGCACTGCAAGGAGTAGTTTGTATTATAACAGCATAAAAAAAGAGTCAATATGACAAACCCAACCCTGCTCCATCCATATTATATAATATAATGGTAGAGATATGAAATGTATACTCAATGTTATCAGCGATGTTTAGGCAGCCGTGTCTCTGTTTTTCCAGCAATGTTCGGCTTATATAAGAGCGTGATGCGTGGTTTAGTTTTATAGTGCAACAGGAGGAGATATTTAACACACGTAAAACAAATCAAACCTAAATACAAATGAAACTGGAGTACGTGAAGTGACATAAGTACATTCCAAGAATGGACTTCCCAGGTTTTATATAAATCCAAAGTTCATCATTGTAACATGAAATATATGGGACAGATCTATAGACTCTGCCTGCTGATATACTGGAGGTGACAGGGTTGAGTTGCTCTATGTGAGAGATGAGTATATATGCCATGTGGTGGAGCTCAAAGTGATGTCATAGTGTGATATCATAGCTCAGAGCAACATGTGCATTCAGTTTCCATGTTGCTTGGGTGTGTTTGTCCGGTTTCCTCCTACACGTCGATGACATAAGTAAATCAAATGGTTTCCTTGGCACTTAACTGTCTGTGTGTGTGGATAGATGGATATGAATGGATAGATAGATAATTATATAGTAGATTGATAGATAGATAGATAGATAGATAGATAGATAGATAATTAGATAGTACATAGATACATAGATAGATAGATAGATAGATAGATAGATAGATAATTTGATAGAAAGATAGATATAGGATAGAATTAGATGGATAGAAAGATAGATAATACTTACAGCTCACCCTGCAAATAAAGGAAAAAATAGAAGTTCTCACAAAGCTCTCTAGATGGAAATATAAAAAAATTGCATTTTTTTCTTGCTTTGTGGATAGATAGATAGATAGATAGATAGATAGATAGATAGATAGATATTTGACAGATAGAAAGATAGTTATAAGATAGAATTAGATGAGCTGAAATGCCACGTCCACCTGGGTGAATAAATATATTTTTCTCTTTTATTTTTTTGAGTGGGCTGCCTTTTTGCATCTTTTACTTATTTGGGAATTAATGAAGTTCCATTAGGCTTGCGCCTCATTTCATTTTCGTATTTGATTGGTTTGCTGCTGCCATTTTTCTTATGTAGATAAATAAATAGATAAAAAATTAGGTGGTAGATAGATAATAGCTGTAAGAAGAGAGAAAGAAAGAAAGAAAGAAAGAAAGAAAGAAAGAAAGAAAGAAAGAAAGAAAGAAAGAAAGAAAAAAAAATGTAATTAAAATAAAAAAGAATGGTAATTATTTCTACAAATGCATTTAATGGAGGTCCATGAACCCTTTGCACCCTGATAAAGGGATGTATTTTGACCAGTTGGTAGAACACATTGCACATGGAAGCTCTGGGGATAGAGTCCAGGCTTCCTCCGACCTCTAGAGGTGCAGCCCCATCATGGAGTCAGCACTAAGGAGCTCATTTCCTTTTACATTAAACCCCCCATTGTCTTGAAGAAAAGAGTAAACTCACAATAGTCAGGGAAAGCTAAACCCAGGACAATGCGGAGCGCCCTCACAATAAACTTTCACCCTACAATCCATATACTTTCTTTCTTTCCTGGGAATTAAGTCCATGTAGGGATTCAGCCTCAGCATTCACCCCAAAGACGTCTCTCCAGGGGGTGGAATGGTAGAAATCTCCCTGCTCTCAATGTACCATGGCTATGTAAACAGCTAGTCAATAGTCTACTAAACAAACAGCACACAAGGGAGGACAGTGCAGCGGACCGGTCACTACTACAGTACCTGCATTCTGCAGTACACAGCACAAGGCTAGGACTGGGAGCATGAAATACAGATTATTTTTTACAAGAGCATTATTAAATAATTAGTAGAAGTATAAGTAACTAACTAACATTACTACCACCAATACAAGCACTTCTACCATTATTACTATTTCGACAACTTTGCTACTACTTCTACTATTACCGCTAGTAAAACCATCACTTATATTAATATTGTGATTATTACTACTACTATTACTATCACTGCTACTAATAAACCAGCTCATATTAATATTAAAACTAGTTCACTACTAAACTCTACTACTATAGGCTCCTTTATGCAAATACTATCAGTTTTGCTAATGATATTATTACCATAATGAAGACTGTAATGAATGCTACTATTTTATAATCTTTATTATGACCACCATTGTTTCTACTACTTTTAATACTTTTACTGCATTTTAGAGCTACGTTTCCCAGGAATCATCTCACAAAATAAAAAACAGCAATGGCCTATGCAACATAGTTATGAAAAAGTTTGTCCTAACTTGACATGGCGGACTGGTTCAAAGCATTTCAGTGCATGCATGCAATTACTTTGGTATGCATTTGGTAATGTGTGCATACATTTATGTAGTAAAAGTGTTTAGCCACACCCCCTAAAATGAAGACTATAGATCAGGCACGACCATAGTTTGGGTATAAATGGTATTACTATGGACTATTACTATGGGGTTTGCTCTGACTGCCATATTTCCTGCCCAGTTTGTACTTTTTTTTTTATACTTCATATATACACAGATTGACACATGTAGCCTACAATTCGACCCAATGACAGCTGGACCCATGGATTTCAATTACAGAGGCTTCAAATGAAATGTTTATAGGGTGTAACTGGTATAGAACACCTTGCGTTGCATTAATACCTAAGTTCTATAAGAAAAGTCAAAAGAAAAGGTAAACAAAAGGTAAAAAGGTAAAAAAAACACATGATCCTCGTGTTAAAGATTTAAGAAGAAAATCACAAAAGTAAGTTTACAGACTCGAAACTTGCAGAGTCACTCAACTGCCATGCCAAACCATTAAACCTCCATCAAACGTGGCGGAGTTAATTACAAGTCATGGTGTAAGAATGACAGCTTGGCAGCAATGATACTGCATTATGTCTGCCACTGTGGGAACAGATATAATTAACTCATTAAATGGCCTCCGATAAGGTCATGCATAATGTATTGTCATATTTGTGTATAATATTAATATTATGTAAAGGGGGGTGAGATTCGATACAACGACCTTGAAATGATTTTTCCAGGAAACACTGATGTAGAATTTATGAGTTAGTCGTATTTTTGGAAATCAAGTGCTGTTGGAGTAGTCAAAACAGTGGGAACAACTTAAAATTTGGATTGATTTATTCCTATTTTAATCATTTATTTTGATTTATTAACATTTCAATCATTTATTTAAAAAAAAATTCATAAATCATAAAAAAATGAACCTAATAGTAGTTTTGTACTGTGATATCACTGCAAGTGAACACTATAATAGAAACTAGGAAAAATGATTGCCCCCAATATCAGATTTATATTTAAGTCTGGTTCTCACTCCACTTTCCAAAAATTCAGATCCCCACCCATCCTTTATTTGATGGAATTATGTCTTTTTAAACTGCACTATGTAACTATATCTCTAGATTAAAAGAAAAATAAGTATAAATTGAATGATTTTGAGATGTTTGCATTATCTATATGCATGTGGATTAACATTTTCATAGTTTTTTTATTTGCTGTTAGATTACTATTTTGTCTTTTAACTTCTTCTACCCAATGCTTAGGATATGATTTTAGTTTTTTTAATGGGTAATGTTTTTCCTTTTATTTTTTTTAAGATGAAGTCAGAACATAAAGAGGTGTAAACAAAAAAATCCTATCTGTAAAATAATTTTAAAGGCATTTATCTAATTTTTACCAAACTGCTTGCGTGGTGTACTAGATATGATTTTTATTTTATTTTATTAAAATAAGACAAAAATAAAAAGATTTGTTTTAGAAGAAGAGGCAGTTGCCATCAGTTTGATTATTATTTTAGTTTTTTTAATCAAGATTAAAAAAAAAGCAACCAGAGTTTTGGCACTTTTGTTACAGTTTTTTAAGTAAAAATAATACATTCTGTTATCACTACTTGAAGTACCACAATAAATTTTAATTTATTTATTTTTTTGCTTTAATATTATTTATATACTTCTGTGGAAAAAGCCATGGTGTGGCTTTAAGTCTTATAACAGAACCAACCAAAACTGATTAAACCACTTTTTTCAACTAAAACCACAGTTTCATTTTTTATATTTTTTGTAAAATCGGTATGTCAATTTTTAGAATCTAATTCTACTTTTTGGAAACACAATCTGGGCTCAGTTTATACTGGATTTGTTCTTTCTTTAATTGACTTTTTCATCATTTTAAGCTCTATAGAACTGAATGGGATCAATCAGTGGAACCTCTTTTTATGTGTTTTGGTTTTTTATATATAGTATAGGTGGACAAACACTAGTGTGAACACAGCCTTATATCATATTTTATGTCAGCACAATCCATTTGGTTTAAAAAATAAAGGATTGAAACATATAAATACAATGAAGAATGGAAATGAAAACAGATCCACCATGATAGATGTCATTTCACATGTCTATATTTAGAAGCAAAGATTTATCTCCTGAAATGTTTTGGGAATTTAACTTTTTATCCAACTTCCAATAAGATTCAGTTTAAAAAAAAATCCTAATTAGATAGATGTAGGTAATACATAATATATTTCATTTTTTTATTTTAAGAGGTCTGTAAAACTATATTATAAATAATAATATATTATGTTACATGGGCTTATTATAAATTTGCTATTTTATATTTTTTTACTTTTCTGTTTTGTGTATGTTTTTTTCATTAAATTCCATACTAGTTTAAAATTTAGATATACTTTCAGCCAACTACTTATGTAATAAAAGATACAGTGATTAAATGACTAGGGGACAGAGAAAGATGTTCAGGCTGGAATCTATCATATTGGAAGGTGTCATTATTATTTTCTAAATCTTGTGTTAAAGCATGCAACTTGTTCAAGTGGAATTTTATCTAAACTAACCACTGGTAACACCATGGTGATGGCAGATCACCTCACATGGTGATGGCAGATCACTTCACATGGTGATGGCAGATCACCTCATGGTGAATGCTATGCAAAGAGAGTAAAATAATGAATTAGGAAAATAAATAAAAAAATATATTTAAAAAATATAAATAAAATACAAAACTAAATAAAGCAATAAGTGCTTGGGATCCCCCATGAACTGCTTTTATACTATAGCATAATTTTGTTTGTTTCTAAAAATGCACACAATTTCTACTATTTTACTATATTTAGCAAAAAAAAATAAAAAATGTCACCAAAACTCAGAGGACTGATGCTGGCTATACTGTAATAGCTTAACATTTCCTTACCAACCTTGATTAAAAAAAAATAACATTGATCTCCATTTATATCACAAGCTAAAATAAGAGCTGTGGCAATAACATGATCCCCCAGAGAAAATGTTAATTCTATTTAACAGTGCACGCCATAGATTATCTTAACCCCTTCCTCTCCAAAGCAAATGGCCACACAGATATATGGGGGCAATGTAAGTAAAAGCCATACAAGTTGAATATTATTATGATATCGCATTCAAAATTATTGTTAATAACAAAACTACTTGATGTGATTTGATAAGATTCAAACATATGCAACATTAATCTATGAAAAACATTTGCAAGGAAGGACATATATTGCAGCAAGGTGACTTAGCTTGATCATACATTTTAAGCCTCTATGGCCTGGATTACTAGTGAAAACGCCCAATTTTTTACATTTTTGGTACAAAAGGGTCATTTGACTTGGTCCAAACAATTTTTCCATTTCTTTTTTTTTTTTACTAATGCACCTTTTCATCGGTTCAGATCTTTTTAAAATGGGTTCAGTGGTCTCTATTTTTTCAAGCAGAAACAAATGCCTTTAGTTAGGGCAGAGCCAAACACATACAAAAGATAAGTTTGTGTGAGTTTAGTCTAGATACATCTTTTGAAGGTGCAAAAAGAAAATGACAAAGTAATTCAGCCCAAAAACTAGAAATCTGATGTAAAGTGATATAATTCCATGAATCAGTTGTACATTGAATTTGGATCACAAAGCAAAAATTTAATAAAAAAATACATAATGAACAGCCTTTGTTTTAATAATAATAAAACATACAGCAAAAAAAGAACAAGTGAGACTTAAGATTTGAGTTGCAATCACTGCTACACCAATTTTTTATATATTTGTTTTAACTTTACCAAAAAGAAGCTTCTTGGGATTAATATATAATATATATATATATATATATATATATATATATATATATACACGTATATATATATATATATATATATATATATATATATATATATTTTTTTTTCCTATTCATATATTTCTTCCTTATACTTATTCCTTTAAGTCTCTGTTTATGTGCAGTACATTGTGATTCCTGTATCAGTGGTATATATTAATACAAGTTACTAATATTATTAAACAATATTAAAATAATATGCCAATGATTGCTTATTATGACCTACTCGATTTATAGTATTTTTAATAATATATGTGCATGTTAAAATATGAATCATTTTAAGAGAATAAGGGTTAATTGTTTACAATTTGCCCTAGAATTTAAATCTTTTTCATCGACCCCCATGGACTCTGAAACTGTTTGCACTGCATATACCCTAAACCGCCTCTAGGGGGAGCTGGAGAGCTGCAATTCTCGGGCAGCCCGTGTCACCCGGAGAACATGAAAGCATTGTCACTTCAGGCTGCTTTTAAATAACAGAAGCTCAATTGCTCCTTTCAATCCTATTTATTGATTTACAATAAATTTAAAAAAATAATTTTAGCTGAATACGCTATATTTGTAGGCTATATTCAATTTTGAGGTTTGTTAGATTTGAGCAGCCAATAAAGATCTGCTCTGCAATATACTAAACATTTCCAGGCATATAGAGTTGTGTAAAATTTGCTATACATGCACATATATGTCTGCTTATTTTTCAAATAATGATTTAATATTATGAAGACTATTCAATTCTTTAGTTACGATTCCTCATAATTAACACAAAACCCAATTTGTTTGGTTGTTTTATTTTATTTGTTAGGATTTCAATCAGTGCTTATATATTTTAGTAGGTTGATTATGTTTCCGTTACCTTCCTGGGTGTCATAAACCCCATGTGATAAAATAATTACAGAGTATTATATTTCTGACAATGTAATCGTTGTGTAATTAGCGATGTTCTGTGGGAATCGGTACAAAAATAAGAAAGAGAGCAATGTTTATATTTCTGTTTGCAAACTTATGTCTATAGTTAGAATAGAAATGTATTATATTATTATGAATTATTCATAAAGGTATGGTGTTAAGATTCATGGATAAGATAGATAGATAGATAGATAGATAGATAGATAGATAGATAGATACTAGATAGATAGATACTAGATAGATAGATAGATAGATAGATAATAGATAACTATTGAGATAGATAGAAATAGATATGAGATAGATAGATAGATAGATAGATAGATAGATAGATAGATAGATAGGAGATAGATATTTTGTTAGATAGTTGGCCAGATAGGAGATAGATAGATAGATAGATAACAGATAGATAGATAACAGATAGATGGATAGATAGATAGATTCACACCCTTCACACCCTGATAAAGGGATGTATTTTGACCAGTTGGTAGAACACATTGCACATGGAAGCTCTGGGGATAGAGTCCAGGCTTCCTCCGACCTCTAGAGGTGCAGCCCCATCATGGAGTCAGCACTAAGGAGCTCATTTCCTTTTACATTAAACCCCCCATTGTCTTGAAGAAAAGAGTAAACTCACAATAGTCAGGGAAAGCTAAACCCAGGACAATGCGGAGCGCCCTCACAATAAACTTTCACCCTACAATCCATATACTTTCTTTCTTCCCTGGGAATTAAGTCCATGTAGGGATTCAGCCTCAGCATTCACCCCAAAGACGTCTCTCCAGGGGGTGGAATGGTAAAAATCTCCCTGCTCTCAATGTACCATGGCTATGTAAACAGCTAGTCAATAGTCTACTAAACAAACAGCAAACAAGGGAGGACAGTGCACCAGACCGGTCACTACTACAGTACAAGGCTAGGGCTTTTATTACTATTATATTTTCTAATATGGTTATTTATATGATGATGATGGTGATGATTCTCACCCATACTAAATTTATTACCACCACTTTTATTATTACGACGACTATTGTTTCTACTACTTTTCTTACTTATTACTAGTGTTTAATAATTTGTACTTTCATTGCTATCACTTCTGCTATTGCCATCCCCAATATTACTACTACTGCCCCTACTATAATATTAGGTATAGTAGTGATCAGAGAGGATCACTGCCCCTTTTAAGTTACCTATCTCAAGTGTGATGACTACGAATGAGGCCTGGCATTTAGAATTTGTGGTCACATTCTTTCCAGGACCCACACAATCAGCAATGTAGAGGAACACTTTACAGAAGACCATGACCAAAAGGAATAAAAACAAATTCCAGTCCATGGGGCACATTGGCACCCATCAGAGGTAGTAAATACCCCTGTATGAGAACTATCCCAGGCCTTAATTTACTGACCTAAAAAAAGCCATCAGCCTCCTGTTCTAGAAGCTAAGGGAGAATTCCGATCACATAGAGGGAGAGGGATGGAGGCTTTTTGAAGTCCTAGTTCCCTTCTGAGCTATTTTCTGCTTGTCAAGATCTATCCACATCCAAATTGCCCCAGCTAAGTCTTCTGGACCCTGAACAGATATTGGGGCACAATGGCAGCTCTTTACCCCCTTAACAAAGAACACAAGGACTAAACAGGATTAATACACATAGTGCTGTGTTCTGTAAATGGTTAAACGTTAACCCCTTTGATACCAACTGGACCAGAAATACGTATTTAAAAAGTCTCTGACAGAAGCAGATTTCCGCCTGAGAGGTGACATTATGGACTAAGTAATGACATCAGCATGGGCTATGTACCATGGGGTATGGGGGAGGGGGACAATGCTGGGTTAAAAAAATAATATCTGCGTTATCTACCTATCTCTATGCATTACATAATTATATTTCTACACACTATTCAATTATCTGCTTATAAGCTGTTAGAGTCTTTATTATATAGAAGCATCTACATATGGCATATATATCTACATATTACAGTATGTATGATATGTACAGTAAATATATTTATATTTGAAGTGTAAATATTTACCTTATATTCTATTCATCTCATCAATCTCCTCTCTTTATTATCTTTATAGCCTATATGTTTCTTTATATCTCTATATATTCTAGCTCTTGCTATATTCTGTATATCTATTTATCAGTATTATTTTGACATTTGTGGACTTCTCTTTAATTCTCATTCTATATTTTGGCTTCTCTCTATAGTCTATCTATCTATCTATCTATCTATCTATCTATCTCATATCTATTATCTAATATCTATCTATCTATCTATCTATCTCATATCTATTTATCTAATATCTATCTACTTATCTATCATCTATCTAATATCTATCTAACTAATATATATCTAACTAATATCTATCTATCTATCTATCTATCTATCTATCTATCTATCTATCTATCTATCTCTATCTATCCTTTATCTTGCTATCTATATTATCTACTTATCTATATCAATAGAAGTCTTATCTCTAACCAATATCCCCAAAATAAGAATACTAATATCATTTGGAAAGCAGTAGATCCAAAAGGCACAACTTCCCCTACAACAAAAGTTATCTAACCAGCCCAGAAGTGGCCACATTTACAGAACTCTTCAAAAGAACAAAACAATATCACTGTTCGGTAAGAATCAGTATATCAGAAATCACCATATACATTTGGCATGTTTTCCTGCTTAATCAGAGCAGGTCATTATTATTACATCCATTTCCCACTCATTTGATTTATTCTATCCAAAACAACCCTGCAAAAAAAAAAATTATAATTCTATTTCACGTGCGATTACAAAGAGCCAGACGCCACGTTATTAGAACAATAGCAGCAATTCTAATCATTATGATAATGACTTGTAATAGACCTGAGGTTAATATTTCCAATGCCAACATCAGCCTATTACGTGGCATTTTATAAACTAGAATAGTAACGTTTTATGCATTTCACTTCATAGGAGACATTTCATTTTACCCACAATGAACATATGTATATAGGTATATCTTATAATGAGCTGCTCGCATATGCAATAACATACAATTAATAATCATACATGACTCATAGGCTGCTGGGTATGATTTTAGAGGGGAAATTGGTCTGCTCTTTATGAGGTGATGTATAAAGCAGGGACCAGAATTGTGTTACTGTGTGTAATTATTAACACAAATACAGTCAGGAAAGCCGCAATCACAGCCTATTTCTGTTATTTATTGAGCGCTTCTGTGCAGACTGGAACCTGATGCAGGAGCTGCACTGCCACTCACATCTGATTACCCAGCACTCCACTCAGGCCTGGCACCTGCAACACCTGCTTAATCCCCTAGCAAGCCCAATACACGCCCCCTTTCGGGGTTGCTAGGGTTAATAGCTATAGATATTGTAATATAGTATCCTTAGGATGCTTTATTGCATTTTTAGCGCTTTTTATTAACCCTTACTATGCACTCTGGTTGTGCAATTCAAAGGCAAGTCAGCACGTCTTCCCTGATCACATGAGCTCCTTGAAGAAGACTCTCCCCCTCTACCTTATTGCCATGCACTGCCTTTCTACCTGAAGTGAAGAAATGCTAAGATCCTGGCTCCTGCAATTACCAGCTTGACAGCACTCGTTGCAAATAATTATCCCCAACCAGGCTATTATTATCAGTTGAGATTTAATAAATGGAAGCTGTTTTGTGTAATCAAGAGGAAAACACAACATTAGGAATAAATGAGGACACTGCTGCTGCTGCTGATTACTTACCTGCGTTATACGCTGCCAGGTCTGCACCAGGCCCTGGACTCTTCCTCTTCCTAGGCCTGCCCTTCTGCACAGTCCCAACACCATTGTAATAAGGCAGCCCCAAGGAGGTAGCCCCAGACCCCAGTCCTGAACCCTTCCCTGATGTCACATCCGAGTGATTGAAATGGACTTGATACTCTCCCTGGATTAAAGTCTCAAAGTGGAGCCTGCAGTAGACCAGATTGTCCTTCATCCCGAAATGGTCCCCAGTGGTCAACATTTTGTTGCAAGTGTTGCAGGTAAAGCAGTTGAGGTGATAGACTAAGTCCCTCGCTCTCATGACCATCTCAGAGGCCGAGATCCCCAAGTGACATCTGGCACATCTCTGGACTGAAAACCTCCTGCAAATACAGAGCAAAGGCATGGTTATAGCCAATTACATCAGGACAGCAGAACTTTCACTGTAATTAAAGGGATCCCTGTGTACAAGAAAAAGCCACGTCTATGGAGGTTCTCAGAGCTTGACATAGGAATTAGTGATTTTTTGGGGGGGTTTTGAATGATCAACCCTTCCTCTAGTCAGTCTCAAATGTCTATTTACAGAATGCCTACCAATGTAAACAATATACATGAGGGTGTATGTCCCTTTAAGGAGCATATTAGCACTGCCTGTGACTTGGTAATTTTGGCAATGGACAAAATTGATACCTATATCTAATACCACATCCATGTAATTGGCCCAACTTTAAGGTACATCTTCTGTACCCCTCTCACAATGGCTACCGGAAGCTGAGCTATAAGGACATGTTTGTCAAGATCCTTAAAACGGAGAGCAGGCTGTGTCCTCCTGGGAGGAACTCACTCTCGAAATATGTTGCTTTAGAGAGTAAAATTCAGTTTTATTGTAGAAATATTGTTTTAGTGGTTTATGGTGGTGGTGGTATTATTGTAGGAGAAAGTGATATAATCACATCCTGGTGTGGGTTTGGGTTTTTGTTGTTTTTTAATATTGTGAGAGTAAAGGCTGGTAATAATAAAATGTGTAAAAAAATAACTGGGACCTGGGATGTGGAGAATGGTAATAATTTTTGTAATTTTTTAAATATTATTACAATTAATTGTATACATAAACTCATGTAGCAGAGCTGAGGTTTACTCTATATATATATATATATATATATATATATATATATTCATATTAACCCCTTGCAGAACAGTGAGCATGGCACTCATACCTGTAATAGTCCTCTTTGCAGTAGATGCTGCCATCTTTACTGAAGCAGGTGAGCTCAGACTCCAGGTTTAATTTACATTCACAACACTTCAAGCAACGCATGTGCCACTGTTTGTCCACTGCCAGGAGGTAATACCTGTCCGAGATCTTCCCTCCACAGCCGGCACACAGAGCTGCCCTGTCACTGCTAATGGAGGGCATCGTCTGGGGGTGGTAAATATGAAGACATTAGTATCAGCACACACCCTTTCCATCATACATACGGTGCTTTATCAACTTCCTTCAAGAGCTTACACTCAAAACCTAATGTAAAATGCCTCATGAGATATTATTTCTAAAGAGCCTGGCACTATTTAAAGCCTATCATGAAATGGAAACGTACTAGTAAAAGCATGCATCTAAATCCTATACATTGGCCCCAACATCCTACTATCAATCCATAAATAAATGTGTAATGTAGAATCACCAATAAATAAGGAGTAACGTGGTATTGTATGGTAATAAAAAGAAAAGCAAAATTCCTTCCATGCCAGTAAACAGCAATGAATAGTAGAGAGCATTGCCAAAAAGCTGAAAGGGTTAAATTCAATTTCACTGCAGACAAGTTTGTCTTCTTTTTTGCTTTTCTTCGATTACAGCAATTTAGCATATGGAGAGGTATAAGTCTATATATTTTTCATATAGCATATTATATGTTGCCTTAGACTTATAGTATACAGATTCTGCCTAGATGTTCATTTTTGGCAAATTAAATTTTACTTTGGGTGGTTTTATTACATATAAAGAGTAATATTTAAATATTGCAATGCTTGGACTATTTTGTCCTGCTATTCATTTACATTTATTAATTCATACACAAGTAGATGACTCGCTTTAACTAGAGACAGAAGACACTGATTACTGGATTGGACTCTTAATAATTTTATAAGCAATTTCCTAGAAAGTCACAGCATTGGAGATACAAAATCTATGCATGCCAGACACTGATGGACAAATATAAAATTAAAAATATATATATTATATTTAAGTATATTACTGGCAAGAGGATTCTGTAATGTTTTAACTTTTAGATTTTATTTAGAAAAAAATAACTTTCACATCATTTTATTCATAAAGTGAATCCCTTCAGCACAGACATATATCTAGAATGTATGGATTATGTATAGATTATAGTTTTATATACTTGCCTTAGTGTTTATTTTTTTGGATTAGATTTTAAATTTACTTAATTTTAAATTAAATTTGTTGTTTACTAAGCTGCATGACTGAACATTTAGCCACTAATAATGGAGAGAAATGCAGACTATATAACTGGATATAATACAATTTGTTTTCTTTCACTTGTATTGCTATATATCCTATAAAAACTTAATAAAATAGTATAATAAATAATAATAAAGATAAAAATTCTAATCTGTGCATCTAGTTAAGAATTGATCCCATAATTAGTATAGCTTTTTTATATAAAGGTTTCTTTGGCTGTTTTGGTGTTTTTTATTTTTAAAGCTTTCTGCAGATTCAATTAAATGGGATCTTAATACCTATCATATGTCGTCTTATTACCTATATTTACACATATATTAGCTTTTTGGGTGCAGTACATGATGCCAATGATTACATTCTGCTGGTATTATATAGATATATAAGAAAATTAGACACAAATTACTAATCTTCATCCTATTTTACACAATTGCTATCATTGTTATAATTAGTATGGCATCTTCTATCAGCATTATATACTATTAATTGTAATAGTAATCACAGTCTTCATTATTTTTTTCTTATCTTTAATTTTATATAATTGCAGCCTCCAGTTCTGGGCCCCTCCCCACCCCAGACTAGAATCTCGGCCACTGCCTACCATCCCGTCTCCCCTCTGTCTATGGCACAGCTATCTATCTATCTATCTATCTATCTATCTATCTATCTATCTATATTTATGTATATATAAACACACACACACACAACAAAAATATCGTGCCCCAATTGAACAATATGCATAATCTACTTAATTGTTCATTTTTGCCAAATTACATTTTATCTTTTTTTTTTTTTTTTGGGGGGGGGGAGCATTATTATCATATTTTTATACAAAGAAAATATTATAATATGTAGGCTATTTTTCTCTTGCTATGAATTTACATTTACTAAGCTAAATCCATCTATCCATCTACTATGTGGATGACATAGAAAAGAGTCATTCACTTTATCCTGGATACAACGGCTGTTCGCAGGAAATAGAGATCACTAAAGTCGTCTCACTATTAATAATTTTAGCAATTTTCTGTTATAAGCAATTTTCTGAAAAGTCACAGCACTTTGAGTACAAACCCTCTACATGCCAGACTTTATTAGGCAAAAAAAGAATAGGAGTTTAAAAGAAACAGAATTTAAAAAAAAGGAAATGCTTTTAAGAAGATATTTTTAGATTATAAGATATATATATAATATTTATATTATATTTTTTATATTATATATATATATTATGTAACAATATAAATATGTACATAATTAGTATTTTACATATACAGATTATTTGTAAATTATTTTAGAATATATATATATGCATTTATTAATTTTCTATCTTCTGTAAAGTAGCATTGGAATAAATTTAATTTTAAAATTTTATGATTGAACATTAAGCCACCAATAATGGCTATATTAAATAAATGCATAAAACAGAATTAGATTTTCTTTTATTTCTATTGCTATACAGTCTATAGAAATATCTAAAAAAAAAAATTCTAATGAGGGCAACCCTAATCCCTGTTATTTGTTCCGAATTCATCTGGAATAATAGTCTCACTTCATGTTTTATATAAAGGTTACTTGGGCTGCTTAGTTCTTTTTGTTTTTGTTTTATGCAGTTTCAATGATATGGGATTTATATATGCAACTTAGGTTGTTAGTTATATCACATACATTTACTATACATATATTAGATTTCTTGATTCAGTATAGTATGACACTGATACCATTCTGTTCTGATCCTGGTATCATTTAGATATATAAGTAAATTATACAGATTATTGGTTTGAATGACAGAATAACTGCTGTATCTTTTATCATTATCATTATTACAAGTAGTATTACTAATGGCAGTAACAACAGTTATTACTATTATTTTTTTATCCTTCATTTGATATAATTGTAGTCTGCAGCCCAGGCCTCTCCCACCCAAATCTTAAATCCCGGCTGCTGCCTACCGTCTCAGTCTCCCCTCTGTCTATGGCAGAGCTGATGGCTGAGGCTTCAGTTTTGGATCTTCTGTCCATCTCGTCGATGACCCCATGCATTTCCCCCCCTGACAGACTGTGGAAAAGCATCTCTGGAGCGTGGAAAGAACACGTGTGGTGGGAATCTTTACAGATGCTGCGGTAGCTGCAACCTACTTCCATAAACTGGAGTCCTAAGCCATGCATTGACTGTCCCCCCTGAGGAGCAGACTGGTTCCTGGGATGGTTCCTTGCCGATGAAACCAAAAACCCACAGGTGTTAAAAGTCAATGTTCTAAGAAGGTGTCCTTCCTCAAGACTGTCATGTGATGATCCCGATAACTAGAAGGCTAACCTTGAGGACATTGCTGGTGGTGGTGGTGGTGGTGATGATCCTCAGGTGGCCTCTGGAGATGCAGGACTTCTCAGTGTGGTCACAAGCACAACTGTCCTATAGCTTTACTATAAAGATCAGATGAAAAAAAAAATGAAATTAGACCACTAGGCCTTTCACAGTGCAAAACGGACAGGATCCAGTCATCATCTGCAACATCTTTGACTCGGTCCTCCAAAAAGGAGCAGAAGTTTGTGCAGCGGAGAAATAGATTTCTTATTTATTGATGACAACTAAATTCCCCAAATCAACTTGAGAGTGGTGTGTGGGTCCTGTGGATCTTCCTGCAGGCAGGGCTGAGTATGAGTAATGGGGGAGGAGGGTCTTCTGCATGGACTTGGTGTAATCCCTTAAAGTGAGAAGCTCTCTTCTTTATTTCTGTTCTGCAGTCCTGTGTGCACTGAGCTCTGCACCTTTTCTACAGGGCCTGTGATGTCATCACAGGCCTCTTCCTCATTGGCTGCTGGCTGCCACTGGCTGCTTATTATAGATAGCACTGTGTGTATGGGGTGGGGGGAACAGCAGTTTGCATGCAGCAGAGGGTCTGTTCTGCTCTCCCCTATAATATGCTTCCCAGTACCACGATGTTAGAGGGGGCATGGGCATTTCATCCTCTTTATGCTTCTCATTCTTAAGTGCAAGGGCATTTAAACAGGATACAAAAATATTGTATTCAAAATTATATAAATATATATAAATATATATAATATATTCTAATAATATAATTATTTTATAACCATTATTAGTATTAGTATCGTTATTGCTATTAGTACACAATATTTTGTTTAGTGCAATCGATTAGATAACTTTTGTAAAAGTCATTTATATAAAAAAAGGAGTTAGAATGGTATAATATAGTTATAATCAAGTAATGCCGTCAGTAATACGCTATAAAGTACCCCCCGTGTCATGTCTTATAAAGTATCAGTCTCTTTCCCATTCACTATCAATGAGAATACATGAGGTCTCTCTTCTAATACAAAAGCATTTTGGAAATGTGGACGGAATTTAAAAATCCAAGGGAAAAAGAACGGGAGGAGGGGGAATGAGAGGAAAGCTTAACTCCTTCAATACCAGAGGCTCTAATTCAGAATATATGTAATTGTAGGCAGTTCTCCAGCAGCAGGGGGGTTAACCCAGATCAATTAGAAAGAGAGTTGTTGACTAGAAAGCCAAACATTTAGTTCAACAAATTCAACAGATCAGTCTCCAAACCCATCAGAGTCACAGAGCAGGGTGTATACTACATATATACCCTCCCCATCCATCCGGTGTATGAAATATTTAGTTAGAGATTAAATCGATCCAATGATATAACATAGCTGTTAACGATCCACTGACACACTGCATCAGAGTGATAGAAAGAAAGAAAGAAATATACGATAGATAAATAGATAGATATGAGATAGATAGATAGATAGATAGATAGATAATCGATATGAAATAGATTGATAGAGAGAGAAAGAGTTAGATAGATAGATAGATAGATAGATAGATAGATAGATAGATAGATAGATAGATATGGTTATAGAATGTAAATAAATGCTATAGTTAGATTGTAATTAGTCTAAAATGTATCTTCTATGATTTTACTAAGATATTGTAATTTTAAAGAAATATATCTGTCTATATACATACATTGCATACACATTATATACATATAATACCCCCTCGCTGGATGTATTCGGAGACTTTACCCCTTTCTGTTAACTCCTTCCCTACAAAGGGCATTAACATGCACACCTATGCCTGGGTCTACTCATTCTATGGTTAACCCTTGCACCCCCAGCCACACAAGCACTTCCTATCTATATAGTTATATATATATGTGCATGTGTGTATGTGTGTGAATAGTGGCTAGCGCATTATCCTTTGGAGATTTCCTTATAAACACAAGGACCTTTCAGAATTTGTAAGTAGCTGCCTAATCTGGCGCCTGTGGGATCTGCTCAGACCAACCCAATGCAGAGGAGTCTCCTGTACCAGAGCAGCAAAGACTATTTGTTCTGGCGTCTTTATGATTTTGCTCAGAAGGAAATAAGTGTTTAACCTCTTTTTGCCCAGGTGGAATGATAGAAATTAAAAATGATTGGGGTAAGCGACAATTTTGTGACCGTCAGCTTCCTCCTCCGCTATTTGTCAGCTAACTACAGCCAACTCCAAAAGAAAGCTAAACCATATACTAATATATTCTAATGATATTAAAGTATATGTAGAAATAGAATACACCCCATGCCAGATGTAATAGGTCAATACCTACAGATTTGAGGCAGGAACTAAAAAGGAACATTAATTTTATCCAAATATATATAAATAATTTTTCATCTTTAGGCTACATGCACACGACCGTATGTGTTTTGCGGTCCGCAAAAAAAAAACGGATGACGTCCATATAGTATCCATTTTTTTTTTTTTTGCAGATCCATTGTAACAATACCCTATCCTTGTCCACAAAACGGACAAGAATAGGACATGTTCTATCTTTTTTGCAGGGCTACGGAACAGACATACGGATGCGGACAGCACACGGTCTGTTGTCCGCATTTTTTGCAGACCCATTGAAATGAATGAGTCCGCATCCCATCCGCAAAAACAAAAAACGGAACGGACACGAAAACAAAATACATTTGTGTGCATGAGGCCTTAGATTAATTGGTTGCTGCATGTATGAAAGCCCTCCAAAAATACGGATGACATCCGCGTGCATTACGTATTTTGCGCAATGGAACAGCTGGCCCCTCATACAACAGTCCTATTCATGTCCGTAATGCGGACAATAATAGGACATGTTCTATGTTTCTGCGGAACAAAAATACGGACATACGGAAACGGAATGCACACGGAGTAATTATTGAAATGAATGGTTTCGCATACGGTCCGCAAAAGCAAACAGACACAGAAAGAAAATACATTCATGTGCATGAACCTTAAGATTGCTGAAGAGCAGCATCTCTGGGTCCAGCGATGGTCCCACAACCTCTTATTCTGCAATAAGATGACAGGTGAAGAGACCAGAAATGCTGAGACTCCCCAGCCAACGCCTGCATGCAGCCATCAGCTATAGTATACCATCTGCCAGCTACAAGGAGCCCAGAGCCTATACCAGCTCCCAGCTAGTGTGACTAAAGCCCAACAAAGGGACCCTGCACAAGGCACAAGGCTGGGAACCTGGTGGTACAATCCATATCACCAGCTCAACCCTGTATCTGTCATGTTAATAGGAGCCTCTCTGCTGGGGTTGGCTGGACCTGGGATGGCCGCGGTAAGTGAGGGGTTAAAAGAGAGTGGGACGAAGTAAGGAGGAGGATGTGATTGATCTGTCATATGTTTCCCAAGTCTCATACGGTCATTAAGACTTAATATATAGCAGAGCATACAATAAAGCAGGAATTAATACATGGTTGTAGCTGGAGGCGGCCTGCACATTGTCTGCTGCGGTGTTATGTCTTCATAGATCAGTCAGTGACACCGGGTAATTAATCATTTTACTCACATGGAAATGGGGCCTAATCCATTCATTGCCTGCACTGGGGTAACAAGCAGCAGATCACTCTTCCTCTCTCCATCCAGGAGGGAGACAATGATGTATATAGAGCTGATGGGATGTGGGGTAAGGACCTCATGCTTTGTGCTGATGATAACTGCATTGTTTATGCTCTGTGGATGTCTTCTTCACTTTCTAGGCACTGATGTGCGGCTAACGCATGAGGCACTTCGCTTTTTTTGACAGCAAGATCAGATCTACGGTTCTTGTCGTCCCTCGAGGATACCTGTACACGTCTTTTATAGAAAGGATCCTCTCATTCATATTCCAACCCAAAGATTGAGAGGGCCGATAATACAGCACCGTGATATTAACTACAGTTATAGAGGAATGGACTCTGGTGGATTGATCACCAGTCTACCAGTAAGGGGAGACTAGCAGGTGACTGTGTGTACTGGAAAGTGTTAAAAGAGTGAGGATAGAACTTGGAAATGGCAGGAGATAATGTCTGGTTGAGAAGATAGGTAGGTAGACAGAAAGATGGATAGATAGATAGATAGATAGATAGATAGATAGATAGATAGATAGATAGATATGAGATACAGATAGATAGATAGATAGACAGACAGACAGACAGACAGACAGACAGATAGATAGATAGATAGATAGATAGATAGATATGAGAGATAGATAGATAGATAGATAGATAGATAGATAGATAGATAGATATGAGATAGATAGATAGATAGATAGATAGATAGATAGATAGATAGATAGATGATATAGATAGATAGATAGATAGATAGATAGATAGATAGATAGATAGATAGATAGATAGATAGATGATATAGACAGACAGATAAGGAAGATGATATAGAGATGTAACAGAGTTGAGTCTATAAACTGAAAATGATCAGTTTTCTGCTTAATAGAACTTATAGTGATATATTACTTTACATGGATAAGTTATTTTTTGAGTGAATAAATCACTTTTCTAACAGTGTCAACAATATGTGTTCACCTATTGATTATGATGGATAGATACATAAAGAGATGATAGATAGATAAGATAGATAGATAGATAGATAGAAAGATAGATAGATAGATACTAGATAGATAGATAGATAGATAGATAGATAGTTGTATTAATTAATATTACATCAAATTAAAAAATATATTAAAACATATTTGTTATCTATATAATTGATTTATTTGCAGGACAAGCCAAGTAACAATGTCTATAGAAATGTAACAGAGTAGCTACTTTCACACTCGCGTTTTGTGCAGATCTGTCATGGACGGATCCGTTCAGATAATACAAGTGCATGCATCAGTTCAGAACGGATCCGTTTTTATTATCTTTAACATAGCCAGGACGGATCCGTTTGGCTCAGTTGCAAGCAGAGTTTTGGTGTCCGCCTCCAAAGCGGAATGGAGACTGAACTGATGCAAACTGAGCGGATCCTTTTCCATTCAGAATATAAACTGATCCGTTTGGGACCGCTTCTGAGAGCCCTGAACGGATCTCACAAACGGAAAGCCAAGGGTTACTTGCTATGATATCATGTTATGTTTTAAACTTTCTGCATTGACCTGAGTGATCAAAATGCATAAAACAGGCAAAGAAGGTAAATGAAAAACTCATCTCAATATCTCAATATCAGCATGTGCTGGTGATTGGTGGGCTATAAGCAGCAGAAGGGTGCTGCCCAAACTATCTACTTCACTGTGGTCCATGGATCAGCTCAATACTGAGTAAATGAATACTAATGTCTAATAATAACAGGAAAGCCCTGAATTAGTATACTTAAAGAAATTATAGAACTGAAACATCTTGTCTGTTGATCTATCCCCATCACAGTATCACAGAACATTCCCTGACATAAGGCTCTGCCACAATTGATGGAGAGCAGTTTGGGTTTTATAGCTGTATTTAGGGGGGAGGGGGTCCTGCTGCTGGAAATCTGTCTACAGTTGATTTTCTTGTAAGAGAAGTGTTGCTGAAAACCTTAAAACATCCGCATTCTTTATTACAACAGTATCCAATTACTGTGCAACCAAAGCAAGAGCTACAAGTAGCCAGGGAAATGGGGGGTTAATTGCTAAAGCCCCACTTAACACATTTCATTCCTATCCTCCCCCTCCATCTTAGGTGTCCCACAAAATATCCTGCACACAGCAGCCGAGAAATGGGAATAGCTGTTTAATGGCTCACATTCCATGCATCTCACAACAGTGTGCATGTGCTGTGTAGTGTTATCAGTGCTAGAAGAGTGCAGGATGATGAGTGATAGGCTGGTATCAACTACTGCAATACATACATGGAGGCCGCCCATCACCCAGTCATCATATCAGCTACTGCAACTGTCAGCTGTATATCTATCTACATATCTATCTATCTATCTATCTATCTATCTACATATCTATCTATCTAACTATCTATTTATATCTCACATATCTATCTATCTATATCTCACATATCTATCTATCTATCTATCTATCTATCTATCTATCTATCTCTATGTTTAATCTTAACCATGTATTATTCCTATATTCTGCCTATATGCCACCTATCAATGGGCCTAATTGTCTATCTATCTATCTATCTATCTATCTATCTATCTATCTCACATATCTATCTATCTATCTATATCTCACATATCTATCTATCTATCTATATCTCACATATCTATCTATCTATCTATCTATCTCTCACATATCTATCTATCTATCTATCTATCTATCTTCTATCTGTATTTATCTATCTCAAATATGTAATACAGATCGATCTATGTAAATATATCTACCTATTCTCAATATCTATGCACATGTGTAAAATTATATCTATCAATCTAACTATATCTACCTGTCTACTAGAAATTTTCAGTTTCCATGTTCTATATATCTATGCCCATGTATAACTTTCTATCTAATTTTACCTCAGTACATTGCATTTGTCTATCTTTTACCTATCTTAGAATATCACTATATCTATTCAGTTACCCATTCTATTTCGATAGATAGATAGATAGATAGATAGATAGATAGATAGACAACTATTCCAGATTAATTAAGTGCTGGGTCAGGCACAATGAGACAAAGGTCACCCCAAGCTACGCAGAGATTACGTCCCTTGGTATTTAGCTAGAGAACTTTTCATCCTGTTCAACAGAACTAAACACATAGAGATACATGACTAAACATTAATAATATAGGTAGGTAGGCAGGTAGATAGATAGATAGATAGATAGATAGATAGATAGATAGATAGATAGATAGATACAGAGATAGATTAAATACTAAATAGATAGATATACTGATGATGGATAAAAAGATAGATACATAATACATAGATATGAAATAGACAGATTAGATAGATAGATAGATAGATAGATAGATAGATAGATAGATAGACAGACCAGGTACAGAGGACGTTGATACATGTTATTATAATTTACACCACGTAGCCTTGAAAAGACCAAGCAGAGACCGGTATAGATAAACGCTCAGGTGTACTCTCTCCCCCTTCTCCTTCCAAATCTGGTTTGTTTGTATTGTGCTGGCAGTAATTAGACAGGTATGTGTTTAATAGCTGTGAATAGACCTGCATTATACGACGAGTGCACATCCTTCTGCCGGCGGCTTTATGAATTATACAGGCATATTCTATATTATTCTCATGTAAATGCAGAAATCTACACCTCTGAGTGTCAATCCCTTCCTATACGTATAGGAAAGCCTGCTCTCCTCCCAGCATCTGCTGGATCACACAAGCCTCTTTTCTAAGAGGGACCATTTTCATATGATGATATTGTAATATGATCTGCAATGACAGAATGCATGACAGTTGTCCCACAATACATGGCAAGTCAGTCAAAGGACAGCAGCGACATTTGGATAATTAGCACCCATTGGGCAGTCAATCAGGCGCAGAGGACAAGCCGAAAAAAAAAAAACCCACAGAGGACTTGGAAACAAAAGGTGCCCAGCCTGCCCAGGATTAACTGCTCCAAAGCGATCTAAATGCTTTTGTATCCAGTGCTCCCTGCATCCTCCCAGGGATCCCACTGAGGCAGCATCAGGGTTAAACCTCCTTTCATTCACCTCTTCTATGGAATAACACAAAGCTCTAGATATATCTATTTCTTCTAAGAGCATGGAAGTTGGTTTTTCTTGATCCCTGCAAATAATAAAAGGTGAATCCTCCTCCTTCCAGCGCTAGAGGTTCATTTCATTACAGGCTTATTGAGCTTCATGTAATAAATTAGCAGAATTCTACTAAACACTCTAATAATAGGCTCTCAGGGAGGAATGAATACAGCCCTGAGACTTTCTGGCCACAGTCAATTCTTTGCAACTAGCAGGACCTGGCGGCAACAGCATAAAGGTCCCCGTACGCCAATGCACAAAGACTATGGTCCCTATGGACAGAAGGGCGTGAGGGATTGGGGTGCTGGAGGAGCAGAGCACACCCCCTTGCCATATAACAGAGAAGAGAGAGGAGCTCTTACCTTGCTGGTCCAGACAGTATGGGCAGAGCAGACCTGGAGGCTCGTGTGTGCTGTTCTCTGGGTGGGGTATACTCTGCTATATGCATATGTACAGTAACACAGAGAGAAGGGAGTGGGAGAGAATCTCTATAAATCTGCCCTATTCTTTTCTGCATGGTACAGTCTGTCCTACCGAGCTCATATCTCCACTCGGTTGGCATATAGGGCTTGGCACGTAAGGGGCTGACTGTATAGAAAGATGCTACTCAGCAAGAATCCCATGGTAATGCTCATCATGGTCATCATCACTATTATGTCACAGAACTATAACAGGATACGTGTTTCTACTTTTTTCTATTTCACGTCAATACTCAGTCCCTTATTTACTATTAAATTGGTGTCTCGTTTAGTCCAATAGAAATCTATGCACTTGCATAACTCAATTCTTGAGAACTACAAAAATCTATAAAAAAAAAGAACAGAAAAAGTCTCTCCCAGCAATCGCCGGATACACCGCCATCTACCGCTCCGTACACTTTAGTTGCAACAACCTAAAAACTGTAATAAGAAAGTATCATATCATATCCTGATCCCTACTCTCGCAAGCTGTGAACTTTTCAGGACTGCTAAAGTTCGGATGAAAAAGTCGTATATACTGTAGACCCTACGTTTGGGAGACATTCACAAGTTATTCGTTAATCCATTCTTAGCTAAGAAAACCACTACCGGCATTGCCAAAGAAGTGTGTATTAAGATATTTCAGGTTCATCACAATTATGTGCATTTCTACTTTTTAGATTAGAAAATGTTATATAAAATAGTAAAGTTTAAAAACTGCAAACAAACAAGAAAGAAGTTTAGCAACCAAACTATTCTTTCTTTCAGGAGATGGCGTGGACATTTCTTTTCTACAAGTTTTGAGATTCAGGTAGTATTCTTACTGTCCTATTTATGTTCCCTTTATGTATGATTTTTCTCACTGTGAATACAATAAATTTATCTTGTTTATAATGTTGTCTTTTTTTTCCAAACAAGATCCAGCGCCACGCCAATCAAATATCTATATATATGTATAAAGAAACAGGTACCGTATGTAGATAGGTGACACATAGTAAGGTACATAGAAACCCGAGAGATATTATGATAGATAGATAATACATAGATAAAATTAAATCAATTAAATATATATATATATATATATATATATATAGATATATATAGATATAGATAGAGAGAGAGAGAGATTGAGAATAAAGATAGACATATAGATATTATAAATATATTGATGTCATAGATAGATACATAGATTATACAGACAAATATGAGATAGATCTAGTATACAGACAATAGTTAATAGATTTATATTAGATAGGAGAATGATATAATTATAAATAAAAGAAGAAAGATAGAGATAGATAGATAGATAGATAGATAGATAGATAGTTTGTAGAGAGAGATAAATACATAGAAAGATAATGGATGTTTAAGTGATTTAAAATTGCCTCAATTGCCAAAACCTACAAAAATCCATCAAAACACCAGAATAAGTCTCTCACAGCAATAGCCGGATATGCCACAAGACGGCTCCGTCATACAGTTTAATTGAGACATTCCAAATCATAGTAGTTAACCCGTTCTTCACTGACCAGAAAACCCCACAAAAAGCAGAAATATATCTACCCATGTATGTAAATAATAGAACTTGGTCATATTCCTGTACCTCAACATGCAGAGATGTTCTTAGAAAGACATGCTGCCTTTAAAAAAACAAAAATAGTAAAAATATCAAGAGTTCAAAGATTTCAAGACTGTGATACATGCACATATACACACGGATAGAAAAGAAAGAAAAAGACAGATATAGAAAGGAAGGAAGGAAGAAAGAAAGAAAGAAAGAAAGAAAGAAAGAAAGAAAGCAAGCGATAATACACAAATAGATAATAGATCATTTACAGATATATGAGATTGATTAGAGAGACATATATCAATAGAAAAGTAGATATAAATAGGAATATAGGTAGGATAGGTAGATAGACAAATCAACATAGACAAAAAAGATAATACATATAGTTTAATAGGTAACATATATGCATATACACACTTATGTATAATAGATAAATAGATAATATATAACTTTTTAATAGAGATAGATAATTGAGAGATCGATAGATAATAGATAATGTACAGGTAGATAACTTAGAGGTAACTAGATCTATAGATAATAGATAATTTAGACGTAGATAGATAATTGAGAGGTATATAAATAGATCATTTATAGATTGATAGATAAATGATAGATAGAGAGATAGATAGATAGATAGATAGACATATAGACAAATAGATAGATAGATAAATAGAGAGATAATAGAGAGATAAAGAGATAGATAGATAGATAGATAGATAGATAATAGAGAGATAAAGAGATAGACAAATAGATAGATAGACAGATAGATGGACGCATATATATTCACACTGAGTACAAAATAAAAGCATAAACTCTTTCTAAATACACATAAAATAACTATGATGATGGAGTCAGGACTTTGTCCGTTTATATATATAAACCTCATGTATTTCTCTAGTTTTCTTTAACCAATATTATAAGAGGGTAATTGAAATTTGCATTGCCGTCATACGTGTCCATGGTCCCTAACGCCCGATCCATTACAGCTGACCTAAAACTAATTGAATTTATTATCTCAAGCATATGATTGTAGTAATCTACATCCCAATGTTAAGTGCCATAATGCATTGCACTGTTAATGGCAGCGCCTGCTCCTTCATTTCTTACTAATACCAACCTCTTAAGTGTGATTTATCTGCCATCCAATAATGCACAATGTGTCACCTCCTGGTCTGGATCCTACAGGAGCTGGATTACACTTAATTGCGCTGGCAATGAAAAGAGCCTGGGTGTTCATCAAACGAAATTGAAGAGAAACAATAAAATCATTAAATCTTTGCAGCATTAAGTGTAACTAATCGGTTGTGACTGAGGGACACAACACAAGTAATGAATCTGTCATTGTGGAGGCTCTCATTAAATACGGCCAACATCAGGGTCCCTCTGCAAGGACCAGGGTCCCTCTCCAAGCGCTTCTAGGCTAGGCTTGAGTGTCAGCTTCATTTTAAAATCTGGGACTAAAGCTGCCCAGTGACATAATGATTTTTCCATCGTTAACATGAATCGCTCCGTCCATGGAACAAAACAATCGGATGCGATGGATCTGCATCAGTGGAATCAATTAGGAAAAGTTATAGCAAATATTTTAACTTTCTGATTAATTGCTGACTGCGCCTGGAGTAAATATGGAAGTCAATGGGGCCTTTCCTCAATGGTCAAGCATGCGAAAAATCAAGTTAAATGCTCTCCGTGCATCTTATCAGAGACTATAGAAGGATGACAAAGTGCCTTGCTCCATCAGATTCTATATATATGTGGATAGGGAATACTATCTCCTACGTATGGCACCCGTCATAGCATAAGACAAAAAAAAAACACTGGAAACAACTGATCTACCGACCTCTGGGAGAAAAGCAAATTATTTGTAAATAAACAATTAAACTTTTATAAAAGTATCTTATTATGTAACAAAGTTGATCCATCAAAAATATTCTACATTAAAAAAAGTTACTTTTGTAATTGCATGTAATAAAACATTTATAAGTATAGCCACTGAGCTAATAAAATGCATCTGTACAGCGCCACCTGCTGTTTCTTTATTTGCCTATTTCTCTGTCCACCTTGCTGAGGTGGTCACACATGCTCAGTTCCATCCTTCAACCGCCACCATCCAGATCGACTGTTAGAATCTGTGAGTGTTACAGGGAGAGAGGTGATGCTCTAACTTTTCTTTTTGCATTGTGCATTTGGGGGAGAGACTGCCTCAATTTGGACCGTGCACACCCGCCCATCTGCCCAGGGCCTCTAATCAGAGTATATTATAGGTGGATTCTACATTGTCCTGAATGTTGAAGGCTAAAAGCCCAGGAGAAGTAAGTCTGATAGTCTAGGTCCTGCCGCCTAGTGACTTGTAGATGGGCCTGATCAATTTTGATCAAAAATGTGTGCAAAGAGCTCTTCACTTTCATATAGTAAGTCTAGCAGTAATGCAATGTCGATTTATCCATGTTTCAGGTGTTTGCATGTGTATTTGCACATGTTCGTGTGCTGCTACTTACAGGGAAAGAGCTGCAGCAGAAAGGACAACACCCCTGAGATAGGATATGGCCCCTGAGCTTTGATAGGGAGAGACCTACAGCAGAAAGGACACACCCCCTGAGTTACCAGGCTGGAGATCATCTAGAAGAGCAATTAGAGCAATGAATGGGGAGATCTCTGGATCCATGTGAGGTTCAGGGCTGGTTCTAGCTTTGTTAGAAAGGGAATGTTGTTTACTATATTTAACAGAAGAGGGTCTCCTGTTCAGGATCGTCATCTCTTTGTCAGATTAGAGGGCAATTACAAAGAATGTCTCTTACTGTGGAGAACCTGCCCTGAATTCATTGCTTTGAATGGGCGCTGTGTAATGCCCAGTTTCTCCTGTGGTGGCGCTGCAGGAGAAATGATCACTGTCAGTTTTCTCCACAATTAACAGCTGATTCCTGAGGTCCCAGCAGGGGGACAATGTGAGAGCTCATTGCCATGGGACCCTTCAGAAAGGTAGGGATTGTCTAAAGCAGAGAACCCATGGTGGCCAGTGCAACAAATAAATAGTAAGCATGTTATTGCAAGATTTTGGAAATGTTGCAGTTCTGAAAATCCAGTTTTCATATTAACAGAAAAGAGGCATGGATCTTTTCCCCCTGCAGCATGTGAATGGCATTGCAAAAATCCTCAGGATAGATAGGTCATCAATATCAGATCGGCAGGGGTCCGACACCCAGTGTGCATGTGCCGTTTCCCTTCTCTCTTCCTGCTGCTGCTATGTCTACGGTGAGCACCAAGATGATCGGACAGGTCATCAATATTAAAAGCCCGGAGAACCCCTTTAATGCAGGCACAGTCAATTGCTGGCCGCAGAGGCGAGCTGCTCCCCTTGTGTCACGTGACCCTATGTCATGACACAAGAGGTCACTGCTGCCGGCAATGAATGGCTGAACCAGTGTCAAACAGGCTGTTTACATCCATGGAGAGAGGCCAGGGAGTGAAGATGATGGGAGCCAGTGCTGGGGAGCAGGTAAGTTTGCTTCCCTTTGCAGGTCAGCCCAGGAAGGGGGTTTGCCAAAGGTGCACAATCCCTTTAATGAGTTGACAGTTAATATGATAAATGCTAAATCTATGATACCCTGATCCATGTACAATCAAATAAAACCAAATCCAGGCGCTGTTTTCAATTCGGTCATACATTTCCAGGAGGTGTAACAGAGGAACGGCTCAACACAGAATAAACAATGCTCCAGAATTACGGGCAAGGCAAGTGTTCACAAGAATAGAGATGTAACAGGGCAGACGGGCTCTCTTTCATCTTAAAGGGGTTTTCTCATCCAAGACAATGGTGGCATATCGCTAGGTGACCCCGAGAACAACAGGGCCCGCAAACTTGTGGAGGACGCACTGCACATGAGCAGACAGTTTCCATTCATTTCTATGGGGCCGCTGAAAATAGCCGAGGCTGTAGCTGCTGAGGGATCTCTGCCATACGTTCTTACAGGTCCAGGAATATTTGTCATACTTCATAGAAAGGGGTAAAATATTGAAAATTCCTAAACAATGTTCCCATTTGTACAAGTAGATGATGTGGACCAGGCTTTAGCGATCAACCTCATCTCCACATGGATGAGCTCTGATCCAATCCTACCATGTCTTCAGTACATCAGGGATGGATTTCATATGTAAAGTAAGCAGGACCCTTTAAAAAGCCTCCAACCCCCCACCCCCTCTAACAGTGAATGCTGAGTAACATGGTTGCCCAGACAGGAAATGAAGTTACTTCCGAGTTCCATGCATGGGGTCAGATGAAGGGGTGCGCAGCCTTCACGCTGAGGGTTAAACAGCTTGACATGACTCATGTACACTGCATGTGGCTTAAGCCTAAATTGTTTCCAAAGCAAAGTATTATATCTTTGGATTCTTTTCGGCTCTGGGCAGAAATTGGACATTTAATTGCATTTCTTTTATAATTCCAGTCAAAGGCGTAATAGTTGAGTGAATCACGGCTATAGATTTGGTAAATACATCATATACTGATGACCACAGCAATGCATTTTTTCCTATATAGTTATAGGGGGCACACTGTGAAAATGGTGGTCATAGGGTGAGTCACATTTATGGGCAAATAATACCATTTACTAGAACCTCTGCTCATAGTTCCTATATATCCCTTTATAAGATATATGAATTTTGGTTAAAGGATATATTTTTGTTATGTCGGCGGCCCGTGTCCACTACCACCTTACTCCTCTGGGTGGGCACAGGCTCTGCTCCACTTTCCCTGCTGCTTGTGCTCTGGCGGCCCAGACCCGCTGGCCTTCCTCTGTTCCTTAGCAGCAAGAGTCCCATGTACTGTGCCTATAAAAGCCTCTTCCTATAGTGTGCTTGCGACCTCCCTCTGGCTCTTGAAGGGCCCCCTAGATCACCCTGGCCTATAGCTGGCCAAATCAGGGCATTTAAAGCACCTTCCTTTAGGAGAGGGTGTCTAAGTAATAAGTTACTTAGCTTGCCTAGTCCCTGCAAAGGTGTTCTTTATCTGTCCGTCTGCCCATGAGCTGACTTCTGCCCGTTTTCTGGATATTGATCATCCACTGCCTGCCTTGAACTGTGTTTGACTTCCATATTGACCGCTTTGCTTCCCATCCTGAACTTGGACTTTGTACCAGATTGCTAATGCTCTGCTTGACCTGCCCTTGGCCTGTCCCTGACTACAACTTTGCCTGATTCCTCTGTGCCCTGCATTAGCATCTCCCCATCTTTCAACCACAGAGAGACTACTCCAAGAGGTAATGGCCTGGTGGATCCTGTACAGCGCAGTGCAGATCCCTTTATAGGGGTTAAAGGGTGAATACCAGAGGACTGCCAAGATAATGCCATTAGAATCAAATAACTTGATGCAGTCATTCCATACTCACTGCCGCATAACACCCATCTTCAAGATAGGAGAGCAATATCTGATCAATGGGGGGCTCACTCTCGGCACCCCTGACGATCAGCTGTTTAAAGAGGCAGAAGCACTTCGGTGACTTAATAAGGCAATGACTTCATGTTCATCGGTCCCAAGACCTTCAGTATGTGCAGCTCAGTCTGATTCAGGTGAATGTACTTGGGCTGCAATACCAAGCACAGCCATTATACAGCGTACAACACTGTGCTTGGTATGCTGCGCAGAGGTTGCAGCGCTCACTGGGGCGGAGGTGCAGATCGTGGGATCCCAATCAATCAGATATTGATGACAAATCCTTTCATTATTTTATGTTTGTGAACTGCTGCGGCCTGTGTGTCTGCAGCGGTCACGCGTGTCTGCAACGGTCACGTGTGTCCCTCACACCGCACCCCCCTAGATGGATGTTGATATCAGCACAGGGGGAGCGGAAGTGGCGGCCAGGGAGCCACGCAGACCGAATCCAGGGGCAGGGACCAGGTAAGTATTATCGCTACTGCGGGTCTGCCATATTGGAGGTCTGTTTTCATCTTGGATAATCCTTTTAAATTGATTATTTTTGATTAATTTTTTTTCCACTGATTTTATATATTTATATATAGGATTACAATGACAAGTAACACCTCTATATAGCTAAGGCAGGATCCACCATTCCCAATAGGTGATATCACTGCTTATGTTCTCCCTCCTGACCTCTGCACAGGTCACAGAACATGCCTACCCAGGAAAATCTCCCATAGAAATCAATGGGGCCATCTCCTGTCCATCGTGTCTATGGCCGATCTAGCTGCTTTTAGAAGTATTAATATACTGTATTTTAGTGGCCAGTGTGAAAACTGCAGGTTTTAGCTCTTTTTTATTTTTTTTTTAATATATATAATACAAAATCTCCAAAGATTCTTTAAAGATGTACTTAACATAAAAACATAATTTAAACAATAGTTCATTTTCTGATGGCACATTCCCTTCACGGTTCATTCAGACGGTTGTATGCTGTCTGCAAAATCCGTTTTTTTGCGAATTAGATGCTGATCCATTCACTTCTATGGGGCCCTTTTCTTTTGTTCCACGGCTCCACAAAACAAATGAAACATGTCCTATACCTGTCAGTGAAAATTAGGATGTGGACCCTTTGAAGTCTATGGGTTTGCAAAAAAAAAGGAATGCTATCCTTTTTTTGCGGACATGCTGAACTGTCCACAAAAAAAACTGATCCACATTTTTGTGGACAGCATATGGCCATCTGAATGAGCCCTTAAGGTAACAACTCACAAGATTACTCTAGTCATGTTGAAACCATTTCCTTCTTGATGCCACTTCAAATTGTCCTATCAGGGCGCCTTCACACGCTGCGGATTTTGTTGCAGATTTTTCCGCCACTGAAAATCAGTTCCATTTACTTGATTGGGGCTTGCAGAAATCCATGTCTGTGACTCCCCCTTCAAATGAACGGAACTGATTCGAAGTTGCGGAAAATTCTGCTAGAAAATCCGTAGAGTGTGAAGGCACCCTAAGTTTCTGATTAAGAAGTATAAGAAATCCAAGCAACAGTCAGGGTGTATTCACACACAGGAGATTTGTTGCAAAAAATTCTATGACTGAAAGATGCATTTCATTGAACTAAATGGGGTTGTTTCTGCAGTAAGTACATGGATTGCTGCAAGCCCCATTGCGATGTATGGAACCAATTTTCAGCTGCAAAAATTTCACATTAAAGATACCCTTAGACGCTGCACTGGACTTTCTTAGTAATTATTTCTATATTGCTGATGTCAGGGCTCTATCACAAGATCAAATGAATATTCAGCAATTCTGGCATCAGAGACGGGGCTGTGCCAACATCTCATCCATCTTCATGAAAAAGACAATGGTTGTTAATAAATGAAACAGCTGTACCAGAAGGTGAGCGCATAGCATTAAAACTGTTGCAAAGGAAACAAGAAAGTAGAAGAATAAGGCCTCTTTCACACGAGCGTGTCCGGATGCGTTCAGTGAAAACTGTGCGATTTCGCAGGCAAAACCATTCAGTTATGCCTGCAATTGCGTTCAGTTGTTCAGTTTTTTCCGCGCGGGTGCAATGCGTTTTGATGCGTTTTTCACGCGCGTGATTAAAAAAAATGAAGGTTTACAAACAACACCCATCAGTGAAAAACGCATCGCACCCGTACTTACTTGTGGATGCAATGCGTTTTTCACTGAAGACCCATTCACTTCTATGGGGCTAGAGCTGAGTTAAAAACGCAGAATATAGAACATGCTGTGATTTTCACGCAACGTAGAAGAAATGCGTGAAAAACAACGCTCATGTACACAGACCTATTGAAATGAATGGGTCAGGATTCAGTGCGGGTGCTACGCGTTCACGTCACGCATTGCACCCGCGCAGAAAACTTGCTCGTGTGAAAGAGGCCTAAGTGGGCACTCACACGTAGTGGAATTTTCTGCAAGAAAATCTGCAGGTGCAGATCTTTACAAAGTTGTGGATTTTTTGGTGTGAATTACAGATTTTTCAGCAGAGTTTTCCACTGCCTAATCATTTTCCCATTGAATTGAACGGAGTAATTCTCGCACCGAAACTCCGCAACGCAAAATGATTAATGCTGCAGAATGTAATGATTAGTGTTGAGCGAATCCCGATTTCAGGATAAATTCCATTTACCGCAAAGCCAAATTTCATTGTGCTTCGAGGTAGCGAATCGATTTTACCTGAAATAGTGTAAAAAACAAAAAAAATCATACTTACCTTATCCATTTGCTCGCGACGGGCCATCTTACTTGAAGATCTCACACGAAATCCCGTGCGCGGTGACGTATGACATCACCATGCACCAGATCTTCAAGCAAGATGGCGGCGGCTGGCCCGTCGCAAGCAAATGGATGGCAGCGTCACGAGCAAATGGATGAGGTACTATAAGTATGATTTTTTATATTTTTAATTTTACATGGCGATCAGCTTTGAACACGGCATCTGAAGGGAGCGGCCCATCGCATTGTCATTGCACCCACTAAAAAATGCGCTTTGTGACGAAGTAATTCGCTCATCTCTAGTAATGATGGACTCGGGGGCCCAGTGATCGGACCACTACTGATCAGAATGCTTATGTCCTATCTTGTGGATAGGATTTAACGTAATAGCTTGGTAGAGATGGAGGAAATTCGGAGCGTCTACAAGCAAAATTCCCCACTCTAAAGCTTTATGGTACAGTTTACGTAATGCTTTAGGTTATTGGACAGGGGCCAGTCTGCAGGTGATGGACACTAATGATTTAGGTGTAATTGCTAATTTCAGAATTAGGCTGGGTTCAGACTTGCGCGTTTTACAGCGTGTTCAAACGCGCTGTAAAATGCTCAACACATAAAACCAATGCTTCCCTATGGCCCTGGTTCTCACTTGAGCGTTTTACAGCGCGTTTGAACACCCTACGCTCAAAAAAGTTCTTGAGCTTCTTTGGGGCGTTTTGTCGCGCGTATTGTGATTGACGCCACAGTAGTCAATCACACGAACGCGCGTATGATGCACGTTTCCTTTTTGCAAAAACACGCTGTAATACGCGCAACAGAAACGCGCGTTTTACGGCGCGTATCAAATACGCGCAAGTCTGAGCCCAGCCTTACAGAATACCTTGCAGCAGAACCTCTCATAATTAGTTGGTCTTGGGGAACCCCCGAATCTGTTATAGGGCTGCACAAATAAAAGCACTGCAGAGGGAATGAAACATACAGGGGGAGTGATCCTCTTCATATATTAGGCGCATCCTCTGGCAGCGCAGGGGATATCAAGACCAGTCTTGTTAAAGGGATTCCCTGGGCTCTTCTATATTTATGACCTATCCTCAGGATAGGTCATCAATGTCAGATCGGCGGGGGTCCGACGCCCAGCACCCCCGCCGATTCTCATCAATATAGGAGAACCGGGATAACCCCTTTATGGCTTTCACACAGGCGAGAATTCCGCACAGATGCAATGCGTGAGATGAACGCATTGCACCCGCACTGAATCCGGACCCATTCACTTCAATGGGGCTGTGCAGATGAGCAGTGATTTTCACGCATCACTTGTGCGTTAAGTGAAAATCCCAGCATGTTCTATATTCTGCATTTTTCACGCAACACAGGCCCCATAGAAATAAATGGTGCTGCGTGAAAATCGCAAGCATCCGCAAGCAAGTGCGGATGCGGTGCGATTTTCACGCATGGTTGCTAGGGAGATGAGGGATGAGTTACCCGGGACCCCATTTACTTTATTATTTTCCATTATAACATGGTCATAATGGAAAATAATAGCATTCTTTAATTCAGAATGCTAAGTAAAAGATCCATTGTGGGGTAAAAAAAAATAATAATAATTTAACTCACCTCATCCACTTGATCGCACAGCCTGGCTCATCTTCTTTCTTCTTGCAGGACCTGGCTGGAAAAAGAACCTTCGGTGACGTCATCACGCTCACCACATGGTGAGCTCGGTGATGTCAGCGTAGGTCCTGCTGAATGAAGATAGAAGTTTCTTTCATGTTATAATGGAAAATAATAAAATATACAGAACACTGATCCCAAACCCGAGCTTCAGTGAAGAAGTCCAGGTTCAGGTCTGTGTACCACATTCAGTTTTTTCTCCCATGCGTGCAAAATGCATTGCACTCGCGGGGAAAAAACTGAACAACGCAACGCAATCACAGTCAAAACTGACTGAAATTGCGTGCGCACTCACACGATTTCCCCGCCACGCACTAGCATCCTATCCGGCCCTGACACGCAACGCCCATGTGAAAGAGGCCTAAATCTCTCCCATAATCCTTAGGTTTAGTTGCGGCGTGTGATGTGATATTTCTAAAAATACGCGACTAGCAGCCTATCAGTGACATAGCATACAACTGCTTGTTTTTTTCATTTCTATCCTGTGAAGTAAGAAATTTGCCGTAACTGTTTTTACCTATCTGCTTCCCACCCTATATTTAGATGGTGTCTGAAGTGTGATTGTTAAAAACAGAACATAAAAAAGTCTTTTTTTTTTTTTATCTTGATAGATTTTGCATTGCGATTCACAGCGCACATCATTTCCTAAATGTTCGGCTTATGCTAATCCTGTTTATTTACACGCGGAGCCTCCAGGTTTTTTCCTGCGTTTTCAATTAGGTTCAAGCCTTCGCACCTCAATTACAACAATTTCACTTATTCATTTATTCAGGAGAATGCTTCTTTACCTCTAAAGAATTTTGTGGGCTCTGTAATTTACCCTGACACTGTTAAGTGAAAGCAATATTCTCTCACCATGAAAGAAAAATGAATCTCGGTTAACTTGGAGCTAATGCTGGTCTTACATAAAAGGAAATCGAAACCTAAAAATGCATTTGGAATTTTTTTTTCCCCTGATATCTACTCCAAATGAGTCTTCCAGTAGGATGGGGGTGTTATATATGCAGACAATGAACAAAAATGATCATGTGTACTCCATCTGTACAACTTTAAGAGTGGTCCAAGATCATTAAAAATCTATAAAAACCCTTTAATGACTTAAAGGGTCACTGTACTTTCACACAATTTCATTTAATTTAATAGAGAATGGTGTAAGTAGCAAATTTCCAAATCATTACATTTAAAAAATCTGCCTCCATCCACCTGAAAAAAAGCTGTAAAGTCATGGCCACTAGGGGTCTCACTTCCACCAAAGTTGCAGTCCACTGCCTGTTGTCAGGCAAAATCGGCCCCTGGTAACATAGACACAGAAGATGGCAGAGAGAAAGTGGGGGAATGTCAGAGCTAGCTGATATCCTGAGACTGATAAAAGAACTGCTTCTACACCGCTTCTGAACTTCACAGAAGCCTCCTGCATTTCTGTACGTCTGATTCATGCCTCCTTATCAGCTTTATAAGCTCTATTGAAAAAATGGAAGTAAGGGAAGTGAGGTCACTACATACAGTACTGGCAGAAGGGAGGCACTAACTGCTTTTGAGAGAAATGCATCTAGCTGTGCAGCTGAAACAGGGAACAATACAGCTATAAGAGACTTTAGGGAAGGCCAAAAAAAAACCACCAGTTAATTCACAGTAATGATTGTACAAGAAAAGCCATTATGCAAACTTTTTTTTGAAAACCACTTTAAAATAAAAAAATAAAAAAACATATAATCAACCCTTTTTCAAGCGCCACTGTCTGTGATGCTGGTCCTGCAGCTGTTTGTTTAAAGGGAACCTGTCACCTCCAAAAACCATTCCAAGCCGCCAGCAGTACCTGAGAGTAGCTAGCAGTGTGTTTCTGACGATCATTTTCTTTCTGAAGGCAGATGCGGCAAAAGCTCTGAAAGCGTTCCTTTATCTCTTGCCGGCACGATTTCCTAGTCATGCTTGAAGTCAAGGGGGCAGCGGCCTCCTTGCTTCAAGTCAAGGTAACTGCGCCCCCTTTCCTGCCCCTTCGCTGTGACTGACAGCCACCAGGTTGGCAAAGCCAGCCGAACTCTCGTGCATAAGGCTACCTTCACAGTAGTGTTTTGGCTTTCCGTTTGTGAGATCCGTTCAGGGCTCTCAGAAGCGGTCCAAAACAGATCAGTTTTGCCCTAATGCATTCTAAATAAAAAAGGATCCGCTCAGAATGCATCAGTTTGCCTCCGTTCAGTCACCATTCTGCTCTGGAGGTGGACACCAAAAAGCTGCCTGCCTGCCGCTGCCTTGCTGTCCGCCTGACGAAGCAGAGAAAAACAGATCCTGGCACACAATGTAAGTGAATGGGGACGGATCTTTTTTCTCTTACACAATCTGGCACAATAGAAAACGGATCTGTCCCCCATTGACTTTCAATGGCCTTCAAGATGGATACATCATGGCTATAGAAGACATAATACAACCGGATCCGTTCATGATGGATGCATGCCGTTGTATTATTGTAATGGAAGCTTTTTTGCAGATCCCTGAAGGATCCGCAAAAAAAGCTAATGTGAAAGTAGCCTAAGCGCTGTCAGTCACAGCGAAGGGGCAGGGAAGGGGGCGCGGTTACCTTGACTTGAAGCATGACTAGAAAATCGCGCTGGCAAGGGATAAAGGAACGCTTTCAGAGCTTTTGCTGTATCTGCTTTCAGGAAGAAAATGATCATCAGAAACACACTGCTGGCTACTCTCAGGTACTGCTGGCAGCTTGGGATGGTGTTTGGAAGGTTCTTAAGGGTCATTGACATGCACAGTGACCTGCTTGGGTGCAGCATGTGACCACTGCACCCAATCACTCTCCCAAACTGTAGATCGCTGAGAACAGTGATTTGCGGCAGAGGTCAAGTGCTGAACCCAGACACATCACTACTACTGATGAAACAGGTTAGACTGTGTTCACACCAGTTATTTGGTCAGTTATTTCCATCAGTTGTTTTGAGCCAAAATCAGGTCCAGGTCAAAAACAGTGCAGATCTTTCCATTATACTTTATCTCTGAGTAGGTTTCACTACTGGTTTTGGCTCACAATAACTGACGGAAATAACTGATCAAATAGCTGAAGTGTGAACTGAGCCTAAGTATATCATGGTATTTTTTTTTAAGCAATTGTAGGAGTTTGAGATTTTTACATTTTTTGGCCAATATTGACTGGGCAACCATGTGTTGTGTGCTATAAAACCATAATTCTTACATCTTTTTGGAGTTTTTTTTAAAACCATTTGTTGTGTAATACAAAAATGTTTTTATATTTGTTCACGGGTCCCTACACATACATTTGTACTGGCATTTATTAGTTGGCAGGGGCTATAAAAAAGGTCAGAAAAACCACATACGTTTTTCTTTTTTTTTTTGGCACCTGTTTTTGCTATTATATTTTTTGGGGTATTTTATGCGGATAGTGTGTTTGACCATATAGAGAAGGTGATGTGAAAATATTTTTTTAAAAGACGCCAGAAAGAAAAAAAAGCCACTTAATGAACAAAAATGCCAGTAGTAAACAATGCTTGTGTGCCTTCAGCTAACATCTGGAAATACTGTTTTTGCATAAAAAAATAAACAACCATTCTCACATCTATTTTTTGAAGAAATATGTCAAAAAGTGAATATTCAAAGTGAATATTCACATTTCGGGCTCATTCAGACGACCGTATGAATGAGTCTGCATCCATTCCGCAATTTTGCAGAACGGGTGCAGACCCATTCATTTTCATAGGGCCGCAAAAGATGTGGACAGAACACTGTAGTTTCCACACCCGTAGTTTCGTTCAGCGGCCCCGCAAAATCGATATAGAGCACTTCCTATTGTTGTCCACAATTGCGGACAAAAATAGGAATTTCTATCATAGTGCCAGCCACGTGCAGAGTGCAAAATGCGGAACGCACATGCCCGGTATCCGTGTTTTGCGGACCGAAAAAACACTACGGCCCTAACACAAATATAACAGTAGAAATTTTTGAGTGAGAATGGACATTATAAAGATTATAGGGTCTATAAAGAAACCGTTATTGAAATTGATTTAGCCAAGACTACGATAGAGTACTTGTGTAATTTTCCTGTGTTTACTCAGGGGAGGGTTTGGGTTGGAGGAAGTCAGCTGAGGATTGCTTGATTAACACTTTTTCCTCCATCTACTACTTTTGTTTTGTCTTATTTTTTCTCGTATTACAGTTAAAACTGAGAAATATATAAAGAAGTCTTTCTATGTCCCAGGAGATCAACCATGTCTCCTCTCCTCCTCCTCACAGTCCTGTGACAATTTGTAAGACAAGTGGCCGGAGCAGGAGCTTCCCTGCTGTGTCCTATCTGCAGAAGGACACAGTCTCCAGCCGAAGATGAAGAGGATCAGCAGGATATCAACACCATTGTTCTTTGCAGGATTTCTACAAGACTGTTTGTGTAAGGATCATGCAGAAAGTACTGCAGACTGACAAAGAGTGGGGAGCAACTGTATTTGAAGATCATTTAGCCCTGCCCCTTGATTTTACCCCAGACCCTTAGTCATTCTCCAAGCAAAAATGGATAAGATCACCAGGAGATTAGTATCTTTGAACTTTGCAGGATTTCTACAAGACTGTTTGTGTCAGGATCATGCAGAAAGTTCTGCAGACTGACAAAGAGTTAGGGCAACTGTATTTGTAGATCATTAAGCCCTGCCCCTTGATTTAACCCCAGACCCTTACTCATTCTCAAACTGAAGATGGAGAAGATCAGCAGGAGATTAGCATCTTTGTTCTTTGCAGGATTTCTACAAGACTGTTTGTGTCAGGATCATGCAGAAAGTGCTGCAGACTGACAAAGAGTGGGAGCAACTGTATTTCTGTTTACTTTTAGCATTCATTTCTATATTTAGTTTGTCTGACTTGGCAAGTAACGATTAAAGACTATTTAGTGAGACTGTGTAAAGTAAGAGAAATGATAATTAGAATGTCTGTATTTTATAAGCAGGTTTCCAGGCCTCCTGTTGTTGCAGTTTAACATCTGCGTCTGGATGAATCTGAATATCATCTCTGTATTGCTTTTATAACTGTCTTTAGAATGGGAACCCACAAATATGTTAATAGAAATCCAAATGTATTGAATATGGCAAAGCTTATTCTAAGAGTATAAAAAAAAATTTGATTGCTTGGAATAAGGAATGTGGTCAACAGATAAGTAGTACCTGCAGTCGCAAAAACTTAAACTACATCTGTTCATCTCAGTTACCGGGCTATGTTTGAATTGTGAGCCAAATAATAAACGTAAGGTCCACTAATGAACCCTAAAAAATGTAACATCAGAAGAAAATATATTACACAATAGGAAAACAGAATGACTGTTTTTGATGACCAGCATGTTTACAGGCTAGGGTGAACGTACGCACTAGAAGTCCCCTGTGCAAAAAGAGTAAGTGGGCGCTTTTCTATTTAAAGGGGTTTTCCGAGATTTAAATACTGATGACCTATGCTCTGGATTGGTGGGGGTACGACATCCGGGACCCCGCCAATCAGCTGTTCGAGAAAATACCTGTGTTCCTGTTCTCTTAGCTTTCCCTATGTCAGTGACATAATGTTCATCAGTCACGCGGCCTAGGTACAGGTCTGCTCCATAGAAGTGCAGGGGGCTGAGTGCAATACCAAGCACAGCCACTATACAATGTACGGCGCTGTGCTTGGTGAGCAGGGAGAAGTACCAGAGCCTTCTCAAACAACTGATCGGTGGGGGTCCCTGGTGTCGGATCCCCACTGATTAGATACTGATGACATGGTGCTCCTTATCCCTTATTATGACACTCTAGCACAGTGATAGCTAACCTCTTGCAAGCCAGATGTAGTGAAACTATGACTTCATGCATTCTGCTTTCATTTCTATGGCGTTCTAAGAACAGCCAAGCAAGTAGACATCTTGGGAGTTGTAGTTTTACCACAGCTGGAGGGCCGGAGGTTAGCCATTACAGCTCTAGTTCATGCCTCATCTAATGGATCAGAATCTATCAGTAATTTTAAACCAAGGGAACCATAGTAACTTTATTATGGCAAAATGCGTCACCCTTGCCTATAGGGCCCCTGTGCAGTTGCAAAGGCTGCACCAATGGTATGTCCTAAAGGGTTATTGCCATCACAGAAGGTTATGGTATTTTGCCAGGATACTCCATAACATTCTAATTACTGGGCTCTGAACTCTGGGACCTCAATTATTCCTAAAATGAAGGACATAATAAAAGTAGGGGTCCTCCTCTAGGTTCCCTTATTTATGCCACAGTGAAGAAACCCAAATTCTGAGTATCTAACCCAGGTTGTTCATTTGAATGGCTAGTATGTAATACCACATTTCCCCTGAAATGCCACTACCACTTACTCTGGCGATAGATGAATTGCAGGGGTTAGAGAAGCTAGACTGATGGCAATCAGCTAAGCACTGAGCCACCTTTGATTGCCTTGCTGAGACAACCCCTTCAACCTATTTCTAGTTGCCATTATCACAGGAACCATTTGCCTTCATACCAGAAAATTCTTATAGAGGTTGTCTAATTTAGGAAAATAATTTTCGATTCCCCCATTAGGTCATTCTGATATAATAAAAATGAATTGCTTCCTCTATTAGAGACTACAGAGACTGTCACTCTCTGAAGAACCCAGCATGACTATGAATAACATGGGAAGAGGGTATGTAAATTAGCTCTTAACAAGCTCTGCCTCCAGTGCCAACAGATGTAAGGCAGCAATCCTATAAGTCAATGTTCGACCCTATAAACAGGCCTTAAGACATGACTTGGATAATAATCAAACCAGCTCCTCATCTGCAGACAGCTGTTTCAAGGTGATTGCCCCTCATCAGTGCAGAGTAGAGAGTAGCTGTCTGCAGATGAGATGCTGGCTTAATTATCATCCAACTCATGTCTCAAGGCCTGTTTAAAAGGTCAAATATTGACTAATAGGGGGCACTAGAGGCAGAGCTTGCTCATTTACATACCCTCCAACCAGAATTTCAGAGCATTGTCTGGCCTATAAGACTCTGTACTCAGTTTAGGCGCTCTATATAAGGAGAGAAGAATAACATGGATAGCACTGATTTAAAAGGGCCCTATGCAGTTTTTTCAGTTTTTTATTACCTCTATGATGACACTGCAAGAGAATTGAACATCGGAAAACATTATTGCACCTGATGGGGATCATCCTCTGGCTTGTACGCTCTTCAGCTCAGTAGGCACAATGACTTCACTGCATTGTACCTGCTGATGGGGAGAGCATGATGTGCTCCATTCATTGGAGGGAACGGGGCTGGGTGACACTAATTTTTGTAAAATTTTATTAACACTACAGGGGCAGCACTGCGGTAAGGGGGGCACCAAGAGGGCATTCTACGTTGTGTGGGGCACTAAGAGGGCATACAGGGCCCAGATGGCATACTGTAAACTAGACTCTTGACTCCTCCTCATGTCCAGAACTTGTAAGCATTTTATTTTCATATTTTTTAAATGAGTTGGGGAGGAGGGGTTGTATGGCGAGCGTTAGTGGTTTTTAATAACTGCTGGAGGGGGGCTTGCAGGAAAGTTGCTCGGGGATGAGAGTCTATTCAAAAATGTGCTATGTGTTCCAGGCTTTTCTAGATATGCCCCTTGGAATTGTCTACAGAGGGTGACCCAATGAAGCAATAAGAAGAGAACTTTAAAGTGATCACTAGCTAAACGATGAGAGTCTGATAACCTTACATCGGCCGATCAGCTGTTCTGTGTAGCTCCGTTGCTGGAAGTCAGTGATGGAGCTAGTAAGCACCGCCAACATTGTAGTGGTCAGCATTCGCAACTGCAGCACTACTCCTATTCACTTCAATGGCAGCTGCACTGCAGTTGCAATCACTGTCCACTACAATGTTGGCAGTACTGTGCAGTTCCCGTGCCGACTTCCAGCAACGGAGCTATGCACAACAGCTGATCAGTGGGGGTGCGGGGTGTCAGGTCCCTGCTGATACGCTGGTGATGGGCCTACCCTAAAAATAAGTCATCACTAGAGATGAGCGAATTTTTTAAAAAATAATTTGGTTCGCTACAAATTTATTTGTGGCGAATCGCGTTAAAACGGCTATTTCCTGGCTGTAGAGAGCCTTTATAGTGGTGTAGAACACTATGCCTTGCAGTAACACACATAGGGAGTATGCTGTGGTAGTGAAATAATACTGTGAGTCCGTATGACATGCAGGCGACAGGTGTAGCTCTTGGAATCACTGCACACTTCACTTATTTGGGCAGTTACGGTGCCAAAACTGACCAAATAACTCAAGTGTGAACTCTTGCCGGTCAATGTTAGCGTCAAGCCTTACAGGTCAATGTTAGCGTCAAGAAGAAGTGCACTTCTTTTACACCATCGGCAGCTGATTCCACATAGATGTCTACAGAACCTGTTCTATTAAACGCTTATGTAAGTAGAGCCCCCCCCCCCCCCCCGACAGAGTGGAGAGGGTGTGAGCAGTAAGTTTGTGTTGACATCACTGATTATTATGAGGAGGCAGAGGCAGACATTGTCGCAGGACCGACGGCGTGACAACGTGGAGGCGGAAGCGGCGTCACCTGGCCAAGTTGCTGGTGTCTTCACAGAAGGTAAGGATGCAATGAGCATCTAAATACTCCCAATCCATGGAAGCATCATATGAAGCCTAATTCTTCCCCCATAAATAAACCAAACTAAGCATAAGGCAAGAAGCACTTCATCTAATCCCATCCATACATGGACTCTAGGGAGTTACTCTGAAATATGCATACTCCTTACTGAGCACTAAATATAAGGTGAAGGATGCAAAGAGCACCCTATGACCTTCATCCACGCTTGTACTCTATAAGTAACCCCCTTTCATATATATACTTTAAAGTAGATATTACTAAAATATGTCCTTCTGTTTGTCATCCTACATCTGGACCTTCCTCTGTGAGCATACGGTGAAGATTGTACAGGTACAGAACACACATAGTGACAAATAATGAATATTCATCCAAAATTCAACCAACAAATCAATACAGTACCACCAAGTAGGCACCCACCCACCTCCATTCATGTATCCTTTCTATAGAATTATTGCACTTAACACATGCTGAACACATATGGAGTATATACGCCCGCAATATTCCACCATACACCACGAAACGAAATGCCTAATCCCTCCACACATTATAATCCACACTATATTACATATAATAACCTTCTCTGCTACCAACATTGACCATCATTCATAACCCCTGGGAGCCCCAGCACCACTTTTATATATATTATATATATTTTTTTTATAGTTCACATATATTATACTATATTTTATATTTTATATCTAAAATCTAAATTGTTGTCCTTTTACATTTATATTGACCATATTTCTGTTTGCATATATGTATTGATATATATTTTTATACAATAATATTTTACACTTGATTATCTTGTTCTCGAGAAAATGGATATATATACATATCTTTTATTAATTACATATCTTGTAGACTTGATAAAGGGGTCCTTCGAACCCCGAAACACGTTGTCTCTGAATAAAAATCTTCAAAAAAAACACACAATAAGACCTGGGTTGTGTTATGCGCCTAACGTCCATCCGCTCGGACTCAATCCAGACGAGCCCCCAGTGCAAAGTTGCTGGTGTGGCTGTGCAGGAACCACATTCACCCAGTGGGCTGTAAAGGATTGTATTGTCCCTGACAATAGCTACAGCTCCACAAGTTGGCGTTGCCGTGCACTTTGGCAGACACCGACAGGCTCAAGGACTGGCCCACCTTCTGTTCTTCATACGTGTGCTGGGCTGGTACTGCCTTTTTGGCAAAGAAATGACAGCTTGGGACTCTCCACCTCGGCTCAGAACAAGCCATCAGTTCTGTGAAAGGTGGAGAGTCCACCATATGGAAAGGGAGGAACTGCAGCACCAGCAACTTGGCCAGGAGCACATTCAGCTTCTGTGCCGTTAGATGCGTGCACGCATACTGTTGTCTCTTGGCAATCACTTTGGTGATGATTGCTGACGGAATAACGGATGAGGAGTAGGAGGAGGAGCAGGAGCATCAGGACCAGCAGATGATGGGAAGGACAGGCAGCTCCCTTCAGCTGAGGTGGTGGAGCCTTGACTGCCTGAAATCGGGTGCACGCAACTAGATGTTGCAGTGGTTCATGCGGCATGCTGGACCACCACAACTTTATTGTGATGCTGCATATGTTGACCGCGGTGCCAACATTGGAAAACTGGCCACGCTTCACCTTCTACCCACAGATTCTACAAATGGCCACGTTCACCTCCTCCGGCGGCTTAACAAAAAACTGCCACACTGCTAAGTAGGTGATTTTACCTCCAACACTCTGCACTGACTGACTGCTACCGCCGCTGCTTCCGTGAACCCCTGCACCACTACTTTCTGGGCAGGTAGGCTCCTGTAAAGCGGGTGGTCTACCCCAGGCACGTTTGACTCCCGACCACACACTGCTGCCACCCTGCTGACTCCTGGCCACGCTAGCAACTTGCTGGCTCCGCCGCTGCCTCACAGACAAGCTGACACCCTCTTCTCCCAATGATGATGAAGCCCCTAATTCACCCGGCTCCCAAGTGCGATCAGCTACATCATCATCATCGAATATTGTCATCATGTCACTGATGTCCTACTCAATGGTCTCTGGGTCAGGAGCCTGACTGCTCACTGACTCCCACGCCACTCTCCTCATCACTACTTGCTCGCCTACCAGAGGAAGCGGCGGATGTCTCCTCCACAACTTGGCTGGCCAGTAGCTGCTGACTGTCCTCTAGTAGCTCGTCCTTGCTGTATAGTGGAGCTGAACCCACAGCATATAATACTTCTCTGGCTGAGGGAACAGAAAAGGACCAAGGCAGGTGGAGGACAGGTGAGGGCACAGGGCCTGCTCCCGGGCCATACCAACTAAGGGTTGTGTCTGACGAACCCACCTACTCTTGGCTGGGGGTGTCTGATGTCACTTGGGAAGAACTGGATGACCGAGTCAACCATTCAAACAACCGCTGAGTTGCTGGTCAAGGCACGACCGTTAGATGACACAGGTAGCTCAGGCCTCTCTCTGCGACTTCTGCTGCCACGCCCCCTTACTCTGCTGCGAGCTGTGCCTGCGCCAGACAGATTTAGGTCTCTGCCACTCCCTTGGCCAGGGCCTGGCACTTCTCTGTCTGACATACTGTTAGATCAAATAAATAAATAAAAAGGAAATTAAAACACTCGAAAAAAGTCCACTAATACATGCCAAAAAGGACTTTAGAACATATAACTGCGATGCGAACTGCAAATAGGCCCTTTTTTCCACTTATACACGCCACAAAAGGCTTTAGAACATATAACGGCACCACTGAACAGCAAATAATATATATTTTTTGCCACTAATACATGCCAAAAAGGGCTTTGGAAATATAACTGCACTGCTGAACGGCAAATACGGTAATATATATTTTTTTGCCACTAATACATGCCAAAAAGGGCTGTAATTCTCTCGCTTCACCACACAACGGCTAATAAACCCTTTTTTTCTCCCTAATACAAGCCAAAAAATGCTTTAGAACAAATAACTGCACCGCACAAGGCCAAATAAGACGTAGAAATATTTCCTCGTAATAAACCCTGTTAACCCTTTCAACCCCGGGCCAGTTTTCACCTTCCTGCCCAGGCCATTTTTAGCAAATCTGACATGTGTCACTTTATGTGGTAATAACTTTAAAACACTTTTACTTATACAGGCCATTCTGAGACTGTTTTCTCATTACATTTTGTACTTCATGGCAGTGGAGAAAATGAGTAAAAAAAAAAATCTTTTTTATTTATTAAAAAATACCAAATTTACCAAACATTTTGAAAAATTAGCAAATTTACAAATTTCTATTTATCTACTTTTATAATAGATAGTAATACTTCCAAAAATAGTAATTACCTTACATTCCCCATATGTCTACTTCATGTTTGGAAATTTCAAAAATGACATTTAATTTTTTGGAGGATGTTAGAGAGCTTAGAAGTTTAGAAGCAAATCTTAAAATTTTTAAGAACATTTCCAAAACCCAATTTTTTCAGGACCAGTTTAGTTATGAAGTTACTTTCTGGGGCTTACATATTAGAAACCACCCATAAATCACCTCATTTTAGAAACTACAAACCTTAAACTATTCAAAACTGATTTTACAAACTTTGTTAACACTTTAGGTGCCCGACGAGAATGAAAGGAAAATAGAAATGAAATTTCAAAATTTCACTTTTTTTTAGCAGATTTTAAATTTTAATCTATTTTTTCTGCAACACATCAAGGGTTAACAGCCAAACAAAACTCACAATTTATTACTCTGAATCTGTAGTTTACAGAAACATGTGTGCTCAAAAACTGATGTATGGGCGCACAGCAGGCTTCAAAGTGGAGGGAGCACCATATGGCTTTTGGAGAGCAGATTTAGCCGGAATGGTAATTGGGAGCTATGACATATATGAAGACACCCTGAGGTGGCCCTACAGTGGAAACCCCAAAAAAATTACCCCATTCTGGAAACTACACCCCTCAAGGAATATTTCAAGGTGTGTAGTGAGCACTTTGACCCATTGGGTGTTTAGGAAACGCTTGGCTGTGAAAATGAAAAATTTCAATTTTTTCCAGAAGATGCTTTACACCCACATTTATCACTTTCACAGGGGATATGAACACAAAATGCAACCCACATTTTGTTCCCCATTTCCCACCGAATACGCCAACACCCCATATGTGCTCAAAAAATGATGTATGGGTGCATGACAGGGTTCAAAAGGGAAGTAGCACCATAGGGCTTTTGGAGGACAGATTTAGCAGAATTGGCTTTTGGGAGCTATGTTGCATATGAAGACACCCTGAGGAACCCCTAGAGTGGAAACCCCTAAAAAGTGACCCCCATTCTGGAAACTACACCTTAAGGAATATTTCAAGATGTGTAGGGAGAACTTTGTCCTCAAAGGTGATTCATGAAATTGGCTGTGATAATTAAAAATTGAAAAAAAATCCAGAAAAATTGACTTTAGGCCCAAATTTTTCACTTTCACAAGGGGGAACTGGAGAAAATGTACCCCCCAATTCTCCTGATTACAGCAATACCCCATATGTGCTTGTATACTGCTATATGGGCGTACCACAGGGTTCAGAAGGAAAAGAGCACCAAGTGGCTTCTGGAATGCAGATTTCACAGTAATAATTCACAGGCGCCATCTTTCAATTGAACACACCCTGAGGTAACCCTAGAGTGGAAACCCCCAAAAAGTGACCCCATTCCAGAACTTACACCCCTCAAGGAATATTTCCACCATCTGTGCTGAAAAAACATGTATAGGCGCACGGCAGCCTTCAGAGTGGAAGGAGCACCATATGGCGTTAGGAGAGCAGATTTATATGGAATAGTAATTGGGAGCTATGTCGCATGTGAAGACACCCTGAGGTGGCCCTACAGTGGAAACCCCCAAAAAGTGACCCCATTCCGGAAACTACACCCCTCAAGGAATATTTAAAGGTGTGTAGTGAGCACTTTGACCCGTCGGGCATTTCACAGAATTAAGAAACGCTTGGCTGTGAAAATTACATTTTTTTCCAGAAAAAGTTGCTTTACATCCACACTTTTCACTTTTAGAAGGGGTAACAGGACAAAATGCACCCACATTTTGTTCCCCATTTCCCCCCAAATACGCCAACGCCATATGTGCTCAAAAAATTATGTATGGGCACACGGCAGGTTTCAGGGTGGAAGGAGCACCATATGGCGTTAGGAGAGAGGATTTAGCTGGAATGGTAATTGGGAGCGCTGTCGCATGTGAAGACACCCTGAGGTGGCCCTACAATGGAAACCCCCAAAAAGTGACCCCATTCCGGAAACTACACCTGTAGCCTGCTGTATGGGAGCACAGCAGGCAAACGGCAAAATATGTATTTTACTGACAGGTCTGAATTGGCAGACAAGGATTTTAGCTGCCATGTCGCATTAAATAAATTTCCTGAGGTCCCCACAAATGAAAAACCCCAACAAGTGACCCCATTTCGAAACTAGCACCCCCGTATGAACATTTTAAGTGGTAGAAAGGGTACTTTTCAGCAAACAGGTGTCTCACAGAAGGCAGAAAAAGTAGAGAAGGGATTTCAAAGCGCAGATTTGTGAAAAAATAATAATTACTAGCAGATCCCATTTTTTTCTTTTTCAAAAGGGGTTAAAGGAGAAAATGTACCCCAGGTTGTGTTCCCCATTTTCTCCCCATTCAGGAAACACCCCATATGTGCTTATAGCCTGCTGTATGGGCACACAGCAGGCAAACGGCAAAATATGAATTTTGCTGACAGGCCTAAATTGGCAGACATGGATTTTAGGTACCATGTCGCATTAAATACATTTTCTGAGGTCCCCAGAAATGAAAAACGCCAAGAATTAACCCTATTTCGGAAAAAGCATCCCTGTATGAACATTATAAGTGGTAGAAAGGGTACTTTTTAGCAAACAAGTGTCTCACACAAGGCGGAAATAGTAGAGAAGGGATTTCAAAGCACACTTGTAAAAATGAAAAATTACTAGCACACCCCAATTTTTCACTTTCACAAGAGGTTAAGGGAGAAAATGCACCCCAGTATATGTTCCCCATTTTCTTCCCTTTTTGCAAACACCCCATATATGCTTGTAGCCTGCTGTATGGTGTATGGACGCACAGCAGGGCTCTAGAGGCAAAGTGCAAAAACTCGTGTTTGCAGGCCTGAATAAAGAGACATGTATTTTAGCTGCCATGTCACAATAAATAAATTTCCTGAGGTCCCCAGAAATGAAAAACCCCAGGGAGTGACCCCATTTCGGAAAGAGCTCCCCCGTACGAACATTTTAAGTGGTGAAAAGGTTACTTTTCAGCAAACAGGTGTCTCACAGGAGGAAAAAATAGTAGATAAAGGATTTCAAAGCACACATTTCTAAAAATGAAAAACTACTAGCAGACCCCAATTTTTCACTTTCACAAGGGGTTAAAGGAGAAAATGCACCCCAGTATATGTTTCCCATGTTCTCCCCTTTTTGCAAACACTCCATATGTGCTTGTAGCCTGCTGTATGAACTGTTTTTTGCAGGCCTTAATAAAGAGACATGGATTTTAGCTGCCATGTCGCATTTAAAAAATTCCTAAGGTCCCCAGAAATTAAAAAACTACAAGAAGTGACCCCTTTTTGGCAATTGCACCCCCGAACGATCATTTTAAGGGGTGGAAAGGGCACGGTTGTCTCACAGACAAAAATATGTAGTGGTTGTTGGAAAGTGGATATGCAAGCGAGGTGGACTAAATCAGATATATAAAGTGGAAATATTACATGGAGCATAAAGGATGAAATTAAATTAATACTCCATGGATGTGTGGTATATTTTAAAACACTCCTTCATGCACAGGCCAGGTTTTACAGGGCAGGTTTCACAATGGTAAATTATGTCCTTCCTAATACCCCTTTTTGAACACACTCTGCATCTTTTTTGAGTCCTTCCCTTTCTTGCTGTCTGGGGGACTTCAGCTGGGAAATGTTGTCCTGGTACAACACGGCCACTGTGACTTACAGAAGTACTGGGGCCCTCTTCTGCTTGGTTTCGAAGAATTAGGGCCTTGATCACTACTTTTTGAAAGTGAAGAAATGTTCCTGTGTGTCCGCTAGACTTATATAGCACGTACGCATTGTACATTGCTGTCTGTACAATGTGTACGGCCAGCTTTTTGTACCACACTTTCGCTTTTCGTGTGGCACTGTGAGGCTTCAGAAGTTGATCTGAAAGAAAGAATGCAGTCTGGTTTGGGGACAGTGGTAGTGGTACCACGTACAGGAGCAGGGGAGCTGGCGTTACTGTGAAGTGTGGTCAGTACAAGGACGTGCTGGGCATATAAATTTGTTTGGGCCACGATAAAATTTACTAAATCTTCATTGATTTTTTTTTTTTTTAAATCTATTTCTGTGAAACCCATGCAGTCAATTTGGATTCCAGAGTTTCCCACAAACTCTGGAATTTGGGGCTGATGATCGTCAGGGGGTGAAGTCCATATGGGGTCACTCTGGGGGGCTGACTCCGCTGATGATGAGGAGAGGGTAGAGGAGTAGAGAAATGTGGCATCCTCGTCTCCCTCACTGGCAGACTCAGTATCGGAGGCAAGCATGGCATATGCCTCTTTAGCTGAGTACATTCATTGGGATGAACAGACTATTTTTATTTTATTGGGGTGTGATGTGTGAAATGAGTAAGACTTTATTTAGTGTGAGGTGTGTATGTAGTGTTTTGACACGTGAAGGGCCTTGTAATTGTAATAAATTGAAATTTTAAAGAAAAGTTGTAAAAAAAAAAATAAGTATTTTGCACAAAAAAGTCTTCTGCAACAAAAAAAAAACTTGCAGTACAAATTGAGAAGACGCAATCAGTAACAGACACTACTGATCGGTGCTAAGTACTCTGCAAAATGCACACACACAGATAGTGCGTTTGTGCAAAAACCTAAACTGCCACTAACTGAAATTTATATATATATATAACTAACTACCTCTAACTGAAGCTCTTTTTTCAACCCAAAAAATGAAAAAGAAAAAAAATATCAAAAATGTGCAAATACTACTGAGCACACTACTGATCAGTGCTCTGCAGCACACACGAACGCACACAGATCGTGCATGTGTGCAAAAATTTTAACTATCGGGCATTTCACAGAATTAAGAAAAGCTTGGCTGTGAAAATGAAAAATTAAATTTTTTTCTAGAAAAAGTTGCTTTACATCCACACTTTTCACTTTCAGAAGGGGTAATAGGACAAAATGCACCCACATTTTGTTCCCCATTTCCCCCCGAATACGCCAACACCCCATATGTGATAAAAAAATGATGTATGGGCACAAGGCAGGTTTCAGAGTGGAAGGAGCACCATATGGCGTTAGGAGGGAGGATTTAGCTGTAATGGTAATTGGGAGCGATGTCGTATGTGAAGACACCCTGAGGTGGCCCTACAATGGAAACCCCCAAAAAGTGACCCCCATTCCGGAAACTACACCCCCCCCAAGACATATATCAAGGGGTGTAGTGAGCACTTTGACCCATCAGGCGTTTCACAGAATTACAAAACGCTTGGCTGTGAAAATGAAAAATTACAATTTTTTCCAGAAAAAGTTGCTTTACACCCACATTTTTGACTTTCACAAGGTAACAGGACAAAATGCACCTCACATTTTATTACCTATTTCGTCCCGAATACGACAACACTCCATTTGTGCTCACAAAATGATGTATGGGTGCATGGCAGGGCTCTAGAGTCAAACAGCTAAATATGGACTTTGCTGACCTGAATTGGCAGACATGGATTTTAGGTGCCATGTCGCATTAAATAAAGTCCTGAGGTCCCCACAAATGAAAAACCCCAAAAAGTGACCCCATTTTGGAAAGAGCACCCCCGTACGAACATTTTAAGTGGTAGAAAGGATACTTTTCAGCAAACAGGCGTCTTACAGAAGGCAGAAATAGTAGAGAAAGGATTTAAAAGCACAGATTTGTGAAAAAATAAATAATTACTAGAAGACTTAATTTTTTTTACAAGGGGTTAAAGGAGAAAATGCCCCCAGGTTGTGTTCCCCATTTTCTCCCTATTCAGGAAACACCACATATGTGCTTGTAGCCTGCTCTATGGGAGCACAGCAGGCAAACGGCAAAATATGAATTTTACTGACAGGTCTGAATTGGCAGACAAGAATTTTAGGTGCCATGTCGCATTAAATAAATTCCTGAGGTCCCCAGAAATGAAAAACCCCAACAAGTGATCCCATTTCAAAAAGAGCACCCCCGTACGAACATTTTAAGTGGTAGAAAAAGTAGAGAAGGGATTTCAAAGCGCAGATTTGTGAAAAAATAATAATTACTAGCAGACCCCATTTTTTTCTTTTTCAAAAGGGGTTAAAGGAGAAAATGTACCCCAGGTTGTGTTCCCCATTTTCTCCCCATTCAGGAAACACCCCATATGTGCTAATAGCCTGCTGTATGGGCACACAGCAGGCAAACGGCAAAATATGAATTTGGATTTTCGGTACCATGTCGCATTAAATACATTTTCTTTTACATTACACTTGTAATTGTAATAAATTTAAATTTTAAAGAAAAGTTGTAAAAAAAAAAGTATTTTCTGCACAAAAAAGTCTTCTGCAACAAAAAAAAATACTTGCAGTGCAAACTGAGCAGGCGCAATCAGTAACAGACACTACTGATCAGTGCTAAGTACTCTGCAAAATGCACGCACGCAGATGGTGCGTTCGTGCAAAAACCTGAACTGCCACTAACTGAAATTTAGATATATATCTAACTAACTACCTCTAACTGAAGCTCTTTTTTCACACCAAAAAATGTAAGAAAAAAAAAACTCTAAGGCCCCTTTCACACGGGCGAGTTTTCCACGCGGGTGCAATGCGTGAGGAGGACGCATTGCACCCCCACTGAATCCGGACCCATTCATTTCTATGGGGCTGTTCACATGAGCGGTGATTTTCACGCATCACTTCTGCGTTGCGTGAAAATCGCAGCATGTTCTATATTCTGCGTTTTTCACGCAACGCAGGACCCATAGAAGTGAATGGGGCTGCGGGAAAATCGCAAGCATCCGCAAGCAAGTGCGGATGCGTTGCGATTTTCCCGCATTGTTGCTTAGCAACGGGACTCAATCTCTATTATTTCCCTTATAACATGGTTATAAGGGAAATAATAGCATTCTTAATAAAGAATGCATTGTTTAATGAAGTGGAGGGGTTAAAAATAATAAAAGTTAACTTACCTTAGCCACTTGATCGCGTAGTCGCGATCTCTCCTCTCTTTCCTGCAGCATCTAAGATCTAAAGGACCTGTGATGACGTCACATCACATGGTCCAATCACATGGTCCATCACCATGGTAAGATGGACCATGTGATTGGACCATGTGATGTGACGTCATCACAGGTCCTGTAGATCTTAGATGCTGCAGGAAAGAGAGGAGAGATCGCGACTACGCGATCAAGTGGCTAAGGTAAGTTAACTTTTATTATTTTTAACCCCTTCCACTTCATTAAACAATGCATTCTTTATTAAGAATGCTATTATTTCCCCTTATAACCATGTTATAAGGGGAAATAATAAATTCTCCAGAAGACCCGAAACCGGACTTCAGTGATGAAGTCCGGCTTTGGGTTGGGTACCAAACATTGGGTTTTTTCTCACGCGCGTGCAAAACGCGTTACAAACGTTTGCACCCGCGCGGGAAAAACGCGCATATTCCCGCAACGCACCCGCCTCTTATCCGGGCGTCAAACATGACGCCCGTGTGAAAGAGCAAGCACTCTATGGGGTAGATGTGGGGGAGGGTGGTAGCGAGGAGGCTGAGGAGAGTGAGGTAGTTAGCTGGGTAACAGTAAGAAAGCGGGGTAGAGGGAAGAGTGCCAGGGAGGCTAGCCCTGATCTGACACACCCCAACAAGTTTGCACGGTTGGCAGATGAGGGGGATGACAGTTCAGGGACGGCACCGCTGCAGCCAGACACTTCCTCTGCCAGTCAGGGGAATGTCAGCTCCAGTAAGCAGGGGACCAGGAGAGCAGGGCAGGCCAGACAGGTGCTGGTAGTGGGAGACTCAATTATTAGGGGTACAGATAGGGCAATCTGTCACAAAGATCGTGATCGCCGAACAGTGTGCTGTCTTCCTGGCGCTAGAGTTCGACACATCGCGGATCGGGTTGACAGATTACTGGGAGGGGCTGGAGAAGATCCAGCGGTCATGGTCCATATCGGAACCAATGACAAAGTTAGAGGAAGGTGGAGAGTCCTTAAAAATGATTTCAGGGATTTAGGTCAAAAGCTTAGGGCAAGGACCTCAAAAGTAGTATTTTCTGAAATACTGCCTGTACCACGAGCCACACAAGAAAGGCAGCGGGAGATTAGGGAGGTTAACAAGTGGCTCAAGAACTGGTGTAGGAAGGAGGGGTTCGGGTTCATGGAGAACTGGGCCGACTTCTCTGTTGGCTACAGGCTCTACCGTAGGGACGGGCTGCACCTCAATGGGGAAGGGGCAGCTGTGTTGGGGAGAAAGATGGCTAGAAGGTTGGAGGAGTGTTTAAACTAGGGACTGGGGGAGGGTAATTACGTTATAGGAGGGGAAGATAGTGCAGATAGAGACCAGGGGCGAGGTAGTGTGTCTGGGGGAGGAATGGAAGGGGGACTAGAACAGCTCAGAATGAAAGATGTAGGGTAAAAATACACATAAACCTGTCAAATGTATGTATACTAATGCCAGAAGCCTGACTAACAAGACTGGTGAACTGGAATTAGTGATGTGTGAGGAGGACTATGACATAGTGGGAATAACTGAGACATGGCTGGATGATAGCTATGACTGGGCAGTTAATATAAAAGGTTACAATCTGTTTAGAAAGGATCGTCAAAACCGGAGAGGTGGAGGGGTCTGCCTCTACGTGAAGTCGTGTCTAAATCCCGTAATTCGAGAATACATCTCTGAGGGACATGAACATGTGGAGTCACTGTGGGTAGAAATACATGGAGCAAAAACAATAATAAAATACTAATAGGAGTGTATTATAAACCACCTAATATACCAGAGTCCACAGAAAATCTATTACTAAACGAGATAGACGAGGCGGCAAATCATAATGAAGTCGTTATCATGGGGGACTTCAACTACCCAGATATAGACTGGGAAACTGAAAGCTGTACATCCCATAAAGGAAACAGGTTCTTGGCAATAGCCAAAGACAATTTCCTTTCCCAACTGGTTCAGGACCCCACTAGAGGGACGGCCATACTGGACTTAGTATTAACCAATAGACCTGATAGAACAACAGATGTGCAGGTTGGGGGACACCTGGGAAATAGTGACCATAAAGTTATAACCTTCCAATTATCCTTCAAACGAGAGTTTCTAAAGGGAGGAACAAAAATACCAAACTTCAAAAAAGCAAAATTTAGCCAACTAAGCGAGGCCATAGGCCTAACTAACTGGGACAAAGTCCTGAAAAATAAAAATACAACCATAAAATGGGAGATTTTTAAAAGCATTGTAACATCTAATTGTGAGAGGTACATACCTTATAGGAATAAAAGGCTAAGGAACAATAAGAAACCAATGTGGATAAATGGAACCGTAAAGAATGCAATAAATGACAAAAAGAAAGCATATAAATCGCTAAAACAGGAGGGGAGTCAGGAAGCACTGATAAACTATAAGGAAAAAAATAGAATATGTAAAAAACTAATAAAATTTGCCAAACTAGAGACCGAGAGATTAATTGCCAAAGAGAGTAAAACTAACCCTAAAATGTTCTTCAATTATATAAATAGTAAAAAATATAAATCTGAAGGAGTCGGCCCTCTACATAGCAATGAGGGGGGTGTTGCAGAGAGCGACGAGGATAAAGCAAAACTATTTAAAAAAATTTTCTCCACTATATTCACTGAGGAAAATAAACTGTCAGATGAAATGCAGAATGTAAAAGTAAATCCCCCATTAAAAGTGCCCTGTCTGACCCAGGAAGAAGTACAACAGCGACTTAAAAAGATTAAAATAGACAAATCGCCAGGACCGGATGGCATACACCCCCGTATCCTAAGGGAATTAAGTGATGTCATAGCCAGACCATTATTTCTGATATTTACGGACTCTATAATAACAGGGAATGTTCCACAGGATTGGCGCATAGCAAATGTGGTGCCAATATTCAAAAAGGGTCCAAAAACAGAGCCTGGAAATTATAGGCCAGTAAGTTTAACATCTATTGTTGGTAAACAGTTTGAAGGGTTTCTAAGAGATGCTATTTTGGAGTATCTGAATGAAAATAAGCAAATAACGCCATATCAGCATGGCTTCATGAGGGATCGGTCATGCCAAACAAATTTAATCAGCTTCTATGAGGAGGTAAGTTCTAGACTTGACAGCGGCGAATCAATGGATGTCGTATATCTGGACTTCTCCAAAGCATTTGACACCGTACCTCATAAAAGGTTAGTATATAAAATGAGGATGCTCGGACTGGGAGAAAATGTCTGTATGTGGGTAAGTAACTGGCTGAGTGACAGAAAACAGAGGGTGGTTATTAACTGTAGATACTCAGATTGGGTCACTGTAACTAGTGGGGTACCTCAGGGGTCAGTATTGGGCCCTATTCTCTTCAATATATTTATTAATGATCTTGTAGAAGGCCTGCACAGTAAAATATCTATTTTTGCAGATGACACTAAACTGTGTAAAGTAATTAACACTGAAGAGGACAGTTTTCTGCTACAGAGGGATCTGGATAGATTGGAGGCTTGGGCAGAAAAATGGCAGATGAGGTTTAACACTGACAAATGTAAAGTTATGCACATGGGAAGGAATAATGCAAGTCACCCGTACATATTAAATGGTAAAACACTCGGTAACACTGACATGGAAAAGGATCTAGGAATTTTAATAAACAGCAAATTAAGCTGCAAAAACCAGTGTCAGGCAGCTGCTGCCAAGGCCAATAAGATAATGGGTTGCATCAAAAGGGGCATAGACGCCCGTGATGAGAACATAGTCCTACCACTTTACAAATCACTGGTTAGACCACACATGGAGTACTGTGTACAGTTCTGGGCTCCTGTGAACAAGACAGACATAGCAGAGCTGGAGAGGGTTCAGAGGAGGGCAACTAAAGTAATAACTGGAATGGGGCAACTACAGTACCCTGAAAGGTTATCAAAATTAGGGTTATTCACTTTAGAAAAAGACGACTGAGGGAGATCTAATAACTATGTATAAATATATCAGGGGTCAGTACAGAGATCTGTCCCATCATCTATTTATCCCCAGGACTGTGACTGTGACAAGGGGACATCCTCTGCGTCTGGAGGAAAGAAGGTTTGTACACAAACATAGAAAAGGATTCTTCACTGTAAGAGCAGTGAGACTATGGAACTCTCTGCCTGAGGAGGTGGTGATGGTGAGTACAATAAAGGAATTCAAGAGGGGACTGGATTTATTTCTGGAGTGTAATAATATTACAGGCTATAGCTACTAGAGAGGGGTCGTTGATCCAGGGAGTTATTCTGATTGCCTGATTGGAGTCGGGAAGGAATTTTTTTTCCCCTTAAATGATAACTGTCACATTTAGACCCTAATTTCAGTTTTCATATATGTAGTTACTAATATGATAATATTCCTGAATCAATAACTATTAGACTTACTTACCCCTTATTTAATAAGATTCAGCCCTTAGCAACCAGTCTGCATAAAACTGCAATTTCACTATTCTGTTAAGATGGCCGCCCTCAGCCCTGAGGCTAATCCATAGGACACCTGCAGTGAAGTTAGTGAAGACCAGCTCTGTATAGGGAGGTCTTGCAGTGAAGTTCCCAGGTCTGGCTGAAGCCTGTAGTCCTTCTACAAGCTCTTCTCTTATCAGATAAGGCTGTCATTTATACACTGGGCTCTACATTGTCCTTCACTGCTAAGGGAGTGTCTGCCAAGCACAGGCATGTGGAGAAGTTCACACACACAGCCCAGCACTGTTATCTCCTGTCAGGAAGAACCTGGCTTTTTATACATTCCCTTACAATGTTGACTCACTATCAGTTCCCAGTGCACGCAGCGTGCTCCGTCCTCTCATCTGGTAGACAGAAGGAGCATAGCAACCTGATTTTATCTCAGGTAAATATAGCCAATACTGGGGACTTTTAGGTGGCTTTTAGGGGTTATTTATTTAAGAATCAGAAATCAAAACAGGGCCAACAAGGTAATATTAATCACCAGAATCCAATAGTAAAAAAAAAAAAAATTTGACAGTTATACTTTAACCCCTTAAGGACCGGGGGTTTTGGGATTTTTGCGTTTTTGTTTTGCGCTCCCTGCCTTCCAAAAGCCATAACATTTTTATATTTCCGCTCACATAGCCATATGACGGCTTATTTTTTGCGGGACAAGTTGTACTTTTTAACGCTACCATTTATTTTTGCATGTGATGTAGTGGGAAACGGGAAAAAATTCCAAATGGGGTGAAATTGCAAAAAAAGCAATTTCACCACAGTTTTACGGGTTTTTAAATTACAACGTTCGATTTGCGATAAAACTGACTGGTTAATTTTATTCTTCAGGTCAGTACGAATCCGGCAATACCTAATATGTATAGTTTTTCTTGCGTTTTGATAGTGAAAAAAAATTAAAAGTGGGAATTTTTTTATTTTATTTTTTTGTCGCCATGTTTTGACCCCTATAACTTTTTTGTAATTATGCATACGGAGCAGTGTAGGGGCTCATTTTTTGCGGGGCAATCTGAACTTTTAATTGATACCATTATGGGGTGCGTATGATGTTTTGATCACTTTTATTCATTTTTTTAGGAAATGAAGCGTCCAAAAATGGCGAATTAGCCATTTGGACGCTTTCTTTCGTTTTTATGTTTACCGTATGGTGAATATTTTTAATATTATTATAGTATGGGCGTTTTCGCACATTGCGACACCCATTATGTGTAATTTTTTATTTTTTATTTATTTTATCTTCATTTTGGGGAAAGGGGGTGATTTGAATTTTTATATTTTTTTATTTAATTTTTATTTTTTAAACTTTTTTTTTTTTTTTACCACTTTCTTATAGTTCCCATAGGGAATCATCAGATTGCTATTCTCATATATTCCAATGCAATAGCATTGGAATATATGAGAAAATCGCATATTTCCTATGGAGCCTATTACAGTCATAGGCTCCATAGGAATACTGTGTAGTAACCTAGGTTTCATTCACAGAAACCTAGGGTACTACATGCATGCTCCGGCTCCCCTTGTGGCCATCAGGGAGCCGGAGCAAACCGAAGTGAAACTTTCGGTTTGTGCTGATCAGATGCCGTGGTCAGGATTGACCACGGCATCTGAGGGGTTAAATGTCCGCGATCGGCATCGCTGCCGGTCGCGGACATGAGCTGCGGGTGTCAGCTTGATGAATCAAGCGCTTACCCGCAGCTCATGCGCCCGGGCGCCATCTTTAAAGTGCGGACGAAGGGCGTACATGTACGCCCTTCGTCCTTAAGGGGTTAAGTGAGGAAAATTGGCTTCTGCCTCACAGGGGTTTTTTGCCTTCCTCTGGATCAACTTGTTGGAAACAGGCCGAACTGGATGGACAAATGTCTTTTTTCGGTCTTATATACTATGTTACTATGTTACTAAAATGTGCAGATGCTACTGAGCACACTACTGATCAGTGCTCTGCAGCACACACGCACGCACACAGATCATCCGTGTGTGCAAAAATTGTAGCATAAAAATTCACTACAGTGAACACTGGCTAAAAATTTAATTTATATCTATATATATATGGAAATATAGAACTCTACTTTTTTCTTCTTATTTAACCAAAAAAATGAAAAATTTGCCAAAAAATCTGCACAAATAATCCGCAGGTGCTAATCAGGTAGGCACGCACTGAACAGCACTGCGGTCACAGCTCGCACGCAGAAAAAGTGGTACAGAGCTGGAAAATGGTAAAAAATAATAATTAAAAGATCCGTGGCATCCGTGGACACATCGTCATTATCAACCGCAGCAAAGGAAGCAGCAGCGGGTACAACATCATCATCATCATCATCATCATCACACTGTACGTGTGTATAATCCTGCCTGACTGAGACATATCCCTGTAGTCTACATCATCTGGCAATAATGTGAAAGAGGGCCTGACACACACTGGCAACTGAAATTAGACTAATGTGTAAAAATGAAATGCCTTATTTATCGGCAAGCTACTTTGCCACCCGGTATCAGTGGTGGGCACTGGCAGTGGGCACACTACAGTCTATGGAAGTGGGCCTGACACACACTGGCAGCAGGCAAGCAACTGAAATTAGACTAAAGTGTAAAAATGAAATGCCTTTTTTGGATGCAAAGTCCTGTGCCACACGGGATGGCAGGGGTGGGCACTGGCAGTGGGCACACTACAGTCCGTGGAAGTCGGCCTGACACACACTAGCAGGCAAGCAACTGAAATTACACTAAAGTGTAAAAATTAAATGCCTTTTTTTGATGCAAAGTCCTGTGCCACACGGGATGACAGGGGTGGGCACTGGCAGTGGGCACACTACAGTCTGTGGGCCTGCAGCTCCTCACACACAGGCAGGCCAGGCAACTGCAATATATATATGGAGAAAAAAAAAAAAGCAGACTAATGTTGCAGCCCTAAAAAGGGCTTTTTGGGGTGCTGTCAGGACGCTGTCCTTACAGCAGAGATCATATGAGTCTTTCAAGACTGGAGTGGACACTGAATTCACTAGCCTAGCTATCGATTTCCCTATTAAATCAGCAGCAACTACACTCTTCCTCCTCTCACTAAGACTGCAGCTTCCGAATGAATCTAAAATGGATGCTGTTCAGGAGATGGGAGGGTCTGGGAGGGAGGGTATGCTGCTGATTGGCTGGAATGTGTCTGCTGACTGTGAGGTGCAGGGTCAAAGTTTGCTCAATGATGATGTATAGGGGGCGGACCGAACATCGCATGTGTTCGCCCGTTGCGGCAAACGCGAACAAGCTATGTTCGCCAGGAACTGTTCGCCGGCGGATAGTTCGGGCCATCTCTAATGCTTATTCCTATTTTACAGATAAAGAATTACCATGTAAGAAAAGTGCATGGGGATGTTCACCAAAATCCTCTGACCCAGATGGTCAGATGAATTCAGTGCAGTGCCCTGAGGAAGTGTCAATTCTTTTTTATCCATATATGTAACATTTTTAACGTATACAAATAGAGAAGCATGACACTAATGATATATAAAAAAGAACAGGCTTCCGAGCCCTGACAAAGAATATTAACCCCTTAGTGACAAGACTGTTTTACGCCTTACTGACCAAGTGTTTTTCTTCCTTTTTTGATTGTCGCGTTCAGAGAGCTATAACTTTTTTCCATCTATATAACTTTTTTGAGGGATTAGTTGTAGTTTTTAATGGTGCCATTTTAGGGTACACACAACTTTCTGATTAACTTTTATTAACTCTTTCTGTGAGAAAGATGGAAAAAACAGCAATACTGCCACTGCGTTTTTACGTTATAAATTTTATGGCATTTATTTTTCGGTATAAATAACATAATATCTTTATTCTCTGGGTCACTACGATTACAGTGATACAAAATACATATAGGTATTTTTTTCCATTTGACTCCTTTTTTGCAATAAAACACATTTTTTTAAAAGATAAAAATGTTTTTGCATTGTCTCTTCCCAAGACCCACAACTTATTTATTTTTCTTTCTATGGAGTTGTGTGAGGGCTTGATTTTTGCGAGACGACTTGTATTTTTCATTGGTATCATTTTGAAGTAAATGCCGCTTTTTGATCGCTTGTTATTACGTTTTTTCGGTGGCAACTAAAAATAAATTAGCAATTCTGCCTTTTTTTTTTTTTAACGAAGTTCACCATTGGGGATAATTTACATGATATTTATGTAGTCTGGGTCGTTACGGATGCGGCAATTCCAAATATATGGGGGAGATTTTTTGTTTTTTTATTTTTTTCATTGAAAAGCATATTTATACAGAAAACATTCTGTTTGAATTTAAAATGCAATGCATTAATGTCCCTACAGTGCATTTCATTTTAATGTCTGTGCTATTCTGACATTGAACAGCAGGCTGCGCCAGAGAGGAGAAGCCTGCTGGAAATTACTCAAGGCTGGTCTGGGGCCTACATCAGACCCCAGCCAGCCTTTACAAACATTGGCACCCTGCGATCGCATTTGCCGGATGCCGATGGGAGACCGAGGGAGTCCGCTCCCTCTGTCAGCACTTTACATGCGGCGGGCGCCATTGCCCGCGGCATGCAAAGTGTTAAACAGCCCGGATCGGCACGCCTGCCGGTTCGGGCTGTTTAAGTAGGGTCGCGGCTCTTATGCGAGAGCCGGGCCCCCGCTCCCCGCTGCAAGGGAGGCCTACGGTGGACCCATGCACAGATTAGACTGGGACGCCGTAAAAAAGCGGCAGCCCAGCCTAAGGCCCTTTAGTGACCGCTGTAAAAAGGTGTATGGGTGGTCACTAAGGGGTTCAAGGGCATCTGTCATCAGTTTTTACCTATAAAACTGGCTGACCTGTTAGATGGGCACTTGGTAGCTGAAGGCATCTGTGCTGGTCCCATGTCCACATGTGCCCGCATTACTGAGAAATATGAAGTATTAATATATGCAAACGAGCCTCTAGGAGCAACGAGAGAGTTACACCTAGAGGCTCTGCTCTCTCTACAACTGCCGCACCCTCTCCACTTTCAGCTACTAGATACAGTTGAAACCAGAAGCTTACATACACTATATAAAAAGACACATATGCATGTTTTTCTCAATATCTGACATGAAATCAGAATAAACCTTTCCTGTTTTTGGTAAATTAGGATTACCATAATCATTATTATTTGCCAAATGCCAGAATAATGAGAGAGAGTGAATATTTTAAGGCATTTTTATTAATTTATGCAGTCAAATGTTTTTATACATTTCTTTAATATTTGGTACCATTGCTCTTAAACTGTATGACTTGATCAACCGTTTTGGATATGCTTCCACAAGCTTCTCACAATAGTTGTTTGGAATTTGGGCCCATTTCTCCTGACAAAACTGGTGTAACTGAGCCATGTTTGTTTTTTGCCTTGCTTGCATCTGCCTTTTCAGCTTTGCCCATAATTTTTCAATAAGATTGAGATCGGGGCTTTGTGATGGCCTCTCCAAAACATTGACTTTTTTATCCTTAAGCTACTTTGTAACCAGTTTGGCATTATGCTTTGGGTCATTGTCCATTTTGAAGACCCATTTCCGTCCAAGCTTTAACTTCCTGGCTGATGTTTTGAGATGTTGCTTCAGTATTTCCACATAATCTTCTTTCCTCATGATGCTATCTATTTTATGAAGTACACCAGTCTCTCCTGCAGCAAAACAACCCCACAACATGATGCTGCCACTCCTGTGTATCACAGCTGGGATGGTGTTCTTAGGCTTCCAAGCTTCTCCCTTTTTCCTCCAAACATAACGATGGTCATTATGGCCACAAAGTTCAATTTTAGTTTCCTCAGACCACAGACATGTCTCCAGAAGTGTAGATCTTTGTTCCTGTGTGCATTTGCAAACATTAAATTAATCTGGCTTTTTTATATTTATTTTGGGGCAATGTCTTCTTCCTGGCAGAGTGGCCTTTCAGCCCATGTTGATACAATACTTATTTCACTGTGGATATTTACACAATCTTACCAGCTTCCGCCATCATCTTTACAAGGTCTTTTGCTTTTGTTCTTGGGTTGATATGCACATGTCGGTCCAAAGCACGTTCATCTCTGGGACACAGAACCCGTCTCCTTCCTGAGCGGTATGATGGCTAGACATTCCCATCTTGATTGTACTTGCGTATAATTGTTTGTACAGATGAACGAGGCACCTTCAGGTATCTTGAAATTGCACCCAAGGTTGAGCCAGACTTGTTCAAGTCCACCATTCTCTTCCTGATATCTTGGCTGATTTCTTTAGACTTTCCCATGATGCTACAGAAAGAATCAGTGTGTTTCAAGTGTGCATTTAAATACATCCACAGGTGTGTCTCTAATTAACTCAGATGTTGCCAACAAACCTAACAGAAGATTCCAAACACATGATATCATCATATGGGCAGTCCAGAATTGTTTTAGGGCATAGTAATCTTAGTGTATGCAAACTTTTGACATTTCAGAAAGTAGTAAAAATGCCTTAAAGGATAACTGTCACATTTTTTTTTTCAATATCTTAATAGAGACCATCTTCATGATATTAGTGGCCATCTTCATTTTTTTTTCATTATCCCTGAACCCCTATAAAACTCTCATTTTGCCCCCCTCGGCGCCTATTTTTTCCTTAGCCTAAAAACAGGTTGCTATGTGAGGTCCGTCTATCTCCTGGAGGACGGGAGATGCACAGTAACTTGTACGTGCGCGCTCCCGGAAGTGAGAGCTCTCTATTATGCTGGTTTCAGGCTGCGATCTCCACTCTGGAGACTGCAGTCTGAAATCCCGTTAGTGCCCCAGTCTGCTCCCGTGCCCCCAGTGCCTTTTTATAAATAAATGCCCCCACTGCCCCCCACATGCGGCCATCATTGCCCCCATATGCCTCCATATGTCCCCCGCTGCCCCCTCCGTTCCTCCTCCTGGTTGTTCCCGCCCCCCCTCTGTTCCGCTCCTCCTGCTGCCGGCTGTATTCATCAGCGAGTGTTAGCTGTGACTTACAGCTAACACTCTGCTGCTACACCCCAGATCGGTGCTGACACCGATCTGGGGTGTTTAACCCCATAGATGCCGCGGTTAGCAGCCGCCCGCGGCATCCATGGGGTTCAGAGGGATGAAGCTCCCTCTCTCTTCTAGCGCGCTGCTGCTGCTGATCGCAGCGGCGCGATGGTTGCCATGGCAACCGGATGCCTTACAAAGGCGTCCTGGTTGCCAAGTTATCTAAGGCTGATGAGACCCTGAGGGTCTCATCAGCCTTAGTGTAAATGTAGCACTGACTATACAGTGCATTGCAATAGATGACTATTGCAATGCACTGTACAGTGATCAGGCCCACTGGTTCTTCAGGATCCAGATGGGTCTTGATAAGTTAAAAAAATAAATAAATAAAGTTAAAAAATAAATAAATAAAAATTTAAATGAGAATAAAATAAAAATGGTCTTTTTCAAATCTGTTTGTCATAAAAATAAAAAAATATACATAATTGGTATCGCCACGTCCGTAAAAAACAGCTCTATAAAAATATCACATGACCTAACCCCTTAGGTGAACACCGTAAAAATAAAAATAAAAACCATGTAAAAAAGCCATTTTTGTCACCTTATGACAAAAATTCGAACACAAAGCGATCAAAAGGCGTACGCCGCCCAAAATAGTACCAATAAAACCGTCACCTCATCCTGCAAAAAATGAGCCCCTACCAAAAACAATCGCCCTAAAAATTAAAAAACTATGGCTCTGAGACTAAAACATGATTTCATTTGTTTTAAAAATGCTTTTCGTGTTAAATTAATATTTTTTTTTAAAGTAGACATATTATGTATCTCCACGTCCGTAAGGACCTGCTCTATAAAAATACCACATGACCTAACCCCTCAAGTGAACACTGTAAAAAAATAATAATAAAAACTTTGTCAAAAGCCATTTTTTGTCACCTTACATCACAAAAGTGTAATAGCAAGCGATCAAAAAGTCATATGACCCCAAAAATAGTACCAATCTAACCGTCACCTCATCCCGCAAAAATGATACCCAACCTAAGACAATCGCTTAAAAACTGAAAAAACTATGGCTCTCAGACTATGGAGACACTAAAACATGATTTTTTGTTTAAAAAATGATTGTGTAAAACCTAAATAAATAAAAAAGGATACATATTGGGTATCCCGCGTCCGTGAGGGCCTGCTCTATAAAAATATCACATCATCTAACCCCTCAGCTGAACACCGTAAAAAATAAAAATAAAAACAGTGCCAAAAAAGCAATTTTTGTGAACTTACATCACAAAAATTGTAACACTAAGCGATCAAAAAGGCGTATGACCCCCAATATAGTACCAATCAAACCGACACCTCATCCCGCAAAATATGAGACCATAACTAAAAGAATCAGTCAAAAATAAAAAGCTATAGCTCTCAGAATATGGAGACACTAAAACATCATTTTTTTGTTTAAAAAATGCTATTATTGTGTAAAACTTAAATAAATAAGAAAAAGTATACATATTGGGTATTGCCACGTCCGTAACGATCTGTTCTATAAAAATATCACATGATCTACCCTGTCAGATGAATCTTGTAAAAAATTAAAAATAAAAACAGTGCCAAAACAGCCCTTTTTGGTTACCTTGCCTCACAAAAATGTAATATAGAGCAATTAAAAATCATATTTACCCCAAAATAGTACCAATAAAACTGGCACCTTATCCCCTAGTTTCCAAAATGGGGTAAATTTTTGTGAGTTTCTACTGTAAAGGTGCATCAGGGGGCTTCAAATGGGACACGGCATCTAAAAATCAGTCCAGCAAAATCTGCCTTCCAAAAACCATATGGCGCTCCTTTCCTTTTGTGCCTTGCCGCCTGTCCTTACATCAGTTTACGACCACATGTGGGGTGTTCCTGTAAACCGTAGAATCAGGGCAATAAATATAGAGTTTTGTTTGGCTGTTAACCCTCGATGTGGCCCCATGACAGTAATTCTGCCGCCCATGTATGTCCCCCTATCACAGCAGTGATACAGCACATGTGTCCCCATGACACTAATTCTGCAGCCCGTGTATGTCCCCCATCACAGCAGTGATATAGCACAGATGTGGCCCCATGACAGTAATTCTGCCGCCCATGTATGTTTCCCTATCACAGCAGTGATACAGCACATATGTGTTCCCACGACAGTAATTCTGCAGCCCGTGTATGTCTCCCTATCACAGCAGTGATATAGCACATGTGTGTCCCCATGACAGAATATATATAGTGTAAGGCAGTGCTATTATATTATAAAGACTAGTTTACCATTAGTTTTCTTTGTCCACGCAACAGAGAATGTTCACACAGTTCTACCACTTGTGTATGTGATAGCAGGAGGGGGCGTGTTTCAGTGTGGAGAGCACCTATTGGTTGAGGTGCAGAAACTAGTGCACGAGGAGCTCAATGCATTGTAGGTAGTGAGGGCAGGCGGGATTAGCCTCAGGGTGAGGGCAGCAGCAGCCATCTTAACTGAATAAGGAAATTGCAGTTTTGTGCAGACTGGTTGCTAAGGGCTGGATCTTATGAAATATGGGGCGAGTAAGTCTAATAGTTATTGATTCTGGAATATCATGTTATTGGTAACTACATATATGAACATTGAAATTTGGGTCTAAATGTGACAGTTATCCTTTAAAACATTCTCTCTCTCATTATTCTGGCATTTGGCAAATAATAATAATTATGGTAATCCTAATTGATCAAAAACAGGAAAGGTTTATTATGATTTCATGTCAGATATTGAGAAAAACATGCATATGTATCTTTTTATATAGTGTATGTAAGCTTCTGGTTTCAACTGTAAGTATATGTGGACATATCAAGGGTGGTAGAAGAAGAAGAAAAAGTTGCAAAAAGAAAAGTGGAAACAATAAAAAGCTATACAAAAATGTCATCAATGGATGTGAAAATGAAATGTGTCCCAGAAAGCTACAGAGAAGGTCAGTATGGAGGAGCACAAGACATTCTTGTTGTACTGTTGGGGCAGCTTCTCTATAGGTGATTGTGTACATTCAATCTGTCGAAAGATTTAAAAAAGATTTTTAACCGAAGATTGGTAAATGGATGAACGGAACATGGGTTCATGGTTAAATAATTACTTAGGGTGGAAAAAAGTACACTTCCAAGTTCTGTCTTTCTCAGATAAATTATACATAATTTAATGTTAAATTATTTATAACCCTCGCAAAATGTCATTCCTTTTTTTTTTTTTTTTATGTTGATAGTATATCGGCCATTACTGCCTCTTGGGCCAGGACCTTCTATTGTATGACTGCTCAAACTGTAAAGAATCCTTTCATAAACTGATGTCTGAATCAACTTTTCCCCACATGTATAGAATATCCTCTGGTCCTTTGTACAGTTCTTGGAATTAATAAATCATGTAGCAGCTCTGCGTATTGACGGTACTTATACATGTACTGAGGCTGCTTCGCTTGCATGCACAATGCTGAGCTATGCATGCATGATCACCTTGTGACCTCTCTACCACTCCGGGCTTCATCATGGTTGCACCCTGCTCCAATAAGCTTTTGGCAATTTGGAGACCAAAATTTAATTCCACTTTTGAGATTTAGTCTTACAATGGGTTTACAGAAGGGGAAATCTATCCATTTAAAAGCCCAGGTATCCAAAGTTGGAAAAAGTTGGTGTATGTTGGTCACATTAAAGAAGGCTTGCACTGGTGCCGAAACAGATGTGTCACGAACCAGCGGGTGTGAACCCACTGTGGCACGTGTCCGACCTCCTCTAAGCGCGTTGTCTAAGTGAGCCCCTCGATCTTCACAGTACCCCTGAGATGGGGATAGACTTTGTAAGGGGAACACCAGGTTTAGGATTAGCACACGAGGCTGCTGGTCCAGGCAGACCAGGAGGTACCTGAGCAAAGGTACCAGAGGTACAGGCATTGTCAGCAGGCTGAGTCGGAACCAGCAGCAACAGTGAAGGACCGAAGGATGAGGCAGAGGTGAAGTCAAACACACAATAGGTCAGGGCAGGCGGCACAGGTACAGGTCAGGCAATCCGGCTCGGCAACAGGAGAGTCAAGGCAAGCAGGCTAGGATCAAACAGGTAGCAGAGTCCAGGAATGCAAGTACGAGTCAGGAACACAGACAGATATCAGGACCCTTAGCAGGACACAAGGACCTTGACACTGAAGCATCTGGGAAGGGGGCTGAGCCACCTATATATATGCAGGAGGGCTAGGATTGGTTGGCGAGGTCACATGATCCAACCCATAAAGCACAGGAAGTGATGCGCGCCGGCCCTTAAGGAAATGCTTTAGGAAACAAGCAGCAAGCATGCTGTGGCCAGGGCTAAAAAGAAACACTGGCAGCAGATCACCACTGAACACGGTACCTGGGACCGTGGCAGTAAGCAGGGGAACAGCGGCGCACAGCAGCTGCTTTTACAATATGTAAGGGTAATTCCTATGTTTCCTGTTCTCCTAGCCTCTATGTACCACTGATTCAGAGAATGCACTGCCCTCCCTTTCCATAGACACTATTACATTCCCAAACAAAGGTGGGTGACTACCCGATAGATCAATTCATGTTTCTCTCCAACTGGGAATGGAAAGGTGGACAAGAAGTGGGCCATTGTGTCTTTGGATGTGAAGTGATGTGAAAATATGATTTATTTTTTATAGAGTAAGCATAGAAAAAACAGAAGCGTTTTACTCAAGTGGGTTCCACGTCTGACCTATGCATCACTAGACTGGGACTGTTTTCCTATCATGAGAAGGATGAGGATCTACCATCAGGGATGTAACTAGAAATTAATGGGCCCCATAGCAAATTTTTGAATGGGGCTCTCTCATTCACCAACTTCCCCACAACACCCTTCTCACAGGCAGCACAAGACCTTGCATAGTCACGTACCCTGCGTGAATGTTAATGCAGGGATACCCTTGACCTACAGAGCCGGCAGTGGAGCAATGGAGCCGAAACCCAGCTGTGGGATCATGTAAGTATGATCACCACCGCAGGTCTGACTCAGAGGTCTATCTACCATTGCCACTGTAGGGTATATGCGTCAGGGCCCCCTGCTGCTGTGCATGGCAGGCACTGAGAGCAAATAATCAATTACTCCTAGGGTAGCCATTTTCATAGTCCCAAAAAGGAGGACATCACTCCCCTAAAGGGAGGACATCATACCCAGAACAGTGGGTGACGATACAAAAACACACAGAATGGAAACCGTAATCTATATAACAGCGTCAGCCATATTACTCACCAAACTTGGCACCTATGTGTGATATTTAACTTTCCTTGCTGCCTCTAAGGCCCCTTGCAGACGAGCATGAGCGGATTAGGTCTGAATGCTCGATTTTGCAAGCAAGTACATTCAGTTTTGTTTGCGATCGCGTTCAGCTGCTCAGTTTTTATCGCGCGGGTGCGATTTATTGCATTTTGCACGCGCGTGTAAAAAACTGAATGTTTACAAACAACATCTCTTAGCAACCGTGAAAATCGCATCCGCACTTACTTGCAGATACGATACAATTTTCACGCAGCCCCATTCACTTTTATGGGGCCTGCGTTGCGTGAAAATCGCAGAATATAGAACATGCGATTTTCACGCAACGCAGAAGTCATGCATGAAAAACATTGCTCATGTACACAGCCCCATTGAAATGAATTGCTCCGGATTCCGTGCGGGCGCAATGCGTTCGCACTACGCATTGCACCAGTCCGGAATCCTTACTCGTCTGCAAGGGGCCTAAGAGTTTGTTATTGGACATTACAGCAGAGGTAAAAGAGGAGAGGACTACAACTCCCATCATGTCCAGACTGTTATTATGTGACATTACAGAGGCATTACAGAGGCGTTATCAGGGCATTACAGAGAGGAGGTGCAGTAGAGAGGACATGATCCCTGAGAAAGTGCACGCCCCCTAAGCTGCCAGCTTGAAATAAATCTATCAGAGCAATAGGAGCTATGAATATGGAGATCTCTGGATCCATGTGAGGTGCAGGGATGATATTGGATTTTCATTTTTTACATTAATCATGGGATAACCCCTTTAAGGCAACTTTCACACTAGCGTTTTTGCGGATCTTTTATGGATCTGCAAAAACACTTCCGTTACAATAATACAACCGCATACATCCGTCATGAACGGATCCGGTTGTATTATGTCTTCTATAGGCATGATGCATCTGTCTTTAACTCCATTGAAAGTCATATGGTCCATATGGACCTCACAAACAGAAACCAAAACGCTAGTGTGAAAGTAGCCTAAGCTGTATAGACCTGCAACCAATTGATCAAAGTAGCTCAGGCTGGATTGTGGTTCAGGGCTAGACACAGTAGTCTAACTCCATATTCAAGATTGGTTCTCTTAGTTTGAGACATTATTTTACACCAGAATTGTGGCACCAAATGGCACATATTAGGCCACACCTTTTAGCCACAACACCACCACCCCCATTCTGACAAGCCACAAACCTCTCTCGAGTTAAGCTTGGCCTAGTTTACTACAGTGTCTTGGTGCATTGTCTGTATTGTTCACCTTATAAGACGCACTTTTTTTTCGCCTAAAGTGTCGTAAAAATTTCAGTGTGTCTTATGGGGCGATTAATAATGAGCGCTTTCATTATGAAATCTCTCATTAGCACTGGACGACCGGGAAGCGGTTAATGCAGTGCTCCCCAGGCTCTGTACTCATCACATCCTGGTCCTAAACCTCTCACAGTCACAGCACAGTGTGTGGCAGGAAGAAGAAGAGAGATTGGTCCTAGAAGCAGCGGCGTCCGAAGCAGGAGAGGTAAGTTGATTTTTTTTATTTTATTTGCTCTGAGGCATGGGGTCTGATCTGAGGCATGGGGGTCTGATCTGAGGAGGCATGAGGATCTAATCTGAGGCATGGGGTTCTTATCTGAGGCATGGGGGTCTCATCTGAGGTCTGAATGGTTTTTTTATTTATATTGGGGCTGTTATCTGAGGTCTGATTGGGGGTCATTCGAATTGAGGTCTGAACTGAGGTCTGATTATGGGTCTGATCTGAGGACTTATTGGGATCTTATTAAAATTGGAGCTCTGATCTGAGGTCTGATTGGGTGTCATTTACAATGGGGTCTGAGCTGAGCTGAGGTCTGATCTGAGGTCTTATTGGGGTCGCATTAACATTGGGGGGAGGGTCTGATCTGAGGTCTTATTTAGGGTCTTATTAACATTGGGGGTCTGATTGGGGCTGTGACCTCAGGTCTGATTAACATTAGGGGTCAGATTGGTGGTCCGATCAGAAGTCTAATGAAAAACATTTTTTTTCTTATTCTTCTCATCTAAAACCTATGTGCGTCTTATATACGTCCTGCATGCACAACTTTTGTCTCTGCTCCAAAATCATCTTCTGAGCGGACACATAATAGACCCCATTTTAGTCTATGGGGTCCTAAGGTCCTAAGGTCTCCGTTTGGCTCAGTTTGGCTCAGTTATGTGCCTTCTCTTAAACAGAGCAGGAGAACGGAAAGGCTGAACAGTGATGTGAACGAAGCCTTAAACAGGTTTTATTCAATATGCAAACTACAATAATTGAGCCCAAGGGTTACTTATCTGCAACGGAGCCTGGCCATGGTCATTCGAATCAAGACCAGCTCCTCTTCTTCTCTCCACCTTCATCCTCCATCGCCGTCATCAGCCATCTACTGGAAATATTAGACAGGCGCACATCTCATCTCTGTCTGTGCCATCTGACCTTCTGTGGTCAACGGCTTTATCAACTGAACTGCAGGTGCACGGGAAGGATGTGCGTTTTAGTTGACCAACAGAAGGGCGCAGACTGCGTAGGCACACACAAAAAAGGGGTGTGCGAGTGAACAGAGCTTAGCCATGCCCAGGCCAGTTGATACAAGTCGTGATGTCACTGGGCCGGCAGTAAACAGCACCGCTGCCTTCTCCAACAGCTGATCGGCGGGGTCCCGGGTGTCGGACCCCCGCCAATCAGATGCTGATGATCTATCCAGAGGATAGATCATCAGTTTAAAATAACTGCAGAACCCCTTAAATATTCATAATGTGTCAGACCCCCACCGATCTGATACTAATGACCTATCCTAAGGATAGATCAAGATCACCAGTAAAAAAAAAAAAAAAAAGAATCTTGGGAAAACCCCTTTAAATTATATATATATATATATATATATACTAGCAGAAGGACACGGCTTTGCACAGGTATATTTTATCTATTTCATTTAATGTTTGTGTGTGTTGTAAAAACATATCGACAGTATCCCCCATAAGAGTGACCTCTACAGCACCCCGCTAGGGTGACCACGTGTCCCGGATCGCCCAGGACAGTCCCGCATTTGGAAAGTCTGTCCCGGGTCCCGGTCACCCTCATTCCGGGACAATGCACTGTCCCGGAATGACCTGAGAGCTGCGGCCGACCACAATTAGCAGCAGCGCTTCTAAGGCATCGGCCCCGGACGCTGGACGCAGAGTGAACGTGCGTCACTGTGTGACGTCACTTGCCAGGCGCCACCGTCGCCGGCTGATGACGTCATCACGTCAGAGGCTGCAGAGGAGATGAAGTGCTGCACGGCAAGCGGCGGCAATAGGCAGTGCAGACTGTGCTGCTCATGCTCACTGCAGAGGTAACTGGCGGGTCCTCCCTCCTGTGTTGTAGTGTGATGAATACAGTTTTTTCAGATCAGAGCAACTCCAGTCCATTCAATAATCGGGTATAAGATAGGGATGAGAGCAGCATTTACAATTACAACTTGTGTGTGTGGACTGGAGTTTTTTTGGAAGTGATTGTATTATATACTCTACTAGCAGTGAGACACTTATATAGTATATTGTCTCATGTCTGTGTATTACACTATTACTGCTGGGAAAACCAAACTTTCCTGGATAAGGCTGTGTTCACATTCACAGTGTGTTCACACTATGTGAACATCCACTGCCTTATCCAGGAAAGAGGGGTATTTTTGCTGGTTTGGGGAAAAGTTTGGTTTTCCCAGCAGTAATACACAGACATGAGACAATATACTATATAAGTGTCTCACTGTCTCCTGCTAGTAGTATATAATACAATCACTTCCATAAACCTCCACTCCACTTGTAATATATGGCTCATCCCTATACCCCTAATCTATCACGACATGAATGGACAGTAGAGTGAAACGTGACACACTTAGCCTGGTATACATAATGTTATTCAGCCTGCCGGATCCGTCCTGCTGCAACTGCCGCTCCGTCCCCATTGACTATAATGGGAGCGGGGGGCGGAGCTACGGCAGCGCACGGCAAAGATCGCCGGACTGAAAAGTCAGACATGCAGGACTATTAGTCCGGCGATCTCCGGCCATGCACTGCCGTTCTGCGTCGTAGCTCCGCCCGTCTCAAGTATAAGTTTGACGAAATGCACTTGTTAAAGTGTCCCTGAATGGCAGTTAGGAAATGTGGTCACCCTACACCCCGCCCCCTTAACAGTAACATCCACAGCAAACGCCCCTTTAACAGTGACCTCTACAGTGGCCAGCCCCTTTATTAGTGACTTTCACAGTACTCTGTATCCTTAACAGGGATTTCCACAGCAGTTGCCCCATTAACAGTGACCTCCACAGTTCGTCAGCCCTTTAACAGTGACCTCCACTGCAGCCTGCCCTTTATGGTTCAAAAACTTTTTATTTGGATGAAAAGTTATAAATGATACAAGCATATTTGTCTGATGAACATCACTAAGCACAACAGATCACGGATATGACACAAATTAGCACTAGTAAAGTCAGAAGTTGCGGCCTGCCCTTTATTTGTGACCTTCACAGTACCCTGTGTCGTTAACAGTGATTTCCACAATAACCAGCCCTCTTATATGGCTTTTCATTTAGCATCTGACGACAATCGTCCAATCGAATTCCTTTTCTTACGGGGCATTATTAAGGATTAATTAATGACTTAAGGTCATTAATTAATAACACAAGGTCATGTGAGTTACATCAGCCAATCGAAAACACATTAACTCACACATAAGCTGTCTTATACTAAGAATGTCCTTCGTTGCCTATAGCAACCAATCAGGGGTGAAAGTTTCCACTCAAAACATAGTCTATGACGTTCCCCCAATCGCAGCAGGCGGCTGTGCAAAATGTTGTGATTGTCAGTGCGGATTCCTTTAGTGGACATAAATACATACATACAGTCAGGTTTATATATTAAATATATTTTTTTATTATGATTATTATTATTAAGCGGATTGCTTTGTGCATACTGGAATTTTTTGTTTTTGTTTGTTGAGAATTAATAAAAAAATAAATAGTAAAAAAATAAACAAATAATAAGAATTATATATGTTATAAAAAATTAGAATTGTATATGTTGCTCTTACATATTAAAATGTCTTCCCCTGTCATACTAGTAACCATGTCCTGTTCTCCTGTAATGTTCCTCTTTGTTCCTTATTAGACAGCCCATAAATACACATTCGTTGATCTGTTGGTCATGTGCAGAGCTGTAATTCTGCTTCAGAAAAAAAGAAATTAAATAAAATGAAAAAAGAAAAAATGCCCTCTTCTTGTTTGGTCCTATTCAATCTGTTCTTGCATCCTTTTTTCAAGCACGGCGAGCCTCCCTGAGCATTGTATTCTTGCGATGATCCTTATGTCTTAATTTCTCATCTGTGCATTGTAAAGAGATGCTCACATCAGAAACCAACAGGTCCAGTGCGGGATCTATCATTCTGAAGATGACAGGCAAGCATTCCTTTTATTAGACCTTGTGAACTAACGGCACAATACACTAAAGACTGCATTATTTAGACCAGACAGCTCAGAAATCTGCTTTTTACAAACAGTAAAAAATAAGGCATTTTCTGTTTTTGTACAACAGATGTCCACCATCTGATTCCTTATAGTCGCACTGGTAGAAATTCTATATTACACAATGAATTGTTGTTTCAATTAATATGTGCATCTTGCAGAAGTGAAAAGAGTGACTTTTCCACTAACCGGGATGATAAAAATAGAAAAGGGAAAAAAAAATAAGCCTTGCAAAACTGAATTGTACTATGTTGCACCTGACACTGGGAAATCTGTTCGATACAAATTGTATCTTATACTTTTTTTTATTTAATCAAATATAATTTTTTATTGAAATAGAGTTTTTCATGTACAATATCAGATGCTGATGACCTATCCAGCGGATAAAAAAAAAAAATCTCATTAAATACCTTTAATTATATGCATTATATCCACCCATGACACCCATGCAGAAATTACCGAGGAATTTGTATAGACAGACTTGATTTTTCAGTCTCCATTAACTTTTATGGAGAAAGAAAAATCATATAGCATCTGATGAAACATGCCAACTGTTATTTTTATTTTTTTATTTTCCACAGAGTAACACACAACTTTCTAGAAATAAAGACCTCCGCATCACACAAAGGCCTCTTTCACACGGGCGTCATGTTTGACGCCCGGATAAGAGGCGGGTGCATTACGGGAAAATGCGAGATTTTTCTGCACGAGTGCAAAGCGTCTTAATGTGTTTTGCATGTGCATGGGAAAATCGGCATGTTTGGTACCCAGACCCGAACCCGGACTTCATCAGTGAAGTTCGGGTTTTAGTTGAGTATTCTGTAGATTTTATTATTTTAAAATAATAGCATTCTCACTACAGAATGCTTAGTAAAATGTGGATTAAGGGGTTAAAAATAAAAAAAATTAACTCACCTTATCCACTTGATCGCATAGTTGCGATCTCTTCTTCAAGCATTGGGTGCCAGCTAAAGGACCTGTGATGACGTCACTGAGCTTATCACATGGCCCAATCACATGGTCCATCACCATGGTGATGGACCATGTGATGTGACGTCACCACAGGTCCTTTAGCCGGCACCTAATGCTTGAAGAGAGAAGAGATCGTCAACTACGCGATCAAGTTAATTTTTTTTATTTTTAACCCCTTAATCCACATTTTACTAAGCATTCTGTAGTGAGAATGCTATTATTTTTCCTTATAACCAGTTATAAGGGAAAATAATAAAGATCGGGTCCCGTCTCTTAGCAACCTTGCTGGAAAATCGCACTGCATCCGCACCTGATTGCGGATGCTTGCGATTTTCCCGCAGCCCCATTCACTTTTATGGGGCCTGCGTTGCGTGAAAAAAACACAATATAGAACATGCTGCGATTTTCACGCAACGCAGAAGTGATGCGTGAAAATCACAGCTCGTGTGCACAAACATGCGGGTGCATTTCGGGAAAAATGCGACTTTTCCACGTAAGTGCAAAGCGTTTTAATGCGTTTTGCACACGCGTGGGAAAAATCGGCATGTTTGGTACCCAGACTCGAACCCGGACTTCTTCACTGAAGTTCGGGTTTGGGTTGAGTATTCTGTAGATTTTATTATTTTCCTTTCTTACATGGTTATAGGGGAAAATAATAGCATTCTCAATACAAAATGAATAGTAAAATGTGGATGGAGGGGTTAAAAAAAAAATTAACTCACCTTATCCACTTGATCGTGTAGTTGCGATCTCTTCTTTCTTCTTTAATCATGTCAGCTGCCGGCTAAAAGACCTGTGGTGATGGACCATTTGATTGGACCATGTGATGAGCGCAGTGACTTCTCCACAGGTCCTTTAGCCGGCAGCTCACATGATTAAAGAAGAGATCGCAACTACGCGATCGAGGGGATAAGATTAGTTAATTTTTCTGTATTGAGAATGCTATTATATTAAAGATCGGGTCCCCATCCCGATCGTCTCCTAGCAACCATGCTTGAAAATTGCACCGCATTCGCACTTGCTTGCGGATGCTTGCGATTTTCACGCAGCCCCATTAACTTCTATGGGGCCTGCGTTGAGTAAAAAACGCACAATATAGAGCTTGCTGCGATTTTCACACAACGCACAAGTGATGCGTGAAAATCACCGCTCATCTGCACAGCCCCATAGAAATGAATAGGTCCGGATTCGGTGCGAAGGCAATGCGTTCACATCACGCATTACACCCGCGTGGAAAAGGGGCCTAAGGGCTCATACACACAAACATGTGCCGGCCACGCCCACATTGTGGCCCACAAACATTCACTTTAATGGGTCCACAATCTGGATAGTGCGGTGCCGAACGGAGGCACAAAACCCCACGGAAACATTACGGAGTGCTTCTGTGTGGTCTCTTTCCGCGCCTCTGAACAGCAGAAAAATAAAACATGTTCTATTTTTTGTGAGGTGCGGACAGATCATGGACCCAATTAAGTTGAATGAGCCTGGATCCATCTGCGGAATCGGATTGTGCAAATCAGATTGCGGAAAATTGCGGTCCCCAATGCACGGAACGGCTGGCAGTTTGCAGTCTGAATGCTGCGGATTCACCCATGGTTTAGCCCCACTGAATAGAGCAGGGAACAATCTCCGTGGTTTCCAGCATTGTCCGTCCAGGCACCGCGCCAAGAAAGGACGTTCTATAAACCGCGGCTGCATGAAACGCAGAACAACCTCCCATTGAAAACAATGGCAGGAGGACTCAGAGCCAGTGGCGTAGCTAAAGGCTCATGGACCCTGGTACAGGAGTTCAGCTTGGGCCCCCCTTCCCTCAGTGCTTTGTGTGTCTTCTTATGCGGTACAAGTGTCTTTGGACCCCTTCAGGCTCTTGGGCCCGGTAGCAACTGCTACCTCTGCACCCCCTATAGCTACGCCCCTGCTCAGAGCAACTGCTACTTCTTTTTGGCACGGAATCCACATCAAATTCTGCCAGCTAAAAAACTTAGTGTGAACAGTGCCTAAAGGTCATATTAAACAGGCAGATATCTTCTCATTAACGAACGGCAATCAATGTTTAATGAGTCGCTTACCTTCAAAAGACAAGCAACTTCACAAATCAGCAAATGCTAAATATTTTTCGCTATTATGATCGTTGCTTGTTTCCTCATAGGACAATAAGAGTTCGCCTACACTGCAACATTTGTCGCATGACTTCTTGAATATTTTTTGTAATGATAGTCAATGTTGTCACAATGCAGCGTGCAACTTGCTGCGACTGCGCTGCGACAGTAGCAAAAAATCCATCCAGGTTAGATTTTTTGGGGACTGTCATGTTGCATGTTGCGACACCATTGACTATCATTACAAAAATGTTGTGAGACTTTTCGCGTGACAAATGTAGCAGTACCTTTTTTGTCACTGTGTAACCAAACCCTTATGCCTCTTTCACACGGGCATCGCGTGTGAGGGCCGGATAGGATGTGGGTGCGATGCGGTAAATCATACGTTTTTACCACGTGAGTGCAATGCGTTATAGAGCGTTTTGCATGCGCGTGAGAAAAATCTGAATCTTTGGTACCCAGACCCGAACCTGGACTTCTTCACAGGAGTTCGGGTTTGGTATTCTGTAGATTTTATTATTTTCCCTTATAACATGGTAATAAGGGAAAATAATAGCATTCTTAATACAGAATGCTTAGTAAGATGTGGATTGAAGGGTTAAAAAAATAAATAATACCTCACCTCATCCACTTGATCGCGCAGCCGGGCATCATCTTCTTTCTTCTTCTTTGAGGACCTGCAAAAGGACCTTTGGTGACGTAACCCGCTCACCACGTGATTAGCGTGGTGACGTCAGCGCAGGTCCTGCTGAATGAAGATAGAAGGATTCCTCTATCTGTATTCAGCAGGACCTGCACTGACGTCGCTGAGCTAACCACGTGATTACGTCACCAAAGGTCCTTTTGCAGCACCTCAAAGAAGAAGAAAGAAGATGATGCCCGGCTGCGCGATCAAGTGGATGAGTTAATTATTTTTTTTAACCCCCTCAATCCACAATCCACACATGTTTTAAGGGAAAAAAATACAGTAAATAGACTTTAGTGTGGTTGCTCATCCCTATAATCTCCTAGCAACCATACATGAAAATCGCACCGCATTAGCACTTGCCTGCAGATGCGATGCGATTTTCACGCAGCCCCATTTATTTCTATGGGGCCTGTGTCGCTTGAAAAACACAGAATATAGAACATGCTGTGATTTTCACGCAACGCACAAGTGATGCGTGAAAATCACCGTTCATCTGCACAGCCCCATTGAAGTGAATGGGTCCAGATTCAGTGTGGGTGCAATGCGTTCATGTCACGCATTGCACCCGCGCGGAATTCTCCCCCGCGTGAAAGGGGCCTTAGGCTGGGTTCAAAAATGACCGAAAAGTATACACAGTGTAAAAATGCAACAAAACTGCATGTCTTAGAGTACTTTCACACTAGCGTTGGTGCGGATCCGTCTGTTTATTTTCACAGACGGATCCGCACCTCTACTGCAAACGTTTGTATCCGTTCAGAACGGATCCGTTTGCATTAGGTTTAAAGAAAAATGACAAAGTCCAAAACGGATCCGTTTTGGATTACATTGAAAGTCAATGGGGAACGGATCCGTTTTCAAATGCACCATATTGTGTCACTGACAACGGATCCGTCCCCATTGACTTACATTGTAAAAACGGATCCGTTAGGCTCCGCCTCTTCAGACGGACACCAAAATGCTGCATGCTGCGTTTGGTGTCCGCCTCAAAACGTAATAGAGGCGGGACGGAGCCGAACTGATGCATTCTGAACGGATCCTTATCCATTCAGAATGCATTGGGGCTTAACTGATCCGTTTTGGACCGTTTGTGAGAGCCCTGAAACGGATCTCACAAACGGAATCCAAAACGCTAGTGTGAAAGTACCCTAATACATGTGTTTTTTACCGTGGAAAAGCCATCGGATTTCACCATTGCACATCCGACTAACCATAATCTTTTGGCCAGGCAGATTTGTCCGATCCACAGGCCACAAATGATTTATCGCTTCCTTTTAGTCGCTGTATGCTATTACATGTGACGACAGGGGCGGGTTGGCCATAGAACTTACAGGGAAATTTCCTGGTGGGCCAATACCCAGGGGGCCACCGAAGCCCTCCTGACGGCTGGCCAGGCGGAGGCCTCTGCCTAGCAGTGAAAAATTCCCTTGCGCTGCACCATACAGCGCAGGGCAAGGGAGTGCACCGGAGCATGATATGCTCCAATGCTCATGTCAGAGAGCTGCCTGGGTGAAAAAGGGGATACGTCCGGGTTCAGCTCTGAACCCTGACAACCCTTCAGAGAAAATCCTGCCAGGGTATCAAAACCCTATGATATTCACAAAGACAGTGATCAATAGTGATTGAACTGGTCAGGTTAATCCCTACTCCCCCGAACTCTTGCTCCATTATTGATAGATTGACCTCATGAACATGCATATGGAAACAGCTGTCAATCACATAGCAGTACCCCCCACTGGACTCCTAACCATCTGTTGTCCTAACACATAAGGAAAGATAAAATACAACTCAGGCCTCATGTACATGACTGGATCTGTTTTCCGGTCGACAAAACACAGATATTGGCCATGTGCATCCCGCATTTTTCCGTTCTGAAGTCTCGCTCTATTTAAAAATTTCCTATTCTTGTCTGAAAAACTATATATTCTTTTTTTTTTTGGGGGGGGGGGGGCGCTGCAGAAAGCGCGGGCCGGACCTGGGGCTGGAAAAGCCTAGAGGAATGCAGGCATGACTGGGTTTGGAGGAAGTGGGTTAGGAAGGAAGGTGGGGAGGAAAGGGTTAATGTGCGGGCAGGATGGGCTGGATTTAGGGGAGGGGCGTGGGTTTTAAAAGGTCGAGTGGGAGCGGGAAAAGGGGCCATTTTGGTGGGGTAGAAAAAGTGCAGCAGCCACCACCCACCCACCCTGGAGGCGGCGAGTTGCTGTGGATGAGGAGCGGTTCTGGATGAAGGGTGGAATTTTAGTTTGGATAGGCAGGGCGGGCTTTTGTCATGGCGGCCGAGGCGGGCGGTGGGGGTCCTTGGAGTTGGTGGTTATGGTGGCTCTGGCGTGGTGGGGAGGGAGCCAAAGAAGGCTCTGGACTCCCCAGGGATTGGTTTAGGGAGTGGTGGATGGCGGGTATCTGCCCTCGTTATTGCACATGGTTATCGGTTCTGCCTCTGAGCTGGCATTTAACAGCTAGAGGTAATTTTGATGGGGGCGGGGCAGTTACTCGTTTTTGTTCGGCTCCAAGGACCCTCCACGTGTTTTTCAAACAAGTTAGCAGGTCTTCAGGTGGGAAGGTCTTGGGGTATGGTGTTTTTTTATCATATATGTTATTTATGTTTAATAATAAATGGCTGCTGTGGCCAATGAAAATCCACCCAAGTTGTTGTGTCCTTCTTTAAAGGGGGGAGGGGGGATAACATAGTAACATAGTACATAAGACCGAAAAAAGACACTTGTCCATCCAGTTCGGCCTGTTTACTACAAGTTGATCCAGAGGAAGGCAAAAAACCCCTGTGAGGCAGAAGCCAATTTTCCCACTTAAGGGGAAAAAAATCCTTCCCGACTCCAATCAGGCAATCAGAATAACTCCCTGGATCAACGACCCCTCTCTAGTAGCTGTAGCTTGTAATATTATTACACTCCAGAAATACATCCAGGCCCCTCTTGAATTCCTTTATTGTGCTCACCATCACCACCTCCTCAGGCAGAGAGTTCCATAGTCTTACTGCTCTTACCGTGAAGAACCCTTTTCTATGTTTGTGTACAAACCTTCTTTCCTCCAGACGCAGAGGATGTCCCCTCGTCACAGTCACAGTCCTGGGGATAAATAGATGATGGGAGAGATCTCTGTACTGACCCCTGATATATTTATACATAGTTATTATATCTCTCCTCAGTCGTCTTTTTTCTAAAGTGAATAACCCTAATTTTGATAACCTTTCAGGGTACTGTAGTTGCCCCATTCCAGTTATTACTTTAGTTGCCTTCCTCTGAACCCTCTTCAGCTCTGCTATGTCTGCCTTGTTCACAGCAGCCCAGAACTGTGCACTGTACTCCATGTGTGGTCTGACTAGTGATTTGTAAAGTGGTAGGACTATGTTCTCATCACGGGCAGTTATTACTTTAGTTGCCTTCCTCTGAACCCTCTCCAGCTCTGCTATGTCTGCCTTGTTCACAGGAGTCCAGAACTGTACACTGTACTCCATGTGTGGTCTGACTAGTGATTTGTAAAGTGGTAGGACTATGTTCTCATCACGGGCAGTTATTACTTTAGTTGCCTTCCTCTGAACCCTCTCCAGCTCTGCTATGTCTGCCTTGTTCACAGGAGTCCAGAACTGTACACTGTACTCCATGTGTGGTCTGACTAGTGATTTGTAAAGTGGTAGGACTATGTTCTCATCACGGGCATCTATGCCCCTTTTGATGCAACCCATTATCTTATTGGCCTTGGCGGCAGCTGCCTGACACTGGTTTTTACAGCTTAATTTGCTGTTTATTAAAATTACTATATCCTTTTCCATGTCAGTGTTACCAAGTGTTTTACCATTTAGTATGTACGGGTGACTTGCATTATTCCTTCCCATGTGCATAACTTTACATTTGTCAGTGTTAAACCTGCAACGAATCGACAATACACTAGTCCTGGACATACGATTAAAATTAATGGGTCCGCATCCCATCCACAACAAATGCTGACCAAAAATATGGTTGTGTGCAGGCCTTATGCTAAACCTTTTCTCCTCCGCTCTATAAACAGATGTAGACACTGTCCTTTTGACTGGCTTAATGCCTTAATACCACAAAAACACATTATAATAATACAAGAAATGGCATTAAAGTGCCCATCCTGGTGCAGCCGATGTAAAAAAAAAAATGTTTGCTCCCTCTGTATTAATCTGCTCAGTTCCTCCTGCTTTATAACATGATGCAGACAGATCAACTTGACAGGTTCCCTTTAAGAATTTTATAGCTCTTCTAGTTCCTGAAGCAAGGCTTCACGCCTGATGAAGATATTTTTCGTGAGGGAATTCTTCTCAGAAATGAGTGAACATCAGCTGGGCAAGACCTTAGTTTTATCAACTGTTAGCATTTAGTGTAAACCATGCAAGAATTTGATATAAGGTCTCAACGTGATCTGAAGGCCACGAGCCAGAAGGAGAGCAGCACTGTTTACATTTCTGCGCTATCTCTCAGCTTAAAATTTTGTATCTGAGAGTACTAATCCCGGATAAAAAATCTAAACTCAATAGAAGCGTCAGATAGAGCAATACAGTCACGATAAGCAGATGAACCTCCATTACTGTTTCTTAAGATAGGGGCTCATCTGGAAGGGTTGTGATAGGATAAGCATAATGCTATGGAAGACAAGTAACTATAGAAGTATGGCAGCCAGAGGCGTAACTACAACGGTAGCAGCCATAGCAGCTGCTATGGACCCGCACCAGCAAGAGGCCCAGCATACAGGCTTGGCTAATGGCTGATAATAGAGCAGAAAAGAAAGCTCGAGGCACAACAGCAATGACTATCGACCAGGTCCTGCTCTGTATCTGCTACACTGCAAGAGCTGAAGGTCCTGTGATGATGTCAACATCATGTGGTCAGTGTAGGAGGAGGTGAAGATCAGCAGTGGAGAGAAGAAGTGGTGGTGAAGGACCTGTGATGAAGTCACTGTCGTGTGATCAGTGCAGGAGGAGGTGGAGATCAGCAGTGGAGAGAAGAAGTGGTGGTGAAGGACCTGTGATGAAGTCACTGTCATGTGATCAGTGCAGGAGGAGGTGGAGATCAGCAGTGGAGAGAAGAAGTGGTGGTGAAGGACCTGTGATAAAGTCACTGCCATGTGATCAGTGCAGGAGGGGTGGACATCAGCAGTGGAGAGAAGAAGTGGTGGTGAAGAACCTGTGATGAAGTCACTGTCATGTGATCAGAGAAGGAGGAGGTGGAGATCAGCAGTGAAAAGGAGAAATGTTGGAGAAGGTCCTGTGATGAAGTCACTGTCATGTGATCAGTGCAGGAGGAGGTGGAGATCAGCAGTGGAGAAAAGAAGTGGTGGTGAAGGACCTGTGATGAAGTCACTGTCATGTGATCAGTGCAGGAGGAGGTGGAGATCAGCAGTGGAGAGAAGAAATGTTGGAGAAGGTCCTGTGATGAAGTCACTGTCATGTGATCAGTGCAGGAGGAGGTGGACATCAGCAGTGGAGAGAAGAAGTGGTGGTGAAGGACCTGTGATGAAGTCACTGTCATGTGATCAGTGCAGGAGGGGTGGAGATCAGCAGTGGAGAGAAGAAGTGTTGGAGAAGGACCTGTGATGACATCAAGTGATGTGAAGGGAGCTTTGTGTGGAGAAGTGATGGATTTAATGTGAGCCATAAAAATTATGGGAGTTGTAGTTGTCTCCTTTTTCACCTCCTCCTTTTAATGTTCTCTGATTTAATATAATAACACCCTGGACAGGCTGGGAGTTGTAGTCCTATCCTCTTATAACTCATCCTTATAATGTCCTCTGATATCACAAAATAACGGCTTGGACATGCCTGGAGTTGTAGTTCCCTCCTCTCAAACATCCTCCCTGTAATGTCCTCTGATATCACATAATAATGGCCTGGACATGCTGAGACTTGTAGTTCTCTCCACTTATACAGTAGCTAGCAGCAGTTGAAGGATGGTACAGTGCAAGTGCTCCCATCACAGTGAGCAGGACAGAGAAATTAGAAAAAGAGCAAACAGCAGGTGGCGCTATACAGATAGTTTTCAGTGAATAGCTCAGCGGCTATACTAAATAATTAATTACATGCAATTGCAAAAGTATTCAGATCAAGGCGCTGGTTTGGAAAATGTAGAATAATCACGTCATCTACAGGTTTAGAAAATCTGCCCCAATGTCTCTATGCCCTGCTATAAACTCAGATTTATAGAAAATGGTATCATGGTCTGTCTATATAGGTCAACAGCGTAGCGATTGTATATGAATGCTGCCTACAGGTCTAAGGTATAACTAGTTACTGTCATCATGGGAATGAAAGACATCATGGGCTACAATGAAATGTATAAATGTAAGAAATAATTATATGGTCAATGTTGCATGACTCACAATAGAGCTGCAAAGGAAAGCACAACCAAGAGTAATTTGTACCTGTTTCTGCATATCTGACAATATCTGACAACTCCAAACCGCGACACACAAAGACTGCATTTACAGTAACACACACAACACTGTGAATTATTCTGTACAAGCTGGAAAAAGAATATGAACAAAAATGTGGAAATTGATGGATTACAATATATAAAATACTAAATTCCTGCTTTCACCACTGTGGGTCACCAACAGTGCCAAAATGTATTAAACATCAGTAACAAAGTATCTACAGAAACATAGGCAGAATTGTAAGGAGTACAAAATATTACAGGACAGGGCTGCAATGGGGCAATCCTATTAATCCAACCCATTTACTTTATCCAGATGACTATAATATATGACTCTGAAGTTGCTGACTAAATCATAATTTGCATCCCACAGCTCATGTGCACCTCGGTAGTATTGTATTCCCCGAGTTCCATACACATGACAACCCTCACATTAAATTTCACCCATAGGACTCCAGACCCGTGATATATCCTTATTCATACCAAGCAGGGGGTTTGGGAGAATCGAAGTGCATTTTTTCCATTCTCGGCAGGGGTTAGGTCATGAGGAGGTTAAAAAATCTGAAACGCATCAGCCACCTGTCCTACTCCTCTGACACCCGCACCATGTGCTAAGGAAGGATGTCAAAAGGAGGAAAACAAATCAGCAGATTGTCACCCAACAACCTCATTTACTTAACCCTTCCACCTCAGAACATTGCACACTATTTGTCAGGATGAGACAGGATTTCGGGACTCTTATGGTCTATTCAGCGCTCAGTGCAAATGATGTATCTCTATGAAAAAAGGCTCATTGCTGTAGCAAAATCTCCCCGGCTCCAGATGACAGAGGGGTCATTGTGTCCTGCGAAGGGAGATTGTAAAAATATATTTGAAATATTGAAGACCAGGCTATGAAAACTGATACGGCCTCTTAAACGTTCTCCAAAATAGGGCTAAAAATCCCCACAATTATAATATGTCATTGGTACGGGGAGAGTTCCGTTGAATGGGGCAATGTGTTTACAAATGGAAGACAAGAATATTCTAGGAAAATATAGAATTTATTACAAATTTATCAAAAAATTGAAGGAATTAGGCCTAATTCAAACGTCCGCAAACTAAGTCTGCGCCCGTTCCACAAATTTGCGGAACAGGTGCGGACCCATTCATTTTGACTGGGGACATGATGGATGCGGAGAGCACACACTGTGCTCTCCGCATCCGCATTTGCGGAGCGCGCTGCCGATCTTCCGGACGGCGGCTCCGCAAAGATATAGAGCATGTCCTATTCTTGCCCGCAATTGCGGACAAGTATAGGCATCTCAATAGGGCTGGTAGCAAGGTGTTTTGCGGATCCGCAAAACACTACGGACGTGTGAATAAGGCCTTATGGTCAACAATCTTTTATAGAATTAGTTTCATAAAAATATTGACATTCCTTTTATAAATTTACATTTTATTTTTTTAATGCATAGAGTATGGGTGGCAGGGTGGTTACGCGGTTAGCGCTTTTGCCCTGCAGCATTTCAGAATATGTTGGTGCTAGGTAAGGAAAATCAAATAAAATCATAAACTGTATATCTGCAAGCTATGCTTAAAAAAACCTCTAGGGTCAATTTATTATGGACTGTGGACCAGAATTGTGGTAGAATTAAGTCACAAATTTTGGCGCACACCAGCTAAGTGCAAAAATATAGTGATTTTAAAAAAAAATGTATGCCTCCCCTTTTTCAAAAAAGTGGCTAGGGCTTAGCAGGACTTGACATAGCCCCCAGTAGCCCAAAAGATTTATCACAGTTTACTATAATTTGGAATCGAGTGTAGTACAAACATAACTTTTGCAGAGTTTTTATTATCAGGAGTAGTGTGAAAATTAACTTTTTTTTTTTGCCAGATTCTGCTTCTGAAGTGCTCCGGAGTGCTGAACTGCTCCACAACCCCTCCCCTCTGCTCCGAATGGTCACTGTAGTGATCTCCTGGTTGGATGCTACACCTGTCACTCACAGCAGAGGGGATGAGCTGTGAAGCAGCTCAATGTTGAGAGCACTTCATAGTGATGCTCCATCCCCAGTGCACTTGCAGGATCAGAATCTGGCAGAATTAAAGTTCATATTCACACTACTCCTCATGATCAAAGCTCCACAAAAGGTACAAACATACTGGTCTCCCCGGCCTTTACCTAGTGTTGTCAACTGTTTAACATGATCAACACTGCTGACAGATTCCCTTTACATTTAAAAACTATATAGAACATGATTTAAAATCAGTGTATTCTAGAAATTTTTGTGACTTTGGCTCCTCCAAACTTGACACCAATGTAAAAATTTTCCTCCGATTCAAGAAGCATTATAGTAGTTGCTATACTCATAGGAAAACTGTTCTATAATTCCATTATCATGAGGAAAATATCACTCCATTGCATAGGTCCCATGTATTTTCCTTGGACAATAATGAGGCGACCACAAAAAAGACTACAACAAAGACTACAAAAAACATCTTAGGGAAGAGCCAAAAATTCAGCTAGCCCAAAACACATCTCCATCTGCATTGAACATTTTAGTATCGTAGACATCAATCATATTTATTGTAGATGATTGCTAGTAATGGCCAGATCATTGTGAGGACCTTCTTAAAGTATAAACTGATTTGCCTGGGAACTGAGAAGACACTTCCCTAGAGGACCCAATCCAACATTCATTTAAAAAAGGTCTTCTGAGATTTACATATGCATGGCCTGTCTTCAGGATAAGTCATCAATATCAGATCGGTTTGAGTCCTGGAATCAGCCATATAAAGAGGCCGTGGCGCTCTACCTGCGCTTAGGCCTCTTCTTGGCCATGTGACATTACGTGCATTGGTCACATGGCCTAGGGGTGCAGCTCAAGTGAATGGGCTGAGCTACAATACCAAGCACAGCCACTATACAATGTACGTTGCTGTCTTTGGTAAGCTGTGAGCAGGCAGCGGCACTCTCCGGAGCTCCGATGAGAGCCATGGCTTCCTCAAACAGCTGGTTGGCGTTAGTGCTGGGATTTGGACTCCTGCTGATCTCATATTGATGACTTATCCTGAGGATAGGTCATCAACATATAAACCCCTTTAAAGAAATACTGTGTAATGCTTTATTTCTCCTGTGATGGCACTACAGACAAATTAAACACTTGCTGCCAGGTTCCATCAGAGACTATAGCCGCTCACTGGAGGTCCTAGCAGTGGGAAAGCCCTGTGAGCAGCTCATCATTATAAGACCCTTCTAACCAAAGAGATTGTCCAAAGTGGACATCTTTAATCTCTCAGAATATGGCCCAGTAACGTCTATCACGGGTCACTGCTTATATTGATGGTTCATCTCAAACATATCCTGACTGAGATATCATGACTAATATCCACTGTAATGGTTGTCCACTGACTTTGGTGGGTAGAAAATGTCAGGCAAAACAGGGGCGGTGTAACCAAATTGACCACCATCAAAACTATGGTACATATTCATGAAGCTTGGCATTTAATTTGCAGTTTAAAAATAAAAACATCTGAGAAGCAGCTTTTTATTAGACAGAAAGGCAATGCAGGACGCATAGAAAGTGAATTATATGCAGAGGCATTTTATAAAAATAAAAGTAAGGGTGGGTTCACATCAGCGTTATGTATTCCCTTATGGCTTTCCGTTATAACATGGTTATAACGGAAAATAACAGAATCCATAAGACGGAAGTCAAAACGGAAGCCTGAAAGAAGCATTCCGTTTTGATCCCTCATAATGCAAGTCTATGGGAATCATAACGGATCTGTCTTGTTCTCGTCGACAGGACTTTGTTTTCCGTCTTGCATAACGTAAACCAGACTGATCCGTTATGATTCCCATAGACTTCTATTATGACAGATCAAAACGGAATGCTTCTTACAGGCTTCCTTTTTGACTTCCATCTTATGTATTTTGTTATAACCATGTTATAGCGGAAAGCCATAACGGAATACACAACGCTGATGTAAACCCACCCTAAGAGGACTGCATGGTTGTACTGTACTGTTTCTTGCCTTTGTGATACACATTTTAAGTAAAAGTTAAACCTGATGACACTCAGGACCCTCCTCTATGAGTGGAGAGTCGCTAACAACTAGCAGTTCTCGATCTGCTGAACCCATCCTATTCAAGTTTTCAATATAATACTACAGCTATTTACAATTTATTTCTCCAATGCTTTTGAAAAAAAAAGAAGCAACTCTGCAAATAAACTGGGTCCCCTGCAGCAAAATCCAGATACCTGTATAAAAGGGTAATTACCAGGAGACTGCCAGGATATTGCTCTTTGGATTTGCCCTAAGTCAAATCTGTTGCCTGACACAGTGGCTCCACACACACTGCCACAACAGTGAAATAATTTCATAGATCTATAAGTACGAATTGTTGCAACTTCAAGTTTAGATACATCTTCAATAAGGTAAGAAATGTTTAAAAACTACTAGGCAACAATTATCTTCCAAATGAACACATTTATGGCAGCTCCTTATTACTGTAAATGACTCTGTTATGGTCTTACATACCAATGACATCAGTGTGATTTATAGGGTGGCACTAAAGAGCTTAAAATATCTGAAAATGAGTGAGAAATATGATAAAAAACAGAATTAAATGTGTCTGCCTCATTCTCCATCTAATTACATCAGAAAAACTTTCCCAGCTTCTGTGTTATCCAGATTACAGTTTTTACTATTGTTAGAGTCTATTTTAGACGTGTAACGCCACTCTGAGCATCTGCGCCATTGCTAGCTTTGTCAGCATATTGCAGAGTGGAACAATTCTGTTTCAATTCAGTCCCACCTCTTCTGTAACTTTGGCAGACTGCCCGCCTGTGCCCATTTTACAGCATGTACTAAGTGGCAGTTTGAAGGGTCATGAAAACCTTTTCCTCACCTGTAACAAGCTCCTGCCTTTTTCATGGTCTGCTCATTGGCAGGTCCTGGCTATATTTTGTGTGTCAATAGTTGGTTTTAACCATTGTTCCTTCTTTTATTCTAGTAATGCAATGTTTTAGCAGTGGTCGTCATTGTTTCCCCGAATTGTCCAGTTGGAACAACCCCTCTCAAATTGAGCCTTTTATTCATACCGCTATAAAAAAATTTCCTAAAGGCTAAGGCTGTATATAAAGCAGCAAGACTGGTGCTATTGAAAGTCTAGCTCCTCAGTTTAAACCACAAAGGTATACTAAAACATTTCCACCATCACTGTCTTACTGTTTGTAAGATGCTAGGACATCTGAAGCATTGGGTTCCAGAACAAAATATGCAACTTAGAAACATCATATTGATTATAGAATCCAATATATATATATATATATATATATATTAGATAGCTGTTGAACATGACTATGGAATTATTTCATGTCCGAGGGCACACACAGTGGAAAGGGAAACCCAAAAGAAATTTTAAAATGGACATTGTTCATGCCAGCATTGTTCGTGCCAAACATCCATCCCAAAATAGAAGAGGCTACACTTACACTGGAAGAAGGAAGCAAGACCCTTGACCAGTTAGCGTTACAGCCGTCACCGTCACTGCTGCTCTGCACACCTCTCCTGGCAGCCTGGACACACCTCTCCTGGCAGCCTGGACACCTCTCCTGGCAGCCTGGACATGCCTCTTGCTTTCATGTTTTGTTGTCTGCCCTTTTACTGGATTCTGACCCTTCACTGCCTGATCTTACCTGTTCTGCACCCGTGTCTCTGCTCCCTAAGTCAGTTGTCAATCACACAGAGACTACTCCAGGAGGTAGCAACCTGGTGGCTCCCCTGTAGCAAAGTCCAGATCCCTGAACAAGGGTTGAAAACTAGAGGGCTGCCAAGATAATACCTTTAGGAGTAGCCCAAAGTAAAATCTGTTGACACAGTGGTTCTACAAGTGTCAGTAGAAGCAAGTTAAAACTAAGAATATAGTAGAGGACCAATTTGTGTTGGGTACCCTTTATTATAAGTTGCATAGCACAACCGAGGTCTGCATTAATGGCACACACACATACAGCGCCACTCAAACACCATGATCTTGTGTACCCCCCTAGGGCCCCTCAGGCTAGTGTGTGGGACACTATATGTATTAATTGCTACCCAAGTGTCTGGTAGACTCACAATAGAGCTGACTCTATATGAGGTTACAACTACAGGAATGCTTCCTGAATCCTGATCTATGTATGATATGATTGGGTGGAGACAGAAGGCAGCCTGTTACTGATTTTTAACGGTCCACTACAGACACATTAGCCTTCTTCTCTTTACACCATCTGCGACTCCACACATACTGTGTAATACCCATTAATACTATCTAAAAATATGGGGGGGGGGGGGTTTCCTGCCTTTTTGTTTCATTTGAGAATTGCCCCCCACTTTTTAACCCATGTATTGAAATAAAGTTGATATATAATCAGTTTGAGACGTCTACCTCTTTATTTGGTTTTTCCGTGACCTCACTATATACAGGCAGGACCGGCGCCATCTGTGAGGCGACCTAGGCAACCGCCTAGGGCGCAATTTAGCAGGGGGCGCTGCGATTCGATGTAAAAAAACTTGCAGGAAACTTAACTTAGAAGTGGAGGCCAGTGCGGCGCGCGCCGCTCTCATGTCATGCAGCTGCACCGCCTGAGCGCTAGAAGAATCCCGCCCGGCTGCCGCTCTGCCCCAACACAGGCACAGCCGGAGTCGCACGGTGTCATTGGTTGCTATGACGCCGTGCGCTTTGTGCCGCCGCTACAGTACTGTAATACAATACAATAGATCATACCACTGTATTACAGTACTGTAGTGGCGGCACGAAGCGCACGGCGTCATAGCAACCAATGATGCTATGCGCTCCTGCTCTCTGCAGGACTCCAGGCCGGGATACCACGGACCGCTCACGGCCGTGTGCATCTGCGGCCTAACCCTCAGCATGCCCTGACAGCAACAGATTATAAGAGAATGCTGAGGATTGTAGTATCACAGGGATATAGCCTGCCCAGTATGACCTCATATAAGATCTGTGACTGCTCCATCTACCATGTTTACTGCTCCTATATCCCTGTGATACTACAATCCTCAGCATTCTCTTATAATCTGTTGCTGTCAGGGCATGCTGAGGGTTATAGCTTTGCAACTTTAGACTGGCTACATATGCTGCAACTTGTGATTTATTAAACTGCGCAAGCATTCTGGATGATGTTTTCAGTGTTGGTACTTGTACAGTTTTTGAATTTTTTTTATTAACCCCGTATACATACATCACCTCCGGTGTAATCTCTGCCAGCTCCTGGAGTGCGGATGTTGTGGCAGTCTATGGGCAATGGCGGCGTTCATTCTGTGTAGTGATATGTATGTGAATTGTGTATGTGTAAATAATGTAGTGTTGTATATATGTATAAGATTTGAGTATGTGGCATAAGTATGCACTTTTTGCCCGTCGCCTATTTGCCTGTGTCTTGTTGAGTTCCATCCTAGTGGGATCTATACCGGAGAAGAACTGATCAGTTTTATCCTAATGCATTCTGAATGGAGAGAAATCAGTTCAGTATGCATCAGGATGTCTTCAGTTCAGTCTTTTTGACATTTCAGGACAAAGATTATACATGCATGCTGCGGTATTTTCTCCGTCCAAAATTCAAGAACACTTGCGGATGCTGGTGTTAGGAAAGTTTGGGGGGGGGGGTCTGGCGCGGCAATTTTTATCCTGCCTAGGGCGGCAAAAATCCTTGCACCGGCCCTGTATACAGGATGAGGTAAAAGTCTGGATACACCCTTTTATTTGGTATCATTGGTAAAAAATTGACTTCCATTGTGTGAAAGTATTAATTAGAAGGTGGAGGTTACATTATTTGGTGAAGGAAATATTTTCAGCTGCCATTTTGAAATCCACCATATTAAATTCAGCTCAGGTTTTCCAATGGGAAGGGGGTCATGTGATATATCAGTCTAAAATTTACTCAGGAATAGACTTTAAGTGTCAGTTTTGACCTCTCTTTACCTGTTTAGGAGTTGAGTGAGGTCAACATTTTCTAAACGACTTTACATGACGTGTTCGATATGTCCATCATTCTGCCGAATGCACGTGGTTAAACGTTAAATTCAGTCTTTTTTAACAGGCTGAAGAACAACAGGTGATACTTTTTCACAGCACTGTAGGATTTGCCATTTCAGGTAAGCCATATTGTGTAATTTTTCCACATACACAATGGACCTTAAATGACCAAAAGCGTTGGATGACCTTGGGGGCCATTTTGTTGGCTCTCTACTCCCAATCCATTGCCCAGGGAATTGCACATCCAGTACGTTTATGAGTATATTTTAGAGAATCTAATATATAAAGTAATATACTGTATATCACATGACCCCCTTCCCAACGGAAAACCCTATGGCGTATTTCAAAATGGTGTCCAAAAACATTTCCTCTTCCAAATAATGCAGCCGCCCTCCCAATTGATAAGCACACATTGAAAGCCAATGTTCTACAAATTACACTAGTGTCCAGATTTATATTTATATGTAATATATACACAAGATATAACAGTATATAGTTATTATTTAAGAGGCCTTTCTCTATAGCCTACACTCTGTCTGTAATAAGACGTAAAGCTATGTAATGTATGTGTAGCCCTTGGATCTCCCCTTGCAAGTAAGATGTGAGTAACCTTGGCATCTGTCACACACTCCCATCACTGTGTCTCTGGTTAAATATGTCTTCTAACCCATCAACAGTTGCCTCCGATCAAGTTCTACAAATTCCAAAACAACCACTCTGGCTGTCACGAGAGAAAAGATCAGCAGATTATATTTAACCACACTTCCGCAAGCAATCCCATATATACCATCAGATGAAATATACTAATCTTATGGCTACAAAAATGATAGACAAGTAATTTATATAATATAAAAACATAAATAATAATACCAAAGTATATGAAAACCAAACAGTTAACTACAGTCAATACCACCTCGATGGCAGACACTTTCAAAAATTGTCATTCCACACATTTTATTGGCATGAACAATATTTTAGTATAACAATATGTTTTACTTTTATATAGAGAAAATATCCAAAGAGAACTGGTAAAACATAGTTTTCTTGGGAATAGTTAACTGAATATTATTTTGACAGTTCTGTCTTATGTATATAGATAGTTTATTACTATAAATGAATGAATGACACAAAGAAAACAAGATAAAGACAAAAGGAAACAGTTGGCAATATATAAGTAAATCATAAGAAATGCTATTATGGATTCCTGTGTGCTGAGGGTTCTGTAATACAGGGGTTGGCAACCTTTTGCAGACAGAGTGCCAATTTAAAAAGAAAATGAAAGTGCTCAGTGTGCTATGCAGTACAGGAAAGTCATACAATACAAACTATATGTGTCGATCATTTACTATATACACGATAATTGCGTATAGATAAAAGGTCCAGCCCTCAAATATAGAACAAATCCTCAGAAAAAGAGCTTAGCCAATTAAGTTAAAACATAACTTTTACCAATAGTAATTAAAAGGATAAACCCACATGGTGCTCAAATCAACGGTAAAAAATAAAGAAGAAAATGCTAAAAATACTGGTAGATAGTAGCCAGTAATAAATGGAATAGTCTTACCAGTTCTCTGGCGATATACTCAGGTAAGTTTCTACCTTACAACCGTCCTGGATAGTCAAACGACGGGCTCTGTTTTGATGCAGTAATTCTTCTGGGGACATGAAACTACATAGCCCTCAAGCTAATGTCCTGCAAATTGGTTGGGATAGGGGCTAAACCATCCCTACCTAACAAAAATACAGAGCACCCACCCCGATAGGGGCCTAGTCCCTAAAAATGTCCCTCTCTCATGTCCCAACATGACATGTTTCGTCCCTTCCAGGGACTCATCAGGGGATAAATATACAGATGGAGGGTCAACGGTTTGAAGATCAGAGGCGTCCAAATGAATAGACCAATCCTCCAGTAACAGGCACAAAGGACAACAGTGGTCGGTGCCTGTATGGGCTAGGGGAAATGTCACCCTCAACCGGCGTCTCACCGCAGTCAAACAGAAAGGAGGATATTTAAACCGTTGACCCTCCATCTGTATATTTATCCTCTGATGAGTCCCTGGAAGGGACGAAACATGTCATGTTGGGACATGAGAGAGGGAGCTCCATATTTTTGCTAGGTAGGGACGGTTTAGCCCCTATCCCAACCAATTTGCAGGACATTAACTTGAGGGCTATGTAGTTTCATGTCCCCAGAAGAATTGCAGCATCAAAATGGAGCCCGTTGTTTGACTATCCAGGACGGTTGTAAGGTAGAAACTTACCTAAATATATCTCCAGAGAACTGGTAAGACTATTCCATTTATTACCTGCTACTGTTTACCTGTACTTTTAGCATTCATTTTTTTATTTTTCACCATTGATTTGATTTAATTACTATTAGTAAAAGTTATGTTTTAACTTAATTAGCCAAGGTCTTTTTCTGAGGATTTGTTCTACAAACTGTATGTGCCTTAAACCAAACAATCAGTTTACCTTAACATTTAGTGTGACCCTTGTCCCTGACTTTCATTTCAAAGACGATCCAGCTGTGGTTCATCCATACAGATTTTCAGGTCCCTCCAGCAGTCACATGCAGGCTTACTATCCTGTAACACCCCCAAAAGTTGTCAGAAGCTTTGTCCCCATGAGCCTCCCCACCCCGCACCCCCATTGCCTCTCAGCAATCACATGCAGGCTAGCTATCTTCCAACACCCCTCAAAGAGCAGGAAAGGAACTCCAATAGTACACAGCAAGCCACCCCCTCTGACCTGGAGAACTGGGGTCCTGTTCCCCCGATTAAAATTAATTCAGCCACTAGACCCCCCCCCCTCCCCAAATTATCAGACTCAGGGTTAATTGATTATCAGACCTAAGACCAGGTGCCCAAATTATTGGACCTCAGTCCACTGTTCTAAATTATCAGATGCCAGACCAGATTCCTAAAGTTTGAAACACTGGACATGACCCCTTAACGGATCTTAGGCAGAAACAGAAAAAAAAGCTTGGCACATTTTTAGTGCATGATGGTTGATGACACATTTATGGCAGGCCCCTTTTCCACAAAGCCATGACTCCTTGTTAGATGAAGCGTCAAAAAGTTAGAAAAGAATGTAAAAGAGATGACAGGTGGTGCAAAGCATGTACTCCGCTTTTGGGTGCAAATTGTGCAGTAAACCTGGTGCATTTTTAGTAGTAAACTTGTGTGCGATGTCTAAAATTGCATAAAGCATAAATAAGAATACACTTATAACATTAATACAAAATGCAAAGTATATTTATTCGTGGACCAATTTTCTTCAGTTGAACTTCATTTCTGTTTTTCTTTCCGTTAGCTCGTAGAGGATGCCACGAGTGTCACAGTTAATTAGGGAGATTTCTAAATAAAAATAATTGATCTTATGCTAAAACATAACCTCCCTACCAAATTCTCATTAAAGGTCAGAGTAAAGAACTCTTTGGCTTGAGAATGCAGAATTAAACTGGAAGCTCTGAATATTTTTTTAATTGCTTCTACATTGCTATTAAATATCTGTAAAACAGATTTGCTTCATGCTAAGCTGACCTTTAAAGTCTCTAAACTCTATGTTTTATATGTTATGGAGTGGTCTAAAGGTGAATTTCTCTTTCCTAAGCCCATATAACATAATTTAATTCTATGTTGGTATACTAAAGTATAAATCATTAAACAGTGAAAGACTGATGATTATTCCTGGTGTAAAGAAGGACATATTGTACTGCACGATTTTGGGGCAATTATCAGGAATATGATGGCTCGTTCCCAATAATCAACTCATATAATTGAGCAGCCGATCAGCTGATGAACGAGCATCAGGAAGATAGATGCTCGATTATCGGCATTCCATCTACCTGTGTAATCGGGGATGTGAGGCCGATAATGAACAGGACAGAATGAGGGAGGAACAACTGCAGTAGCAGTCGTTCCTCCCACAATCAGTAAAGAATTCTTTGGCTTGAGAATGCGGAATTAAAACTGGAAGCTCTGAATATTTTTAAATTGCTTCTATATTGCTATTAAATATTTGTAAAACAGATTTGCTTCATTCTAAGTTGACCTTTAAAGTCTCTTAACTCTATGTTTTATATGTTATGGAGTGATCTAAAGGTGAATCTCTCGTTCCTAAACCCTGACATATCCCCATTTTCACCCAGGCAGCCACCTTGACTTGAGCATCGGAGCATGAAATGGCATATTTGGCGCTCGCACTGGCTGAGGATTGGGCACTGTAATTCTATCCTAAGGTTGGGTTTACACACTGAAGACCTTACCTAATAAAATGACTACAAATCATTGTACAAAGAGTGTTTACACAGGGATTTGTCAATAGATGGGAATGATTTACAATCACCATCCAGCATTCCTATGCCGATGAGTGAATCTCGTACTGTTTTTGAGTCAGAGTCCTACCAATAACCTTCACCTTCCAGGTCCTCCTTGTGCTATCCTTTAGTGTTATGCTTTTTAAAGGGTTATCCTTCAAAAAACTTCAACTATACACAGGATTTTCAGCCATGTTATCTCTCATGTGACTGCTTCTGTCACCCAGCCACCCAGTGGCTAGTATGCAATCCCACTCCTTGTGCAGAGGCAGTCTTGTTTAAAGAGGAAGGAAATAGTCCCATTGTTTAAATCACAATTTTATGTGATATATATTATTTTAGTTGGGTGTTTTTCCTTTACTTTTCCATGCCACTATCTATATTTACTAAAATGTAGATAATCCTGCAATTTCTTGCCCTGGACACAAGGTTTAATAGTGGGTCAAAAGTTCCTGTTCTGTACAAGTAACTTTTCAGTAGCCACCTCATTATCATCACAGGCATAATTACAATGATAGAAATCACCTTTGTATAGATAACACAGCATCCACTATTCACAATAGGTGATATCACAGCTTTTCTACTCCCTCCTGACCTCTGCATAGGTCACAGAACATGCCTAGAAACTATCCTGTAGAAATCAATGAGGTCTCCTCCTGACCATTGTGTCAATGGCCCACGTGCCTGCTCTCAAAGTCTTGACATAATTTTGGCGTAGTGGCCAGGGCAAAATAAATATATATAGTGACATGGAAATGTAAAAAAATCATGATAAAGTCAAAAAATATATGTTTAACATTAAACTTGTTTTAAACAATAGGTCCTTTTCTGATTAAATATTCCCTTTAAATTTATGTCTGTAGAGTGTGAAACATAGTCTGGTATTATTGACCAAGTAGTCATTTGTCCAACATTACCATATCATTATATACGGTTTGGTGTATTTTTTACATGCTGCAATTTTTGTTTGCATCTCTGAAAAAACCCTTTAAACACATTACTGTAAAAGACATTGTCATAACTATCAGGGTAGCAGACATAGCAGCTGATATGAGACCCAACAACTAAGGGGGCCACCTCCAATGAAAAACTGAGTGTGGCCCCAAAGTTCAAAGTTTTATTATGAAGCGCCATTTCTGTATTATGATATTGTGTGTTCATTAAACCTCTAGGTCACATCATTATATGTTTTTTTTCTTATGCTGTCACACTGCACGTTATTCTGATAATATCATGGTGTGTATTATCCTTGTACTATGACATCACTATAAACATTATCCCATTACTGTGAAATAACTGTGTGCATTATTCCTGTACGATGACATCACTGTGTGCATTAAAAAGAGATTATCCAAGAATTGATAATGATGAACTGTCCTCAGGATAGGTCATCATTATCAAATCACGGGGGTTTCAGGAGGTCCCTAAAGAAGATTACTGTAGGTAAATATCTATTTTCTAGAAAATATTTTCCCCATATTACTATATTTATACAGTGGTATTCCTTACATGGCAATTTTTGTTAACTTTCAGACACAAGTTTACCTAAACCAGTTATGGTTCACTTAAATTGCAAAGTGCATTATACATGGTGCAGCTAAAAAGTATATTAACTATAATATCAGAAAGGCAATCAGGTTTTTGTTCTTCTTACTTATTCAGCATATGAACCAAATAGAGTAACTTACCTATTAACTTACCTCCTGCTCCAGTACAGAATTTTCCCCTGGCCTGAGATGAACCCAGGTGTAACTGCTGTGTAGTGTTGTTTGCGAATATCCTAATCGCGAATTTTTATCGCGAATATCATCACTTTAAGAATTCACGAAGATCTAGAATACAGTGCTATATCTTTGTAATCGCAAATATTCTAGATTTTTTTTCATCAGTACCCTCACTGCTTCTTGCTTGTGAGCCAATGAGAAGGCTATAATATATTTGTCAGAGCTTAGCAACATCCCTAGCAACCAATAGGAAAGTTGCCTACCCCTTACTATATAGGAAACTCCCCAGCAGCCATTTTCTGCTGTTTTTTGCAGTTCTGACAGAGAGAGCAGTGACATTACTGTGCTCTGTGCTTTGCTGAGTCATCTGAATCCTTATCCAATTACATTAGATAGTTAGTTAGTTAGATAGTTAGTTAGTTAGTTAGCTCATATATATAATACAGATAGTTAGTGGGAGATAGTCAGTGTAGGTTAGATAGTGATATAGTGTAGCTGATAGGTTCCAGTGCAGGATGTTAGGTAGTGTGATAGGAATTACTGTGCTGTGATAGCGAATATATTGGAGCACTCTATCTGCATATAAAGCTATTGTTCTGCCATGACTTCCTCACAGTCACCAAAGTTGCTGCCAACCATATTCTCCAGTTTCAGGAAACTTCTAGCAGCTTGGAAAATGTAGCAAAAGTGTATTGTGAACACAATACGCGAATATTAGGCCAAAAATTTGCGACATATCGTGCAAACTAATATTGCCTATGCTGCTCATCACTTCTGCTGTGTAGCTCATTGCTGTGGGCATAAAAGTCAGGCTTAGAGCCTCATTCAGTGACAGTGCCTGGAAGCTGCATGACCTGTGGTAGCTGTGCAAAGCCTGATCCCCCGTGGTTGGATTTGAAGTACATAGGTGAGGTAACCTGATTTACAGTTAGTGCCCAGACGGGCAAGGTGAGTTATTTTGTGTATGTCATGCACATGGAGATGTGTAAAAGTGACTTATGAACTTGCAAGTGTCTAGGGTGTGTGATACAGATCAGCTAGTATGGTATTCATCCTATAATCCCTGTATAGGGGTGTGGACTTCGCTGCAGGGAAGCAACCAGGCCACTACTTCCTGGGAAAGTGCCAAAGGGACTCTGGTGCAAGTACCAGAAGCTCAGGGTAGAGAAAACACACCAAAAACAACAGATACCTGCAGGTATAGTCTGAGTAGTCACCATGACTTTGCTGGTTATCAGGGAACCTAAAGCTAAGACATCCCCCTGAAGGATGGAGAGGATGCCCTAAATACAAAGGGACCCTCAGCCATTGTCAGAGGAAGGATTTGGGAGCAGGTAAACTAGCTCTTTAAGAGGGCAGTGATGAGCTTTTGTGCCCTAAGGGAGTATAGGGCAGGGGCATGGAGGTAGCAGCATGGAGATTACACCAAATGGCATGGTAAGTGGTGTGACATCTGCACCCCCAGGAGACAGCAGGAGGGTGGTGGCCATGGACTGCAGACCTAACAGTGTGTATGGTCAGAAGAAATGTTGTGGGCTTTCCTCAAATATCTCATAATGTAAATGTCCAAAATAAATGGTAGGGCAGCTGAGATTATATGCTGGGCAGTTTTTACCACCCTGCAGGGCCTTATGTTCAGCAGTGGTAGAAGTGCCATACCAGACCATGATGCCACTGGTCAAGATGCTCTCCACTGTAGACCTGTAGATGTTGCAGAGGATTTGCTGTGACAACTTGACTATTCTCAGCCTTCAAAGGAAGTTAAGGCATTGTTGGGCCTTTTTGTCAGTGTGTGATGTGTTAAGTGACCAAGTAAGGTCCTTAGCTATGGGGACACCAAGTAACTTAAAACTGCTCAGCCTTGCTATCAATGCCCCATCAATGCTTAATGGTGTGTGCACTCTATTCCCCTTCCTGAAGTAAAAAAACAGCTCCTTAGTTTTGCTAAAATTGAGGGAAAGGTTGTTGGCAGTGCGCCAAGTGTCTGTAAGAAACCACTTCCTCCCTATATGGCCCCTTGTCATTGTTGGCAACATTACTGATTATTATTGTCATCGGCAAATCTGATTATAGTACTGGATTGGAACTATGTTTATGATGAAATCATAGGTGTACAGTGTGTAGACCATGGGTGAGAGGATGCAACCTTGTGGGCATCCTGTGCTGAGTGTGAGAAAAGGAATAGTATAGTTACCCATCCTAACAGATGCTGGTCTGCAGGTGAGGAAATCCATTTTCCTGTTGCACAATATATGACTTATTCCAAGAGTGTTCAGTTTGGAGATTAGCCTGAATGGGATGATGGTTTTGTGGTTTTGAAAGCAGAGCTGAATTCAAAAAACATAATCCTAACATAGGTGTATGCTCCATTATATATATACTTTATAGTTAAATATATAGAAAATTTTATCAATTGGCGCAAATCTGGCCCCCAAGGCGGTGCCCACATATATAAGTAAAATTTACTCTTATACAGGAAATATAATTGGATGGATTCATCAGCTGATGTCTTCTCATTGTTTTTGAAGAATATTACTACTTCTCAGTCCTTCACTGTGCATTAAAACAAGTAAGTATTCCAAATTGTCTTTCCATTTTATGTTTAGAGTAAGTGTTGACTTAAAGGTAGGGTTGACTTAAGCATAAATCAGCTTTATTTTACATTATTTTATTATAAACTGTCAAATTGTTAGGGAGAACTGGACTACTCATGGCTGGACCATCTCTCTCCGTGAGACCCATAGCACCGCATGGCCTGCCTCTAAGATCTTGACATTCTTAGTATATTTCAGTCTGTATTTCTGTAAAACATACAAAATAGAATTGATTGTTTTTAATGGTCAAATCACTGAAAATAACATATGTATACCTGCCCATTGTAAGCTCCTGTATCATCTAGTATTTACATTCAATGTGAAGACATACCAAGTGCATAATCACAAGACTTTGTTGGTGTTAATCAGCTGGGTGCAGCCTCGAAGTGCCCAGGTTGCATATCTAAAGCTCTAATGAGGTAAATCCAACTCTGCTTTAGATCCTGGTTAACATAATTAGTCCAGCGAAGCTGGACAGTGATGTGATTTGGGGAGGGACGCCGGATAATTTAATCATGAAAAGCATTGTAAAGAATTTAAATTGGGAAATAAATACAAAGTAATCACTTTAATTAAATACACTGAGAGGCTTGCTGGTAGGCACACTTAACCCATTCTCAAGTTGTAAGGTCAAGTGGACAATGCACATGGCATTTCTAATCTAGGATTTAGGATGCTTATAATTAAAATTTTCACTGTGAGTAATAAAACTAATAACTTATAAATATGTTTAACATTTTTGCTCTCATAAATTGCATATTATTCACTTATTGATACATCTTTCTATTAGTATATTTTCCTCTAGTGCAGCCAGCAAGCAAGCTGAGAACTTTACGGATAAAAAACACTTTACAGTTGTGCAGTCTTCTCTGTAGTGTGTGTATAAAAAACCAGTTAAAGGGGTTATCCCGTGACTAATGTAAAAAATGAAAACCAGATATCATATAGTAAATGGCATCCTCTTTCTAACAAAGCTAGAACCAGCCCTGCACCTCACATGGATCCAGAGATCTCCTTGTTCATTTCTCTGCTAGATCTATGTCAAGCTGACAGCTCAAGGGGAGTGTCTTCTCTGCTGCAGCTCAGGGGGCGTGTCCATGCTCTCCCTATTACAGCTCAGGGGGCGTGTCCATGCTCTCCCTATCACAGCTCAGGAGCCAGATGAAGGATAAAACTGAGCATGTGCGGCCTTCTCAGTGAGCAGGTCAAAGTAATAAGGCCTCTTTCACACTAACGTTTTTTATGCAAGTGTACGGGTCGTTTTTTGCGTTCCATATATGGTCCGTATACGGAACCATTCATTTCAAAAAGCACCGGAAGGTACTCCATATGCATTCCGTTTCTGCATTTCCATTCCGTTAAAAGATAGAACTTGTCCTATTCTTGTCCGCATCACGGGGGCCAGATGTTCCGTACAAAACGGAATGCACACAGATGTCATCAATTTTTTGGGTGGATCTCTTTTTTGCAGACCGCAAAACCATACGGTCGCGTGAAAGAGGCCTTAGAAAAACAAACAAACAACAGGTGGCGCTATAAAGATACATTTTATTGAATAGCTCAGTGACTATGCAAAATTTGCAATTACATGCAGTTACAAAAGTACTCAGATCCAGGTGCTGGTTTGAAAAGTGTAGAATATTTTTCGTGGGACAACCCTTTTAATCTAAGTTCCAAAATGAATAAGTTAAAGATTAATGGACTTTGGGAGAATAATGTTTCAAATGCGCTGCGCTTAAAAAGATGGGTTTTTGTCCGTCCGACAGCCGGTATTTGCACTGGATCATGCTGCCAGATCGCTGAAACGGAGATGTGAACGCAACCTTAGTTGCTCACAGAAACCAATCAGTTTTATTTTTTTAAGTATTTTTTACAGTGGTTTTTTTCAGTTTTCTATGGAAAGGCGTAAAATAGCAAATAAAACTGAAAACTGCAGCAAAATCTAGCAAATGTCTGGATTTCAGAGGTTTACTTCTCCTGAGATCAGCCTCGATCCTTTTATTGCATTGGATAGATCATCAACATCTGTTCGGCGGTGGTCCGACAGTGAACGGGTCTGAGCTGCTCCCAGGCCACTACTAATAGTCGTGACGTCACTGGCCTGCGGGAAACAGCGAGAAAGCCGTGGTGCTACTAGAGTGCCTTCTCAAACAGCTATTGGCGGGGGTCCCTGGTGTCGCCCCCTCCCCCTTCCCACGCAATCAGATGCTGATGATCTATTCAAAGGATAGATCATTAATAATAAAAAGGTACAGAACCCCTTTAATTACTGTCAATATTCACACGACATGAAAACTCGACTGCAACCTGTTATTCAAACCATTTCAATTCATTATCTAGCTACTATGGTATTTCTTTTGGTATTGCATTTCTTTTGGTATTCATTTAGTTAACATTTCATGCTCTTTATTGTAGGTTTTCTCTTTATGCATTTAAAAGAATTTTTATTATTCTTCAACCATAACCCCTGTGACTGAACCTACCGTTAAATCGGACATTTTTGGAGCGAGAGAGACCAAAAACCTTGATTAGTAGAGACTTTTTTGGTCAATTTTTAAAAGATTAAATAAAAAAAAAACATTAAGCTCCTTATAAGAAACATTTATAGCCAGAGTGACTATAGCAATTTCTTGAGTAGCTATATAAGGTGTCAGAAGTCGAATTTTAAGATCCTTTGGTGCGGTATGTATCCTTGTACATCTTCCACTCTACGCTTTAATCAGGGGTTATACTGAACGGTTTGCAGACAGGGACAGCTTTCTGATAGAAGGAACATTCATATATCTTTCACTGGACAATAGCACATTACAACAAAAATCTGCTCTGAATAAACCAAGTCAATGCTGTAGAAGTTCATTATTTTCTCAGGCGTCATATAAGAATGGAACATTTTGCAGACGGATTCAGGCGAGGTGTTTTTGTGACAGACGCACTCATTAATGACCAGAAAATGCTGAACATCGCTAGGAGTTACTATGGTTATCCACAAATGTCACTCGGACTGGGGACATTTTCTAAGAGTGATGATGCTGTACAGGTCCATTTCGTGTTCATATATCACATTACTCTCTGGATAAGAATACACATCTGCCATAATTAATAAGAATATATTTAGATTTACTCCATTTTATTTATATCTTTTTTTTATGAAGATATGCACTTATTTATTTCAGACTAGCTAATTACTCATCGGAGCAGGAGAGCAGAAAACATATCTTGTTCAGATACTATAGAAGAGCACGTTTCACTTATAATAGCAATAACAGCCTCTACATTGTTGAATATAATATGTTTTATAATGTAATAACATTTTATTAAGACGGATTTCCAGGATTTTCATGTTGATGGCCTATCTTCAGGCCCGACTCCCGACATCAGAGATGAGCGAATCGAAGCTGACGAAGTCGAATTTGTTCCAAATTTCAGGAAAAATTTGATTCTGAACGAATGCGAATTTTCTCGCGCTTCGTGGTAACGAATCGCAATTTTTCCTAACATGGCGGCTAGCTAGCTACAATGGCGGCTACACGTGTGAGGACCTGGGGCAAGGAACTCTGGAACGGCGGGATGACCCATAATGCCATGCATGCAGCCAATCAGCAGCCAACCCGGTGATGTCACAGCCATATAAATACGGCGGCCATCTTAGATTCTGCCATTCACAATCGTACTTTGTTCAGGGACAGACGTGTATGCAGGCGCTAGGGAGAGTGAAAGAAAAACTGATTGTTAAAAAAAAAAAAAGGAAAGAAGCGATTTACAATTGCAGAGAAAGCATAGTGAGAGAAATCAATTCACAGGCAGGGAGAGACGTGTGTAGATGCTAGGGAGAGTCATAGGAAACATTACTTGGGGTTCCTGATAGTCTCATAATACAGCTCTGTCATTCCAGCAGTTAGTTATTGGGGTGCAAGTGCTATGTTGAAATGCCTTTAGTGGCTTTTATCTGAGAAAAAAGATAAATATATACGCAGGTCACTTTTGCTGTTAACTGCGCTGATATAATTTACTATAACTCAAAAATATCGGGAGCCAAATGCAAATACTCAGAAATCACTTTATTAAATAATAAATAGTTAAAATTCCATAAAAAGAAGAAAGGTGCATGTGCTATAGCGCCACCCTGGACCTCTACATAGGCAGTTATCAAATCAATCTGGGTATAACGTTGGTACATTCCAATCAATAAATATAAAGGTCATTACACCAGGACAAAACAGCCTCAGAAAGAAATTTTTGTAACACCATATATCATGAAATCAAGCCTTACCCAGCGCAGTATATGTCACGCCCAGAGGACCAGGATGGCGCCACCCTGGTCCTCTGGGCGTGATATATACTGCGCTGGGTAAGGCTTGATTTCATGATATATGGTGTTACAAAAAATTCTTTTCTGAGGCTGTTTTGTCCTGGTGTAATGACCTTTATATTTATTGATTGGAATGTACCAACGTTATACCCAGATTGATTTGATAACTGCCTATGTAGAGGTCCAGGGTGGCGCTATAGCACATGCACCTTTCTTCTTTTTATGGAATTTTAACTATTTATTATTTAATAAAGTGATTTCTGAGTATTTGCATTTGGCTCCCGATATTTTTGAGTTATAGCATGTTTGATGGGAGTATATGCTCTATTGTATGCATGTTTCAATTGGCATCTTGAGGATATGCCTGGTATTACATGTAAGGTACTGGCTATAGGCATTAGATGCTTCCGTGGTTTTCTGATACAGTAGCTGATATAATTTAGTAGCCTGTTTCAATACAATACGAGAAATATATACGCAGGTCACTTTTGTTGTTATTTGCGCTAAAAGCGTTTATTGCCGTATTTTTAGAGAAAAAGAGAAAAATAGACTAAGTTCATATTTGCTGTTATTTGCGCTAAAAGCGCTTCTTGTCATATTTCACTACAATATGAGAAAAATAGACACTGTTCACATCTGGTGTTATTTGCGCTAAATGCATTTATTTGTCATATTTCACTACAATACGAGAAAAATAGACGCAGTTCACATTTTGTGTTATTTGCGCTAAAAGCGTTTCTTGTCATATTTCACTACAAAACAATAAAAAGAGACGCAGTTCACATTTGGTGTTATTTGCGCTAAAAGCATTTCTTGCCATATTTCACTGCAATACGAGAAGAATAGGCGCAGCTCACTTTTGGTGTTATTTTCGCTAAAAGCGTTTATTGCCGTATTTCAGTAGAAAAAGAGAGTTCGCAGTTCACTTTTTCTGTTATTTACTCTGAAATCATTTAGTGGCCTATTTTAGTCCAATATGAGAAATATATACGCAGGTCATGTTTGCTTAATTTAAAAATAATTTAGTGGCCTATTTTAGTACAAAAAGAAAAACATATTCGTTGCTTTTAGGGGTGTTTTAATTTCTGTTTCATTTGTTTAGTTCAGCTACAAGTATGTCAGGCAGAGAAGTGCCAGGCCATGCACAGAGGAGTGGCAGAGACATGACTGTTTCTGGCAAAAGCAGAGTGCGCAGCAGAGTAAGGGGTCGTGGCAGCAGTAGTTGCAGCAAGAGGCCTGAGTTCCCGGTGTCATCTACCGATTGTGTCTTGACCAGCAACCCAGCAGTTCTTGATTGGTTAACTCGGTCTTCCATGTCATCCCAAGTGACATCAGACACCCCCAGCCAAAAGTCGGTGGGTTCATCAGACACAACCCTTAGTTGGCATGGCCGGGGAGCAGGCCCTATGCCCTCACCTGTCCTCAACCTGCCTCTGTCCTTTTCTGTTCCCTCACCGTGAGAAGTAGTATAGGCTCTGCTCCACTTTTCAGCGAGGAACACTAGAGGACAGTCAGCAGCTACTGCCCAGCCAAGATCTGGAGGAGACATCCGCAGCTTTTTCCGCTAGTCGGGCATGTAGTGATGAGGAGAGTGGCAAGGGAGCTTGTGTTGCGAGTGGTCAGGCTCCTGACCCAGAGGCCGTTGAGGAGGACATAAGTGATGTGCAGACACTAATCAATGATGATGAAGCCGATCACATTTGGGAGCTGGGTGCAGAAGGGGCTTCATCATCCTCAGGAGAAGAGGGTGTCAGCTTGCCCGTGAGGCAGCAGCGGAGTCAGCAGGGTGGCAGCAGTGGGAGGTCAGGAGCCAAACGTGCCCGGGGTAGACCACCTGCTTTACAGCAGCCTACCTGCCTGGGAAGTAGTGGTGCAGGGGTTCACGGAGGCAGCGGCGGTAGCAATCAGTCAGTGCGGAATGTTGGGGGGAAAATCACCTACTCGGCGATGTGGCATTTTTTTTCAAAGCGCCAGAGGAGGTGAACATGGCTATATGTCGCATCTGTGGGCAAAAGGTGAAGCGTGGCCAGGGTGCCAATGTTGGCACTACGGCCCTGTGTCAACATATGCAGCGTCGCCATACAGTGGCCTGGGAGAACTGTGGCTCCAATGTGGTGGTTCAGCCTGCCACAGCAACCGCTACATCACCTAGTGGCACGCACCCATTTTCAGCCAGTCAAGGCTCCACCACCTCAGCCGAAGGGAGCTGTCTGTCAATCCCATCTTCTGCTGGTCCAGATGCTCCTGCTCCTAGTTAGTCATTCCGTCAGCCATGGGCGTAGCTATAGGGGGTTGCAGAGGTAGCAGTCGCTACTGGGCCCAGGAGCCTGAGGGGGCCCAAAGACCCTTGTGCTGCATATGAAGACACACAAAGCACTGAGGGAAGGGGGATCCAAGCTGAACTCTTGCACCAGGGCCCATGAACCGTTAGCTACGCCCCTGCCATCAGCAATTGATCGGTTTAAAGACAAGCCAAATTTATCAAACAAACTGTGACATTTGATAAATGTGACATAAAGTACTCCAACAGAGACTCAAGCAAAACGGACGTCAAATATTCCCCTAATGATAAATTCCCCACTATGAGTTTTCCTGTCTCTATAATGCTACACAGTGGTGTCTCTTGACCCCATGGGGAACAGCTAACCACACAGAGATTACTCCAAAAGGTAGCGACCTGGTGCGTTCAATGCAGCGAAGCCCAGATCCATGTATAGGAGTTAAAGGATAAATACCAGGGATCTGCCAGGATAATGCCCTTACTATTCACCCAAAGACAAATCCTTTGGTTAGCACAGTGGTTCCACACCACCTGTCCACACCACTGATGCACTTAACAACGCCCAGCTAGTTTATAGCTCGCTCCAACCAAGCCGGTTACATAGTCACTGGCCTATTACTACCCCGTTTCTAAGTAAATAAAGAGAAAAGAAATATATTACAAAATTACAGCAACCTTCATAAATGATTATTTTAAGAGGGTGTTGATGCAAACTGGAAAACCCATTTAAGAAAGTTTAAAAATAAATGGTATTGAAGTATGGACGCTCATGTTTCCTTAGAATGTATCCTACAAAAAAGTACTCTGATTTCACTTATTAACTGTAATGTTCTCTCACTGTAAATATGAGTAGGTTGGATGTATTGCAGGTGCTTGTAACGATCATGTATTTATACTGTAATTCATGTGTGCACCCATATTACATGCACATAACCCAAGTCCTGAATCACCACTATGCAAAAGAAAAGCTTTTCAAGGAGAGATTACTGAAGATTACTAGCTGTTGGTAAAAGCTATTTAGAGCCCATGAAACAGCTATTTTAGTATCATTGCACTTAGCTGCATCTATCCTTAAACCTTGACCGCTATGTCGCCCCTGAACAATAAATATATAAAAAAATCTGTTCAACAATTATATTAGAGAATACAAGAGAACCTGCAAGCTGCATGTTATAGAGCTGGAGGAACTGAGCAAATTGAGATTTGGGGAAAGATTCAGGAACACTTGAGTTTTATTAATGTAAACCCCAGCTTCTTCTAAGGTTAGGAGTCCAGTGGGTGGTCCTGCTTAGTAATTGGCAGTATGAACACTCATACAGGGAAGGCTGTCAGTCACTGATTAGGACCACCAGGGTGCTTAGCTCCGCCAGTCAAAGGGCAACCATTTCCAATGACTTCAGGCACATTAGTGCCTGATTCAGACACTTCCACATTGCAAGATTTTAAGCATAAACCTGTACAATGGGGGTGTCAATGCCATGACACCACCCCATTTTACTTAATCTAGATATATGGCAATTGTTCACTTATTTGTAGCATTTATTGTCATTTTTTGTCTTTAATACGCCTCCTTAGCGCAGGACTGAACGGCCCAAAAATCGGACGGTCACAAAAACATGTAGAGTCGTGAGAAAAACAAAGTACACCGTCTTTAAATTCTATGGTTTTACATATCAGGACAAAATAAATAAAAAGAAATGGCCTTAGAAGGTCTTAAAATTATGTAAATGCAACCTAGTATGAACAACACATGACAAATTTAACCGTGACATTATTTATTTAACAATACCACTCAGAATAGTTGAATTCAGTAGCAGTGATGTATTAATTCCATCCAATACAATATAAAGAAAATGGCCAACGTTTTGGTCCAATCCTACTTCATGGCCTTATTCACACAGAGGCTTTGGAATTTAACTATTCTGAGTGCCGTGGTATTGATATATTTTGATCAAATTGATTTTTGCATCACTGAGCACCACCTTATTGACGAGGAGTGCCGACCAACTTACTGTATATTATTTTTTTAACAAACACTAGGCCAAAATGCTGAAGTTGTGTGGGAAAAATTAGGTACACAGTTACTGCTTTCATAGGGATTCAAAGGACAAGTAGCAGCTAGGTGCTGTTAATCAAATTCCCTTGATTAATTGATTATCAACAAGAGTGACCACCTCTATAAAAAAAATAAGTTTTGGCAGTTTGCTGGTCTGTATCATTCAGGCATGTGTTAATATAATGTCAAGGAGGAAAGCCATTGACAATGATCGAAAAATAAAGACCAATTGAAAAATGATTTTTAGCTCAAAATAAGTACAAAGCAATAATAAAAAAAATGACCCCAAATTTGTACATAGCCATTAAAATTTGCAAAGTTACATCTGAAAAACCACAAGACTTCTTGAACAATGTTCTTTGGACAGGTGAGACCAAAGAAGTATGTTTGGCCATAATACACAATGAAAATAGCGGTGCGTGAGACACTCTGAAAAAAAGGAATTGGAAGCGCCAAAAACCACATAGACAGAATGATATATTTCAGTGTAATGGAATAATAAAAAAACATGAAAATCCAACATAATCTAAAACCATATATTCATAAAAACCAATATAAAAACAAAGCCTGAAGGTAAATGACTCACTTTACCCAGGAGGGTAATGTCGGATAAAACTCACCCACACCACTCCTCCTGCGCCTGGGTCACTTGTAGAGATGTCAGAAAAAGGACGGCAAACATTCAACAGTTATCTTGAACTTTTTTCTTTATTCCAAAGCCAGGGTAGGGTAGAAGAGGAAGTTCAACGCGTTTCGGGGCCTAATAATGGGTCCCCTTCATCAGGAGCAGGTATGAAGCGGACATGAAGAAACCGCCAAAATAGCTTCTAGTGACGTCACTTCTGGTCTCCGCATGCGTTCCACGCTGGAACGCACCGGAAATGACATGCCACCAGCCGTTTGGCTCACATAATTAAAACATAGGTTTTGGTATGTAAATAGCACAAACATAAGTTGTGGTTCATAACAAACTAGCACATACATACATAGATATGGAGAAGCAGGCATTGAGTCCAGAAACCGTCAAAATACTATTTTCATTCTTGACTACCTACACTAAGTCTACCTAGGCTAGGTTGGGACCAGTGTCAGCCTACCCACCCATCTATCTGTTCAATTTTTGACATCTTACTTTTATTATTTTTGACATCCTACTTTTATATACCTCGCTGATAATTAATTCATTACTTTCTCTAGCTTTTACTTTCTCTAGCCTTTCCTTTGGCGCCCTGCTAGGTTATTCCGGGACCCTCTTCCTTGAAGGTCCAGGTACTAACACTCTTTTTTTATCTTCCTGTCCCTGACTTACATAATACACAATGCCACATTTGGCGAAAATCCAACGCAGCTTATCAGCACAAACACTGCATAACAACTGTCAAGCACAGTGGTGGCAAAGTGATGATTTAGGCGTGTTTTCCAGCCACAGGACCTGAGTCGACAATGAACTCCCCTGTATACCAAAGTATTCTAGAGTAAAATGTGAGGCCATCTATCCAACAGCTAAAGATTGGTCAAAACTGGGACAATTATCTCAAGCACACAAAAAATCTACAACAGAATGGTTCAAAAAGAAAAGAATCAAGGTGTTGTAGTGGCCCAAAGTACAGACCTCAACCCAACTGAAATGCTGTGGCCTTAAAAATTGTGTAAAAACGAATGCTCATAAACCTCAATGAACTGAGGAAATGCTCTAAAGAAGTGTGGGCCAGATTTCTCCAGAAACATGTAAGATATTGATAAAGTCGAACAGATTCATGGGGTGTACTTACTTTTTCACAAGTGACTTTTCCATTTTGGCTTCATTTTTGTTGAATAAATGATGAAATGGTGGAATTTGCTGTGTGTTGTTGTTCATCTGAGGTTGCTTTTGCCTAATTCTAAGACCTAAGTAGACAACAGACAAACCTTAATGCTGGAGACCATGAAAAACCAGAAGACCAGAAGTCCCAGGACACAATGATAAAACACAATAGGCAAGAACTGGTTTTGAATTTGGAATGAAATGCACAAAGTATATGTTATCCCCAGCAACCTGGGAGCCTGGACATATAAAGGCTAAGCAATCAACAACACCATTCAAAATGAACCAGACCCAACCAGGTGATAACCTAACCCAGATTCTAATACAAAGAGGTTGCTAATAAATAAGTGAACATAAAATGACAGGGAAATCCCTGTTGCTCGTAACAGAGAGAAGAGCCGCCGGTGCTTGGTGGTTTGGGTTGGTGCCCCTTGTTGTTGCCCTGACTGTGAGCTGACAGCCATGGAAGGAAGGTGAGTAGCACTACATGTGTCAAATGACTGATTGACCTGCACCAGGTGAAAGGAAGAGGGACTTCAAAAAACAGCTGCTTCTGGTTGCAGCTTTTATTGAGAGCTCTTGCACACATGAGAAAAAGGAACAGCATTGTCCGGCATGAAAACCAATTGGTGCGCTGGTGAAAGAAGAGGGGCTGATAAAGAGATGTCCCTTGGGATATTATGAAGTTAGAGACAGTTAGGATAGATGGTCAATGTCAGAGACAGTTAGTGTAGACAGACATTTAACTTGAAGTGTGTAGTTTGCGTAGGAAGGAGTGTGAATAAAAGACATATGTGACACATAACAAAAGTTGTCAGTCAAAAAAAAAAAAGACTGTAACGTTCCCTGAAACAGTGCTAGAATAATTACCAAGGGAGCACCAGCAGCTTCGGTCTACAGAACTAAGGGTATGGAAGAATATGCTCTATTGTTTAAAAGGGTTGTCTCACTTCAGGAAATGTCATTTATCATGTAGACAAAGTTAATACAAGGCAGTTACTAATGTATTGTGAGTGTCCATACTGCCTCTTTTGCTGGCTTGATTCATTTTTCCACCGCATTTTACACTGCCAGAATCCAGTGGTTATGGCCACAGCTACATCGGAGATGCGAGATGGCTGCGATGAGAGCTGCTGCACATGTGTGCCTATGTGTGCTCCTGGCCATCAGAGAGGCCAGTGCTTTTTCCCACAGTGTGCAGGCACGACCACCACTGCTGGATTGCAGGGTGGTCATAGTCCCTGCATATGAGCAGTTTATAATGTGATGGAAAAATGAATCAAGCCAGCAAAGTAGGCGATATGGACAATCTCAATACATTAATAAGTACCTCTCATGATAAATGCTATTTATTAAAGTGAGACAACCCCTTTAACATACAATATCCATATGTATTGTTGAAGTACTCTTGCCTGGATTTCAGATGACCACCTAGGTTTGGGCATGTTGGAATTCAACATGCCTGATGCTTTTGTTCTCAGAGTGTCTGGCAGAACGTTCTGCTGATAATTATCTCATGTGTACAGCTGGCTTTACACACTAAGCTTTCAAAATGTTGTCTGGACTATAGACCTATCCTCAGGATATATTGGCGGGGGTTTGACACCTGGCACCCCTACAGATCAGCTGTTTCAGGCAGCAGTGGCACCGGACATAATACTTTGTATGGAGCACAGCTCCATACACGATGTAGCGGCCAAGCTGGGGTACTACAGCTCAGTTCCATTCAAAAGATGGGGAACTGCGCTGATGTGCACTGGTGCTGGAAACTACAGAGTGCACAGAGCTTTCTGCTTCCACTACATACACTGTATAGGTTGCGGCAGAGTGAGTGCCCGACACAAGGAAATTATGATAGTGCCGGATGTCGGACCCCCACTGATCTGATACTGTCGACTAGAGATGAGCGATTTAGCCCAGAAATTCGATTTGTTCCGAATTAATTAGTCACGAATCACTATAAATCAGGTATACCCAGACCACTCTTAACTGCTTCAGGACCGCCGTACGCAGGATTGCGTCCTGCGGGCGGTCCTGTTCTTCTGATCGGACGCGCCGGGGCGTCATCTCGCGAGACGCGAGACTTCCTGTGAAGCGCGCGCGCGCGCGCGTTCACAGCGTCTGGCGTCTGAAGAGTTGTACTACAGCCTGCCAGCGATGATCAATCGCTGGCAGGCTGTAGATGCGATATAAATCGCATCAAACAGCTATATCAGACGCTGTTTTATGAACAGCGTCTGATATAGCTGCTACCTGATCCTCTGGTGGTCCCATTTTCTGGGATCGACCACCAGAGGACCAGGTAACTACAATAAAGTTGCACCAAACACTACACTAACCCCCCACCCCCTCACCTATTAACCCTTGATCACCCCATCTAGACCCCTGATCACCCCCTGTCATTGATCACACCCCTTGTAAGGCTCCATTCAGACGTCCATATGTGTTTTGCGGATCCGTGGATTCACGGATCCGCGGATCAATCCGCGGATCCGATCTGCGGATCCGATCCGCAGATCCTCAAAACACGGACACCGGCAATGTGCTTTCCGCATTTTGCAGATCCGCACATTGCCAGAACTATATAGAAAATGCTTTTTCTTGTCCGCAGTTGCGGACAAGAATAGGACATGTTCTATATTTTTGCGAACGGAAGTGCAGACCCGGAGCGCGGATCCGTAATTCCGAATCCGAGCGGGACAAAGTCTGTCCCCATAGAAATGAATGGGTCCGCAATTCCGTTCCGCAAACAGAATTGCGGACGTGTGAATGGGGCATAAGGGTCCCCTATCACCGCCAGTTAGTTAGCTACTTGTTAGGTAGCTAGCGCTCATCCCACCGCACCGCAGTCACTGATTTTGGCAGAGATTTATTCATCCACATTGATCGATGCGAATGAAGAAATCTGTGCCGTTCATTTTTTTTTTTCAGCGCAGAGGCTGAACGGAAAAAAAATCTCATTACCACGTATGCTCAATATACGGAGAATCGCAGAAACTCCTAATGCTGGCCATACGTGTAATGATTGCGGAGACCCTCAAAGGCCAGGGCAGTACAAACACCTCACATGTGACCTCATTTTACAAAGAAGACACCCCAAGGTATTCCGTGAGGGGTATGGTGAGTTCATGCAAAATTTTATTTTTGTCACAAGTTAGTGGAATATGAGACTGTAAAAAAAAAAAAAAAAAAACAATTTCCGCTAACTTGTGCCAAATTTTTTTTTCTGTGAACTCGCCATGCCCCTCACGGAATACCTTGGGGTGTCTTCTTTCCATAATGGGGTCACTTGTGAGGTATTTATACTGCCCTGGCATTTTAGGAGTGCTAAGCGTGAGAATCCAAATGCGTAAAAATGGCCTGTAAAATCCTAAAGGTACTCATTGGTTTTAGGGCCCCTTTGCGCATCTTGGCTGCAAAAAAGTGTCACTCATGTGGTATCGCCGTACTCAGGAGAAGTAGGGCAATGTGTTTTGGGGTGTATTTTTACATATACCCATGCTGGGTGTGAGAAATATCGCTGTAAGCGACAACTTTTTACATTTTTTATTCAAAGTTGTCAATATACAGAGATATTTCTCTCACTAACATAGGTATATGTACAAATACACCCAAAGCTACATGCTACTTCTCCTGAGCTGACGATACCACATGGTGACACTTTGCAGCCAAATGCAAAGGGCCAAATTCAACGAGTACCTTTTAGGAAGAGTATTTTTACGCATTTTTCTTCTCACGTTTTAGGGCCCCTAAAATGCCAGGGCAGTATAAATACCCCACATGTGACCCCATTTTGGAAGAAGACACCCCAAGGTATTCGCTGAGGGGCATAATGAGTTCATGAAAAATTAAACTTTTTGTCAAAAGTTAGCGGAAAGGGAGACTTTGTGAGAAAAACAATAAAAATCAATTTCCACTAACTTGTGCCAAAAAAAAAATATTCTATGAACTCGCCATGCCCCTCATGGAATACCTTGGGGTGTCTTCTTTCCAAAATGAGGTCACATGTGAGGTATTTATACTGCCCTGGCATTTTAGGGGCCCTAAAGCGTGAGAAGAAAAATGCGTAAAAATGCCCTCCTAAAAGGTACTCATTGGAATTTGGGCCCCTTTGCGCATCTTGGCTGCAAAAAGTGTCACACATGTGGTATCGCCGTACTCAGGAGAAGTAGGGCAATGTGTTTTGGGGTGTATTTTTACATATACCCATGCTGGGTGAGAGAAATATCTCTGTAAACTGACAACTTTGAATAAAAAAATGTAAAAGTTGTCGTTTACAGCGATATTTCTCACATGCAACATGGGTATATGTAAATACACCCCAAACACATGCCCTACTCTCCTGAGTCGGCGACTACATGAGTGACACTTTGCAGCCAAGATGCAAAGGGCCCTAAAACCAATGAGTACCTTTAAGATTTCACAGGGCATTTTTATGCATTTGGATTCTCACACTTTAGGAGCCCCTAAAATGCCAGGTGAGTATAAATACCCCACATGTGACCCCATTTTGGAAGAAGACACCCCAAGGTATTCCGTGAGGGGCATGGTGAGTCCACAGAATTTTTATTTTTGCCACAAGTCAGCGGAAATAGTTTTTTTTTTTTTTTTTTAGTTTTTACAAAGTCTCATATTCCACTAACTTGTGACAAAAAATAAAATTTTACATGAACTCACCATACCCCTCACAGAATACCTTGGGGTGTCTTCTTTCCAAAATGGGGTCACATGTGGGGTATTTATACTGTCCTGGCATTTTAGGGGCCCCTAAAGCGTGAGAAGAAGTCTGGAATCCAAATGCGTAAAAATGGCCTGTGAAATCCTAAAGGTACTCATTGGTTTTAGGGCCCTTTGCGCACCCAGGCTGCAAAAAGTGGCACACATGTGGTATCGCCGTACTCAGGAGAAGTAGGGCAATGTGTTTTGGGGTGTATTTTTATATATACCTATACTGTGTGTGAAAAATATCTCTGTAAACGACAACTTTTAAAAAATTTTATACAAAGTTGTCAGTTTACAGAGATATTTCTCTCACCCAACATGGGTATATGTAGAAATACACCCCAAAACACATTGCCCTACTTCTCCTGAATACGGCGATACCATGTGTGACACTTTTGCAGCCTGAGTGCAAAGAGCCCAAATTCAACGAGTACCTTTAGATTTTACATGGCGACTCACAATTTAGCCCGCCCAAAATGCCAGAACAGTAAACACACCCCACAAATGACCCCTTTTCGGAAAGTAGACACCCTGAGGTATTAACTGAGGGGCATAGTGAAGTCCGTCTGAGATTTCTTTTTTTTTTTGCCAGAAGTTAGCAGAAATTGAAACTTTTTATTTATTTTTTTTCTCAGAAAGTGTCATTTTCCGCTAACTTGTGAAAAAAATGAAATGATACATGAACTCACCATGCCCCCGCGAATACTTTGGGGTGTCTTCTTTCTAAAATGGTGTGATTTGGGGGTATTCATACTATCCTGGCATTCTAGCACCTGAAGAAACATGACAGGTGCTCAGAAAGTCAGAGCTGCTTCAAAATGCGGAAATTCACTTTTTGCACCATAGTTTGTAAACGCTATAACTTTTACCCAAACCAATAAATATACACTTATTGGACTTTTTTTATCAAAGACATGTAGAACAATAAATTTAGAGAAACATTTATATAGAAATGTAGTTTTTTTTAAAAAATTTTACAACAGAAAGTGAAAAATGTCATTTTTTTGTAAAAATTTCGGTAATTTTTGATTAATAGCAAAAAAAGTAAAAATGTCAGCAGCAATGAAATACCACCAAATGAAAGCTCTATTAGTGAGAAGAAAAGGAGGTAAAATTCATTTGGGTGGTAAGTTGCATGACGGAGCAATAAACGGGTAAAGTAGTGTAGTGCGGAATTGTAAAAAGTGGCCTGGTCTTTAAGGGTGTTTAAGCTAGGGGGGCTGAAGTGGTTAATCAGCTCTGGCATACCCACTTGTCAAAGTCCAGCGCTCTCCTGTCCTACAGGTGGGAGCCCTTCTTCTTCCATCTGCTTTTCCTCCTTTTCCACATCATCTAATATTGATGAGAATATGTCATCAGGAACATTCAACTCCTCCTCTCTCTGCATCTTGCTGACTTTTCTAAGACATGGAGACTTTGAAAGATGATTTGGTAGACGTAAAGCCAGCAAAGGATAAGGATGGTTGGCACGCTGGCACTGGAATAATAAAGGCTTCCATCTTATTGATATTGAATTACATATCTTAGTTGACGGCTCATGTAGGAATAAGTAAATGTAGGAATAAATAAAAGTGACGCAGAATAAGTCTCCCTGCAAACTCCCTGCTGTCTCCCTGTACTCTCTCTGCAGTCTCCTTACACTCTCTCTGCACTGTCCCTTTCTAATATTCTTCTATTAATCGTTTTCAGAAACACAGTCCCTAGCGCATGAGCACTTGATGCAGGCACCTAGATTATGGTTTCTGGGCAGCAATCTGCCCATAAACAATGCAGCTGTATGAGGATGAGTGATCACAATAGTGATTGCTCTTCCTCATACTGTGGTGAAGATCGCTGCATGTAAATGCAGCTCTTCATCCCCACTGGACGAGGAGCCAACTGTCAGGAAGGAACACTTCTCAACAATCGCCTTCTCCTCCTCATGTGTAAATGCACTTTTAGTCAAAGGACCAAAAAGCTCAATTAAAAGACTGTAACAATAGATCTTTATCTAGCAGTGTTTTACACGATTCAGTTATTTACACAACAGTGAACATGTAAAACCAACAACAAGCCGTAAAGTTTTGCAAATTGAGAAGGAAGCAGCTTTCGCTAAGATCTGCAGATGCTCAAATTTTCAAGCACCTAGCTCCAATTTGCCACATGAAACCTCTAAATTCACATCAAGTCGTGTGAGATGATTGAGCGCTGTCTTTTGTTAGTCAACATGCCAGTTATCACCACTTGTCACAAACTGAGGGGAACAGAATACTGGAACTGAGAGACCTTGATTAATCACTCCAGCAGATTGCTATCTACCTAGGCCGAGATGTCAGCACTGTTTAACACTGTGTTTCTTGGTGGCTGAGAGAACTGGTATGATAACAAGAGGTGAACAGAGGTGAACCTCTGCATGGATGGACAGTCTGATTAAAAAAATGGTGTGTATTGATCCATTCTGTACTGCTAGACATTACATCGCAAGCCTAGGGCGGCAAACAGTGTCTACAATAACCATCAGAAGGCGTTTGAATCACTTCAAGCCAGATGTCCATCTAAAGGTATTTCATTGACCTCATGCCACCACTCTCAAAAGCTATCATTCTGAGCAGCAGAATTTCCCTTAGACAACTAATACCAATCTCGATAGCATGCTAAGGCCTGTAAGTGTATCCTGCGCGTGGTGCTCATACTCGATATCAAATAAATCGAGATGTTTTTAATATTTTATTTCCATTTTTTTGTAAGGAAGAAGAGAGACAAAACAAAGAGGCAGCGCCTCATGTGTAACACCGCTATGAATTCAGAAGGTAAAAAAGGTGGTAGCGCTTACCGTTGTAAGTTGTGAATAGTCACAACACTGTTCGATCGCTCTGCTGGAGTTAACCCGTCCAGGCTACGGGATAGATGTGCTGCCGCTGCTGCTGGGTCCTTGGCCTTTCACCATCAGGTTCGGGATAGAAAGAGGTATCAAAACAGACTGAGGAAATGGACCCTTTTCGGCGCTGAGGCAGGAAAGATCCAGGCAAAAGATGAAGCGTGAATCAAGATATTTTTATTTTGGCGTCTACGCGTATCTGGGGCGAACAGCCCCCTTCATCAGGACAATAAAACTTTAAGAGATCTTTTAAAGTTTTATTGTCCTGATGAAGGGGGCTGTTCGCCCCAGAAACGCGTAGACGCCAAAATAAAGATTTCTTGATTCACGCTTCATCTTTTGCCTGGATCTTTCCTGCCTCAGCGCCGAAAAGGGTCCATTTCCTCAGTCTGTTTTGAAACCATTTCAATTTTTTTTATCATTCAATCCGGTGATTTACATAATCCCATGACTTTTAGTTCTTGGTGTTGCAAATTCAATGTTGAGGAGTGCGACTCCAAGCATAACCAGCACATTTTGGGGAGCAGATAAGAGGATGGCAGCTTGGCAGTAATCACGCCATGGCATTCCCCAATTTCAGACTGCAGGTGATCTAAGAATTGATTTGGGTGTTGGTTCTGTAGGACAATATTACCTTCACCACAAATGGTGGCTCCACCTTACCTTGTTTCATGTCAAGCTTCAATTTGTATCTGCATGCTTGTTGTAAATCAATCGTATCCCGTTAAACTTGCTGTCATCATTTTTGTCACTGAAATATTTTCCTGTTCTGGATTTGATTGGCAGCCCTCGCTATGCACGGTGCATTCTGCTTTCCTCTACTATTCACCAGTTTGATAAAGCAGACGGACGCATTCTGTACGTGATGGGTGTGGACAAGGATAATGTGTGTGGGATTATTCTCCTCCTGGTTGTATACTGCACGTTGAGCAAGTGATGACAGTTTACACGCCACATGCTGCTCACATTATTTCAGGCATACGTAAAAGCATTTACAGAAGATCTGTTTAGAGCGCCAGCATTCAGAGTATTGGACTATACCACCTTCACTTTCATAGATCATTTTTTTATTGCTTATGTGGGCAACGGGCATGCAGGAGCTTGGTTAACTTGTACATCCTGTGGTTGGCATTTCAGTTATCTCTGCCAATGTGACAACTGAGTCATCCAGCATGGTCAGGACTGATATCTGCTAATAAGAACCAAGCGGGAATTATGAGAGTTAACAAGGGCCTGTCATCTCTCCTGACATATGTTTTAGTAGCTACTTGCATTCTTCATGTAATAACAACTCTGGAGCATTTATTCTTATGGCTCTATGATGCTGCTGTTGCTATTCCTTTCTTATTCCTGCTAGAAAAGTTCTAAATTAATTGATAGCAGTTTTGCAAAGAAGGTCCATCTTAATGGTACCAGTCAGTGATGCCACTGTTAAACTGTGCAGAGACCCCCCCCCCCAACTGGTAACACCCATCTGGACCTTTATTTCAAACTTCTGGCAATTTATTCATACCTTCTGGGAGGAAAGGCACAACATAGTAATAAAAATAGATGTTCCAGAATTGTTATTACAAGTGGGGCAAGACGGGTATTTATTGCCCTATAAGACAATGTCAGTGCGTCTTATAGAGTGAATACTAATGAGCGCTTCCATTATGGAAGCGCTTATTAGTACAGTAGGACCGGGACATCGCTTCTTCTGCTGGTTCTGTACTCACCGGTCCCTGGTCTTTTCCTGCATGCGCCACACGCTGTGCTGTCACCTGTGCGCAGTGTGAGGACATCGGTTTACTCTGTGACCACGTGTTGTGCAATATCGGGTCACAGCTAAGGGCAGCAGGAGGAGAGGTGGATCTCAGGAGCGGCAGGAGGGTTTGAGTCACGATTAGGTCTAATAAACATTGGGTGTCTGATCTTACGTCTGATTAACCCTTTGACGACTGCCCATTGACAATATATACATCCTATCTGCACATACCCTGTGCAGATAGCACGTATATAAATGGTCAGGCAGCTCTTTAATCCCAGAGCTGTACCGCTCCTGCACAAAAGTCAGTGTCCTTTAGAGGTCTTTTAATGACTTCTTGGGGGACATATTATGCGCCAAAAATAAATAAAACTATAAGTAAAAAAATACAAATACATTTTTTAAACTATCACCATAGTCGCCCCGTTAACTAAAACCTATACATGTTATATATCCAAACGATCATCACATAATAGGGAACCCCATTGCAATAATTTATTTTTGTGTCAGTTTTAATATTGAAGAGATAATAAGCTAGAATTTTAAAAAAATACTTTTGAATAAGAATAAGCTGTTTTCCCCAAATTAAACCTAAAAAAATGGGAAAAACAAACTCTAAAAAACATGCTCCTATTTTGGTAGTCAAACAAATAAAAAAGTTAGGGTCACTTAACCACCACGTGCACAGAATTACAAAAAACTGCCTGGACATTCATGCCTTTTTTTAGGCCTGGTCATGAAAGGGTCAATATTGAGGGTCTGATTTGGGGTCTGGGCTGAGGTCTGCTGATTACAACAAGAGAAAGCTATAGCACTATGAAGCATATGTATCACCCACAGACAAAAATCAATAGCTGTGAAACTCCCATGTGTTATTTATGCAGATTTTAGAGGAGCAGAGGCATCCAGAGTTGAACATTGTCTGTATACGACCCAATAATGCAATGAAAGCGTACAGATGTCAGGTGTGAGACGGGACCACTCAAACAGTCTCTTTTCAGGGTTTATTAGGCACACAGTACAGTACAGGCTTGCTTTCTTCAAATAACAGAACAGTCCAAATGAAATAATAACACAGTGATACAGGCTTCTCACCAGCTGCAGTTTTTCTCCCAGCAAATCCTCACTGCCAAGAGGTTTGGTTCAGTAGTCTTCCTCTCAGACCACCATCCACACACACTGCTCTCTGGCAGTGTCTTTTTAAAATCACCCTCGCACCTGTGTGTGTGGCGGTAACACCCGAGATGGAGTATGGGAGTGACCTTCCCACCCAAGCTCTTCAGTCACTCCTAAATCCCGGACCCAAATTCCAGCTACCACCAACTCAGTGATCTACCACCACTGGTCACTACTTACCTCCGGGATTTACATCACTGAGCGTAGCAGCCTCAGTGACACATACCTACCATCTATGATGTCACCCACTGCATGCTTACAAAGGTTTAAAATACAATATACTCAAGGTGCGCCGGCGGTAAAATGACACAAAGGCACATAAATGTACGTAACATAGTGGCCCTACTGTAATGACCTAATGACGAAATCGAATATATATATAAACTAAGAAAACAAATAAAAACACCACCATCATAAAAAGACAAAGAAGCAGAAAACTTCCTCATGCACCCAACCGTATTTTCAGTCCACGTATGATCCACATTTTTTGCACCCGATCCACATTTTACATTTCTACGGTGTGGCAAAAAACATACAGATGCCCCACAAACAAAAATATAACATTTTGTGGGCAAGAATAGGCATTTTTACAATAGGGAGGGGGTAGACAGGAAAATGCAGGATGCATACGCCTGGTATCCGTATTTTGCGTGTTTACACATACGGTCGTGTGCATGAGGCCTTATGCAAAGAGAACAAACTTTCCTCCCTTTTATGCCACCCCATCGCCCAGGCAGGCAGGGCTAAAAAATTAAATATAAATTCTACTTCATCTCCAAGGAACATTCATTTAACCCAGTCCAGTAAATTTTTACTTTGCTTACGTTGAGTATAAAACCCTCTTTCAAACTGTATCTGCTGCACTTTATCCTTTGAAACCAAAATTCTAGCGGAAAAAGGTGACATTCACACAAATAACGCCATTCTGGCTAACACCATGGGAATGTGTCGCCTATCATTTTTTCTGCTAGTTAAAGCTAGATAGTGACACATACAGTTTCAGACTGGCGTGCCTTGAGCCCACCAATAAAATTTGTTCTGGGGGCTCATTGTAGCGCTACATGCAAATATCAGCTGCTCACAAAGTGGCAGACGGCAGCAAGACGCTACAAGACGGTTGATTATGGGGTGCCTGCAGCGACGTCGAGATGGAAGGTCCCTGATAAAAGAGGATGCTGGCTGGCCTGTCTCTGGGTAAGGATGTCTTCTCAGCCACCTGATGTGTCTATGTAATAAACCGGGGAGTTTGTTAAATCATCTAATCAGTTATTTATACGAACTTAGGGTCCTTTCACACTTCCGTCCCGCCGGATCCGTCAGAACGCAAGTTGCCTGAAGCATTAGAAGACTGATCAGGATCCTGATCAGTCTTAGAAATGCTTTCAGGTTACTATGGCAGCCAGGATGCTATTAAAGTCCTGGTTGCCATAGTAGTAGTGGGGAGCGGGGGAGCGGTATACTTACAGTCTGTGCGGCTCCCGGGGCGCTCCAGAATGACTTCAGAGCACCCCATGCCCATGGATCACGTTATCCATGCGATCACGTGATCCATGCGTGTAGGGCGCCCTGACGTCACTCTGGAGCGCCCGGGAGCCGCACGGATGGTAAGTATACTGCTCCCCGCTCCCACTCATTTACCATGGCAACCAGGACTTTAGCGTCCTGGCTGCCATGGTAACAATTGAGAAAAAGCTAAACGTCGGATCCGGCGATGCGCTGAAACGACGTTTAGCTTAAGGCCGGATCCGGATTAATGCCTTTCAATGGGCATTAATTCCGGATCCAGCCTTGCGGCAAGTGTTCCGGATTTTTGGACGGAACAAAAAGCGCAGCATGCTGCAGTATTTGCTGCGTCCAAAAAACGCTCCGGTCCTGAACTGAAGACATCCTGATGCATCCTGAACGGATTTCTCTCCATTCAGAATGCATGGGGATGATCCTGATCAGGATTTTTCCGGCATAGAGCGCCGAGGACGGAACTCTATGCCGGAAAACAAAAACGCCAGTGTGAAAGGACCCTTAAGGGAAGATTCATCAAACTAGTGTAAAGTAGACCTGGCTTAGCTGCCCATAGCAACCAATCAGATTCCACCTTTCTTTTTCCAAAGGAGCTCTGAAAAAGGAAAGGTGGAATCTGATTGGTTGCTTGGGGCAACTAAGCCAGGTCTACTTTACACCAGTTTGATAAATGTCCTCTTAAGGGTCTATTCACACGTCCCCAAAAGGGGTCCGATTCCGTTCTGCAATTTTGCGGAACAGGTGCGGTCCTATTCATTTTCAATGGGGCCACAAAAGATGTGGACAGCACACAGTGTGCTGTCCGCATTCACACTTCCGCTAAAAAAAATAGAACATCTCCTATTCTTGTCCGCAATTGCAGACAAGAATAGGCATTTTCTATGAGAGTGTCGGCCACGTGCATTCCATGTTTTGCAGATGCGCAATTTGCGGATGCACAAAACACTTACAGAACGTGTGAATGGACCCTTAGGCGGGCTGAGATGGTGTGAGCAGCCTATATGTATGTAGTGCAGTTAGTGTGCTGTGCCATTTGTGCTGGGGGACTATGGGCCCATTTTGCTCAGGGGGAGTCACCCGTTCCCCTCCGCGCCAGTCTGAGCCTGGACACATATATTTTTTTTCCCCAATCTGTTTGTATTTCTTGAGTTTAATTTTTTTTGTTCTATTTCCTTAGGGGGGACATCTTACCTGAACTGCTGTTTACAGCATTTACAGTTATGCTTTACTGCAGCCACCATGGGCCATAGACACAATAGATGGGGAATGGGAGTCTGAAGATCTTACTGACTTCTACAGGAGAGTTTTCTAGGTATGCTCTGTGACCTGTGCAGAGGTCAGGAGGGAGTAGATAAGCTGTGATATCACCTATTGTGGATCTATCTATCTATCTGGCTAGTATCTATTATCTATCTATCTATCTATTATCTATCTATCTATCCATCTAGTATCTATCTATCTATCTATCTATCTAGTATCTATCTATCTATCTATCTATCAAAACTATTATATTTTTGTGCCAAACACGACGTTTCAGCTCTGTATGAGGTTTTCTCAAGCATAACATGACTGTGATAGTTCACTAGATTATATACATAATCCAACAATTAGACATGATGGGGGCAGCACGGTGGCTCAGTGGTTAGCACTGATGCCTTTCAACGCTGGGGTCCTAGGTTCAAAGGATGGAGGTTGTATGTTCTCCCCGTATTTGTGTAGGTTTCCTCCCACACTCCAAAGACATACTGATAGGGAACTTAGATTGTGAGCCCCATTGTGGACAGTTGGATGCTCATGTCTGTAACGTGCTGCGGAATATAGTAGCGCTATATAAGTGCATAAAATAAATAAATAAATTACAAACAATCAAATGTACATGATAAAGGTCCATAAAGTGCAATAACAACATATTGCTTTTGATATCATACATGATTGCTATATGTTATCTGACACCATGATTACAAAATGAACTAAAGTGCAGTATTGCAATGTAATAGTATGGTCATAAATCCATAATCCACTATAATTAATCATCCAGTGCTTTATAATCTGCTAATTAGTGTAATACCAGACTACAGCAAATCTCCCCAGGAGCCATGGCGTTCTGCCATTCACACTGCGCCTGTGCAGCAACCATATTGATGCTCACAGAGCGAGTAGCACCACCTCTCTCCTCTAGTGTATAAGTCCCCGCTCAGAGGCAGAAACATCTTGCGCATGCGCACCGTGCGGGGATGCCGGCGCAGGCATCTGGGATTGGGGAAAAATAGCCCACCAGATATTATACATTCTATGAAGATTATCAGAGAAACAAATTAAAGTGCATTTATGGCGACCCATATCGATCTCAAACATTCCACTGATGTCCCCATCAGACTGGTGACTGGTATAGTAATGTGCAACGCCACTATAGATTACACAATCGCCGCATGGATCACACTGGAGCAGGCAGATTAAAGCAACTCGGTGTATCCCTCTGGATGGTCAAGGCCCGCTAGACTCCAGAGGGGTATGTATGCTGGTGTCCTATGGTCTACAGATATATTACACCATATACTATAGACCAAAATCAGATAATAAAATGAAAAATAATAAAAAACATATAAAAGAAAAGAAAAAGGGGAACTTTCAGTGCATCCAACCCCCACTTCACAGTAAAGAAACATACTTAAAGGTGTGTATATTTCGCAAAATCAAGGTGGCCTTGATGTATTGGTCGCAGCAGATGGAGAGCTTCTATTCCATGGCCTCCCAGAGGAGACTAATCAGCCTTGAGAAACTCTACAAAATAAGTAAAAAAATAAAGGGTATCAATACTATATAATTATGAGATTGATATACTGTACATATTCAAATCTATCACAACTCATCATGTGTGAACAGACACCATTATACAGGTGACCAAAAAGGGGAATTGGAAGGGAAAAGGGAAAAAAAGAGGGGGTGCAAGCAGATGCCCTACCAGTCATGCCAAATTAGAATAGATCTATATTTAAAAAATATATAAAAAATAAATAAATCCCCAAATAGTGCAGTTTTCGCACTGGCCACTAAAGATAGTACCAAACTCAACATTTCCACTCCACTCCAATCCTCTTTTTAGTAATTCTGTCTTCCTATCCCCACTTCTTCTACGCCGGGGAATGCAAATTTCAACTCATGTACCCCATGGTCTGCTTCAGAAAAATGTCTACAGACTGGTAAATCAGTTCTTACTAGATTTATGACTGCTAGCTCTGCACTCATGCGGACTGTGGGGGAACCCGCCCTGAATCCTGACCCATTCATTTCAATGGGTCTGTGTACATGAGCGTTTTTTTTCACGCATCACTTGTGCGTTGTGTGAAAATCGCAGCATGTTCTATATTCTGCATTTTCCCCTAGCCCCATAAAAGTGAATGGGGCTGCGTGAAAAACGCATTGCATCCGCAAGCAAGTGCGGGTGCGTTGCGTTTTTCACTGATGGTTGCTAGGAGATGTTGTTTGTAAACCTTCAGTTTTTTATCACGCGTGTGAAAAACGCATCAAAACGCATTGCACCCGCATGGAAAAAACTGAACAACTGAACGCAATCGCAGGCAAAACTGAATGGCTTTGCATGTGAAATCGCACAGTTTTCACTGAACGCATCCGCAACGCATCCGGACACGCTCGTGTGAAAGAGGCCTAAAATAAAAAAGAAAGGCAGCTTCTCTGGTATGAACAGAGTGTAAAGCTCGTGAATTTTTTTCAAAAAAATCTTTAAAAAAACAACATTTTAAAATCGTCTAATTTTTGTTGAAAAATGAGTGTTGAATAAAGACAGACAGGTTTGGATCATCCGCGGGCAAGCATTGTCTAAATGGCGCCGTTTTTGTGACTCGAGTTGGTGATCTAGGAGCGAGTTCATGTAGCATATGGAAGACCCTGCAGCAATTTTTTTGCATGCCCCATCTTTATAGACACCAGAACCTGGGTGATAACGGTCCCCAAAAACATAAATCAGTGCTGCCCAAAGCATAAGCAAGCGTCGACCTAATGTATCCCCCTGTGGAGCAGAGCACTGCGCAGAAGATTGCGCCTTGCTATAATGTGGAAAGATGCAAGGTGTTAGAGCTGTGTGTGTAATAATCACTGTGCCGTAGCTAATCATACAGCACAAATTGTAAAGTGCAGAGCTGTGTGTATATATACAGTGCAGAGCAGTGTGTGTGTATACAGCGTGCAGTGCTGTGTGAGTGTGTGTATATATACAGTTCAGAGTAGTGTGTGTATACAGCGTGCAGTGCTGTGTGTACATACACAGTGCAGAGCTGTGTGTGGTGTGTGTATAGCGTGCAGTGCTGTGTGTGTATATACAGTACAGAGCAGTGTGTGTGTATACAGCGTGCAGTGCTGTGTGTATATATACAGTGCAGAGCAGTGTGTGTGTATACAGCGTGCAGTGCTGTGTGAGTGTGTGTATATATACAGTTCAGAGTAGTGTGTGTATACAGCGCGCAGTGCTGTGTGTACATACACAGTGCAGAGCTGTGTGTGTGTATAGCGTGCAGTGCTGTGTGTGTATATACAGTACAGAGCAGTGTGTGTGTATACAGCGTGCAGTGCTGTGTGTACATACACAGTGCAGAGCTGTGTGTGTGTATAGCGTGCAGTGCTGTGTGTGTATATACAGTACAGAGCAGTGTGTGTGTATACAGCGTGCAGTGCTGTGTGTATATATATAGTGCAGAGTAGTGTGTGTGTATACAGCGTGCAGTGCTGTGTGAGTGTGTGTATATATACAGTGCAGAGTAGTGTGTGTATACAGCGTGCAGTGCTGTGTGAGTGTGTGTATATATACAGTTCAGAGTAGTGTGTGTATACAGCGCGCAGTGCTGTGTGTGTATATATACAGTGCAGAGTAGTGTGTGTGTATACAGCGTGCAGTGCTGTGTGAGTATGTGTATATATACAGTTCAGAGTAGTGTGTGTATACAGGGTGCAGTGCTGTGTGTACATACACAGTGCAGAGCAGTGTGTGTGTATACAGCGTACAGTGCTGTGTGTATATATACAGTGCAGAGCTGTGTGTGTATATAGCGTGCAGTGCTGTAAGTGTATATACAGTGCAGAGCAGTGTGTGTGTATACAGCGTACAGTGCTGTGTGTATATATACAGTACAGAGCAGTGTGTGTATACAGCGTGCAGTGCTGTGTGTGTATATATACAGTGCAGAGCAGTGTGTGTATACAGCGTGCAGTGCTGTGTGTATATATACAGTACAGAGCAGTGTGTGTATACAGCGTGCAGTGCTGTGTGTATATATACAGTTCAGAGTAGTGTGTGTATACAGCGTGCAGTACTGTGTGTGTATATATACAGTGCAGAGCAGTGTGAGTATACAGCGTGCAGTGTGTGTATATAGCGTGCAGTGTTGTGTGTGTATATATACAGTGCAGAGCTGTGTGTGTATACAGCGTGCAGTGCTGTGTGTATATATAACAGTACAGAGCAGTGTGTGTATACAGCGTGCAGTGCTGTGTGTATATATACAGTGCAGAGCAGTGTGTGTGTATACAGCGTGCAGTGCTGTGTGTGTATAGAGTACAGTGCAGAGCTGTGTGTGTGTAGAGTACAGTGCAGAGCTGTGTGTGTGTGTATATAGTACAGTGCAGAGCTGTGTATGTATAGAGTACAGTGCAGAGCTGTGTGTGTACATTATTCAGTGCAGAGCTGTGTATGTGTAGAGTACAGTGTAGAGCTGTGTGTGTATATTATGCAGTGCAGAGCTGTGTGTAGCTGTATGTATAGAGTACAGTGCAGAGCTGTGTGTACATTATTCAGTGCAGAGCTGTGTGTGTATAGAGTACAGTGCAGAGCTGTGTGTACATTATTCAGTGCAGAGCTGTGTGTGTACATTATTCAGTGCAGAGCTGTGTGTGTATACAATACAGTGCAGAGCTGTGTGTACATTATTCAGTGCAGAGCTGTGTGTGTACATTATTCAGTGCAGAGCTGTGTGTGTGTATACAGTACAGTGAAGAGCTGTGTGTGTACATTATTCAGTGCAGAGCTGTGTGTGTACATTATTCAGTGCAGAGCTGTGTGTGTACATTATTTAGTGCAGAGCTGTGTGTGTGTATAGAGTACAGTGCAGAGCTGTGTGTGTATAGAGTACAGTGCAGAGCTGTGTGTGTACATTATTCAGTGCAGAGCTGGTGTGTGTATACAGTACAGAGCTGTGTGTGTACATTATTCAGTGCAGAGCTGTGTGTGTACATTATTTAGTGCAGAGCTGTGTGTGTATAGAGTACAGTGCAGAGCTGTGTGTGTACATTATTTAGTGCAGAGCTGTGTGTGTGTGTATAGAGTACAGTGCAGAGCTGTGTGTACATTATTCAGTGCAGAGCTGTGTGTGTATAGAGTACAGAGCTGTGTGTGTACATTATGCAGTGCAGAGCTGTGTGTGTACATTATTTAGTGCAGAGGTGTGTGTACAGTATTCAGTGCAGAGCTGTGTGTGTACATTATTCAGTGCAGAGCTGTGTGTGTGTATATACAGTGCAGAGCTGTGTGTACATTATTCAGTGCAGAGCTGTGTGTGTGTATACAGTACAGTGCAGAGCTGTGTGTGTACATTATTCAGTGCAGAGCTGTGTGTGTATATGTACAGTGCAGAGCTGTGTGTGTACATTATTCAGTGCAGAGCTGTGTGTGTGTATAGCAGTACAGTGCAGAGCTGTGTGTACATTATTGCAGTGCAGAGCAGTGTGTGTGTATACAGTACAGTGCAGAGCTGTGTGTGTACATTATTCAGTGCAGAGCTGTGTGTGTGTATACAGTACAGTGAAGAGCTGTGTGTGTACATTATTCAGTGCAGAGCTGTGTGTGTACATTATTCAGTGCAGAGCTGTGTGTACATTATTCAGTGCAGAGCTGTGTGTGTGTATACAGTACAGTGCAGAGCTGTGTGTACATTATTCAGTGCAGAGCTGTGTGTGTACATTATTCAGTGCAGAGCTGTGTGTGTACATTATTCAGTGCAGAGCTGTGTGTGTATACAATACAGTGCAGAGCTGTGTGTGTACATTATTCAGTGCAGAGCTGTGTGTGTATATATGCAGTGCAGAGCTGTGTGTATATATTCAGTGCAGAGCTGTGTGTGTGTATACAGTACAGTGCAGAGCTGTGTGTACATTATTCAGTGCAGAGCTGTGTGTGTATAGAGTACAGTGCAGAGCTGTGTGTGTACATTATTCAGTGCAGAGCTGTGTGTGTGTATACAGTACAGTGCAGAGCTGTGTACATTATTCAGTGCAGAGCTGTGTGTGTGTATACAGTACAGTGCAGAGCTGTGTGTACATTATTCAGTGCAGAGCTGTGTGTGTGTATACAGTACAGTGCAGAGCTGTGTGTACATTATTCAGTGCAGAGCTGTGTGTGTACATTATTCAGTGTAGAGCTGAGTGTATACATTATTCAGTGCAGAGCTGTGTGTGTGTATACAGTACAGTGAAGAGCTGTGTGTGTACATTATTCAGTGAAGAGCTGTGTGTACATTATTCAGTGCAGAGCTGTGTGTGTGTATAGAGTACAGTGCAGAGCTGTGTGTGTGTATACAGTACAGTGCAGAGCTGTGTGTACATTATTCAGTGCAGAGCTGTGTATGTATAGAGTACAGTGCAGAGCTGTGTGTGTACATTATTCAGTGCAGAGCTGTGTGTGTATACAGTACAGTGCAGAGCTGTGTGTACATTATTCAGTGCAGAGCTGTGTGTGTGTATACAGTACAGTGCAGAGCTGTGTGTACATTATTCAGTGCAGAGCTGTGTGTGTGTATACAGTACAGTGCAGAGCTGTGTGTACATTATTCAGTGCAGAGCTGTGTGTGTACATTATTCAGTGCAGAGCTGTGTGTGTGTATACAGTACAGTGCAGAGCTGTGTGTACATTATTCAGTGCAGAGCTGTGTATGTATAGAGTACAGTGCAGAGCTGTGTGTACATTATTCAGTGCAGAGCTGTGTGTGTGTATACAGTACAGTGCAGAGCTGTGTGTACATTATTCAGTGCAGAGCTGTGTGTGTGTATAGAGTACAGTGCAGAGCTGTGTGTACATTATTCAGTGCAGAGCTGTGTGTGTATAGAGTACAGTGCAGAGCTGTGTGTGTACATTATTCAGTGCAGAGCTGTGTGTGTATAGAGTACAGTGCAGAGCTGTGTGTGTACATTATTCAGTGCAGAGCTGTGTGTGTATAGAGTACAGTGCAGAGCTGTGTGTGTACATCATTCAGTGCAGAGCTGTGTGTGTACATTATGATGTGCAGAGCTGTGTGTGTATAGAGTACAGTGCAGAGCTGTGTGTGTCCAGGGCTCATGCAGCGCACACATCTCCATTATCTGCTGATGAGGAAAGTCTCACATAACTGCATGAAACTCCCCAGCAGCACCGCCTGACTCCGCCCGCACACGTGACTGATCACATGGTCATGACATCATCAAAGGTCCTTTAGCCTACTAGAATCTATCATCTACCACCATTCAAAGGTCCTTTAGCCCCCTAGGATTTATCATCTACCATGGCGCTGTGTGTGTGAGGGAGGGAGAAGACCCCGGACACCGGAGACAATGGGCTCCAGGGTGAAGTAAGTGTCCGGGGCGGGCTGACGTGCTGTCTGTGGTGTGGGGGGCAGTGGTCACACATGGCTGCTGCTGGACATACCTGTGTGCATGCTGTCATGTTTATTTCCACATGTAGTCTGCTGACTGTGCTATTGGCTCTTCCTGGGGTCTTGGTATGGGGGTTTGAGCCTGCAGTGTATGTCTGTCAGCGTGACCTTTGTGACATTTCAATACTCTGGTCACTCAGGGTGTCACGCTGTCCATCGGATAAATACAGGAAGGAAGTGACCCCCATGTACCAGTGCGTTGCGCCATTTTCTGCGTCGCTGACGTGGGGATGTCACGCGACATAGCGATAGACTGTGGGGGAGATTTAGAGAAAAAGAGGAGTTGCCCATAGCAACCAGTTAGGCTGTAGTTGTAAACCGGTTGCTACAGGCCACGCCTCAGGTCTCTGAGGGCGAAAAAAGGACTTGTTGCCCATAGCAACCAGCATTGCCTACATGTAATGTGGTGTCTGATTGGTTGCTATGAATGACAAGGACTCTTTTCCCGTGACATTATAGGGATGAATGAGGCCCGATGACCCGACTGATAGAAGGGGTAGTACCGACACATAATAATGGCGGCCATACTGTAAAATTTCCTTTCCATGGAAGGGCTTGTCTCACTTCAGCAAATGGCATTTATCATGTAGAGGAAGTTACTACAAGGCACTTACTAATGTATTGTGATTGTCCATATTGCTTCCTTTGCTGGCCGGATTCATTTTTCCATCAAATGATATACTGCTCGTTTCCATGGTTACGACCACCCTGCAATCCATCACCGGTGGTCATGCTTGCACACTATAGGAGAAAGCGCCGGCTTCTCTGGTGACCAGGACCGTGGGGAGAGCACATAGGCCGTTGCTTATTCCTATATTGTGCAAGCACGACCACCGCGGCTGGACAGCAGGGTGGTCGTAACCATGGAAACAAGCTGTGTATAATGTGGTGAAGGAAGTGCCTTGTATTAACTTTCTCTACATAATCAATGCTATTTGCTAAAGTGACACAACCCCTTTAATGGTGGTGTCACATATCCTATCTTGGGTACGTTGATGTCAAATTTATAGAAGAATGCACATTTATCTAAAGTTGGAGCAGGTTGCTATGAGCAGTTGCCCATAGCAACCAGGGCGGCTGCTGCTTTGATTGTCCACAAGACCTCTGAAGCAATGAGAACAATATACATAGTTGCTAGAAGTGCTGTTTTTGTCAGTGCTTCACACTAGGTGTTAAAATGGGTGCGGCTTATCTAAGCTCCACCCAGAAGTGGCAATTTTGTGGTTCAAGGGGTGGGACTTAAAGGGGTTATCCAGGAAGTAATAATGATGATCTTTCCTCAGGTTAGGTCACTATTATCGCAGGGGGAAAGTCCCAGCACCCCGGCAGCTCTCAAGCACAGCTCCGTACATATTACTTCAGTGGGTGCTGAGCGCCACTGGGTCATGTGACATCACGGAGCGCTGGCCTCTCCTAACAGCTGACCAGCGATGGTGCAGGGTGATGAGAATATCTGATGAAAGGTCACCGGACATGTCGGTTTTAGTTAATACTTGGAGGGGGGGGGAATATATATATGTCATCCCTCAAGATACAATGGCCTTAGGATACAATATTTCCAACCTACAATGGTCTTTTCTGACCCAACGTGAGTTGAAGCTAGACCCAACATACAATGTCTCAGACCCAACCAATCATGGTCACTTCTCTGGTAAATAGATGTATTAGTTGCTAGTTAGCAGCTGTTCCTGCCTGGTATTTGTAGGGACTTGTCTTATCTGCCTTAGTTATCTGCTTATTTTTTTTAAATCTTCATTTTTTCTTATCTTGGATGACCTTTTGGGGCTTTTGAACCGATTACTCAAGTTACAATGGTTTCAACTTACATTGGTCGTCCTGGAACCAATTAATATTGTAACTGTCATGTTTGGGTGTGGGAGGGAAACACCACACCGAACATAGAAGGAAAAAGGGGTGAGGGTATAAGGCCTGTCGGCAGAGAAAAAGCGCATGACTGAGCGTCCCCTTAAAGCAACTAAGTAACTACACCAGCTCTCTGAATCTCATCCCTTGATGAGGGTGGCCGTAGCCTAAAATACAATTTGCACTCCTCCCTAAACAAAATGAAATTATCACTTTCCCCAGAGAATCTGTCCGGGAGGCCAACTTTAGGCTTGAGACTGGCCTGGTAACCACCACTAGGACCAGCAGCCTGTGGTCTCTGGGTCTGCAAGATGGTCATGCGGAAGTCAGCTACCTCCAAAGACACCTTGTGCAATTGTCCGGACAGTGCAGCAATAGGATCCATGGCTGTACAGAAACAAGCAAAAAATGGCGGTTTATAATGTCACGTTCGGGTGTGGGAGGGAAACACCACACCGAACACGGGAGGGAAAGGGGTGAGGGAATAAGGCCTGAAAACTAGGGAAAGGAGATGGACACCTCCTAGTAAAACCCTAATCAAAGTCCTGACTAACTACCAGTATGAACAGACCCCAGAGGTAGGTGAGTTCATACACAGGAATACATAATGTCCTAACTCACCCTATAGGACCCTGGTACTAATGTGAGGACTGAGACAACCTGTTCCTCCAAAAGGAAGGACAAACAGGAGTCTCCCTCAGACCTTGACAAGGAAATGCAACAACAAAAGCACCAGGAACTCCGCCGAGATCCACTCAACAGCAATCCACAACTGAAACTGAAGCTATAAACCACATAGCATAGTTGGAGAAGCAACTATAAATAAGGAAGGTTAAATGACCACATAAGCAACACCTGAGGAAAGGGGTGTGGCCATTACCAGAAACAACACAGACGCCTATTGACCCACAAGAAAACCTGTCAGATCAAACCACGTGTTGCCAGTTACACCGATCTCCTGCCACCTGTCGCGGGAACGTCTGTGACCCTAACCCCCCCCTCTACGGGTGACCTCCGAGCACCCAGGACCGAACTTTTCCGGGTGAGACCTGTGAAAAGCTTTCACCAAACGACTGGCATTCACGTCAGATGCTGGTACCCACATCCTCTACTCTGTTCCATAACTCTTCCAGAGAACAAGATACTGAAGAGATCTATGGAAAACTCGAGAGTTAATTATCTTGGTGATCTGAAATTCCAAACTACCGTCCACCATGACAGGAGTCGGTTGCATGGATAACGGTTCCAAAGGTTCCACATATCTCTTCAACAAAGATTTATGAAACACGTTATGAATTTTCAGCGTCTGAGGAAGTTTCAGACGAAAAGCTACAGGATTAATAATGGCAGTGATCTTATATGGACCAATAAACCTTGGACCCAACTTCCAAGAAGGAACCTTCAACTTAATATTTCTTGTGGACAGCCACACAGAATCACCCACTCTTAGGTCCGGACCATTCATACGTATCCTGTCAGCTGCACATTTATACTTGTTGCCCATATTCATCAAGTTATTTTGAATTTTCCGCCATATAGATAACAACGATGACGAAAAACGTTCCTCCTCAGGGATACCAGAAGTATCTGAACCAGAAAATGTGCCAAACTGTGGGTGAAACCCATATGCCCCAAAAAGAGCGACTTACCAGTGGACTCCTGTCTACAATTGTTTATGGCAAACTCTGCCAAAGACAAAAACGAAGACCACAACTTCTCGTTCTCAGAGACAAAACATCTCAAGTAAGTCTCCAGACTTTGATTAGTGTGTTCCATCTGTCTGTTCGACTGAGGATGAAAAGCCGAAGAAAAGGACAGTTGTCTCCCCAGACGAGTACAGAACACTTTGCAGAATCTGGAAACAAACTGAGTCCCACAATCCGAGACCACATCAAATGGAATGCCATCAAGTTTCACAATGTTGTCAACAAACACTTGTGCAAGTGTTTTAGCATTAGGTAGGCCCGGCAGCGCTATAAAGTGCATCATTTTACTAAAGCGATCATCTACCACCAGAATCACTGGCTTTCCTGAAGAATTCGGTAGATCAGTGGTAAAATTCATGGATAAGTGAGTCCATGGTCTGGACGGGATGGGCAACGGAAGTAGAGATCCGGAAGGCCGAGTATGTGTCACCTTAGCACGTGAACAGGTACTGCAGGCTGACACATAGTCCTCAACACACTAACGCAACCCCGGCCACAAGAATCTACAGAGAGATGAGGTCAGCAGTGGATCTACTCCCAGGGTGTCCTGTAAGAACCGTACAGTTATGTACACCTCAAACACCTTGTGACGCAATTCCGATGGCACAAACAGTTTCCCAGAGGGACAGAAATCCGGTGCCTCTCCCTGGGCCTCTAACACCTTCACCTCTAGGTCAGGGTAAAGAGCGGATATCACCACCCCTTCCGACAGTATAGAACTCGGATTTTCAAAATCGCCACCTCCAGGAAAACGACGTGACAAGGCATCTGCCTTAACGTTCTTATCCCAGGATGATAGGTGACAATAAAAATTGAATCTGTTGAAAAACAATGACCATCTGGCTTGTCTCAGGTTCAGTCGTTTGGCTGACTACAGGTAAGCCAGGTTTTGTGATCTGTGAACAACGTGATCAGATGAATCGCCCCTTCCAACCAATGACGCCATTCCTTAAAAGCCAACTAAATGGCTAGTAACTCTCTGTTACCCACATCATAATTTCAGTCTTCTGTAGAGATTTTTTTTTAGAGAAAAAGGCACATGGACGCCATTTACCAGGTGACGGCCCTGCGATAAAACTGCTCCTACCCCCACCTCGAACGCGTCCACTTCCACAATGAAAGGTTTTGATATATCCTGCTGCACCGATATAGGGGCAGAAGGGAAGCATTCCTTAATCGCAGAAAAGGCTCAAATCAGACCACACCGAGACATATGTCCCTTTCTTAGTCATGTCCCTTAAGATTTTTACTATTGTCTAATAACTCTGAATACATTTTTGGTAATAGTTGGTGAACCCCAAAAACCGCACAAGAGCCTTCAGATTTTTGGGTTGATCCCAGTCCAATACAGCACAAACTTTCTCTGGATCCATTCAAAAACCTGTAGATGACAGCAGGTAGCCCAAAAACTGCACCTCATGTACAGCAAAACATGATTTTGCGTACAATTTATTGTCCTTTAGGATCTGTAACACCTGTTTAATGTGATCCTGATGTGTCTCCACGTCTGGAGAATAAATTAGAATGTCATCCAAATACACGACTACAAACCTCCCCACAAGGTGATGAAAAATGTTAGGGATGTCCCGATAGCGATACTAGTATCGGTATCGAAACCGATACCGGCATTTTCACGAGTACTTGTACTCGTAAAAATGCCGCCGATACCACTGCCGATACCGGAAGTTCCGGTTCGGCAGCGGCTATATTCTGTTTCATTACCCCTAACTTACTGTGCCCGTGATTACTAACTATTAATGCGCAGTCCCTCCATGCTCCTGCCCCGCGCGCCTTCTGTAATCATAAAGTGGACGGAGCGGGCAGGCGGGACATGAGGCGCATGGAGGAACTGAGAGCTCAAGCTGCCCGATTCCTCCATGCGCCTCATGTCCCGTCTGCCCGCTCCGCCCACTTTATGTTTACAGAAGGCGCAGGGCAGGAGCATGGAGGACTGCGCATAATAGTTAGTAATCACGAGCACAGTAAGTTAGGGTAATGAAACAGAATATAGCAGCTGCGGAGCCGGTGCATGAGTCAAGCTGCACCGGCCCCGCAAGTGTAATCTGGATGACACTAATGGGGGATCTGTGGATGACATGTATATAGCATAAGATGCTATATATGTGTCATCCACATAGCCCCTAACAGTGTCATCCACAGATCCCCCATAACAGTGATGTCCACAGCTCCCCCCATAACAGTGATGTCCACAGCTCCCCCCATAACAGTGATGTCCACAGGTCCCCTCCCTCATAACAGTGATGTCCACAGGTCCCTCCCCCATAACAGTGATGTCCACAGGTCCCCTCCCCCATAACAGTGATGTCCACTGGTCCCCTCCCCCATAACAGTGATGTCCACAGGTCCCCCCCATAACAGTGATGTCCACAGGTCCCCCCATAACAGTGATGTCCACAGGTCCCCCTCCCCCATAACAGTGATGTCCACAGGTCCCCCTCCCCCATAACAGTGATGTCCACAGGTCCCCCCCATAACGGTGGCGTCCACAGGTCCCCCCATAACGGTGGCGTCCACAGGTCCCCCCCATAACGGTGTCGTCCACAGATCCCCCCCATAACGGTGCCATCCACAGATTCCCCATAACGGTGCCATCCACAGATCCCCCATAACTGTGCCATCCACAGATCCCCCATAACGGTGCGTCATCCACAGATCCCCCATAACGGTGCGTCATCCACAGATCCCCCCCATAACACTGTGTTATCCACAGATTCCCCATAACAGTGCGTCATCCACAGATCCCCATAGCAGTGTGTCATCCACAGATCCCCCATAACAGTGCGTCATCCACAGATCCCCCATAACAGTGCGTCATCCACAGATCCCCCATAACAGTGCGTCATCCACAGATCCCCCCCCATAACAGTGCGTCATCCACAGATCCCCCGTAACGGTGACATTCACAGATCCTCCATAACAGTGTGTCCTCCACAGATCCCCCAAAAACAGATCCCCCTGGAGGCACATTGGTTTGAAAACGCTATTATATTCCCATTTATTAATTTATTAACACTTGTACAAAGGAAAAGAAAAGCCGTTATCCACAGCAACAAACTTCCAGCTTTAATTGTTTTCATTGCTATCAGTAACTGCGCCGCTGTTTATATGAGGTATCGGTAATTGGTATCGGCGAGTACTTAAATAAAAGTATCGGTACTCGTACTCGGTCTTAAAAAAATGGTATCTGGACATCCCTAAAAAATGTAATTCACAAAATGCTGGAAAACCACAGGAGCATTGGTCAACATGAAAGGCATGACCAAGTTCTCAAAGTGCCCCTCAGGAATATTAAAAGCCGTCTTCCATTCATCCACTTCCTTGATCCTGACCAGATTATATGCCCCCCTTAAATCCAACTTGGAGAACGCCATGGCACCAATAATCTGGTTAAACAAATTGGGAATTGAAGGAAGGGGGGTAAGGATCATGAACAGTAAACCGATTGAGTTCACGGAAATCCAGACATGGCCAAAGACCTCAGTCTTTTTTTTTTTTTTTTTTTTCAAAAAAGAACCCTGCTGTCACTGGAGACTAGGAAGGTCTTATGTGTCCTTTTGCCAAACTCTCTGTAATATACTCTCTCATGGCCAGGCTTTCAGGTTCAGAAAGGTTATACAACCTAGATTTTGGCAACTTAGCCCCGAGAATAAGATTGATAGGACAATCATATTCCCGAGGCGGAGGTAAATCCTGGCATCCACTCTAAGAAAGCACGTCGGCAAAATCAGATATAAAAGAGGGTAATGTCTTAGTAGTTAAAACAAAAAAAGATGTATTTAGACAATTGTCAATGCAATAATCACCCCAATCCAGAATCTGTATAGCTTGCCAATCGATGGTTGGATTGTGCTTGCTTAACTACAGTAAACCCAGAACCACCGGAGCAGGGAGACCCTCCAACGCAAAACACGAGATAAATTCTTGATGAAAGTCACCTATCTGATATCATGCACCACTTGAGATAAACACTTCTGAGTTAGAGGTGCAGAATCAATAGCAAAAACTGAATTTTTTTTTCTAATGCACTCGGTGACAACCCGTGCATACGGACGAACTGAGCATCAATCAGCTTCACCCCAGCCCCGCTGTCGATAAACACCTCAATCTCCACAGTCTTCGACTCTAGCACCACCTCTGCAGCCAGGAGAAATTGGTTACAACCAGTAAAAGACAAATGCACATTTTCTGACTCTCCTTTCACCCCTCCAAGAGTCAGATGGGAATTAAATGTCCCTTTTTTTTTTGTTGAATGTATGGACATACTCTGATAAAATGTCCCTTTTGTCTGCAAGAAAAACACACTCCCTTCCTATTACCAGTATGCTTAAAAGCGGATCCAGGAGTAGCTCCCCCTAATTGCATGGGTTCGTCCCCAGACATACACCCAGGTGTATCTTCACCCAAAGTGTCAGAGGAAGACGATACATTATGTGATAGTATGTCCTGAGAGTGGGGGCCCCTAGATCTCTCTCAGGCGTCTATCAATGTGTACAGCAAGAGACATAGCAGCTTACAGAGACTCAGGATTCTCATGAAAGGCCAAAGCGTCCGGCAGCCTCTCTGATAATCCTTGACAAAACTGACTACGGAGAGCCGGGTCGTTCCATTCAGTATCCGTAGAGCACCTCCTAAACTCAGAGCAATAGATCTCAGCAAAACACTCTCCCTGACGAAGGCCACGTAGCTTGGTCTCGGCCAGGGAGGTCCGATCCGGGTCAACATAGATGAGACCCAGAGCTTTGAAAAATTCATCCACCGACGGGAGAGACTGCAATCCAGTCGGCAGAGAAAAAGCCCAAGACTGAGCGTCCCCTTTAAGCAATGAAATAACCACACCAACTCTCTGACTCTCATCCCCTGATGAGTGTGGCCGTGGCTTCTTCCCTGCCCCTTCGCTGTGACTGACAGCCGGCTGTTCGGTAAAGCCAAACGCTTGCAGCGTTATTCTGTCCGCGATGGGAGCGCAACCAGACGGAATGGAATCCACTCTGTTTCGTTCAGTTCAGTTTTGTCTCCATTGACAATGAATGGGGACAAAACTGAAGCGTTTTCATCTGCTATTGAGATTCTATGATGGATCTCAATAGCGGATCTGAAAACGCTATTGTGAAAGTAGCCTAACAAATCTAGAAGCAGCCCTGTACCTCACATGGATCCAGAGATCTCCACATCCATTGCTCTGCTAGATTTATCTCAAGCTGACAGCTCAAGGGGAGTGTCTTTTCTGCTGCAGCTCAGGGGGCGTGCCCATGCTCTCCCTATCACAGCTCAGGGGGTGTGTCCATGCTCTCCCTATCACAGCTCAGGAGCCAGATGAAGGATGAAACTGAGCATGTGCGGCCATCTCAGTGAGCAGGACAAAGAAATAAAAAGAACAAACAGCAGGTGGCGCCATACAGATACATTTCATTGAATAACTCAGTGGCTATTAGGGATGAGTAAATCGACTTCGGATAACACTTTGTTAGAATACTGTATGGAGCGAGCGCTCCGTACAGTATTAGAATGTATTAGCTCCAATGAGCCAAAGTTATTACTTCGCGAAGTCTCCCAAGACTTCGGGTAATAACTTCAGAAATTAATTTCTACTGTAAAAAACCTTTTACCGAACTCTGGTTCGGTTCCAAGGTACCACAGTATTCTAATGAAGTTTTATGCAAATCAACTTCGGATGTTTCATCCGAAGTCGATTCGCTCATCCCTAGTGGCTATACTAAATTTTTAATTACATGCAATTACAAAATGATTCAGATCCAGGTGCTGGTTTGAAAACTTTAGAATATTTTTCATGGGACATTAATGTTCTGGCTGACCATTGCTTGTACGCTGTGTATGTTATGTTGACATGCGGAGCCCTGTGCTGCCTGGACTCTTTAGGTGACTCGCTTCCTCGCAGTCCACTGTAACAGGCTGCCCCTGTTATTATGGGAGTCCTCAAGTGCGGTGTAATAGAAGTGCTTTCTGGTATGCAAGGCATCTAAAACATGCAGTCCACGTGCTCTACGAACACTAAAAAAACGGATTTAGGGCTCATGCACATCCATATTTTGATCCGAAAAGAAAAAAAAGGAATTGCAAAACATGGATAGCTTCTGTGGCGTTACATATTCTTCTTTTCTGATCCTAAATAGAACTTGTTCTGAGAGCTGTAAATCGGGCACCCGGATCCACAAAAAAAAAAAGACGTGCATGGTCCCGTAAAAATTATTGGGTCACGCTGAAGAAAAATACAGTCGTTTGCACAAACTTTTAGGTTATTTTCACTCTTGCAGTTCTGCACTTTGAAATTGATCGCTAGGATATGCCCCCATAGTCTTATAGGTGCTAGTGCCACCCCTGGGACCTGTACCTATATAGGAAACGGAGCCTCGCAAGGTGGTGGCTGAAGGACTCCAGTCCGGCCATCACCAAGCGCGCTCACCATAGAAGTGAATGGGAGCGCACGGCGCATGACCGGCCACCGCTCCCATTTACTTCTATGGGCCCTACGGAAATAGCCGAGCCAGCGGCTCGGAAGAGCAGAAACTGAATGCTCTTCAACACTTTTGGGGCTCCGTTCTAGGACCCGCACCCATAAGACAATGGGGGCATATCCTAGCGATATGCCCCCATCGTCTGTGATGAGACAACCCCTTTAATACAAACCACTTACTAATGTATTGTGATTATCCATATTGCTTCCTTTGCTGGCTGGATTCATTTTTCCATCACATTATACACTGCTCGTTTCCATGGTTACGACCACCCCTCAATCCATCAGTGGTGGTCGTGCTTGCACATTATAGGAAAAAGCGCCGGCCTCTCTGGTGGCCAGGACTATGGGAGCGCATATAGACTGGTGCTTTTTCCTATAGTGTGCAAGCACGACCACCGCTGATGGATTGAGGGGTGGTCGTAACCATGGAAACAAGCAGTGTATAATTTAATGGAAAAATGAATCAAGCCAGCAAAGGAAGCAATATGGATAAAACCAATACATTAGTAACTCGCTGGTACTATCTTTCTCTACATGATAAATGCTATTTGCTGAAGTGAGACAACCCCTTTAAGCATCATTTGGAGCCCCAGAGATGAATGGGATTTGTCATGATACATTTAAAAAAAAAAAAAAATTACGTTATGGGCCTCTTTCACACGAACGATACAGATTCTCTCCGGATGCGTTCAGTGAAACTCGCAATTTTTGTCTGTATGTGCGTTCAGCGTTAGTTTTTTCCACCCAGGTGCAATTAGTTTTGATGCGTTTTTCACGCGCATGAAAAAAACCCTGAAGATTTACAAACAAAATCTTTAGCAACCATCAGTGAAAAACGCATCGCATCTAGATCGTAATCAGATGCAATGCGGTTTTTATTGAAGCCCCATTCACTTCTACGGGGTCAGGGCTGCGTGGAAAAAGCAGAATATAGAACATGCTGTGATTCACGCGCAATGCAGAACTGATGCGTGAAAAAAAAACCACTTATGTGTGCAAACTCATTGAAATAAATGGGTCAGGATTCAGTGCGGATGCAATGCATTCACTTCACGCATTGCACCCACGCGGAAAACTCGCCTTCTACTGAGAAAATAACCAACTAAATCATACGAAACATACAACTCCGTGTCTAGTCTGAGGGTTGCACAGTCTGAGTTGGGGGCCTTAGTCTTTTTAGGGGATGGACAGATGCTTTTTTGTGGACACCAGCTGAGCACGCCCACTCCGTCCTCTTACCACACCGGTATCGGACATCAGCACTGTGTATGTCTCACACTCCGTTTTAATATCGAGGTGCCTGTGAATGACTCTATGGGACACAGCTTAATCCGTAAAAGTATTGAAGACAAGATATACAGAAATATAACGAGGTAAATCACATTGTAATTTTCCGCCACAAAAGGTGATAACACAGCTTATCTACTCCCCTTCCCTGTAGAGTGGCCTGTGCACAGGTCACAGAGCATGTCCAGGTAGTTGCCCCATAGACATCAACAGACATGTATCCATTGTGCCCTATGGTTGATCTGGCTGCTGCAAAGTTGTTAAATGGGTTTTCCGATCTAAGACAATGGGGGGAACATCGCTAGGATTTTCTCCCATTGTCCGATAGGTGCGGGTCCCAGAGGTAAACACAGGCGGTAAAGTGAAGTTGCTGTATTCCATTCTTTTCTATGGGGCTGTTGGCTCGGCTATTTCCTTCGGCCCTATAAAAGTGAATGGAAGCAGTGGCTGCGCAAGCGCGGTGGGCTCCCATTAATTTCCATGGGGATTCCGAAAATAGCCAAGCTGTCAGTCGGCTGCGTTTATGAGATAGGTGTGGGTCCCACCTCTGGGACCTGCACTTATCAGACAATGGGGACATAGCCAAGCGATATGCCCCTATTGTCTGTGATAGGAAAAACCCCTTTGAGCAGCTCAAGCAAGATGGCGGCCCCCATAATAAAGAAAATGAAACATTAAAAGACATGTGCAGGCCATCTCACATAGATGATATAAGGGTATAGCCAGTGGCTCCTATCCCTCACATTGTCGCTGCAGGGAAGGTTTCCTATTGGATTCTGCTATGACCAGTCGCTTTATGTTTGTATAGAGCCTGCTCTATTAAGGATTAATATACCTGTGAGGAAACATGCTAATATATTAAAGAAGCACTCTGGCATATTTTGCATACCTAATGACCAGCAATATTTTAGCAGTGTAATTGGTTGTATCCCGTCTCGGTGGCACTCGTACATTTTGAAACCTTTCATTAAAGGAGTTATCCCATTATTGACATAAAAGAAAGAAAATCAAACATCATATAGGACATGACAGTCCCCTTCTAAGTTCTTATACACACATGTGCGGCCCTGCCCATATTGCGGCTTCAAACGGCCTGCCATATACGGGCACCTGCCGTGTGTGCTCCGTATCACGGATGCGGACCCATTCACTGCGGAGGCACAAACTGAAATCCCACAGAAGCGCTCATAGTGCTTCTGTGGACTTTCGTTCCTTATCTGTGGGATTTCGGTTTGTGCCTCCGCAGTGCTACAAAACCATATCTCGCGGATCGCGAACCCATTCAAGTGAAGTAACTTGTCCTGCTGTGTAATTAGGACAGATTTTGTGTGTATTAACGTCGGCCATTTTGTTTCCCCTGATGATTGCTCCCTAGACAACATGAGCAATTATAAATAATGGAAAGTATTTGGGAATATATTTATTATAAAGCAATATTTAAGTATTTTAATTTTCCTAATTCCCGGAGAACCCCTTTAAAGGCTTGTATGAAAGATATTCCCTGGCCACAGGCAGCATCGGTCGGGCCCACCAGAGTACAAAAGGATCCTCCGGTGGGCCCTGCCTCTGATACTAAAAAAAGTTGGAGCTGCCTTTGAAAACCATAAGTTGCTGCTAGGGTCTATTTCTTTGAATCAAAATCTATTAGACTTCATTGATGTAGGGGTTGGGCCATGAGAATAATATATTCTGGTAGCCCAAGGAACCCCAGTCCAAACCTGTCCACAGGATAGGGATAACTGATTAGTGGGGGATTGACCGCTGGGACACTTGCTGATCCCGAGAATGGGGTACCCATATTTTTGACCTAATAGAGCGATAGACCAATAATGTTTCCTGACGCTTCCTTTATTCTCTACGTTAACGTTTGCAGGTCATGCGGCCAATAATTTGCCACAGCGGTGACATGTCACCCAAGCAACACGTCACTGTGTCAAATGATGCATAGCTGACATGTCACGGCTCCGACCAGATATTGGCGGCAGCAGCGACATCACCTACGTCAAAACAGATGTTGACGTGGGGAAACACGGAAACTCTAACGCTTGAATGGGGGCAGTGGAGCCAAAACCGAGCAGTGGGGATCAGGGTAATTATGATTTCCACCTCCGGTCTGGCTGTATTTCCTGCCACCATTGCCATTACAATCCTGTGAATCCATATAAAATGGCTGTACTCCCCTGTGATCTAACGTTTATGGCCAGCCTCAGCATCCCATTCACATGCCATATGTTTTGTGGTCCGTAAAATGCAGCTGCACAAAGTACGGATTACATCCGTGTGTTTTCTGCATCCGTATGTCCGTTCCCCAAAAGTAAGAACATGCTTAGGCCTTATGCGCTTGACCGTAGTTGCGCTCCCCATGCGATCCGCATTTTTTGCTATTCTGCAGCCCAGCAACAACAGAAAAAAAATATAACAAGTCCTATTCTTGTCTGTTTCCGCAAAATTGGATACGAGGCCTGTTTGTCTGAGCCCTTGTTTTTGGATGCAAATGCAGAGCATGGACCCAGGGAAGTCAATGGGACTGCAAAAAATAATAATAATCTGTATTTTGCAGATCCTTGTTTTGCGGACCGCAGAATACATATGGTCGTGTGAACGCCGCCCTATTATGACACTCCAGATAGGTTTTTCAACTAACATACAGTGCCTTGCAAAAGTATTCACCAATCCCCCCCCCCCCCCTCTGACTTTTTCCGTGTTTCCTTACATTACAGCCTTAAAGGGCTTCTGTCGCCCCCCAAAAGCATTTTTTTCTTCCCTCACTAAAAAGCTTATAGGGCGATTATTCTAAACATATTCTTGTTAACCGTTTTAGCAGGTTAATTTTGCTATAAAACGTTATTTTATATTATGCAAATTACCTTGCTACCAGCAAGTAGGGCGTTTACTTGCTGGTAGCCGCTGCATCCCGCTTGTAAAAAAACGCCCCTCCTGTGGTTGATTGACAGGGCCAGCGAGCGCTCTCCTTCTCCAGCTGGCCCTGTCTCTGTTTAAAATCTCGCGCCTGCGCCATACCGTTCTTCAGTCGGCGCAGGCGCACTGAGAGGAGTACTCTCGCTCGGCCGCTCCTTCCTCAGTGCAACTGCGACTTCTCTTCCGGGTGCAGCTGTGACGTCATTGGCGCACTGAGGAAGGAGCGGCCGAGCGAGAGTACTCCTCTCAGTGCGCCTGCGCCGACTGAAGAACGGTATGGCGCAGGCGCGAGATTTTAAACAGAGACAGGGCCAGCTGGAGGAGGAGAGCGCTCGCTGGCCCTGTCAATCAACCACAGGAGGGGCGTTTTTTTACAAGCGGGATGCAGCGGCTACCAGCAAGTAAACGCCCTACTTGCTGGTAGCAAGGTAATTTGCATAATATAAAATAACGTTTTATAGCAAAATTAACCTGCTAAAACGGTTAACAAGAATATGTTTAGAATAATCGCCCTATAAGCTTTTTAGTGAAGCAAAAAAAAAAAAGGCTTTTGGGGGGTGACAGAAGCCCTTTAAGTTCAATCTGAATTTTATGTGATGATCAGAACACAAAAGTCTAAGTTGGTGAAGTAAAATGAGAAAAATATATAATAAAACTATTGTTTAGAAATAGAAAACAGAAAATTGCCATGTGCGTATGTATTCACCCCCTTTGTTAGGAAGTCCATAAAAAGCTCTGGTGCAACCAAATACCATCAGAAGTCACATAATTAGTGAGATGATGTCCACCTGTGTGCAATCTAAGTGTCACATCATCTGTCATATTACATATACACACCAGAGGCTGCAACACCTAAGCAAGAGGCATCACTGACCAAACACTTCCATGAAGACCAAGGAACTCTCCAAACAAGTAAGGGACAATGTTGGTGAGAAGTACAAGTCAGGGGTTGGTTATAAAAAAAAAAAAAATCCAAATCTTTGATGATCCCCAGGAGCATCATTAAATCTATCATAACCAAAGGGAAAGAACGTGGCACAACAGCAAACCTGCCAAGAGACGGCAGCCCACCAAAACTCACGGACCGGGCAAGAAGGGCATTAATCAGAGAGGCAGTACAGAGACCTAAGGTAACCCTGGAGGAGCTGCAGAGTTCCACAGCAGAGACTGGCGGATCTGTAGATAGGACGACAATAAGCCGTATGCTCCATAGAGTTGGGCTTTATGGCGGAGTGGCCAGAAGAAAGCCATTACATTCAGCTAAAAACAAAAAGGCGCGTTTTGAGTTTGCGAAAAGGCAAAAAACGCTATGTCTGGCTCAAACCCATCACATCACCCAAAGAACACCATCCCCACAGTGAAACATGGCGGTGGCAACATCATGGGGGGTGATGGGACTGGGAAACTGGTCAGAGTTGAGGGAAAGATGGATGCTGCTAAATACAGGGATATTATTGAGCAAACCCTGTACCGCTCTTTTTGCAAGGAGGAATGGGCAACAATCCCAGTGGTAAGATGCGGCGAGCTCATGGAGAGTTATCCAAAGCGACTTGGAGCTGTGATTGTCGTAAAAGGTGGCTCTACAAAGTATTGACTTTAGGGGTGAATAGTTATACACATTGACTTTTTCTGTTATTTTGTCCTATTTGTTGTTTGCTTCACAATAAAAAAAAAAAACATCTTCAAAGTTGTGGGCATGTTCTGTAAATTACATGATGCAAATCCTCCAACAATCCATGTTCATTTCATGTCAATACTTTTGCAAGGCCCTGTAAATTTACAGGAGAAAAAAAAGATATTTGACGGCTTGTGTTCTTGCAGAGTTGACCGGTGGAGGGGTTAACGCAGGGTTGGTAGGAATGGCGGAGAATCCTGGGTATACATTATTCATGGCTATTTGCTGTAGTGCTGGCTCAGTCAGTTTCCGTCGTCATTACCAGATGTAAAACTTGAAGACACATTTGTACATGAGGAAATCTGATCATCATAAAAGGAGGGATGTAAGAGTTGTGGAATATGTTGTATCCAGGGTGCCCTGCTATCAATATTCTCTGTATGTGGCCACTACCTACCTCTTATGTTCCAGCTCCACATCTCGTGGTCCTTTATCTTGGGCTGTTTTAAAACTTGTATTTCAGTTCTTGAAAGAGAAAGTTGCATGTAGGCGACTGGCATCTATTTAGGGCGTCTTCTATTAATCTTTGTGTACGTTCTTATTGCCAGGCCACAAATTGGCTCCTCGAGTAGTCTAACGGGCCCTTGGAGTGCACCTTTTTGATACCCCTCATTATTAGGCTCCAGCACAGATATGGACAAGTGTAAGGCCCTATTCACACGTCCGCAATGTCGTCCGCAATTCTGTGGAATACATGCGGACCCATTAACTGTGAATGGGGCACGGAACGATGCGGAGAGCACACACTGTGCTCTCCGCATCAGTTTTTGCGGAGCGCGCCGCCGATCTTACGGCTGCAGCTCCGCAAAAAAGTAGAGCATGTCCTATTCTTGCCCGCAATTGCGGACAAGAATAGACATTTCTATGGGGCTGCCGGCCGGGTGTGTTTATGGATCCGCAATTTGCGGATCCATAAACACTACAGACGTGTGAATAGGGCCTTACATTCAAGAGTGAGTTTTCCGCACGCACGCATGCAATGCGTGATGCGAACGCACTGGATCCGGACCCAATCATTTCAATGGGTCTGTGTACATGAGTGTTTTTTTTCGCGCATCACTTGTGCATTGCATGAAAATCGCAGCATGTTCTATATTTTGCGTTTTTCACACAGTCCTGTCCCCATAGAAGTGAATGGGGCTGCGTGAAAATCGCATCCGCAAGCAAGTTTTTCACTGATGTTTGCTAAGAGGTGTTTGTAAACCTCCATTATTTTTAATCACGCGTGAAATACGCATCAATGCGCATTGCACCCGCGCCAAAAAAACAACAACGCAATAGCAGACAAAACTGACGGAACTTGCGTGTGAAATCTCGCGTTTTTAACTGAACGCATCCGGAACGAATCCGTGACGCTCGTCTGCAAGAGGCCTGAGGATGTGCGTACACATGGCAGATTCTAATGCAGCTCCATACATCAGAATGGGGTTACTTCGGCTGCACCTGCATGGACTTCGGCAAAACCTATTCCAAAGTTTAGCACCCTATGGCTCTCCACGTGTTGGGCAACTGCAGCTCCCAGCATGCACAACTGCTCAGCTGTTCTTAAAACTTCTAGAAGTGAATAGAACATGCTGGGAGTAGTAGTTTCACAACAGCTGGGGTGCCGGAGGTTGCTGACCCCTGACAGATGAATGGGACAGTCACAAAAGTTTCTGCAACCAATCTGCTTGTGAATATACACGTGGATGTAACTGTATGTGTCTACATGAAGTGACTGCTCTAGAGCCGAATACTGCATTATTTAGGGCCATTCAATCCCCTGGAACCCAGCACTTCTGAGGTTTCACTTCTTAGCTGACATGGTTGTAATTGACCACAGCATCTGAGGGGTTAAATGTCTGTTTTTTTGTATTATCGCTAGGGATGAGCGAATTTAATGTTATGAAATCCGTCTGCGCTTCGTTTGGTGGTAAAAACAGACCATAACGCAATTCTATCCTGGAATGCCTTTAGAGGCATTCCGTTATTCATTCCGTCATAATAGAAGTCTATGGGCTGCAAAACAGATCCGTCCCGTTTCTGTTATGCAGGAGAGGACTCCCCTGCATAACGGAAACGGGACGGTCCGTTATGCAGGTCATAGACTTCTATTATAACGGAAAGCCTCTAAAGGCATTCCGTTATGTATTCCGTCATAGGATTGCGTTATGGTCCGTGGTAACAGAATCCAGAACGCAATTTACCTTTTACCACCAAACAAAGCGCAAACAAATTCAAAAATCTGAAATTCGATCCTCCCTAATTATCGCCAGTCACGGACATTGCCTCTGGGTGTCTGCCATGTAAAACAGCAGGTACCCGGCGGCTCAGCTTCTTAGCAGGTGCCATTTTTAAAGACTAAACTTCCACTGTACATGTATGGCAGCGGTTCGGAAGGCCTGTCACCATGAAATGCAGTGTAATCTGCAGACAACGTGTTACAGAGCGGGAGATGCTGAGCAGATTTATACTAATTACTAATGCTTGTAATTTATAGAACTGACCCAGTGCACAAACTCTGACAGCAATCTATGTATACACACTTACACAGAGAATACTATCAGTTACTGATAACACCTCCTCCATGTACAGCTATCTGTGACTGACAGCTATATCTGTATACACACTTACACAGAGAATACTATCAGTTACTGATACCTCCCTGTGTACAGCTATCAGTGACTGACAGCTATATCTGTATACACACTTACACAGAGAATACTATCAGTCACTGATACCTCTCTGTGTACAGCTATCTGTGACTGACAGCTATCTCTGTATACACACTTACACAGAGAATACTATCAGTTACTGATACCTCCCTGTGTACAGCTATCAGTGACTGACAGCTATCTATGTATACACACTTACACAGAGAATACTATCAGTCACTGATACCTCCCTGTGTACAGCTATCAGTGACTGACAGCTATCTCTGTATACACTCTTACACAGAGAATACTATCAGTCACTGATACCTCCCTGTGTACAGCTATCAGTGACTGACAGCTATCTCTGTATACACACTTACACAGTTAGGCTATCGGTCACTGATAAGACAGCCCTCGTGCACATCTGCACTCAGAAAAGTAGACTTCAATTGTCTAGCCCTTCTTTTGGATTGGCCAGCACTGACCAGGAGAGCAGTGCTGCCCAATACGAAGGTTGGAGGAAGGGTCTTAGACTACCAAATACCCAGTGTGCATCAGGCAGTTAGAAACGGAGGGGCACCATATAAGTGTTCTGTTCTTTCCCCAGTTAACATGTTTTTTTTTTTTTCATGAACCTGAGGTTCGCTTTAAAGATTTATTCACACAAGTGTAACTTTTCTTCCATATATATGTTTTTTTTCTTAGTGATCCAGATTGGGTTGGGTCCCAGCAGGAGGGAGAAAGGAAGGTTTTCTTTCTTGCTGCGATCTTCTTTCAGCGAGTGACTTGTGTCATATATATTTTATGAAGGCTGGCCTGGTTACACAAATTACTGCAGGACAGGATTCATCAAGCTGGAGCTGTAGCACATTATTACACTCATGCCTTCCTGCTGAAAGGGAATATGACAGCCGCAATTATGCCTTTCCTTTCATTTCCGTAATACTTACACAGCCAATATACGTCTTCTCTGCGAGGGCCTGAGATGAAATGTAGCACCAACAAAGATATCATCTACAAGGTCCATAAAAATAATAAAAGTTTGTACCTTTCTGGAGAGAGTTGTAAGCTATGGCCAGGCTAGAACTACTGTAACGGTCAACCCATTAAACCCACGTACAAATGCCTTTCTAGCAGCAGTAGCAGAGAGCACTGAGCCTCTAGGTGTAACGGCAACGCCCCCGTTGCTCTTAGAGGCTCATTTGCATATTGTAAAATGTCATATTTCTCAGCAATGCGGGCACGTATGAACATGGGGCCAACACAGATGCCTTCAGCTGCCAAGAGCACATGTAACAGGTCAGCCCGTGTCATAGGTACAAAACTGCTGACAGATGCCCTTTTAACTTTTGAAAACTTTTTGCTAGTAAAGGGGTTGAGTGATTTACAATGACATTCCTCAAAATGCCATGATCAGTCCTTTAAACTCCATATAGGCGTACATGACTTTATATTGTCCCCCAGCTATCATAGTGAGGCCCCCGTCTGCCCTGGTATCCGCATAGTAAACATACTCACCGGCTATCCTTTGCATCCATAGACTGCTAGATCAGAGTTCCTCAACTCCGGTCCTCAGGACCCACTTGCCGGTCATTTTTTAGGATTCCCTTAGTATTGAGCAGGTGATATAATTAGGCCTCTTTCACATGAGCGTGTCCGGATTAGGTCCGGATGCGTTGCGGATGCGTTCAGTGAAAACTGTGCGATTTCACTGGCAAAGCCATTCAGTTTTGCCTGCGATTGTGTTCAGTTGTTCAGTTTTTTCTGCGCGGGTGCAATGCGTTTTGATGCGTTTTTCACGCGCGTGATAAAAAACTGAAGATTTACAAACATCATCTCCTAGCAACCATCAGTGAAAAACGCAACGCACCCGCACTTGCTTGCGGATGCAATGCGTTTTTCACGCAGCCCCATTCACTTCTATGGGACTAGGGCTGCGTGAAAAACGCAGAATATAGAACATGCTGCGATTTTCACGCAACGCACAAGTGATGCGTGAAAAAAAACGCTCATGTACACAGACCCATTGAAATGAATGGGTCAGGATTCAGTGCGGATGCTATGCGTTCACGTCACGCATTGCACCCGCGCGGAAAACTCGCTCGTGTGAAAGGGGCCTTAGTGTCAGAGCATCAGGACTTACCACAGGTGTTCATTCTGTGAGATATTCTCAAATCATGACTGGTAGGTGGGCCCTGAGGACTGGAGTTGAGGAACACTGTATTAGATGACATCAGTCACATGTCTTATTCATGTGACCGCCTCCGTGGGCTGTCTCTGGCTACCTGTACTTCTGCACAGACACTGAGCAGTCGGTGGACATGTCCGGTTCATGCTTAAATACGGAGGATTCTGCTGCCTTTATCTGAGCATGCGCCAGATGAGGCCACTTGCCACCGTATACCTCTGCAGAAGTAGTGGAAGCCATGAAAAGCCTAAAGCAGTGACATGACTGCCGCCATCTTGCAGAAGGTGCCCGGTAAGTATGTGTACTTTATGGATACCAGAGCAGCTGGGGGACAGTGCACAGTTTATGGCTTTATGAGAAATGTCATTGGTAATTGGCCAACCCCTTTAAGTCACTTAAACGTGGTCAGCATGGCTCTATAGGGGACATTTTTTAAATCTTTTATGCCACTATTTTGATGCAAATAATACAAAAATAGGCCAATAGGGCTAGATAACAACTTTACCCAGAAAATAATCTCATTAAAATATAACTTTTAATTATGACTGTATAAAACTTAATAATGTGAGACATACAATGTGGTATTGAAAATACACTTTTCCCTGTCTACTGATCATATACTTTTCTACTGTCCGTGTTTGTAAAGATGTGCACTCTCCTTGCTAGGGATAACAGCTTTCTAGTAACATGACCCTCGTTTCCAGTTAGCTCAAACATAGTAGAAAGTAAGGGACGTATGGTCACTACAGAACAGTGCTTCTGAATGAAATGCGTCTAGATGTGCAGATGAAACAGGGAATAATATGGCTGAAAAAATCATTAAGGAAGCCCAAACATACCTGCTTCTTCACAGTTATGATTGTACAAATAAGCACAGCCATTATGCTAACTTTTTTGAAAACTCAGGTACATTTTAAGGTATAGTCCAATGCAGATATATTATGAGCTCAATATTCCTCATTTATAGCACACCTAGTTTAAAAACTGCATCAAAAAAGATATTATTTCTGGGTAAAGTTGGTATCTAGCCTTATGGGCCTATTTTTGTATTCTGTGTAAATATACCTACTCAGATAGGGTCTTTTTCATTGATTGCACGTAGTGGCGCAAATAAGTCACACATTATGGCGCATTTTTCTCTCAGTCCAATGCAGGGAGATCAAGACTGGTGCATGGGAATTCCAGTCTTCATAAATGTCCCTCAGTGAGTGCTTAGCATTAGTAACTAGCATTCGGGTCCTGGAGTTGAACCAGCATTGAATAGCAGCTCTCCCCTCCCTCGAATGGGACTGTGCTGCAGTTCCCTGCACAACAGGTGACTGGGGTGCTGCGTGCGCAGAGGGGATGCAGTGCTGCATTAGTGTTGTGTTTCCTTAATTCTTAGGATCGTGGGCGTCCCAGAGGTCGCACCTACATGAGCATGATGTCATGGTATATCCTAGTAGTGCGCCATGACTTTATAAGACATGAAGACCTTGTGTACACAACGCAGGAGACCATTGATCATAGCAGGACTCCGAGCACTGCCTACAGTTGCCGACATGACCATTGCAGTAGACGGTAATATTTGCCCCTTACGCTTTCAGTAGTTTTAATGCGTATAGGATTTCAAACTAATTTTAAGGCCTAACTAATGCAAACAGTCACGTGGTGTTATATATGTGCAAAATTAAAACTGCATTGATCCCAGTTGCTCTTCACGAAATTGACCTGCATCAGAAGTAAGAGGGTTAATGTTAACCATATGCAAGCGTGACAGAGTGCAACAGTCACGGTTCCTCTGTACCCTCCGACGCCATGAAATAGTTTTGATAGGTTTTATGATGTAAAAAAAAATAAAAAATTAGAGACTTGACGAGCAAGACCAGCCCAATTTTGCAAGCATTTAGGCATCTCCCCAGGATCCTATAGCCCCAGGTCTCCGTTTAACAGCAGAGAGTAGAATTTTTTTTATGTGAAGCTGTGGCTCCGGAGCTGTGGGAGTGCCCCGAAATCGCACCAGATTAAATTTTGTTTTTTCTTGGCTGGCTGTTTTAATAGGCAGTTGTGCTAAATAAACTCATGGGTGTGGACAGATGTCGGAAATTGCTCAACCGATTACAGATCAAGGAAAAAAAAAAAAGAAGTGTAAGGACATGGCCACATCCTCAGGTTTTTTTTAAGCAGTTTTTAAAGCTATATCTTGGAGTGGATTCCTAATACCTGTCCTTTATTCTTTTTCCCTTTTTTTATGATCCACTGCTGATTTTGGCTTCATAAAAATTTGCTTAAAATACCTGAGCATGTGGCCAAACCGCAGCCACTGTCCTTAAGATTCTATGTATTTTAATACTAGGTCATTTTGAACTAATGAAAGATATTCCGCCCTTTAGGAAACCGAAATGAATAAGCCGTAGTCGCTTAGATGCATAAACTGTGCTTTAGTCCATCCGACAACCCTATAGATGGACTAAAACTGAACTCCTGGTGTTCCGTGCACAACTAGGTGTGCTATAAATGAGGAACATTGAGCTGATAATATATTTGTATTGGACTATACCTTAAAGTGTACCTGAGTTTTCAAAAAAAGTTAGCATAATAGCTGTGCTTCTTTGTACAATCATAACTGTGAAGGAGCAGTTATGTTTGGGTTTCCTTAATGTTTTTTTCAGCCATATTATTCCCTGTTTCATCTGCACAGCTAGATGCATTTCACTCAGAAGCACTGTTCTGTAATGGCCATACGTCCCTTACTTCCTACTATGTTTTTTTTTTTTTCTCTAGGGAACTCAGAAGAAAGCTGATAAGGGCTCTTTCACACTTGCGTTTTTGTTTTCCGGCATAGAGTTCCGTCGTTGGGGCTCTATGCCGGAAAAATACTGATCAGGATTATCCCAATGCATTCTGAATGGAGAGAAATCCGTTCAGGATGCATCAGGATGTCTTCAGTTCAGGACCGGAACGTTTTTTGGCCGGAGAAAATACCGCAGCATGCTGCGCTTTTTGCTCCAGCCAAAAATCCTGAACACTTGCCGCAAGGCCGGATCCGGAATTAATGCCCATTGAAAGGCATTAATCCGGATCCGACCTAAGCTAACGTCGTTTCGGCGCATCGCCGGATCCAACGCTTAGCTTTTTCTGACTGAGTTACCATGGCAGCCAGGACGCTAAAGTCCCGGCTGCCATGGTAAAGTGTAGTGGGGAGCGGGGAGTAGTATACTCACCGTCCGTGGCTCCCGGGCGCTCAGAGTGACGTCAGGGCGCCCCACGCGCATGAATCCATGCGCATGGGGTGCTCTGACGTCATTCTGGAGCGCCCCGGGAGCCGCACGGACTGTAAGTATACCGCTCCCCACTACTACTATGGCAACCAGGACTTTAATAGCGTCCTGGCTGCCATAGTAACCTGAAAGCATTTCGAAGACTGATCAGGATCCTGATCGGTCTTCTAATGCTTTCAGGCGACTTGCGTTCTGACGGATCCGGCGGGACGGAAGTGCCTGCCGGATCCTCAGAACGCAAGTGTGAAAGAGGCCTTAGAAACCCAGGAGGCTCCTGTGATGTTCATAAGCACTGTAGCAGTACTTTTATCAGGCTCAGGATCTCAGCTAGCTCTGACATGCCCCCACTTTCTGTCAGCCGTCTTCTGTGTCTTTTTCCAGAGACTGATCTTGCTTGACAACAGGCAGCGGACTGCATTAGGTGAAAAGGGCCTAGTGGCCATGACTTTACAGCTTTTTTTTCAGGTGGATTGAGGCGTATTTTTTAAATGAAGTGATTTAGAAATTTGCTAGTTACACCATTTTCTACTAAATTAAATTGTGTGAAAGTACAGAGACTAGCCCAGCTTTTGTCCACCATCTTGATTGTTTGTGTGCCTCTGGTCGCTTGAGTAACCGCGTAATGTATTGCTCAGGCATCTCAAAGATACTGTAGGTCAGGGATCAGCAGCCTTTAGCACTCCAGCTGCTGTGAAACTACAACTCCCAGCTTGCAAACATGATCTGCTATTCTTCTAGCTCCCATACAAGTGACTGAAGCAGTCTGGGAGTTGTAGTTTCTGAACAGCTAGGGTGCCGGCGGTTGCTGTAGGTCTTGCCTTTTGACATCTAGCAGTAGCTATAGATATACAAATCATTAGTAGTCCCTGGGAGGCTACATAGGCAGGTCTAAGGAGGCATTCACGTGGCCGTTTTGAAGATGCACAAAATACTGACGTGGCCGTGTTCATCGCACACTCTTTGGGGGCCCTATTGAAAAAAAAATCCTATTCTTGTCCTCAAAATGGACAAGAATAGGACATGTTCTATGATTTGCAGCTTGGCCACACGGATACGGACAGTCCATGATGTGACCGTAAGAATAAATATACTATTTAAATAGAGCACTGCATAATTTAGGCTTGATAAGAACCAGGTGTCATGCATCTGTCTAATGAATACCCTATTAATTACCTTTCAGGCAAAACCCGGAGAGCACATTTGAAGTTTATGTGGAAGTGAGCCGTCCTGGAGAAAATGCATCTAGACAAGGTACCGTACTTGCTTAATTTTTCTCTGTTTTGTCTGCTTCATTTCTTGAATGCTAACTTAATGAATATTTGGTCATAATGTTGTAAGTGAAATTAGTTGAAAATCGCCTGAGTGTGGAAAGACGTCTGAAGTGTTGCAGACCCTGTGGAGAACGTTTCATGGAGCTTGAAGTTACCATTAATGCCCAAGTCCCAGAAGAAAGAGTTGATGTAACCCTTAGACTGCTGCGTTCTTTCCTAGCTTGCACAGCCACTTTGTGAACTCGCAAAAGTAAACGTTAGTTACTGCAGACTGGCTCCATCCGAGACAGGCTGCGGTTTTCTGTAGGCAGGTAAGGTCTGAGCATCCCGCATTTTAGATCTTGAAGCGTTGGAGGCTCTTGAGAGACACAATTAATGATGTTATGCAGACTGGATGTGGCCCTCTGGGTTTGATGGAGTACTGTGGGGAGAATTGGCCAGGAGAAGCCTCCCTGCTCCGCTAAGCAGCTGTAATAGACAAAGTGCCCTCAGGTACTGTAGCTTCACCCTGCTTCCACACTTCTGAACAATGCTTTTGCCATTATCCTTTAGAAAGATCCTGTGGCTGTTGCATGTTGAGGATTTCAACAATGGCGTTACTTTTAATCTTGCACGCTCATCCTTCTAAAATATACAGTGTTTGCTGAATAGCTCAAACATGCTGTTATAGATCCGCCGTTCTTAGAAAAGCTTTTTTTTCCCCCCTCTTTGTGAAAGCATGTCGGTCGATGACTCGATAACCTTTCCTATGCTCACTTAGATCACTTATTCATCCCTCTGAGATGATTCCATCCTTCTATCTTATTGTTTCTCTTCCAGTCGTCTGCTTCTATAAAAAAGGATCGGCGGTTTTCCAGTCTCGAGTCCGCTTACAAAGTATTTCCCTCGTATAATAAAATACAAATAAAAAATAATTTTTTCATACTTCAGTAACCAACGTTGATGGCAGCCACCAGAAAAGAATTGACCCACACCCTTCATTTGGTCCCAGTGGAGCTAAGTGGACACCGATGTTCTGTTTCTGGGATAGGCCAATGTGTGTTACCATTCTTTATTTCTAGATAACTGTGTTTTTAAGAACTTATTGTGTGGATTTGCTTTGTTTACTGGTGAGAATGGCGGGAGCTCTGATGCCAGAGGCGGACACGGTGGTCTGGTGCTACACGAACTCCAGTGTGGAACTATAGCTTATTGGGAGATGCTTTGGTGCTCCTCATGGTTATTGTGTGTATGGAGGACCTGAGAGACGGGACTGACTGTGCAGCCAAGATCTGAGGATATCTTTGGACCCTGACAGCATTCATGGCTGAGTATCCTGCTGAGCGGTTGCAGACTGCTTCCAGCATACTCATCTAGAACCGGACTGTTGTCTTGCTTTGCTCTGCCAGGACAGTGCTTCATGACCAGAAAAGGCCCTGTGTGGCCAACTGGAAACCAAGTCACTCCTGAGCCCATCAGAGACGGTAACCGCTACGACACGCTTTCCATATATCAGTTTCGGCCTGCAATTTTAGGTCGGGAGCCGGACATGACTGAGATAAGTGTACTGCATGTCAGTTAGGGCTGGGCGATTAATCGATAAAAAAAACTAAACCGACCATCAGCCGGATTACCAACGGCAATTTGCCTATGTCAGTTTTTTCGGTATGATTTTTCCTTAACCCCTTAGTGACCACCTTTTTACGTAGGTCACTAAGGGGCCTTAGGCTGGGTCGCCACCTTCTCACGGTGGCCCGGTCTAAGCGCTGCATGGGTCTCCTGTGTAGCAGAGAGTGGGGGCTCAGCTCTCACATGAGAGCCATGCTTCTGCTCTAACAGCCCTGACTGGCAGGAGTGCCAATCCGGTCTGTTTAACTCCTTACATGCTGTCCGCAGCATGTAAGCGGTGACAGAGGGAGCAGACTTCCTCTGTCTCCCATCGGCACACTGTAAATGCCATCGCGGGATGCCGATGTGTGTATATGCAGGCTGGGTACTGGTATAGGCTCCAAGCCTGCCTTGAGTGTTTTCTAGCTGGCTGCGCCGCTCTGACATTAAAATGCATTGCACTATAGCGATAATGCATTGTATTTTAGAAGCAATCAAAAAATCACTTGTTATAGTCCCCTTGTGGGACTAGTAAGTAGTTAAAAAAAATGTATTAAAAAAAAAATTGCAATTAAAAAATTATGCTTTTTTTTAATGAGAATATGCTTTTCAAGGAAAAAAAACCCCCAGAAAATAAAAACTCCCCCACATGTTTGGTATCGCCACATCCGTAACAGCCCGCAATACACAAATATCATGTAAATTGTCCCCTATGGTAAATGCCGTAAAAAAAGAAAAATTGCTACTTGGTTGCCACAGAAAAAACTTAACAACAAGCGATCAAAAAGTGTTATTTACCCCAAAATGACTCCAATGAAAACTAGAAGTTGTCCAGCACAAATCAAGCCCTCACTGAACTCCATAGAAAGAAATATAAAAAAGTTATGGGTCTTGGGATGCGGTGATGCAAAAAGATTTTCTTCTTTTTAAAAAAGGGATTTTATTGCACAAACATAGTAAAAAAAACTATATGTATTTGGTATTGCTGTAATTGTACTGACCAGAGAATAAAGATATGTTATTGGTGATGAAAAATTTATAACGGAACTCAGTGGCAGTATTGCTGTTTTTTCCCCATCTCCCTCCCAGAAAGAGTTCATAAACGTTAGTCAGAAAGTTATGTGTACCCCCAAATGACACATATGCAGAAAAATGAAAAAAGTTGTAAAGTCATATTTAAGTAGTATATATATATAATCAAATGTGATCAAACCATTGGTGACACATAACACCCCCTGCTAAGCCACGCCCAGAGCCACATCCCAAGCCACATCCCAAGCCACACCCCTACAAAAATTGTTCAATAATCGATATCAAGGTTACATGTTCATTTAATTGTGATTTTCATTTTTGTCATAAGCGCCCAGTGCTAATGTCAGTGATAATGCCGGATAGAAAAACTGAGGATGCATCGACTTTATTTCCAGCGCTATTTGACATCCGGCATCATAGCTGATGCATCAGGTGTATGAAAACTATAGGATCAGTTCTGGCTTCAGTTCCCCTTCAATGTTTTCTGATTCCCGCTGGAGGGGAGCGGAAGCAGATAGCGGGACATTTGAAGGGGCTCTAAGTTGTGTGTCCACCAGGGACTGTAACCCCTAAGCTGAGTATCCATCGCACAGTCTCCTTTATGGAGTGGACAGGCATAGACTGGTGGCCTCATTCAGTGTAGCTCTGGGTCAGTGAGATGATCGATAGACAGACAGTACCCAAAAAGTAGACATACAGTCATGAGAAAATTAGTGTACACCCTCTGTGTAGCAGGGCGTTAAAACCAAAAATCTGGTCCTTAGTAGGTCTTAAAATGAGTTAAATACAACCTCAGATGAACAACAACACATGACGGATTATCGTAGGTTCTCATCTGCGCCAGTTAAAGAGCTCTGAACCCGCACATATCCCCATTGTCACACAAACAGGCCCTCTGATGGGCAGGCTTTAGTGCTGCCCTAGCGTTTTACATGCGCTAAAGCCCACCCATTATTGCCGGTGATGTCACCGGGCTCACTGCTAGGCGGAAGCCTCTGCCTAGCTTTTCCCATGGAGAGCCTGGTACGTCACCGGATCTCCAGAGAATTTATGATTTTATGATTTATTATGCTCCGATGCCCATGTCAGAGGGGCTGCCTGGGTGAAAACGGGGATCTGTCCAGTTTCAGCACAGACTTTAAGTCAAGTAGTATGTTATGTGAGATACTATATTCAGATGGCAATACAGTGGGGTACTGATAAATAGGGGGGTTGCCTCCGGCACCTAGTGCTCTTGTTATCAGTCCTCCTCTAGTAAAATGATGTTCTCATTGAAGGAGTGCAGTATGCATTTATATTTGCCTTCCAAGTTCTCGGGAGCCAGCCTCATTATCTTATAGCCTTATTTTTTTCCTGAGTGTCTTCACCTTTCCATCCTAGGGAGGTAAATAATTGGTATTTAGTATCATAGATGGGAGGAGACGAGTGCTTGATGATATCGGAGGAGACCCCCACCTCATGATGACACTTTCTATTGATGAGATGGGATGGACAAGACAATTGGAAATGGATGGAATTGCTGCAATAAGGTCCAAGTCAAACTGGCCACGAAGGAGTTATTGCAACCCTTCCATTCATGCCGCATTGAGGATTAGGAAGGGAAATGCAGCTTATGTGTCAAGACAAAGCTTGTAAAAGGTTCTTTCACCAACTCCACCACACGTTTTCTCCCTTCCCTCCAAAACATCCTGCTTTGTTAAAAGTAAGAGATGAATCTCTTCCACAGAAATCTATTAACTCCAGAGCAGTTCATCATTGTTTGAGGGCAAAGGACCTCCATTAGCATCTGAAAGACTCGCGCTTCCCATAATTTTGTTCCTACAGGAGTCTGGGAGCGGGTGAAGTACTTCCGTCTTTACTCTAGTAGTTGGTTTGTGTGCATGGCTTTCTGAAGCCTGTGAAGATCACAATCGTTGGCCGCAGCTTGCTTCTTTTGTATGGCTTTTTAGTTAATTCTTGCATTCGGCAGGAAGATTCGGTCTTGTTAAAAGTTGATGTTCTTCTATAGTCAATGGGCCATGCTGAACATGTATTTAATGTTCTGCTTGTAATAGAAGGAGATCATTGGCTTCACATTATATGTCCAGCGATCCGGTTCAGTTCCCGTTCCAGTGTGAAGTGGAGAACTCCGGAGGACAATTGAAGCTAGAACTGATCCCGTCGTTTTTTATGGGATCGTTCTCGCACATCCAGGGCGTCAGTTGTGATGCTGACCAGGGCTGTGGAGTCGGAGTCGAGGAGTCGGAGTCGGAGGCAATTTTGGGTACCTGGAGTCGGAGTCGGCAAAAAATGGACCGACTCCGACTCCTACTAGATTTAAATTGGAATTAAAAAAAATTGGAATAAAAAAAAAGCAAGTTTAAATGTCCCAATTCAGATAAAGTTATAATTAATTACTTCTCTACTGTAAGAATAAAGGCCAATGCATGCAGTGCGTCACGTTACCGCTAAACAAAGATGTTAAGTGACAGTGAAAAAGGTTTTCATATGCTTTACTATGCAGTTAAAGCAGTGTTTCTCAACTCCAGTCCTCAGGACCCACCTACAGGTCATGATTTGAGAATATCCCACAGAATGAGTACCTGAGGTGAGTCCTGATGCACTGACACTAATTATATCACCTGCTAAATACTAAGGAAATCCTGAAAACATGACCGGCAGGTGGGCCCTGAGGACTGGAATTGAGGAACACTGAGTTAAAGGGACACTGACAGGCTGATTTACCGGCTAAAGATATATCTGCTGGTATTCATCAGAGGATTAGGAATACAACTAGACGACTGTTACCCCCAGTTGAGGTTTACTTGTGTTTAAAAACGTTTTAATCAATATGCAAATTCTCTTCCTTTGTGCCCAAGGGGCAGGCGCACATGTAGAGTACTGGCAGCACTAGACAGGACTAGGTAGCGAGGAGGAAGAGAGAAAGCTGGCACAGCCTCAGCATAGCCAGACGAGGCTGCTGCCAGCACTCTACACGTGCGCCTGCGCAGGAATTCAGCGTTCGGCTAGCCTGAAAAAAAGGCCAGTGCAGTGAATAATAACGAGGGGAACAGCGCTGGGAAGCTGTACTCGGGCGCGGCTGGGCACAAAGCCGCAGGGAGACGCTGCCCCATTGGGCACAAAGATAGTGAATTTGCATACAGATTAAAATGCTTTTTAAACACAAGTACAGCTTAACTGGGGGTAACATTAGTATAGTTTTATTCCTAATTCTCTGATGAATACCAGTATATATATATCTTTAGCTGGAAAATCAACCTGTCAGTGTCCCTTTAAGGAGCGGCAATACTTACACTTTCCATTGTCTTGTGGTCTGCTGTTACAGGGAACCCATGGTTATCCTCGCCTCTCACTGATAACTGATTAAGGACTGGAGACACTTGTATAAGTGAAGGGAATGGATAGTCAATAGTTCAAGACTGAAGCTGTAAACCATTTGAAAAACTGCTATCATTCAGCTAAGGCTATAAAACATGTAAACTCAGATTGTTAGCTTAAATTTTAAACATGACTATGGGATTCTACTAGGAAAATCATGTTTTAAAATAAATGCCCCTTCTCCTGCCCCTTCCTGGATCCTCCCACTGCTCTATCTTCAGCAGAAGATCAGCACACAAAGGAGAAGGCAGCAGCTTCTGCTCAACTACCTCTCTGTGCTAGAGGAGATTAGAAGAACTTGGTGGAACAGCTTCGTATTTGCATATTAAATACAGAGGAGTCTGAGTCGAGGAGTCGGAGTCGGAGGTTTCAAAATCTGAGGAGTCGGAGTCGGACAATTTATCTACCGACTCCACAGCCCTGATGCTGACGCTGAATTCTCAGTTTTTCTGTTCCTCACTTTCAGGGGATAGACGCCGGATGTTTGCACTGAAGTGCTCTGCACATATATCAGTTGTGTCCGCCTCTCGGCCTAAAGTAGCTGGCCGAGCACAACTTACATATATGACCTTCGTCATTCATCCTAGAAAAGACCAATATGGAAAATATGACCAAGGCTACTTTAACATCAGCATTTTCCTTTCCGCTATTGAGAGCCGTCATAGGGGCTCAATACCGGAGGAAAATGCTTTCGTTTTGTCCCCATTTATTGTCAGTGGCGACAAAACTGAACGGAACGGAGTTCGCCAGAATACATTCAGTATTCCTTTTCATTGCGTTCCCATGATGCACACAAAAATGCTGCAAGCAGTGTTTTTGTGTGCGGCATGGGAAACTGATCAAAAACTATGTCAGTGGAGCAGGATAGTTTTTTTTCTCGGACACGGTTTTAGCGGCATGTTCATTTTCGATGTAATGCAACGGGATCCATTCTGAACTGATCCAGCCGGTTGTATTATTTAAACAGATGCGTTTTCCTTCGGTTTTGAGATCCTCTGCTAGATCTCAAAACCGGAAAGGAAGACGCAGATGCTAGAACCGCAATGGTATGTGGAACAAGACTGATCCTGCATGAAACACCATGTAAGTCAATGGTGCCGGATCCATTTTCTCGGACACAAAAGAAAATGGATCCGGCGCCCATTGACTTACAATGGTTTTAGTGACAGATCTGTTGTGGCTATTTTAGAGATAATACAAACGGATTCGTTCATAACTGATGCAGACGGTTGTATTATCCTAACGGAAGCGTTTTTGCTGATCCATGACGATCCATGATCCAGAAAAACGTAGATGTGAAAGTAGCCAAACTGGTATTTTTAGATTTTGCTTTTTTTTGTTATTCTTGTTATTCACATGACATCAAAATATAATACAGTGCTGCCCATTGTAACGATTCAGATTAAAGGGTATGTGGAATTTTGCAACCAACTGTATAGAGTATATCCAGTGTCTTTGTAACTAGTCATGATTTCAACAGATTCTGCCATTTTGTTGCAATGTGTCTCCATAAACTTCAACAAACTTCTTGTAGTCTGATGCTGCAGTCAATTGTTTCTACCTCCTGTTCTCTGTAGGTTGGCGTGACGAGTGGTAGATGAATGGGAGGGTAAAGGCCATTTTACACAAGATGAGGATCAGGGCAATTATCAGCAACAAGTTTTGGTACGAGCTCTCACTCCTGATGTAAACACTCATTCCCCATGTAAATGGTGCCGCCAGTCACCCGACGAACAAGCAAACGGTCGTTCATCATTGATTGCATCTTTTATGCGGCGCAAAAACTCATTGTTTGCCAGCAACGCATTACGGTGTGTAAACAATCTGAAAGAGGATGAACAATCACAGTAGCGATCGTTCATCCCCATACACAGGGGATGCTTGCTGCATGTTAATGAAGCTATCACTTCAGCACAATGATCCGTCAATTATTGAGAATGTTTGGTTCATTCCTGATAATTGCCTGTGCGTCTGCCTGTGTAAAACGACTTTAAAGGGGTTGTCTGTCTTCAGCAAAAGGCATTTATCATGTAGACAAAGTTAAAGGGGTTACCCAGGAAATAATGATAACCTATCCTCATGATAGGTGATCATTATAACATCGGCGGGGTCTGAGTCCCGGTACACTTGTTGATCAGCTGATTTAGGGAGCCACCACCCTCACCAGAGCTCTGGTGAGCTCAGCCGGCTCCTGGCATCTCTACCAAACATGGCGCCTTACATTGTATAGTGGCCGTGCTTGGTATTGCAGCTCAACGCCATTCATTTCAATGGGGCAGAGCTGCAACTAGGCCATGTGAATGATGTATGGGGACTGCAAAAAAAAAAAAGTGGGTCAGTCAGCACATCCTAATGTGCAGGTACACGCTGCCATGGCTTGAAAAATACAGGAAAAAAAGGGGGTGATGCAGCAGCACTCTGCAAACACAAATAATGTACAACAATGCCATAGAAAACATTCTGATGCTAATGCTACACTAGTTTTGCAATTGAGATGCTTGGCAAATTATTTTGTACAAACTTATTTGAGCCCGTCTGCCAAACGTCACGGCGATCTCGATTAGACGGGTTCCAAACACTAAATCCTACCTGTTATGCGACATGTATGGGGACATCACATGGTCTAGGAAGAGTATGCGGCACTCATGAAGCGCCGCCTCTTCTAACAGACATGACCCCCGACGATCTGATATTGATGACCTTTCATGAGGATAGGTCATCAATAGGGTTAAGCGAACTTGTATTTTAAGTTCGGCGTCCAAAGTTCGGGTTGGGGTTATCTTAGAATCCCGTTATAGATTGCGCTACCGCGGACCATAATGGAATTTTGAATCCATAAAGGGATTCTTCGATGAACCCGAACCTTGGACAACACTAAGGACCTGGGGTGACGTCACAGTCATGTGATCAGTGCAGGGGGCGTGGCTCAGTACTGGATTGGATAAGAGGTGGTAAAGGGCCTGGTATAATGATCATGTGACATGAGGGGCGGAGCTCCTGTGCTCTGTGTGGAGGAGAAAAAGGAAGTAGAGCAGTGAAGGACGGTTGCGCGAACTTGGATTCCAAATTCCGTTATGGTCCGTGGTAGCGAATCCATAACGGGATTCTAAGATAACCCGAACCCGAACTTTGGACGCCAAACTTAAAATACAAGTTTAGCTCAACCCTAATTATCAATATAAATTACCGGGTAACCACTTTAATTCAAGGCACTTACTAATGTATTGGGATTGTCAATATTGCCTCCTTTGCTGGCTGGAGTCATTTTTCCATTGCATTGAACACCGCTCGTTTCCAGGGATTATGACCACCCTGCAGCGCAGGTACGAGGTGGCCTATGCGCACTCCTTTTTAATAAAATGTGCAACCACGGCCACTGGTGCTGGATCGTTTGCTGAAGTTAGACATCCCCTTTACCTTGACTACGCAGGATTTATTTGTAGTCTGTTAGAGACACATAGGGCTGCATAGGGGCTGTATACACTACACAGAAGATTTTGAAATTCTTTGACCATTTGCAAAGTTGGGTTACATATTTATTGTAGCTATACCTGAAAAAAAGAAATATAAAAGTGGTTGTAAAAGCACATATATTGTTTAATCGCGGTTTCCAGCAAGCACTGGGAGAAGCTACAAACTCAGAAGCCAGATCTAAACTTTTTATAATTGTGTTCTGCCGCCAATATCTATTATATATGGGCGTCACCAAGCTGTAATGGCGAAGAAGCGTACAATAGGGTAGTACATCCCAAACAATGCATTAATAGTTTATAGCAAAAATGGAGGCTCACCTTGTGGGGTTGTGCTAGGAATAGGCACAACCCTACTGAAGACTCATAGGAGAGAAAGAGTCCAGGTGCGGGGTATGCTGCCACAGAAACACGTTCTTTAAGGAGAGAAGTCCAGTCATTCCAAGAAAAATGCAGTAGGTATGTAGTCCTGAATCCAGCGCAAATAACCTCTGGATGGTTTATTAGCAGTCTTCTTTATTGTAAATATTAAAACATATCCAATAAAACAACGCGCTTCAGGTCCGTGGTAGCGGAATCCATAACGAAATTCTTAGATAACGCTAACCTTGTACGCTGAACTTGGAAACAGAAGTCTGCTCATCCCTAGCGGTGTTCAATCCAGGAAATACTGGAGCGTGTTTCCCCAACTGAATACGTCCATGTAAAACTAGCCTCAGGTAATGAAAATGTACATGTGAAGGAGATCGCCAAGAACGGAGGGATAGATCAAAAACCTGGATTATAATCCAAGTCTGATTAACCTAGTATGTGTACTTTTTTAGTTTTCTCATCTTGAAGTTTTGATAAGTTTTTTGTTTTTCACGTAACCATTCAGTACTGCTTCGGGAGGATAGTAGGGGGGATAAATTTGATATTTTCAAATATCAGAGATGACAGATCTTCTGCTCTAAAATAAAGAATATTTTTAACAATGCAGAGCTCGTGCAGTCACGCTTATTTCTTTGGAAATGTGCCTGTATGAACTTCCTGAAGTTCTCGGTTAGTAAAGGTTTCTCAGAATAAGGATCTGCCCTGGGTGAATCAGCGGGTACTAACCTTTCTTTTGATAGGGTTAATGACGGCACATCATGTGAAAATCTAGAATAAATATGCATATATTTAATCACCTACAGCGACAACTACTAGATTACCAGGGGCGGTGCTGAAAGGTGAGCTGTTGGAGGGTTAAGCATGTAGTATATGGGTCTGATGCTATGGTGGGCAGATTACAGCACTATCTAAAGCCTTAGTTTGCTCTGGACCATCCCTTTTTCTTAGGCTTCATCCACACGTCCGTATATGTTTTGCGGTCTGCAAATCGCGGATTCTCAAAATACGGATGCAGTCCATTTTTTTTTGCAGACCCTGCAAAAAAAGAGGAAAATACCCTCTATTCTATATAGTAATCCCAGGCTCAAAGTCTATTTAACAAACATCATAATGCCACCCCAAAAAAAAATCCTCAATAGATGCATAAAAATAATAGTAATACCAACCAAGGAAGGAGGGGAGTCCCACCCCAATACACTTTTCTTGAAAATATAGTTTATATATATATTATATTGTCTAACGATAAACGGTATCTGAATTGTGCAGATCCGCAAAATACCCACGGTTGTGTGCATGGGGCCTCATAAATAGGCTGACCGGTGTTTCCCTGGTGGTCCTTGCCTGTTGAAATTCATGGGCCGCCGTTTATTTCATAAATGTTCCAAGTCCTTTAAAGAGAGCAGAAGATGCATACGTTGTAGCCCCTCTTTGGTCCAGCTCATTGAGGTCCCCAAAGGGTATCTGTCTAAAACTGAAGCAAACCTCGGGTTCCAGATAAAGATTTCACCATGTGATCTATGGATCAGCTGATTCCCGGGTCCCTCTTCACACTGTGCGTGGGTGGTCCAAGACACCTTCTATATGTCTAGCGCTGCTGATGTGAGCAGTGCTGGCCAATCACAAAGAAACAGGAAGTGACATAGGCATAAACTGCCGAAAAATGATTGTAGAATAAAAAGACTGTGTTGGATGTCCCAATCAGTATATGGCTATTTCTTTTAAAGAGGACCCGTCACTGCTTCTGCATTCCCCATTCCCTATTCCCATGACTCCATGTTGTACCATTCCTCTGTTATTTAGACGTTTATGGATTCATTTGCAGCAGTCTGCAATAATGCTTCATCTGGGTGTTACCAGTCGGGCGTGTTTCCCTGCACAGTCTGACACTATCCAATGAGTGCTCTCAGTGTCAGACTGAGTAGGGACACCTCCCCCAGCTGGTAACACCCAGAAGGACCATTATTACAGACTGCCGGCAATTCATTCATAAACCTCGAAAAGGAATAATAGAGGAATGGCACTGAGTCATAAGAAAAGATGCTCCAGGATTGTTATTCCAGACATGTAAAGAGAGGTGACAGGTCCTCTTTAAAATCTTTGACGTGAATTGATGTGTACTTTCAGATTTGCTTTAGAATTTTGTTAGACTAAAGGGCCATTTCAGAAAGTGTTAAAAGGAACCCGTTGCATTGCCGACCGGTGGTCAGAGAGGAATGGTCCATGTTCTACTCCTCCGCAATGTGTCAGGAAGAAAGAATACACGGGCTACAATCCCTCCTTGCATCTTCATAAGGGAACCCCTCTTTCGTGTTGATTTATCTTCTCCCTTTCTTCTTTCCATGCCTGACATCCTCATCAAGTTCACAGTAGGCTTGCTTTGTTTGCTTTATGTTCAATGCTTGATAAAAAAATTTTTTTTTTTTTTTGCCCCATTGTTTTTTGAAGCAAGAACAAGACTTGCCAGAGTCTGGTGACGGTTTTGTAAAGCCACAATACGGTCATTGTCTACCGTTGAATAATTGTGGCTGCTTTTTGTGCTACCAGAACTAAGGCATTGGCTGTGAACGAATTCCTTCTTAGCGTGAAAGGGGACTAATCCATGTAAATACAGAAGAAAAATAAAGCTATACAGAAAAAGGGAAAGACCGCTAAGCAGGAGGCCAGAGGTCAGCAATTTAACCTTTAACCTAACAAATAAGAAGCATGAATTGGTTTACAAAAGAGAGCTTCTGTGATCTGTCAGTATTTCTATGGAGGACCCGGCAAGAAGGGACAACTGACAGGCACTGCCTTTTAACTGCATGTAAAACTTAGTGGTTGGTAGATCTACTCCAGCGAGTAAGATCTAAAGTTGGAGATATGTCAGATGATAAAGTATGAAATTCAACTTATTAAGCACTATGTCTGTGGTGGCCAAAAAGGCTAGTGATAACTGAAAGGTTGTGTTAATATCTTGGCATTACCCAATGCACCCTCAGTGTTCCCTCTTGGGAAAAAGTTCACGGCTGACCATTAGAAAAAAGTCTTAGCGCCTTGAATTTTTTGTGATAGTCGTAAGGTCACCTGCAATGTTGCTCAGCCCTGGGCTTATAAAAGTTTTTTTGGGACCCAGCAGATCAGCAAACCCACCTTAGGCTACTTTCACATCTGCGGTTTTCTATTCCGGTTTTGAGATCCGGCAGAGGATCAAAACAGTCCAGATTTATTTAATGCGCCAGGATGCATCCATTCCGTTAGGATGCAGTTGTATTCAATCGAAATGGAACAAACCGGATCTGGCTTTAAAATCATTGTAAGTCAATGGGTGACGGGTAACGGATCCCGTACCATTGACTTACATTGTTTTTGGTGCCGCATTTGGTTTGTTCCGTTTTGCAGAATGGACACAAAACCGTGTGTCCGATGTACAAAACTGACAAAACTGGAACTGGTGCATCCTGAATGGATTTTTCTCCATTTAGGATGCATGGTGACAAAAATGAAGCGTATAGCTCCGGTCATGGAGATCCTCTGCCCGATCTCAAAACTGGAATACAAAACGGCAGATGTGAAAGTAGCCTTAAAGGGGTTATCCCATGACTAATGTAAAAAGTTAAAATCAGACATCATACAGTACATGACAATCTCTTTCTAACAAAGCTAGAACCAGCCCTGCACCTCAGATGGATCCAGAGATTTCCACATTCACTGCTCTGCTAGATTTATATCAAGCTGAAGAGGAGTGTCTTTTCTGCTGCAGCTCAGGGGCGTGTCCATGCTCTCCCTATCAGCTCAGGGGGCGTGTCCATGCTCTCCCTATCACAGCTCAGGAGGCTGTTGAAGGATAGAACTGAGCATGTGCGGCCATCTCAGTGAGCAGGACAAAGAAATAAGAAAAAAAACAGCAGGTGGCGCTATACAGACACAGTCTATTGAATATCTCAGTGGCTATGCTAAATTTTTAATTACATGCAATTACAAAAGTACTCAGATCCACACTGTAGAATATTTTTCGTGGGACAACCCCTTTAATTATACATAACACACCGGTAAAGGAAAGTCTGTACTTTCTGTTCTGAAGTTGTGTGGCTCAGCCTCCCGGTAATCCGGTCAAGAGATGCTCCTCTTCTGAAAATCCAACTTCTGCCAATGTCATGTCTTTTATCAGTTTTCCAGCCTAGAGACGGGACATCACTTTCTCTGTGGCCAAATATAGGGGTTATTAAGACCAGCGTCTAAAATGCCAGTCTTAATAAATGGCCCCCATGGTTTTCATTAAAGAGGACCTTCTGACATTTCTGTTTTTAGTAAATAAGTGTATTCTCCATGGATGAACAATTCTGCGGTGTGCAGTTCTTCTTTTATTTCTTCTCGAAGTGTCCAGTCTGGAAAAGCTGAGTGACGAACCACAGCTTTGAGATCATTAACTCAGATCTTCTCCTGTAGGCAGATGTTTGCAAGCATTCAGCATCTACAAAGACAAATATCGCTGCTTGAGAGAATCATGAACAATGATGGGATGAAAAAGAGGTGTCTGATTTGTTTTTACTGGGCATCGCTGAGGCTTGGAGCGCCGTACAGGGTTTCCATAAACCCTGCCAGTATGGAACTGTCACTAAACCCAAGCTATGGAGTACGGTTTTATTTCATTCTTCCATTGTTCGAGAGACAACTCAGAGCATAAAAATCAAGTAATGAAGACAGTCATTATTTCCATGCGTAAAGACCAACTTCCTAGTGAATCTAAAGTTGCGACCTCCCTGAAAAATTTCTACAGTGCTACAAGTAGTTGCCTTTATGCACTCCTCTGTACTGATTTTCCAAATAAATGCAACTTTCTAAATAATCTTTATTTAAAGTTTCTATCATTTTGCTTGTGCAGAGTATGTGCGAGTGCTGTAAAATCTGATCTGACTCCATTAGAGCACTGCTCTTATTTCTTAAGTCTCTCTCTCTCTCTGCCCTCCTCTTTCCTTCTTTCCATGTTAGAGATAGCAGCAGGGAGGGGGAGGAAGTTGTACATGTCAGAAAAGAGTGTGGCGATAGAGGAAGGCATACAAGGAGGGCAGCTCACTCAGGCTGTAGATAGAGTGGAAAGGACACACAAGGCAGTTGGCAGGGGGAGAGTCACTTACGCTGTGTATAAGTGTAGAGAGAAAGCAGAGCAACCATTGCACACACTGCAGGGTGAGGAGGAAGCACATTCTCTTCAGCATGTAAGGTGACATCTCGGCGCACCTGCACCGCTGTTCCGAATAGCTGCACAAGCTCAGAGGCTCTGCTTCCGCTATTAAAATTGTACTTTATTAAGAATTTTCAAAAGAATATCCCCTACAGCTTTGTTTCACTGCATTTACATCTGTGGCTTCCCTTCAGTGAATCCGTCCAGATAGCTGCACTGATGGCTTGATCTGAAGCTCCTATCTCTAGTTCTCTGACAGCTCATAAAACATAAGATATTGTTATCAGTTTCAGAATAATTTAGCTTTCAGTAAATGCCTATGAGCCTGTTAGAACAATAAAGATAAGGGCTACAGACTGTGCCGACAGAGCAGCTTTCTCATGGATTCACTGAGCAGGAGAAGCAGTAGTCTGCAGATGCACTGAATCATGACACATGCTTTGGAGCCGACAACCCCCATCATCTGGGCTTGTTCCATGCAGGACTTTCGTCTCCGCTCAAAAATCATGTTCTGAGCGGACACCTAACGGACCCCATTATAGTCTATGGGGTCTTTAGGCTCTCTTCGGGCTCAGTTAGCTCAGTTATCTGCAGAATCCGTCCTTTCTGTTCTCCTGCTTCTCAACGGAGCAGGATAACGGAATGGAGTAACAGTGATTTGAATGGAGCCTTATTCTCAATATGATAAGGATATAGGGGCACATTTATTAAGACCGGTGTTTTAGATGTCAATCTTAATAAGCCCTATAGCTTCCCCACTCTCTTTTTTAGACCTGGGCTGAGCAGGGAAGAAGTCGCAAATTGTGCCGCACCATGACGTGCAACAGAATCTGTGCCAGATATACACCACAAAAGTGGCTTATATCTTGTCATAAATGACCCCCATAGACTTTTATTATGGGTTAAATGTAGAAGAAAAAAATCGTAAAGTCTCTACATTTTCCTAAGCTACAGCATTACCACATAGAAATGGCTGTTTTTTTATATGCTCAGAAAGTTAACAAATATTACTGGTGTCTTTATAATCATACATTACTCACAAAAAGTTAGGAATGTTTGGCTTGTGGGTAAAACTTCAGAATGAACCTAAAATGCACACTAACCATTACAGGAGAACGTAATGTGACCTTCTCTAAACTTTTGAATGCACATGTCCAACTGTTCAATGTTTCAGTACTTTTTGCACAACTTGCTGTTCTCTAACAAGGACCTTGACGGCAAAATTCACAACAAGTGTTTGATCCATGAATCGCCCAAAAGGTTTCTTTGTTCAGTTAGAATTGGTATTTAATCAGTCCTCCTCCTCGTGCTGTTCACATTTTCACATCATGAGACCAAGACATCAGCTAACACAGGGCTCGACAAATCCCAGGTCGCCATGGCGACCAGGAATTTGGTCCTGGCGCCTGGGTATTTGTCAGCCCGTTCTCTCAGGTGCCAGGGCGCCGGGCCGGCGTGTCCTATAGGCGGACTAGGAGCGCCGGCCCCCCTCATGCTGCAGCCGCCCGAGCGCTCTATTTAGAGCCTCAGGCGGCTGCAGCACTGCTCAGGCTGGCGCGTCCATGAGGGCGCACCGCCCGGGCGCAGCAAGAGGAGAGGGACTGACAGGAGGGAAACGCTCAGCGCTCCCTCCTGTCACTCCCTCATTGTAGCGTGGCCGAGCCCTGTATGGTCAGCGGTACAGGAGCATCTGTCTCCTGTACACGGCCGGACTGACAGGAAGTGCGCACACAGTGTGCACTTCCTGTCAGTCCGCCCGAGTACAGGGAAACTAAAGCTCCTATACCGCGGACCATACAAAGCTCGGCCACGCTACACTAGAGCGGGGGAGGAGGGGAGAAAATGACAAGGGGAGAGTGAATGACAAGGGGGAGAAAGTGAATGACAAGGGGGAAGTGAATGACAAGGGGGAAAGAGATTGACAAGACGAGGGGAAAGAGAATGATAAGGGGGGAAAGTGAATGACAAGGGGGGAAAGTGAATGACAAGAGGGGGAAAGAGCTGGGCGTTGTAGTGATGCGGGGACTGAGCGCCAGCTGGGGGTTGTAGTGCTCAGTAAAATGTCATGGTGCCCGCTGTGTTTGTGCCCTCCGGACCCCTCTGCCCTCTACTCCGGACCCCTCTGCCCTCTACTCCGGACCCCTCTGCCCTCCCCTCCGGACCCTGTAATCCTTGTAAGCCACATGTCATGGCGGCCGCAAGTGGCGATCACTTAGACGCTGGCAGCATCTGACGTGTTTTATAACCTATTGAAGAGGGGAAGCATTATGGGGGGCCCTATATACTCGCACATTATGGGGGGCACTATGGAGAACAGGGGAAGAAACACTACGGGGGCATCTACTTGGGGCCCTATGTACTGGCATGCATTATTGGGGGGCTCTATGGAGAAGTGGGGGGGGAGCACTATGGGGGCATCTATTGGGGGCTTTATGACGCGGCTCCGCCTGGCTCCTAACTTTTTTAGCTGGCTCCTAGATTCCTAGGAAATTTGTCAAGCCCTGAGCTAACAATTAATCAACCTTGATATTGCGAGGCATCAAGCAGGATGTTCTCAGACTGAAGTGGCCACTGAGCTTAGAGTGTTACAGAGTGTCATCAGCAGGTTGCAACAGAGATACAGAGAGGCTGGAAGAGTCACAGTAAGGCATAGAAGTGGACGTTCTGTGGCCACATCCTACACTGATGACCACTTCATTGTGAACAATGCCCTGTGGAATCGGAAGATGAATGCCACACAACTCTAGGCACATTTAAGGGAGGTGAGAGGCAACCAAGTGTCACATCAGACCATTCGAAACCGTTTACATCCGCATGGTCTGCGTGCTAGACGACCTGTAAGGGTATCTGACCAGAGGCGTGGTCCTCTATGCTGGACGAGGGACCAGTGGGCCTCAATGCTGTTCACTGATGAAAGTCGATTCACGCTGAGCAGAAAGGATGACTGCCAGCGATGTTGGAGACGTCAGAGAGATCATATATACATCAGCCACTGTTGTCATCAGACAAGCCTGTGGTGGTGGTGTAGTGTGGGCAGGTGTGTCAAGTCAATACAGAACATGGATGCCCAAGGCCACATGACAAGTTTTTGAGACGCTGGCATTTTTGTGGGGTATACCCACCACTGGTTGTTGGCTTTAGTTTCAATAAATTGTTTGAGATGAGAAAATCGCCTTTTACTTAAATGCCCTACATCATGATATAATATCACTGTAGCTTGAACTTTTTACAGTTTTCCATAAATTTCACCCGAAAGCCAAATATTCCTAACTTTTTGTGAGCAGTGTATATTGTGCCTGTGCATAAACCAGTAATATGTATATTAGCTTTCAGAGCATATCTCAGTGTGTAAAGCTATAATATATATTATATACACTACGTACAGCTCTCAGCATGCTGATGTCTAGCCCTGTCAATCAAGGGAAGGGAGGAGTGTGCAGAGCACAGTGTGTGTTTCAAAACGATACTCAAAGGATTCAGCCCCACCTCCTGGTGCTCAAATGATTCAGCCCCGCCATGTGGTGCTCGAATTGCTAAAAAAAAAGGCAGATATCTCTGCAACTGATTAGTATACAGACAAAAGAAAAGTATAGTTTTAATCAGCATGATGAGCTCTACCAGCCAGTATGCCTGGTTTAATATGTGTGATCACGCTGAACAGAGCCTCTTTAAAGGGAACCTGTCATCAACTTTATACTGCCCATACTAATGGCAGCATAAAGTAGAGACAGGTGAGTTGATCTCAGCAGTCTGTCATTTATAAGTTAAAAGTAAGTGGTTGCCGAGAACCAACATCACAATCATTGCAGACTGGGCCTAGAAAAGAGTCACGGCCACCTGAGAAGAGTCCTGGTTACTCATGAATTCCTGCTCTCCCGCCCACCTGCTGATGACTGACAGGCTTCTACCTAGTTTTCTCCCTTTCTGTCTAGGAGAGAACTGCCAATCATCAGCAGATGGGCGGGAGAGCAGGAGATTATGAATAACCATGACTCTTCTCAGGTAGATTTGACTCTTTTCAAGGCCTGGGCTGCAATGATTATGATGCTGGTTCTCAGCAACCACTTACCTTTAGCTCATGAGTGACACACCGCTGAAATCAGCATTTCTGTCACTATTTTATGCTGCCCTCAGTGAGGTCAGTATAAAGTTGGTGACAGGTTCCCTTTAAATTTATCATTCCCCCTGCCACCATGCCAATTTTCTGTTGGAAAAAAATATGCAAACACTGTGCTTGCAACTTTGCTTCAGCCACTTGTGCATACGCTTTTGAGCAAGTGTCGTTTCTCCGCCGTTGTCGCCACTTTCACGGACAGGGGAGTTGGGAGGGGGCAGGGCCAGGGGGCTGGCGTATTTATCTTCTTTTACTCCAGTTTTCTGGCATAAAAGAAGACTAAAATCTAGGCCAGCTAGGGGCTAGTGCAGATTTCAGCAATTAGCACGGACTGCCGGAAGCTTTGTCTAATTTATGGTGAGGCGTATGCTTTGTCACAAATCAGGCGCAACCTCCGGCAGCGCTCGTAAAGCACTGGTCTATGATAAATTCCCCCCCCCTTTTTTTCCCTAGGTAATGCTACAACCGATTTTCATGTGATAGGTGTCATTTTACTCAGCAGGGTCAACTCCACCAGGCAGTATACCAGGGTTGATCCTGTTGAGAGGTGCTCTTTAAGTAAAATTAATAGTGTGAGTAGAATATAGTCCTCCGTTTTTCACTATTGCTTCTTCCAGGGTAATAATCCTCCTTCCAGGGTCATCTCTTAAATAGTACCATACCGTTATTTAAGGGATGACCCGGAAAGGAGTATTGCCCCGGAAGACGTGATGGTGAAGCTTGAGTTGGTCTTTTAAGGTCTTCGTGTTTTTATGATGCACAGTGGGGTATTTTCATTCCCATACTGGTACTGTTTCTGACATTGTAAATAGGTGTTTGTGGTGCAGCAGCGCAGTGTGAACAGGGTGTGTAGCCCTAAGTATTTTGTTTTTGATTAAAAGTAAAAGGAAAACGTAAAAGGAAAATTACTGATCCAGTAGTAGTGTGAGTGAGGCCCTATTGATATCTAGCCTTCAATACTATGCACTGCTACCCACCACTAGTTATCTGCATTTAGTTACCACTACCCACCACTAGTTATCTGTGTGTAGTAACCACTACCTACCACTAGTTACCTGTATTTAGTTACCACTACCCACCACTAGTTATCTGTGTTTAGTTACCACCACCCACCACTAGTTATCTGTGTGTAGTAACCACTACCTACCACTAGTTACCTGCATTTAGTTACCACCACCCACCACTAGTTATCTGTATTGTTACCACCACCCACCACTAGTTATCTGTGTTGTTACCACTACCCACCACTAGTTATCTGTATTTAGTTACCACTACCCACCGCTAGTTATCTGTATTTTGTTACCACTACCCACCACTAGTTATCTGTATTTAGTTACCACTACCCACTGCTAGTTATCTGTATTTAGTTACCACTACCCACTGCTAGTTATCTGTATTTAGTTACCACTACCCACCACTAATGATCTGGATTTAGTTACCACTACCCACCACTAGTGATCTGGATTTAGTTACCACTACCCACCACTAGTTATCTGGATTTAGTTACCACTACCCACCACTAGTGATCTGGATTTAGTTACCACTACCCACCACTAGTTATCTGGATTTAGTTACCACTACCTACCACTAGTGATCTGGATTTAGTTACCACTACCTACCACTAGTGATCTGGATTTAGTTACCACTACCCACCACTAGTTATCTGTATTTAGTTACCACTACCCACCACTAGTTATCTGTATTTAGTTACCACTACCCACCGCTAGTTATCTGTATTTAGTTACCACTACCCACCACTAGTTACCTGTATTTAGTTACCACTACCCACCACTAGTTACCTGTATTTAGTTACCACTACCCACCACTAATGATCTGGATTTAGTTACCACTACCCACCACTAGTTACCTGTATTTAGTTACCACTACCCACCGCTAGTTATCTGTATTTAGTTACCACTACCCACCACTAGTTATCTGTATTTAGTTACCACTACCCACTGCTAGTTATCTGTATTTAGTTACCACTACCCACTGCTAGTTATCTGTATTTAGTTACCACTACCCACCACTAGTGATCTGGATTTAGTTACCACTACCCACCACTAGTGATCTGGATTTAGTTACCACTACCCACCACTAGTGATCTGGATTTAGTTACCACTACCCACCACTAGTTATCTGGATTTAGTTACCACTACCTACCACTAGTGATCTGGATTTAGTTACCACTACCTACCACTAGTGATCTGGATTTAGTTACCACTACCCCCCAGTAGCTTTCCGGGTTTAGTTTACCACTACCCACCACTAGCTATCTAGATTTAGTTACCAAGACCCACCACTAGTTATCTAGTATTTAGTTACCACCACCTACCACTAGCTATCTGGATTTAGTTACCACTACCTACCACTAGTTATCTGTATTTAGTTACCACTACCTACCACTAGCTTTCCAGGTTTAGTTACCTCTACCCACCACTAGTTATCTGGATTTCCCTAGTCGTCTCCATGGCACCACATCCTGAGACTGACTTCCTCTGATAGGACAGGAAAAACACAGAGCGGTTTAAATCCCACTCCTTTCCCTCCATAACCAGTGTGTTTCTAACTGAACCAGGATAAAGGGATAATAAGTGAAAAAAGCAAAAATATACTCTATGACTGAAAAGAAAAATGGGTGGTAAGTATGTGGTGTCATGGAGACTTCCAGGAAACCGGATTACCGGTGAGCGTAATACTCGTTTCCCTAGTCGTCTCCATGACACCACATCCTGAGAAATAACAAAGAACATATGGGGGGGGGGGGGGACAATGGCACAAAGGACTTTTCATCCAAAGGCCATGTCTTCGCTAGGGACTCATTAGGGATATACATGTTGTTCCCAACGGCAACAGGATTTGAAAAGAGAATTAAAACCTGCCGAGCACTAAGCGTTGTGTAAGGATAGCTACTACCCCCGCGGCCTACGTTATCTGGTATCAACAAACCGTGAGTAATGAAGGACACCATATGTCCCACCTCTCAATAATTCTGCCCTTAATATAGACCCCATTAAAATAATGTATCAGATGATTATTTAATCTTTGTAAATTATATTTTTGATTTTTTTGTTTTTGTTTTAATGCAAAATTAATAAAAGGTAGATTTTAATGCTAGGGAGATTTTTTTGAGTTTTGTGTACTTTAACTCCTTAGAATTATCAGATATGTATTTGGGTACCACTATCCACCACTAGCTATCTTGGTTTAAGTACTACTACTTACTACTGGCTATCTGGATTTAGTTACCACTGTCCACTACTAGGTATCCGGATTTCTTTACCGCTGTCCACCACTAGCTATCTGGATTTAGTTACCACTACCCACCACTAGCTATCTGGATTTAGTTACTGCTATCCACCACTAGCTATCTGGATTTACAGTAGTTACCACTACCCACCACTAGCTATCTTGGTTTAAGTAGCACTACTCACTACTGGCTATCTGGATTTAGTTACCACTGTCCACTACTAAGTATCTGGATTTCTTTACCGCTGTCCACCACTAGCTATCTGGATTTAGTTACCACTACCCACCACTAGCTATCTGGATTTACAGTAGATACCACTACCTACCACTAGCTATCTGGATTTACAGTATATACCGCTATCTACCACTAGCTATCTGGATTTACAGTAGTTACCGCTATCCACCACTAGCTATCTGGATTTACAGTAGTTACCGCTATCCACCACTAGCTATCTGGATTTAGTTACTGCTATTCAACACTAGCTATCTGGATTTACAGTAGTTACCGCTATCCACCACTAGCTATCTGGATTTACAGTAGTACCGCTATCCACCACTAGCTATCTGGATTTAGTTACCGCTATCCACCACTAGCTATCTGGATTTACAGTAGTTACCGCTATCCACCACTAGCTATCTGGATTTACAGTAGTTACCACTACCCACCACTAGCTATCTTGGTTTAGGTACCACTAGCTATCTGGATTTAGTTACCACTACTCACCACTAGCTATCTGGATTTAGTTACCACTACTCACTACTGGTTAACTAACCTCAGTGGTGGTAGTGGTATCATTTCAAGCTCCTTCACAGAGCAGACGGCCACGCTCTTTTTCGCTACGATGTGAGACATTGGTGGTGATCAGTATTTCAGCCTGCAGGATATATGGAATAACTCTACACACAATTAATAATAAAGTCGCTCACTAGTTATACTCTATGTACTACTTCAAAGCAGCTTTATCCAACCTGCCCTTGAACGTGCAGATGCTAATGATGTCTTCTGTATGTTACCTGGTTGATTATAGCTTGATTTTTATGCTGTTTTTCTGATAGTATTGATCATAAACGTAGACCGGCCACTTGAAGAAATATGTTATAGATTTCCAGAGTGATCCCGGAGAGCTGGCGGGAGGCTGGAGACGATAGATTGCGTATCTGGGGATGTTTGCGCGGCGGATAGTGTGAAATGAACTGGAGTACCGGCTCAGTCAAGGTGTTCTCATTTCCATTTGCACTCATTAGTCCAGCCCAGGAGTGTTAAAATGTACGAATCTCCAGCGTGCTGGTGGAATCAATCACTTCATCGCTATCAGATCCTGTACCTGTTACTTTTTTTTTTTGTTATGTATCTGCAGTGATATATTTTACTATTATGCAGGATGTCAGCTGCAGTCAGTGAACCTATAGAGCAAAACTCAATAGGTTAAGGATATATTGAAATTATGCCCAGTTTTGAAATAATTAACAGCTATTGTGACACGTAGCGCTAGGAAGGCAGATGACGGGAGGATAAGGGATTCGAGGTTTGTAAGAGCTGGTTGATAACCTCGTTGGCACAGTGTAACAGCTGCCTTATGGGTTGGAATTGATTCTTTCTTGTAATATACTGTAAATGCAAAAACCGTAGAATTATCATTTTTTTTATTATATCTAGTACTCTTTATTATCATATGTTCACCAGATCTCCAACATCTGTCTTGGGGACCAGCACCACTTCTGCCGAGTTTTTGGTCCCCTTTATCAAACATCTCCCCTATGGCTTCCTAGATCATCCCCAGTGTGGTACGGTCTCATGTGGTGGCACCATATTGACAGTATATGTTATGGTAGTTAGCTTTACTCAACATGTTCCACCAGAGAATCCATGGATCCAAGCACGAAATTAGGGTGAAACCCTTCCCCTGAAAAAAATAAATAAAATATATATGGATAAAACATCCTGCACGATATGATATTAAATGCACGGATGTACATGGCTACATTTACAAAGTCACAGAAAGTAATGCACTATAATAATAGATGCAAGCATAACATATGGACTAAGCCCTCACTCTATTAATAAAATCTGAGACACTTGGTCGATACATTTTGATCAAAACACATTTAAGCCCACCAACCAAGCGACAAGGTGGTCTCAGTTCCTATGCTAACCTATCCATGCTGTTGCGCATTTATATTCAGGAGCACAGTCCCCTCACATATAGTGTGTTGCCCTTGTTACCTCCATGTGCATCAGCAACCGGTGAGAGGAGGGACACACACGCTATATGTACCACCTTAATTTAATAGGCGACCTTGATTAAGGTGGTACATATAGATGTGTGTCCCTCCTCTCACCGGTTACTGATGCACATGGAGGTAACAAGGGGCAACACACTATGTGCCGGGACTGTGCTCCTGAATATAAATGCGCAACAGCATGGATAGGTTAGCATAGGAACCCGCCTGAACTGAGACCACCTTGTCGCTTGGTAGGTGGGCTTAGATGTGTTTTGATCAATATGTATTGACCAAGTGTCTCATATTTTATCAATACAGTGAGGACTTAGTCCATATGTTATGCTTGCATCTATTATAGTGCATTATTTTCTGTGACCTTTCAAACCCGTCCCCTGTTTGTACTTGTATTCTGCACCTGTATCTTACAACTTCATGCCATGTCCCAAGGATATTGATTAACATGATTGATAGCGGTGTGAACTCTGATGTAGTCATGTAGCCTACTTTTACCAAAACCCATCTGACATCTTTGTCTTAAAATGTTCCTCTTGAGGAATATGTATAAATAAAAAAAAGCGGGTCCTTTCCTTTAGGGGTCGACCGATATTGATTTTTTAGAGCCGATACCGATACCGATATTCTGTGAACTTTCAGGCCGATAGCCGATATTTTATACCGATATTTTGCGCATTTAAATTTTTGGATCCAACGCTTTTAAAAAATATATATTTTAATAGTTTGGACTTTTTAGGCACGCCGATATGTTTTTTTATTTATTGTTTATATATTTTATATGTAAAATTGGAAAAGGGTTAATTTATACTTAATATTTTGTTTTTTTTTTTACTATTTTAAATTTTTTTACTTTTTATTTTATTACTATTTCCCCCCCCTAGGGGTAGAACCTGGGCTCTTTACATCCCTTGTCCTATTCACCCTAATAGAGATCTATCAGGGTGAATAGGACCTGACACTGTCCCTGCTGCCCTGTGCTATGGGCACACAGCAGCAGGAACCAACCATGGCAGCCAGGGCTTCAGGAGCGTCCTGGCTGCCATGGTAACCGATCGGAGCCCCAGCATTACACTGCTGGGGCTCCGATCAGAAGAGAGGAGGTGGGGGACCCTGTGGCCACTGCCACCAATGATATCAATACTGAAGGGATGGGGGGGGGGATGTGGGAGGACGAGGGCGCACGGGCCACCAATGTTTTTTATACTGTGGACAGGGGGGGCTGAGGGCGCACTGGCCACCAATGATAATAAGGTTTAAGATATTACAAGCACATTGCCCAGACCCTGCCTCTGATAGAGAGCTGCAATCCGCGGCAATTAACCCCTCAGGTGCGGCAGTGTGCTTGTAATATCTTAAACCTTATTATCATTGGTGGCCAGTGCGCCCTCAGCCCCGCCTCCTCTTCTCTCATTGGTGGCCAGTGCGCCCTCAGCCCCGCCTCCTCTTCTCTCCACTGGCAGCGCAGCACAGGGGGAAGGAGGGACTGCCTCCTTCTCTCCTGTGCTGCTGAGGGAACATGGCCGCGCTGAGAACAGCGCGGCAATGTTCTGTGATAGCACAGTTATCGGTATATCGGTTAGGGGCCGATACCGATAACTGTGCAAATCATGAATATCGGCCGATAATATCGGCCAAACCGATAATCGGTCGACCCCTACTTTCCTTAACAGACTATAAAGGTACAGCCACACAGAGTTTTTTTGGGACGAGGTTTTGAGGCAGATCCACCAGGAAGGAGAAGTGTGAATCATTCCTTTTATATTTTGGATTCCTTCCGAGTCTGCCTCATCTGCCTCAAAACAACCCTGACCAAAAAACTCTGTGTGGTCATACCCTTAGGGGATGTTCACATGAAGTACCTTGGGTAGGGATTTCGGTGCAGATTCCATGCCAAAAACACATGCATAACTTCGCCATCTACTAGCACAGAAAATGGGGTAATTATCAAGTCTACTGTACATCACTTAGTGATTTTAGATGGTCACTATAGGGGCAACAACCCCATGATGGTGGATGGTAGCTGGAGAGTAGATGCTTCATTCACTTGACCTCACAAGGAAATGCTCAACATTGTTTATTAAAGGGGTTGTCTGGTTTCCCATATTGATGACCTATCCTCAGGATGGGGTCATCAGTATCAGATTAGCGGGGGTGCCAGCTGTTTGAAGAAGTCCTCACTTCAGTGGGAAGGAGAAGTTCTAGTTACACTCCATTCAAGTGAACGGGACAGCGGAGTAGTTATTACATCTGCTCACCACTGTGATGTAGACAACGAGCAGGCAAACAGTGAAGTGAACGGAGTGCTTGCAGGAGCCGATCGGGCAGGGTGTCGGGAGTCAGATCCCCGCCGATTTGATATTGGAATATATCCATATAGGCAGGGAATGGGTCAACCTCTTTAAAGTGAACCGGCCTGTCACGCTAGGGAAAGCCCAGGAGTGACATACCGCTGAAATCTGAGCGTTTTTTCACTACACTATGCTGCCTTCCATAAGGGCGTCACAGTACAGGTGACAGGTTCTCTTTAAGGCAACAGTGAAAACGAATGCAAGGACGGATGCAGCAATGGCTTGTTATATGTGCCAGTTTTAGATCAGGCATTGTTTCTATTTTTTATTCACACTTTGCTTCTTTGGGTTGAACCTGTTGCCGCGATTCTGCGTGTTCACATCCCGGAGTAGCAGTGTCGGGAGCTGGTAATTTGTATAAATCCTGTCCCACTTATTATTATTTTTTTATATGCTTAGAAACTGTGACTTATAGGTGTGAATTCACAACCCTAGACTGAGTGGCTTGTGTGATATCTGCAAACGGAGGAAATGGTCACATTGACAGCATTTTTTTTTTGCCTGTGGCACGTATTGTGATTGTGTTGAATATTATTTTTTCTGGTTACTGTTGCTACCAGTATTATAGATTTTAGACTCTCATGTTGCATTTTTGCAGTACTATTTGCAGTGATTATGATTGGTTCACCCCAGTATTTGTGAAGCTATTTTCTCTTTATTTATTTGATTTCTTCTCAATTGTTGTTTAGTTGCCTTTTTAGTATAAAAATATTCAGCCACTGATTTAAAGGGGTTGGCACATTACAACTTATCCCCTATCCACAGGTTCAGGGATGTGCCTAGTCGGCAGGAGTCCAACCATTGGAGCACGTGCCACTCACAAGAATGGGTGCCCGTGTTTCCCCCGTTTGAATGGCAGACATGTATGACTGTCCACTGCTCCTTTCATCTCTGAAATTGCTGAAGATAGCGGAGTAAGATGGTTACCTCAGGCAGTCCCAAAGAGTTGAAATGCACAGCAATGGACAAGCTTGTCCGCCACAAGTCCCCATTCCCATGCTAGCCAGGGGCCTACGGGGATATGTTGTTGTAATAGGACAACCACTTTAGTTGAAATCAGTCCATTCACTGATGAACCAGATGAGGCGTTGTTCATAGGTAGCAGATAATGTAAATAGAGCGATGCCCCATGCACACAACCGTATTTTTGGTTTGCATCTGATCTCCGATGTGGACCCATTCATTTCCATCTGGCTGCATAAAATGTGGACAATGCACCGTGTGCTGGGTGCATCCATATGTCTGTGTGGTAGTCCTGAAAAAAAAAAGAACATGTCCTTGTCTTGCAGTGGGGTAAGTATATTCCATGTGGGGGGGCAGGCACATGGGGGGGGGGGGACACTTTATACTCTTGGATAACCCCTTTAACTTTCTCTACATGATAAATGCCACTTACTGAAGTGAGACAACCCCTTTAAGCCTCATGCGCATGACCGCATGTATTTTGCAGTCAGCAAATTGCGGATCTTCAAATTACAGATACCATTTGTGTTGCATCCACATTTTTTACGGACCCGTTGACGTCAGTGGGTCTTGGTCCACATTTTGCAGCCAAGTATAGACATGTTCTATCTTCTTGCGTTCTGGATGTACGGATGTGAAAAGCACACGGTTCATTGTATGCTTTCCCACTTCCATATGTCTCTTCCGCAACTAAATAGGATATGACCGCAAAATGCGGACCATGGACCCATTGAATTCAAAAATACAGATGCACATGGACTGCAAAACGAATATGGTCGTGTGTGTGAGGCCTTCATTTTGAGGCCATAACTACGAGCATCTATTCTTATGGCTCTATGTTGTGCCATTCCTTTATTATTTCTACTAGAAGTTATAAATCAAATGCTAGCAGTAAGGGTACAGGGGGGTATACCTGCACAGTCTGGCAATGGCAGAACTGATTCGATAGATTTAGATAGCTTCACACCCCCAAATGGTAACACCCTTCTGTACCCATACTGCAGACTGCTAGCAATTCATTCATAACTTCTAGTAGATAATAAAGGGATGGCACAACATAGATCCATAAGAATAGATGCTCCAGAATTGGTATTACATGGGGAATGCATGCAGCTATTGAAACAGGCATGTCAGGAATGGGGACAGTTCCTTTACAACTGGTCTAAATCTACACCAGCTCCCTTGCTGGGGTAGATTTAGTTAATTTTCTACGCCGAAAAAAGGCATAAAAAATGATAAATGGGACCAATTGGACCATGCCCCGCCCCTTTTTAAGAACTGGGTGGGGAAGAAGTCATAGATTCGGCCACAAATCCCTTTGCGACCGAATCTTTGACAAGATATTTGCAAAAATTGACATATATCTATTCATAAATGACCCCCTTATTTTTGGCTGTATGTTGTGATGAGCCTTCAAGAGTTCTCAGAAGAGCGAAACATCTGAGAACATGAAAAATCTCATTAGCGAAAGGTCTCATAGAGCCCTACGTCTCTAGGAAAAGGTCTTCGTGAAATTCTTCTGAGCCTCCGGCCTACGAGCGCTCCCACTGTCCCAGCCCCCAGAGAGGCCGATGCATTTTCCTATGGTGTGTAATCACGGCCACCGCTGATGGATTGCAGGGTGGTCATAACTATGGAAACAAGAAGTGTATAATGTGATGGAAAAATGAATCCAGCCAGCAAAGGAGGCAATATGGACAATACATTAATAAGTGCCTTGTATTACCTTTCTCTACATGATATATCCCACTTGCTGCAGTGAGACAACCCCTTTAAGATCTATGAAATATTTAATGGAACAAAAATGTTTTTTGGAACCAACTATTGGTTAAAGTTGCAAAACGACTCCAGTTGTATGCTCTACCACACCTATTTTAACACATACTGTCTGAGAAACTAAATGCTTTGGTATACAGAATGGCTTTACTTTAAGTAATGGTCCAAAAATTGCCATTCTTAAAGGGAATCTCTCTTTTTAGACACCTTTTTTGTGTAGTCCCTCTCTGCTCTGGATCCTGAAGAGGGGAAACTCTTTATTCAATTTAGAGGTCTCTAATTAGGCATTTCAATATGGGTTGTCTAAACATGACAACCCCTTTAAAATCTTTATCTGACGGAAATATGACCTGTCTGTCGTGTACCTTAGACCAAGCCTAGCGATGCAAGAACTCAGTCAGCATTACGTCCTAGAATTTGTCTAAACTTCCTTCATCCCTTTTGAGGTTTGCAGCGAATAGTTTCTGAGGTTTGTTCTCCCTTAACAAGAACATAATGAAGATTCTTTTGCCGAAAACTTTCCATTAATCTTGCAGTTTCACAGCAGAATATGTTAACAATCCTCAAAAGTTTCCCAAATAGGCCTATTTTTACGTTTTATCCTTTCTAACACGTCTGATAACATTAGGGGGTCTCTGCTGGAAGTAAGCCCTCAACCCCAATTGAGATCACAAATCGCTCCCTTATTTTAGTAGCCCGAGCTCCCACACACATTTTTGAGAAATGGAATTGTTAGTAAACAGTCATTTTCCTAATTCAGCAATGTCTCGGCCTATTCTCCGCTCTACCCCTGCCTGCTTAGAAGTTAGGCTTAACCAATTACCGCATGTTTGTGTCTAAGCAATCATGCATCATTATTTCGTCGAGCACCCCCCACCACCACCACCAGGCTCCTGCTTTTATTGTTCTTTGCATGAACATGGACCGAGAGATCAAAGAGACCAACATTGAGTTTGCAATATAACTTGAAGCTCCGTATAGCGCAGAGTATTGTCACTAATTGTGTCCTGTGCCGTTAGGGCACCCTCCATTGTGCTCACAATTGGGTACTTTGTATTGGGCTTTTGTGTCTTTTAGCTGAACAGATCAGCGGCGGCGGCAAAGTTTGCACAAACAAATTTCAAAACCGATTCTGAATATACCACGTCGAAGCTTTGCTCATTTACCTTCAATGTTTTATTGATAATTATCGTTTTAAAACTACTGTGCATTTAAAAGGGAATAAAAAAAAACTTTTTTGAATAAAAAAAAAAAATATATATATATATATATATATTCCCCCAAAAGAAATTTAATGAGAGCAAACAAAGAGACATCAAAGGGGTTTTCCCTGTGATTGTGGCGTTAGATGTATTGCCTGAATATACGTTATATTTTTTTATTATAATGCCGATTGCTCATTAGCCGCTCATCTTAATGACATTCCTCAGGAACCTCAAGCACGCAACGTATTGCCTTTAAGGGAAGCCTTACAATAAGCTTCTTAAATGTTTGTTTCTTTCTGCCGTGTCCTTGCTGTCCTTCATACTGAGGCAATGACATTATGCTTAACAACCCCAAGGAGAATATGGAAGAAATGATTGGATTTGGATGATTAATAACTTAATTTACGGTTGATTTAAAAAAAAAATTTTTTTTTTTTGTTTAAGGGAACGCCGCTGAATTTTTTTTCTGCCAGTTAAAAAAAGATAGCATCACATCTCATTTTTATTCTAATTTTTAATTTTCTGATTGCAGCCATTGTTAACAGCATTTAGAGAGATGCTTTACAGCAGCTACCATGGGGCATAGACATAATGGGGACAGCCATCTTGCCTGAGCCATTGTTAACAGCATTTAGAGAGATGCTTTACAGCAGCCACCATGGGGCATAGACATAATGGAGGCAGCTATCTTGCCTGAGCCATTGTTAACAATATTTAGAGCGATGCTTTACAGCAGCCACCAAGGGCCATAGAGACAATAGTGGCAGGCATCTTGCCTGAGCCATTGTTAACAGCATTTTGCGAGATGCTTTACAGCAGCCACCGCTGGCCATAGACACAATGATGGCATCCATGTTGCCTGAGCCGTTGTTAACAGGATTTAGAGAGATGCTTTACAGCAGCCACCACTGGCCATAGACACAATGGAGGCAGCCATATTGCCTGAGCTGTTGTTAACAGCATTTTGAGAAATGCTTTATAGCAGCTACCATGGGCCATAGACATAATAGAGGCAGCCATCTTGCCTGAGCCATTGTTAACAGCATTTCGAGAAATGCTTTATAGCATACACAATGGATAGGAGGGGACCTCACTGACTTCTGTGACAGATTTTTCTAGGCATGCTCTGTGACCTGTGCATAGGTCAGGGGAAGTAGATGAGCTGGAATATCACATATTTCGAATGGTGGAAACTGTGTTATCTGTATATAGGGAAAATCTGTCATTCTATTCCTGCTTGTAATGATAAGCAGATAACTGTTTAGAGACCAAGACGACTATTGTTAGGCCTAGGCTACTTTCACACTAGCGGTAATATTTTCCGGTATTGACATCCGTCAGGGTCTCAATACCGGAAAAAAACACTTCCGTTTTGTCCCCACTCATTGTCAATCGGGACAAAACATAACTGAACAGAACAGAATGCTCCAATATGCATTCCATTCCGTTCTGAAAACCGGAGCGCATGCTGCAGTTTTCTTTCTGTCCTGGGATGTGGAGAAAAACGGATCCTTCATGACCCACAATGCAAGTCAATGGGGACCGTTTTATCTGACACAATAGAAAACGTATCCGTCCCATTGACTTTCAGTGGAGTTCATGACGGATCTGTCTTGGCAATGTTAGATAATACAACCGGATCTGTTCATAACGGATGCAGATGTTTATATTATTAGTAAGGGAAGCGGTTTTGCTGAACCCTGTCGGATCCAGCAAAGCATTAGTGTGAAAGTAGCCTTAGTGAACAGGGTGAAAACTGCAGGATTTCACGGGTTATCTATATATGGATGAAACATAAGATTAAAAATATCGTAAATGTGAAAACATGATTTAAACAATAGGGCATCCCATTAGGGATCATCCTTGTAAGACAGGTTAAGGGTTGAACATCAGTCGTCTCGGTGAGTGTTTTCCAATGTTAGAATAAAGCAATGTAGGGTTTTTTCTTAACTAATACTTAATTTGCTTTCAGTTTTATGACTGAAAAGGTTTAACGTTTCAGTCATAAAACTGACCCCTTCAGGAAACTTGGGTTTGCTTTTTCATTTTTTACTCCCTGCCTTCCCGTTGCTGTGTGAGGGTTCATTGTTTGATTTTTTTCCCCGTTACGGCATTCACTGTATGGGATGAATATGTTTATCAATCGTTTGGGCCTTTTTCAGGTGATACCTAGGATGTTTCTTTTTTTATTATTTTAACTGATTTGAATTTCATGTATTCTCACAAAATGATGGAAAAGTGGCAAAGCGTCTTATAGTCCGATTGCTAATAACTGCTGCCATTATGAAAGCGGTCATTAGTATGCAGGAAGAGGTGAGGGCAGTGATGTGCTGGCTGTACTCGCCTTCCCTGGACTTCCTCCGGACCACACTGTGCACTGTGTCCTGACATGGGCGACGTCAGGTCACAGTGCAGCGCAGGCCGGAAGAAGAGGTACGAGAGCAGCATGTCCTGGATCTGCAGCTTGGCCGCGCCATTTGGAGCAAGCGAGGTAAGGTTATTTATTTTTAACCTCTGATATGGGGTCTGATCTGCGGCTAATGGAGGCTGGGGGGGTCTAATGGGAGGCTGATTGAGGTTGGGGGTTCTGATCTGAGGCTTATTTTGGGGTCTTATCTGAGATCTGCTGAAGTATGGGGGTCTGATTTGAGGTCTGCTTTGAGGTTGGAATTTTTTTTTCTTATTTTCCTCCTCCAGGTGCGTCCTATAGTCCAAAATTATATTAAATTATTTTTTTTTGTAGCTGCCTCCTACCTGAACGTGCAACTACCAGATTTTCCTACACGCTAATATCATTTAATATAGGGAATTCAGTATATTCCATTGCAGTGCTGCCAACTGTAGGCTTGATAGCCTCCAGTGTAGGCTCCAGCCTATCACCAACAAGGAATGGCTTCCCGGATCGTGGCACTGAGAAGCTGTTTCAGCCGTGTGAATGCAGCGCTCATAATTGACCACGGCATCTGAGGGGTTAAATGACGTTAGTCCCGGGTGTCTGCTGTTTAAAACCGCAGACATCTGGCTGCTATGGTACTTTTTAAAGATGGACTTCCGCTGTAGGTGTCATTTTTTTTACATTGCTGCCTTACTCCTCAAGGGCTAAACTCATTTTTGATTATTTTTTCATTTTTTACATTGCTGCATTCAGAGAGCCATTACCTTTTGATGTTTCTGTTGATTTGGCTGTGTGAGGGCTTGTTTTTTTTGCAGTATGAGTTTCAATTTTCAGTAGCACCATTTTGGGGCTACATATTGCTCATTGATTAAAGAGTAACTGCACTTTCCAATAATTTTAGATATAGTAAAATATCAAAAGTTTTCATCGGTGGGGGTCCAACTGCTGAGACCCCTACCGATCATTATAACGAGCTCTACCGCTCCCTGCTGCTGAAGACAGGCTCAATAGATTTTCTGTTAAGGCCGTTTTCACCAGTAAGAAGAGAAAGTGCTCAGCTGAGCGCTTCTAACTCCTCGTTTTAGCAATCAGTGGGGGTCTCAGCAGTCAGACCCCCAATGTTGAAAACCCATGATCGCTCACTATGATATATCAAAAGTTTTTGGAAAGTGAAGTTACTCTTTAACTTCTATTAGCTTTCTTTTTGAGGGGTGAGTGGAGGGAAAAAAAAGCCATGCCACCATTGTTTTTTGCGTCTTACCCCATGTCACCTTTTTCCTCTGGATAGCTACAGTTCTTGTATACCAAATATGTACATTTTGTTTAGTAATGATTCATTGCTTTTGCTCAATAATGTCACATTTTTATGTTGCCACATTCCAAGAATTGTAGCTTTTTTATCTTTTCCTGCAATTCAAGTGAATGGAACGAAGCTGCAATGGGCTGCACCACCACTGCTAAATTATGGTGTTCTGCAGTATGAATAATGTTTGGTCCAATGCAAGCAGTGATGAGGCTGCAGCACTTTCCTGATTGCCAAGGCTGGGGTATCCCCCCCAGTGTCTAATTTTGATGGTCACATAACAGTGCACAATAGGTACTGATTGTGCCCAACATAGGACCCTGACTTTTAATAGAGGCTATTATTTAAACAGGGAATATAGATCAGCATAAATCTATTACTGCATCTGCGATAAAGGCTGGTGCCTTAGGGTGTGTCTACACAGGACTGAAATACAGTGGATATGCTGCCGCAGGTTGTGTAAGAGATTTCCTTCTTGAAAAATGAAGGTATGAACGGGGCGGCACTCACCGAAGGAGTCAAGGATTCACTTTAATTCAAAGATAAAGCGTGCAGGCAATGTCGGGCAGGACGCCATCTATTTCACACGATGGAAAGAGCGACGGCCGTTTCGCGCTGGGACGCGCTTCGTCAGGCTGTTACAAGCGCGAAACGGCCGTTGCTCTTTCCATCGTGTGAAATAGATGGCGTCCTGCCCGACATTGCCTGCACGCTTTATCTTTGAATTAAAGTGAATCCTTGACTCCTTCGGTGAGTGCCGCCCCGTTCATACCTTCATTTTTCAAGACTATTGTATCCTGCTTCTTTGGGGCTTGTGCACCGCCGAGTGTGGAGCTTTCACAGGAAACTGCTTGCGCTGCTGTAAGCGACCGGTCCACGGTCTGCGTGCTTTCCTTTGGAGTGCCGCTCTATCTCCCCTGTTCGAGAGATTTCCTTCTGCTATGGAAAAGTGACAAGTATTCCTACTGCTATCCTCTGATCTGATATCAAAGATTTGGGGAAACCTGGTTGGCAAACCCTGTAGAAAGGTGTTGAGTAGTGTTGAGCGAACTTGTGGTTTCGAGTTGGGCGTACAAGGTTCAGGTTATCTAAGAAGTCCGTAACTTATTGTCCGTGGTAGCGTAATCCATAACAGAATTCTTAGATAACCTGAACCTTGTACGCCGAACTTAAAATCACACGTTTGCTCAAAACTATTGTTGAGTCGATCACATTCAAACATTAAATCGACCCTCCAGTTCAGTAGAAAAAAAAAATCATATTAAATGGGGAACGAAAAGAACACTTACCCTCCTTTTCATCTCTTCAGCTGCGGATCTGCTAATTGGTGGGCTTCTCTTCTCGCATCCAAGATGGCCACACAACTTCTGCAACTACCTGATGCATACTGTGCATTTGGTAGTCCAGGACACCTGCTTCTCCAGCCCTGCTCTTAGATTGACCCGCAATTCTCACCCGTGCAGTGCTGGTGAATCCGAGGGCAGAAGAAGTTGGCTTGGACTACCAAATGCACAGTAGGCATCGGGTAGGGTGGCAGAAGACGAGCCCGGGAATAGTTGGATCTGTAGCTGAAAAGATGATTTTTTTTCATAATTTGGAGAGTCACTTTATTATTTCATCTTTTCTATCCACAGGTTTTAACTAAAGCTGTAGCAGCTGTGTATGATAATTCCTCCATAGATGTGCTGTATGTAGAGTAGGCTGGCTCCAGCTGCTCCGAAATATGCTTCCACCATTGATGTCTGAAGGGACCGGTCATTGTTCCGGGCCTGACTGGCACTCTACAAATGAGCCACCCTTTCAGAAATCACAGTATCTCAAACAACATATTTCTTTCAGGGATACATTGCACCTTAACAATATCCTTATTGGTAACCAGGCATTCCAGACCTTCACGCTTTTTGCGTTTTCCATTCTTACTTTTTCAGCTTTGCTCAGTTGTCTTTTTTTTTTACTGTTTTGTTGCTCTGTTCTCTACATCGTATTCAAGCCTCTTCTTTGTGTCACCATAAAGCCAGGTATTTTAAGGATATAGCTTACTAATGCTAAGAGCCATTTATGTTGTAGCTTATTGATTTTTAATTAATACTGCCTCGGCTTTTTCTCCTCCGGCTGACCCGGTAACAGCTTGTGGCATTTTTCTTTCCCCCCCCCGACTTTGTTTCTCATTTTTCGCTTTTGTACTGCATACAATGTTAGTTCTTCCTGACGAGAAAGCACCTCATACAGGTTAAATGCGCTAAAACACAAGTGTAACATTTGGTGCCGGGAAACCTTGATCTTTTGCCAAAGTATTTAAACAATTTAGTGTTTTGGTTTCTTCGCTCCAATCTGCTGCTCGAGTTGCTTGCTAATTAATCCCGTTAATTCTTTGTAGACACACTGTATTCATTGCTTCCATCATTGAGGACTGCGATTTGTGTTTGAAGCCACCCTAAGTCCTCTTGGAAAGGCTCTGTTGCCACAAGAGCTGGCAGATGTACATCAAGTGCTCCTCTGTTCAAACCTTCCCCGTCGTCAGATATAGCATGACATAGGATGGAAATGAGGGTGGCTTCACTTTTGTGCAGGTGCATTCACTCAGTGTTGCTAATAATTATTTCTGCACAGAAGATGCCAAGTAGGTATTCAGCATTTCTGTTCCGAATCTTGTCCCCTTTAAGTATAGTTCTTGGGCGATGACAACTCCATTTACTATTTGGCAAGTACCAGCTTTGGTGTGGCGCCAATATAGTTATTCCCTTGCTATATCATAATTTTTTTTTAAGATTTTTTTTGTATTTGATGATACCCCAGTAATGGCCCATGATTTGTTTCCCTTCTACAGCTGGACAGTAGCCGTGACCAGCAGGGGGTATTGTGATGACCTCCCCAATTTTCAACGTATATCGTCCATTAACAACATTAGGGTTCTGCCTGCAATCTGTCTGCAACCTATTGTATAGAATTTATTTCTTTACTTTATTATGCCCCTCCTGACTTAATTATGCCAGCCATTGTGCCCGCACTTTATTAAATGACTCTCTGGGCTCCCATGCATCATGCTAATGTACGTTGCCTCATTGCCAGCGTTGTGCCTCTACAGTACGGTGTATTGTCTTCTTTTCTACTGGTTTGGCTATGCAACTCTTCAGTTCAGTGTATATTTTACACTTTATATAAAAATAACGTGAAGGGAAAAAGCAGCGCTCATCTGCGTCTCCCTGAGCACGGGCACAGCACCTGGACTGGGCTGTTTCTAGGAGACTCCAAGAAAAAAAACTTCAAGGTCCAGCTCCAATTAGGAAGGTGGAAAAACGTTACTTCAGCGGTTTTAAAACTCCCAGTAATCTTGTTACGCGTTTCAGACCACTCTCAATATGGGTCCTTCATCAAGATTATCTGTGTTTTAAAAACGCTGAAATAAAGTTTTTCCACCTTGCTAATTGGAGCTGGACCTTGAAGTTTTTTTTCTTGGAATATTTTACACTTGGTTGGAGCAACTTGAGATTTTTTTTTTTTTTTTTTTTTTTTACAGTCATCTGAACTCTCATGGTCTTCAGTAGGTGGCCGCACATTCGTTCATATGGCCACAGTTTCTCTTCTGTGACGACACAAAGCATGATGTCCGCACAGACGTCGCTGGAATTTGTGGCGAGCAGGGTTGTCAACGAGAATTTTTCTTTTTTATAGACAACTTATAATAAATTCAATTTTTTTAATTTTTTACGGACAAAGTGGAAAACCATAATGAATAATAAAAATGACAAGTAATACATGTCTTTAGCTCAATATACTGATAAGAACCTATGCCCAGCATTTTCTGTGAGCTGTAAAATGATGAGTATTACCACCCAAATAATCTAGTCAAATAAAAAACAAAAACAAAAAAAAAAATCACGTCTATTTTTTTTTTCACAGACATAAAAAAATGTCGCCTATTTTTACAGACTGTCCAAAACTTTTTGGACGGTTGGCAACTTTGGCGAATGTTGGACTGTGGTTCAGCTCCCTCTCTTAATGGGGTAAACTGGAAGTGGGTCCGCCACATTCAAGTGTAAAAATTGTGTAAAAACAAAAAAAGCGTAAAATGCAGCGGAATTTGCCAAAGGCAAAAGTCATTATGTGAGCCAGCCCTAAAAGAGTGTTCATAAGTTCTCCAGAGATCTCCCAGAAGTAACAGTAAGTGGTCGCTCCTCCAACCTTTTGCAAAACAGACCTGTACTTTGTGTGTAAGTAAACTTAAAGGGGTTCTCCCATCACAGACCGTGGGGGCATATAACTAGGATATGCCCCCACTGTTTGATAGGTGTGGGTCCCGCCTCTGGGATCCGCACCTACACAGAGAACAGAGCAGGGAAAGTGGTGGCTGGAGGACCCCAGGTTTCCCAGTGTCCAGCCACCGCCAAGCACTCTCCACATGCAATTAATGGGAGCGCACCACGCTTATGCGGCCACCGCTCCCATTCATTTCCTTACTGAAATTGTACATTTTTATTAGAAAAATAGCCCTAAAGTGGCCCATTTTGAGCCACGCTCCTCTGTCTTCTGTTTTCATAACTGTGGAGACGCGCTCAACACTGACTGTGTTATGTAAACAGAAGACAGAGGAGCGTGGCTCAAAATGGGCCATTTTAGAGCTATTTTTCTAATAGAAATGGACAATTTCAGTAATAAAATTATATTACAAAAATGGTCAGTTTCACTGCCCCTACACATTACAAAAATAAAAAAAAAGAATGACCGTTACACTTTAAACTTTGTAGGTTTTCACTGTTTCCTACATCAAAGGATTGTAAACTCCAGTGTAATACAATAATGCACCCTGCCACCAATATTCAATAAAATAGTGCATCTTTATTATTACCATAGTGGTGAAAAACATAAATAATCGTCAAACCCATAAACCACATAACAAGTGCCATATTACAGTCTGATAAATAAATGGAAAGTAGTATTGTTATATAAAGTCCAAATATTCAACTTACTGCATAAACCTGCATAACTGAGGATAAACCACCAAACCCCAAACATATATAATAATAGGTAACACGAATCCAAATTTTGGCACGCAGAAAAAAAAACAACACTGGCTGGAGTTTTTCTGCGTGCCAAAATTTGGGTCTGTATTATCTATTATTTTATACGTTTGGGGTTTGGTGGTTTATCCTCAGTTATACAGGTTTATGTAGTATAGGGAATATTTGCACTGTAATACATGATATATAACCATTCTCTTTTCCATTTATTTATGAGACTGTAATATGGCCTTGTTATGTGGTTTGTTTGTCTGTCGATTATTAATGTTTTTTTTAATGCTATGATAATAATAAAGATGTCCTATTTTATTGAATATTGGTGGTGATGTACGTTTCTGTATTATAATTTCAGGTTAGCACCGGCATATCATTTTGCTTTGATTGAGCCCACTTTGGATAGGTGTACATATATGAAAGGATTGCCGTAGTTCGGCAGAAACATATGGAGCTATAGCATGGTTCATTTATGCTTTAGATTATGCGTAGAATTTATTTATCATGACATTTTCCTTGTCCTTTCTTTCACATATACTCTCACCGCATTTCCCTATATAGACTACTTTTCTGACCCCTGGACCTTCTTGATTCAAAATAAAGTCTTTGATGGAGCGCCACTGGTGTCCTTATTGACCCAGCCAGGATCATGCAAACATCAGGAGTGGAGGACATTGGCCATCTGTGTGTTGGTGTCATTACTGAAGAGTTCCTGGCATCCCCCAGCTGTCTCCTCCTTCTGGTTGGAAAGGGTCTCCAGAGAGAGGTCAACAAAGAAGGGGTCTGCACCGCTCGGAACCTTATTTATGTTGGCCCTTGTAAAGAGTCATGTCGTCTTCGGCATGGCTCTGTACATCAGCATGTTACTGTGTTATCGTGTGGATAGGGAGCTGATCATATGTAGATGTTCCTATGAGCATTTTTGTGTGCTGCCACCATGTTGTTAAGGGCTCACGCGCACGGCTGATGCTGTTTTTGCTGTCTGCAAAACACGGATACCGGCCGTGTGCGTTCCGCATTTTGCGGAACGTAATGTTGTGCCTCTATAGAACAGTCCATAAAAGGACAAGAACAGGACATGTTCTATATTTTTGCTGGTGCCACAGAACAGACATACAGATGCGGACAGCGCACAGTGTGCTGTTTCCATCTTTTACCGACCCATTGAAGTGAATGGGTCCGCATCCGACCTGCAAAAAATTCTCATCGTATGCGGACAAAAAACGCGACCATATGTAAGAGCCCTAACACTGCTTATCAGTCGAAGCAACGTAGTGTTTCACTGACCTTAAGGGGTTTTCCAGGATTCCTTGGGTTGTTATATTAGAATATAACGGCTTCTCATAGAATCTGGTCAACACTTCTTCTGATTTCTTACTGGATGCACTCATACTTAAACTAGATTTTATATTTTTATTCAGTAATCTGACCGAAGACTGATGTAGTAAGAGACTCGCATTTAAAGGGGTTTTCCAGGATCCCTTTTGTTTTTACTTACCTAATACAAGGATCTTGGGGACACATCAGCGCTGAGGCCAACCATTGGCTGCAGCTGTGCACATGACTGTGTCCTGGGTAGAAGATTGCTGAACACAGCCAGGTCGCAGGACCGGAGTGTCAGGGACCAGGTGAGTATGATCCCTGTATTAGGGCAAACACACGAGAGGGAGCCAAGTAAAAACCGAGGGAATCATGGAAAACCCCTTTAAATGTGAGTCTCTTACTAGTCAGGCTTGGGTTAGATTATCAGAGAAAATTCTAAAATCTAGTCTAAGGGCTTCCAGAAAGACGTATGAAGCAGCGCGTGTAGCTTATACATGGAGACCCATTGTCCGGACGCGGTGAGGAGCCATTATCCTAATAGATATAGGAAGGATATAGGATATAGGAAGCACGGAGCCAGCCTAATAACTTTCTTCATTGTCACCAGCCTGACTGCTAAAGTTTTGGAAGGTACTTACTAATGGCCTTGTCCATCCAGAGTGGAAGTGTCTGCTTGAACCAAACATCAGGTTTTTTTTAAATTAAAAGAAATGATCAAAATGGACAGTTTTTTGCCCCAAGGACAGGTGACCTTCCTATTTTTCATAAAAATTTACATCACTTGAGGAATGTATAGTTAAAAGGGAGGGCGCCAAGTACTTAATTTTGTATTTTTATATATTTTTTTGGCCTTCTGCTGCATATTCCCCGATTCCCAGTCCCCTCTGCATTCATGTATGATGGCCTCCAACTTAACTGACTACCCTATGCGTACTATGCGCTCTCAGATTGCCCAGCATGGTTGATGTCAGCGGGGGGAGTGTCTATGACTACTGAAGCACAGTGTGTGTAGGGTAGATCGAGAAGCTGACATGGTGATCTGGCATATCCACGGCAGAAGGACTACAGAGGAGGGCACCAGCCATCTTAGCTAGAAACAGTTAGTGAGTCTAAAAAGTATGACATCTGTGCCAAAACCCCGTTAAGATTGGCTACAAGCAGAGGTCCTTTTATTTTGGAGACATCTTGACATTTGAATGTGCTGTGTGACAAGTGTTATATACCAAATACAGCGCCGTCAATTGGATAGCGGCTGTACTTGGTATTGTAGCTCAGCCCCATTCACTTGAAGAGGCCATGTGACCAATGAACGTGACATCACTGGCCAAACAGCTGATCAGTTAAGGATTTCGACCCCGCTGATGTCATAAGGATAGGCCATCAATATTAGAATCTTGGAAAACCTTTTTAAGAAGATGACTTATGTATGCAAACTTAGTGGCAATGCTCCATGGAGACAGTATCTTGCACCAATGTAGGACCTTGCTCGCTACTGCCACCTATTGGAAGAGGATGGATCTTTAGTTTGGTCATTCTCTTTTCACTTTCCAAGGCTTGTTAAAAAGTGAGATGGACAGACTCATTGGGAACCATTGGGAGATATCTCTCTGCATGTAGAAATTCTTGGATAGAAACATTTTTTTAGCCTAACAGGTTTTCCGGGATTATCATATTGATGACCTATCTTTAGGATAGATCACCAATCTGAGATTAGGGAGGGTCCGACTCCCGGCATCCCCGTCGATCAGCTGAGGAGACCCTGGTGAGTGCCGCAGCCTCCTCGCTGGTTACTAAGCATAGCTGCTGTGCTTGGGATCGCAGCTCAGCCCGTTCACTTGAATGGGACTAAGCTGTGCCTAGGCCAGATGATATCACTGGCCTCGTAAGAGGCCTAGGCACTCACCGAGTAGCTGCAGCTTCTTCATACAGCTGATCAGTGGGGTTCCCTAGAGTCAGTTCCCCTCCAGTCTCATACTGATTACCTATCTTGAGGACAGGACATCAATAGGAAAATCCCAGAAAACTCCTTTAACATGGGAACAATTTTCCATTGTGTGAATACCCTCTTCCATACCCATCGGTAGAGTAGCTCCTAAGCCACTGACCTGACCTTGTGCTGTTTCCCTGTAGTCCTCTTGTAAGTAGCAGAGAATGGGCGACGAAGCTTCACTACCGATCACAAAGGTTAGGTTGGGTACTCCGATGTCTCATATTAGTTTCCTTTTATTTTCGGAGCAGTGCTTGCTGTGTACAGGGCTCGTTCTGCTCCTGTGATATCCTTTTTAACACCTCTGCCCACGTCAATTTAGACGTGACAAGTGTGAAATTATCTGTCAGTGTTGTAAGGTCCCATCAGACTTTAGTGTTTGTAGAGAACAATCTTTTTTGGTACATTGTAAACCTAGGGAATAATGTTGTTCACAGGACATTTACCGTTACATAACGCAAGGACTGCTGGAAACAGTGTTTCAGTACATGCTAGGACAGAAGTTACTTTGCTTCCAGTCATCACCCCAGTCCTGCCATCGGGCAAAACTGCATATTCCCTTATACCAGGAAGAGGGGTGCCATTCATCTTGATTTGAAAGTAATACAGGATCAGCTGAAAATGTACAAAGTGGCTTATCCACTTATCCTATGAGGCCTGATATGGTCTGCTGGTGCCCCTTGTTATTATTCCTAGGGACAGTTTATGTTGCGTGAAGGTAAAGCAAGCAAACACAGTGTAGACCTATGTATTCTTTTCAATACCTTTTGTGTTATCTAAAACATTTTTGACAGGTGGGTAGGTCATTTTTGGCTATTTCAGATGGCAGAAAATTTTCGAGATTTTTGCGGTTTCATTTTCATACATGTTTTTGTTCATTGCATATTTAAAGGGAATCTGTCATCACAATTCTGGACTATTGTCTGCAGCAACAAATGAGTAGTACTTAGGCTACTTTCACACCAGCGTTTTTGCTGGATCCGTCATGGATCAGCAAAAACGCTTCCGTTCTGATAATACAACCGTCTGCATCCGTTATGAACGGATCCGGCTGTATTATCTTTAAAATAGCCAAGACGGATCTGTCATGAACACCATTGAAAGTCAATGGGGGGCGGATCAGTTTCCGTCCCATTGACTTACATTGTGAGTCATGACTGATCCGCACCACATCGAGGACAGAAAAACGCTGCTTGCAGTGTTATTTTGTCCACGAACGGGACGCAACCAAATGGAACGGAATGTATTCTGGTGATCCTATGACAGATCTCAATAGCAGAAAGGGAAAGCGCAAGTGTGAAAGTAGCCTAAGTAATCTAGATCGCCATTTTTCATTTTCCTACTGCCCTCCATTCCCTCGTTTTTAGTACTGAAATACATAGTCCGGACTGCTGTGCTAACATAATTGTGAGGACTCTTGTGCGCATGCACAGCAGTCCCAACAATGTATTTCAGCACAGCTTTAAACGCTGACAGTGGGGGAACGGGAGGTACTAGGAAAATAAGAAATAGTGATCTGGGCTCCTTATATGCAGGACTACTCATGTATTACTGCAGATAATAGTCCAAGATCCTGGTCACAGATTCCCTTTTAAGGGCACATGGACGTCCTCTATTACTCAAAATGAAGAAGAACCCCCTCTGTAAGGGCGGCCCCCAGTCGGGCACACGCGGCCTGACCTCTCATGACATGCAATGCATTAATTTGAATGGCCCCATGAACCACTACATTTCCCAGATGTTCAGCTGTTATGTGCACAATGCATTTTTCACCATATCGGCTCTATGCTAATTACCTTTCCCTATGCTGGTGTCAGTTGTCGGGTCACCGCTAAGCTCCACCCCAGATACGAGACCTATAACGCCTTCGCGTGCGCTGTGGTAAAAATGCACAAGATAGTTGGTAGGGTGTTCCCTCATTATGATGCACATGTCCATTATAGCAGCTGTGCAGGCACTTGTCACAATGCTCATGCGGTCAGGTGTGCCGCTTTATATATCCCTTCACCCCTACTCTAATTGCGGACATCCGAGTAACTGCTATTAACCTCCTGTATGCCTCATTCCAAGCAAATTGCAACATACAATTGCACAGGCAAAGTCAGAGGATCCCTTAGATTATCGTACAAGGCATTTCTGTAATGATATCAGTGCTCATATCTTATGCTTAGTGGCTTGCAGCACTGGGGCTCTAGGTTCGAATCCGACCAAGGTCAACATTTACACGGAGTTTGTCTGTTCTCCCTGTGTTTGCATGGGTTTTCTCCCACACTCCACAGATACTGATATGGAATCTAGATTGTGAGCTCCACTGGGCACAGTGAGTGATGATAGGGTCTGTAAAGAGTAGTGTTGAGCGAACTTGTTTTTTAAGTTTTGCATCCAAAGTTCGGGTTCAAGTTATCAAAGAATCCCGTTATGGATTCCAAATTCCGTTATGGTCTGTGGTAGCGGAATCCATAAAGGGATTCTTCGATAACCCCAACCCAAACTTTGGACGCAGAACACAAGTTCGCTCAACACTAGTAAAGAGCCGTGGAATATGTTGGCGTTATAGAAGGAAGTAAAATAAAAAAATAAGTTAAATTCCCATTTTAAGATTTACACAAATTTAAAAATAATGTAGGTTTCCCTAAAAATAAAAACAAGGAATAGCACTAAAAACTTTAAGGGATACTGTCACCTGGATTTCACTTACTGAGCTATTAACATCACCTCATCAGTCTCCACCATTTAAAATAAAATATACTAGTATTACTGCCCTGTGTCTTGTGATTTGGCTATAAGATCGCTTTTATTAATATGCTAATTAGCTCAATAAGGAGCCCAAGGGGATGTCCTTCCGGCCGTTGGAGCCCAGCCGCGCCCATTATCTCAAAGCCCAGCACCGCCCCACTGCTAATTTATTCACTCCTCTTTGCCGACGTAATGGTTGTGCAGCGCCCCTAATCCCGTGTATGCGCCCTGGATACACATCAGCACCCGCGCGGTGTCCTGGCATCGGCCTTACAGAAACTCATTGCGCATGCGCCAGCTTCGCTCGACCCGGAAAGGAAGAGCAGAGGGCTGCGACTTGCCGCAGGAGCGGGGCAACGTAACTCAAGCAGCCAGTGATCAGGCAATTTCAATAAAGTGTGTAAAATAGGTAAAAGTGAAATAGTTTATCCAGAACACCGCACAGGCGCTGATATGTGTATCCAGGGCACATGTAAATCGTGGAGACTGATGTGGTTAATAGCTTAGTAAGTGAAATCCAGGTGACAGTGTCCCTTTAATATCGGATCGGTGGAGGTCTGAACACCCCCACTGATCAGCTGTTTTGGACAGTCCTTGGGGCGGAAGGCTTCGTCCATGGTGTAGTTTCTGGTGCTGGTTTACTGCAGCTCAGCTCGCATATACCATATTTTTGGGATTATTTGGTAGACTTTTTCTACTTGATCTCGTGCTGCCATCTTCTGATGCGTCTAATAGTCCAAATGCCTGCACTAGAAGCAGGAGACTCTGGGCTCTAATACTAGCTGAGAGGTTCGGGTCAGGCAGTTGTGCGGACACATCATGTACTGAGCTCTGTGTACACAATCTATGTCTTATCTGCTCAATAAACTGTCACATTTTACACATATTTCCAAAAAGTAGTGTTCAGTGTGCAAATAACACACACATTGGTACGCACAGCAGTAAATGTGTGCAGTATCTGTCCTGCCCCCTCTATGCCGTTCATGGGACAGATCCATCCCAGTAACTCCTACTATTGCTTCTGACCGCTTGAGCTTAGGCAGCAAGGCTGTCTCTAAGGCTTCATGCGTACAACCGTATGTATTTTGCGGTCTGCAAATCACAGATCCTCAAAAAGCGGATGCCGGCTATGTGCATGCAGCACTTTTCTCTCTCTATTATAGAAATGCCTATTCTTGTCTGAAAAATGGACAAAAATAGGACGTGTTTTATGGATCGCACGCAGATGACATCCGTGTGCTTTCCTCATTTTTTGCAGACCTATTGAAATAAATGGGTTCGCATCCGAACAGCAGAAAATGCGGATGAAAAATGCGGTCTTGTGCATAAGGCCTAATAGTGATATTGTTCTGTGGTTGGCATAGTCAGGGGAAATTGTGACTGGGATAGCCAGGGGGCACTGTGGTTGGCAATGTGACTAGGCACTGTGACTGGCATAGTCAGGAGGCATTATGGCTGCTAACGTGATGACACGCTGTGGCTGGCATAGTCAGGGGGCACTGTGGCTGGCAATGTTATGAGGCATTGGCTTTTATACTGTCTGTACTGTAGCAAATGGATATGGTCCATTGGATACATACAGTCTAATTGCGGGTGCATCTTATGGTCTGGTGTGTCTTATAGTCTGAAAAATACGGTATTGGGAATGGGTGTTGAGCTGCAGTACCCCCAGCACGGCTGGTACACAGTGGACGGAGCCTTACGCATTCACTTCTGTCCACTGTATAATTTCCAGCACCGGCGGCTGCCCGAAACAGCATTAAAGGGGTATTTCCATTTCATGATATTGATGACCTTTCCCCGGGATAGGTCATCGGTAACAGATTGGTGGGAGTATGTTTACCAGCACCCCTGCCAATCAGCTGGTTAAAGGGGCTGCGGCACTCATGCAAGTGTTGCATGTATGCCAGTGTTGTGGCAGCTCAGGGTAATTACACCCTAAGATTCCTTTCACTTGAACGGAAAGGAAGCTGTAATTACTCTGCACCGTCGCTGCAACGTAGACATTGAAGAGGACGCAGCACTCGCCCAGTCAAACAGCTGCTCAGGGGAGTCATCCCCCCAAACCTGATACTAATGAGCTGTCCTGAGGAAAGGTCATCAATATCTACATCCTGGCTGTTGCTATAGTCAAGGAGCTATAGTCAAGTTTTTGTAGCTACACTGTTTGTCCCCCTTCTTGTCTTCTTGGTAGTTGGTTTCAAAGGTGACAACCTAAATAGCAAGCCCTTTGCAGAAATGGTTGTTGCAACAAAGAAATTCTAATATCTTTCTAATTACCGTAAATCAAAGATAATTACCCCACTTTGTCTACTGCTCTTAAGCCTTGTTAACGAACGTATAGTCATATTTACACTTTGGGTAGAAATTCATCAGGTCCCCTTTTGCAAAAAATGGCTGCAACTGAGCAAAGAAAACGGAGACAGAGCTTCATGGGGAATTATCCTGATGATACTTGGCCCTACTGTTGGGGCCCTTATAAGTTACGTGACTTACGAAATACTGTCCCCTTTCATTTTTGCTCCATGATTTCCCTTTCTTACCAGCGGTCACGTGACATGAAGACCCCGGTTTTGAACACGTCTCGTCTGCCAATCATGTGATCTCCCCTCTCTGTTTCCCTGTTGCCTCAGATTGAGGATGCTGGCGTGCAGAGTTTCTCTATCCTATGAACTAAAAACCCCTGAGGTCGACCCCTGTCCCCCTGAACATAAAAAAAACACCACTCACCTGTTTGCAGTCCCGAGCATGCTCCGTTCCTGGCTTATTCTGGTGCCCAAAGTACCAGGAAGCTGCTTGGTTCCATGAACCACTCATAGGGCTCAGCGGTCCCAGTGGCTCGAATGGTCACTGCTGTAACAGCGCTGAAGCTGCTGTGACAACTGATGACGCTTTTTAGTTCTGCGGGGACCAAAAGAGGCCGAGAACAAAGCATTGGTGGGACCAAGGACAGGTGAGTGGGCCTTTATGTTCAGGGGGATAGTTGAGAACCCTAAGGGTTATCCGCTCCATGGCCGGACAACCCCTTTAAGGAAATCGCTTTTACATTCCGTCTAAGTTGAGGGGAAGTCGCATGATTTGCAGACTAGAGAGGTCTTGCTGCAGAGTTAAACGCTGGGATCTTAAAGTCAAGTGATCTCCACTCCGAAAATGGAGTTGCTGCCCAAATTGAAAGCGGATAGTATTTAGTAAGTCACTTGTCTTATGAGGACAGCTTTAAAGGCTTTTTTTTTGACTGCACAACCCCTTTAACCATGTCTATAAAATATACACTGAAGGACAAAGTGCAACTGTAACTTTTACTGGTGAAACATATGAAATGAATGTTTTACCAGTAAAAACTGCAACCACACCAAAAACGGCATTACCGTTTTTGCAATGCAGTGTGGATGCGGTGTTAACTACACCTCAACATTACCATCCGAAATTAGAATGGCCAACATCCGGACTGAAGAGCTCGCCTACGTCTGGCAGTCACATAGAGTGTAATGGCGCGGCCTTGTGCATGCTTGTCCACTGTCCAGGTCCCCTCATTATCATGATTAGCGGGAACCCAGTGATCAGACACCCAACGATCCTGTACATAGTGGACACGTGGTTGTAATGGGACAACCTTGATAAGAGACTCCTCCACGTTTCTCAGTTTCTTATCCTTCGTCTGAAATCGGCCTGGCTTGCTCACCTTACATTAGTTTTGTTTTTTATTTTAAGTTTTTAGACCTCTGCCATACATAGCATGTTATCTTACAATATGTACAACTAACATGGCATTCTATATTCCTTTTGAAGCACCGCAGCACAGTGTCTTTCTACAGTATATATAGGCACCACCAGAAATAAAAGTGCACAGAAGGAATTCACATACTCGCGGTTCCTATCTGAGCAGGCAATGTTTATCCTTCCTACATTCGGCTGTATCACCGACCCCTGCTTTAGGTGTAAAGAAGCCTCCAGTTTTGTGCCAACAGACTTCATACTTCGAGCACTGGGGATTTGAGGAAAAAAAATATTAGAACGAATGTGTGGATCCAAATGTTTAGCATAGTTTTTTTTTTATTGATGTTTAAGTATTTTGCTTGCCATTTATTTAGTGTAATACCGCAATCTATCCTTGGCAGAGCGTGCCAGGTGGTGAATGTGAGCTCATGAGCATTAAATGAAGTGCAATTAGCATTTCAATTGGTGCTACATGAGGATAACAGCAGGTGACTGTGTTATGTATTAGCCGTTGATGTTAATATAGGGCTGTTTGCCAGATTTTATACTTTAAACTACAAAACAAATATAGAAGCACTATTCTGGCCTCGTCTCGTGTCTGGTGTAGTCTAGAACCTCATCGTAGACCATGTTTTCTAAATTGGTTTGAAATGTCTTTTAGTCGGACTATTTCAGTACAAGCGGATCTGACTCCGGCCATAGAAAGAGCTTAGAAGTGCTGCCGCTGAAATAACAAATAATGCCGGTGCAAATGTAGGTTGAACAAAATGTACGGTATTATATTTTTCTATGTTACACTGTAACATTTATATAGCGCTCCATGAAATCATTGGATTGCACAACTGTCTTGGTGAAGTTATTTGGATAGGACCAAGGCAGCAATTTAAAGGGGTAATCCAAGGAATAATAATAATGCACTATTCTCAGAATAGGTTATCATTATCACAACGGCGAGGATCGCAGTCCTGACACTCCTGCAAGCCTGCTGTGTTAGGGAGCTGCCGCGCTCCCCAGAGCTATGGACTCCCAAGCACAGTGCCGTACGTCATATAGTGGCCGTGCTTGGTATTGCAGCTCAGCCCCATTCACTTCTATGGGGCTGAGCTGCAACTAGGCCATGTGACCGATGTGCGGTGACGTCACATGGTCTAGGAAGAGGTTGCGTTGCTCACTGAGTGCCCGACCTCTTCTAACAGCTGATCGGCAGGGGTCCCAAATGTTGGAACCCTGACGATCTTTGACGACTTATCCTGAGGATAAGTCCTAAGTATTATTTACCGGATAACCCATTTAAAGGGGATATCCCATGATTAGGATAGGTCATCATTATCTGATCAGTGGGGGTTCTACATCGTGGTCCAACGACAATCAGCTGTTTTGGGTTTTGCAATGTACGGCGCTGTGCTTGGTAAGCCCACATGAGCGCAGCTGCCTTCTCAAACAGCTGATCGGCGGGGGTCCCGGATGTCAGACCCTGAGGATAGGTCATTAGTATAAAAATCCTGGAAAAGGCCTCATGCACACGACCGTTGTTCGGGTCCGCTTCCGAGCCGCATATTTCGCGGCTCGGCCAAGGGCCCATTCACTTCAATGGGGCCGCTAAAGATGCGGACAGCACTCCGTGTGCTGTCCGCATCCGTTGCTCCATTCCGTGCCCTCGCAAAAAAAAAAATATAGCATGTCCTATTCTTGTCCGTTTTGCAGACAAGAATAGGCATTTCTATAATGGGCCGCGTTCCGTTCCGCAAATTGCGGAACGGAACACAGAGCAGCTTGTCCTATTCTTGTCCGTTTTGCAGACAGGAATAGGCATTTTTATAATGGGCCGCGTTCCGTTCCGCAAATTGCGGAACGGAACACAGAGCAGCTTCTGTGTTTTGCGGATCCGCGGTTTGCAGACCGCAAAACACCAACGGTCGTGTGCATGAGGCCAAACCCTTATATTTTTGAACTTTGTGACAAAATTGTGTTTACGTTAACTATAAGCAGTTGCCGCCTATTCTTTGCAAGGACCACAAAAAAATAACTTAAGTCTTAGTGTAGGCCATTAAGTCCAGGTTAACCCTTGTACTGCCTTAAGTGACATGTTAACATATTATCTTTTTAAACTTTTGAGCAGAGCTGAAAATACTATGCTCGGCACATTATTGTTGGTAATGAATTATAGCAATAATCTCTTTGAGTTTTTTTTTTTTGTTACTACCACCTTTGTGTGCTGTCAGACATACAGTTAGTACTTTTTTTTTTCTTCTTGTATACAAAGGGGATGTTAGCCATATCCTTATTAATAATGACAATGACAAACATTTATAATGCACTTTTCTCACAGGGATAGTTGCGTGGCTGGTGTGATTCCTTGAGAAGTCAGTGGCTGCCATATAGCTGTTGACCCCAACACACAACCTCGCTAGGTTCAATTTCATAGGACACCTGTCACGGTAGGTAACAGTGAACTCTGACTTGCCCATCCCACTCCCTCACCTACCTGCATGATATGCTCTAAGCAGCGGGCCACAACTGGTCGACAGTCCCTTCCTAAATATGAGCAGGGGTCTATATGGGTAGGGAACAACAGGACTAAAATAATAAACTACTGACTGATCGGCAGCTACAAAAACAGGAGTATGACAGAAACCGAGAAGACAAAACCAAAACGAACCTTAAATAATAGTCAAAATCATGCAAAAGTCAATACTAGATTATCAGATAGGGAAAACCAGGACTAAATAAATCGGATATGATATAAAGCCAGGGTCAAAACCAGGAAGAAACATCGTGGTCCAAATAATCTGAAAAAGCTCAAGGTCAGGGTCCAAATTATAGGTCGCGAATCCAGTATTCAATACACAGAACAGAGCTAGTGAGGCGATCCAGGAAAATGACACCAATCACAGGCAACCTGTGGCCAGCAGGTTGCCTGTTCAAATAGGCTGTGCTTGCTGTTGACCGGTGACGTTGGGTGTCAGGCAAAACATCTAATTGGCCGGCGCTTCTGTACGAGGGGTGCCTGACCTAGTTGCTCTGAAAACTGGATGCCTGTGGCGCTGTCTGCAGAGGTGCGTGTCCGCCAGGCACAGAGTGGGCATGGAAACGCCAGTTTGCCCATTGTTATGTTTTTGGAGTGTGGGAGAACATACAAACTCCATGCAGATGTTGTCACTGCTCGGTTTTGAACCCAAGACCTCAGCGCTGCAAAGCACCAGTGCTAACCACTGAGCCACCCTGCTCAGTTTTGTAATAGTTAATTTCGGCTGTTAACGGTCGCCGTCTTTGTGCGCAGCAGGTCCGTTGATCTGAATGCAATCTGCTATAAGCTGTAGCCTTTCTGGGATCTAGGAGCGGCGACGGCTTTCTGCTGAAGTGAGGGGGTCCATTTTCACCTTTCTCTTTTCATACACATCCCGCACCCAGTGCTTCAGTCGCAGAAGTTAATGCAGTAAAATATAATAGACTACTAATGCTCTGTAATACTTTTTTCAATTCTTAATGTAGTGCAATGAAAAAAAGACATTTCACTCTGGAAAATCACTGGCTTCAGCACACAATGGAGAGGTGGCAAATGGCAAAGGATTATTATGTGTGGGGGGAAAAAAACACATAGTAGAAACAACGTTCTGCAGCTTGCAGGTAATGAATCGGTTAATAGAAAAGCCTTTAGTTTCTTTTTGTTGTTTTTTTTTATTTTTTAAAACAGTAACGTACTGAATCCTTGCCCCTACCATTCCAGCTCTTCCCACGTCCCCCACCAGTCTCTGTTTCCTGGTCCCTCTTGAAACCAGAAATGATTACTGGCCTCAGCGGTGACCCGCCTCAGGGGTCATATTTCAGTGCTGGGGGGGGGGGGGGGCTGAAAGTGGGGACAGGTGGGGAACCCCAGAAGCATTAGAGTGATGGGGTTATTCCAGGATTGGGTCACTTTTAAAATTTTACAAATAAGACCTTTAACGTGTGGTACCTAAGGAAATAATTTAACTCACTTGCTTCTCAGGACCCACTCTGGTCCTTCCCCCTGGCTTCGTTTAACAATCTTCCAGTCCCTGGCTTGTTTCCTTCCTGCCAGGATCCAGCCAATGACTGGCCTCAGCAGTGACGTGTCCATAAGCACCTAGTTGCTGCTGGTTGATTGAGGACACCTAACCACTGAGACCAGTGATGGGCTGCAGCTGCACATGTAACCCCATCTATACCCTGGCTGGAAGTAAGCAGGCCAGGGACCGGAAGATTGCTGAACAGCTTCCATGAGCTTGTGGGCTTACTTTACGAGAGACCCTATTCTGGAATAACACTTTAAGGACACCAGGACATTAATACCCTATTAGCAATAGGCTAGTGAAACAGTCTCTCTTGGGCACCAGTTTGGCATCTGTAGACTGTCCAGTGGGTGCAAATAATACCAGTCCATACAAGCTCCAGTTATGCAAGCCATAATATGGCATCCATAGGAGTAATGTTCTCCTAGGCTACCAGTGTTACCCCTAAAATCTTCAAAGCACCATGTACAACAATGTTCTGCTTCTGACTAGTGGTAGTTATATGTGTATATGGAGACCACCATACATTTTGTCGATTTGAATGTTCACAACTGCTCCATGTCTTTGCATAGGAAACTGAAGTTGTCAGTTTTGCAGGTTTGGCCTTTACTAAATAACATTTTATAAAATGATGCTGGTTAAGGCCTCTTTCACACTTGCGTTCTGAGGATCCGGCGGACACTTCTGTCCCGCCGGATCCGTCAGAACGCAAGTCGCCTGAAAGCATTAGAAGACTGATCAGGATCCTGATCAGTCTTCGAAATGCTTTCAGGTTACTATGGCAGCCAGGACGCTATTAAAGTCCTGGTTGCCATAGTAGTAGTGGGGAGCGGTATACTTACAGTCCGTGTGGCTCCCGGGGCGCTCCAGAATGACGTCAGAGCGCCCCATGCGCATGGATCACGTGGTCCATGCGATCATGTGATCCATGCGTGTGGGGCACCCTGACGTCACTCTGGAGCACCCCGGGAGCCGCACGGATGGTAAGTATACTGCTCACCCGCTCCCCACTACATTTTACCATGGCAACCAGGACTTTATCGTCCTGGCTGCCATGGTAACCATTGAGAAAAAGCTAAACGTCGGATCCGGCGATGCGCCGAAACGACGTTTAGCTTAAGGCGGATCCGGATTAATGCACTTCAATGGGCATTAATTCCGGATCCGGCGTTACGGCATGTCTTCCGGATTTTTGGACGGAGACAAATCCGCAGCATGCTGCGCTTTTGTCAACGTCCAAAAAACGTTCACATACTGAACGGAAGACATCCTGATGCATCCTGAACGGATTTCTCTCCATTCAGAATGCATTAGGATAATCCTGATCAGTATCTTTCGATCCTAGAGCCCCGAGGACGTAACTCTAGGACAGAAAGCAAAAACGCTGATGTGAAAGGGGCCTAATCCATATAGCTTTAACGTGAAACAGTCCTGCATGTAGTCCATTCCTCTTCCACCATGAGCCCCACCCAACTACAGGGAAGGAATCTGTGGTATACCAGGCCTTTGTTCAGTGCAGAATCACACAGCATTTCTTTTGAAGGCTCTACAGTTTGGAATATGAAGAAGTGGCAGTGCTATACGGTTTAGTGATCTGCATATACAGTACCACCGGACTCCCATGGAACTAGGCAAGTGGATTTCCACAATTCACCGCCAAGGATGTATGTGATACTCTATACAACCTGCATGCATTATTAAATAGATCTCTTAAACCTGAAGGGACTGGTGTACTTACTTTGAAAAGCCATCTCTTTTCAACATTTTCTCACCTGATATTAAAATGAGTTTTGTCAGTCTAGCTGTAGCTGGACTCCTAAAATGCTCATCTTAATACCAGCCATTCTAACATGGATTTTCAAAGTAAGTACATTGGCTCCATCAGGGATGAAGATATTGAGTTAAAATTGTATGCAGTCTATATTGTGATATCTGGTGACAGATCCAGATCAAACACATGTGAAGCTGAAATATTACACCTACTCAGTGTTCTAGGTGCAGGATTGGGGAGAGCAGAGTTGAAAAGGTTTAATTCCAGGTTCTGTCTCAGTGTTTCTTCATGTTACCACTCCTCTTTCCAATCAGCGAGGTTCTCTGTCTTGTTACATTTAGGGTGAGGTTTCTACTAAAAGGCCTCTTTCACACGATTGTATTTGCAATCCATAAATGATACATATTTTATGTACTGGAATCCTTTCTACTAATGAAAATGATTAGGGCTGTTCACATGGGCGCTGGTCTTAATAAATGTGCCCCTAGAACAGGAACTACTTGGTAGACAGAAAAGCTGTTAGAATTTGATATTTGGCCGAAATACACCATAAAAATAACATTACTGGAGACTTTTCTTAAATTTGAGCATAAGGATGCGTGTAGATAGCGACGCAGATGCCACCTTATAGAAGTTTTCCATCAGTATTTGAAATCCTGATTTTGTGTGTGATTGCTTTCAAATAAGCCTTTTCTAGTGTGTCGGGGTTCATCAAACATGCAGGAAGGAAGGAATGCGCATGTAAATCCGGATGAATTACTGAAGCAATACTGATGGTATATCATCTGGAACCCGTTTCTGCCGTGCTGCTGCTCCTGTATACAGTGCACAGGCACTGTTTTGGCAGCGTTGGCCTCTCTAAATGACGTCATTCAAAAAGGTTCCAGTGCCAAAACCCATCCTGCCAGGTATGCACGCTCCCTTTATGTGTTCTTCTATGGAGACTCCATGTCCTGAGTGCCGCGTCTGCGCAGTAGCAAATTTTCATGCCTCTAGTTTTCAGTCCTCGCTGCTGCCTACAGACTGGAGCGCGCGCACTGCCATTCTCTGCTCATGTGGCAGCCTTTTGGTGCCAGTTTTTAGTCACCTTTTAGTAACCACTATGGGAGTTATTTACTATTCTGAAATACGCCAAAATTAGGCGTATTTCATGCGCAGAAAACCGTTGCGCCACTATCTGCTACTTCGCCCCGCTCACGCCAGGTCTAAAATTATGGCCGGGGAAGGGGACGGTTCGGCCGGCCAATCTCATTCATCATTTTCTACACCTGTTTTAGGAGCAGAAAATGTAAGACAGCAAGGAAGCAGTCTTACGTTTAGAACTGGAGCAGGATCTGCAGAAGTTATGAAGAGGCCGGCGCCTATACATAACTCCGAGGGATCCACCGCCAGATTAGGGCTTTATTAAAACCGACGTCTAATAAATGTGCCCCTATGAGAACAGGAACTACTTGGTGGACAGAAAAGCTGTTCGATAGTTGGCCGAATTACACCATAAAAATAACATTACGGGAGATTTTTCTTAAATTTGAGCATAAGGATGCGTGTATATAGCGACGCAGATGCCACCTTATAGAAGTATGCTTTGAATGAACCTACTCTGGTTACCTTTATCAAGCCACATGAGACTGGGGTAGCAATATGCCAGCTGCCGCCCCTGTGAATAGACACCAAGGACCTCCATTGTCTGTGCTCCTGTGCACAATGAGGTCTGCGATCCACTCTTAACACTTCTCCATCCTGTATGTTCATCAAATGCACATTAATTACAAGAATACCCGCTTCTGCCCCCTTTTTTTTTTCTTTCGGTTGCCAGGTGAATGTAGAAAGATGATCCCGGACTCTGAAGAAATCAATGAAGATAATGAATGTCCAGATTTTCTAAGTCGCTCGTGCTGCAAGGAATTGAAGACTGACTTTTTGTCCTGGTGTTTCATGTTGTTTGTCAATTAAAGTGAGACGATAATGACCTGGTACAGGACTCTTCATTACGATAGTGCTGAGCGTCAATAGATGGTATTGCTATGGAGGCAAAGCTGCGAATTAACAATGCACCTCTTTATATACACGGAAGAAATGCATAGCTCCGCTTTACAGGCAAATTTTTCTTAGCGATTTTAAGAGTTCATGTAATGTCTCCAATTTTCAGTTAAGTGAAATAATGCGATTTATTGCTTTTAGATTGCTTTTCATTGTAAACTTGGCTTCTGCTTATAGTGGAGGAATGACGCTATCATAAATACTTTACTTTTTATGTATGAAAGGTCCAAATGGATCCTGACTGAGGGTGGGTTCCCACCTAGGATTTTGAGTCTGTTTTTCTGCACTTTTACAGTTGTTGGTGCAGTTTTTTTTTTTTATGCAGTAAAAACACCAGCTCCTGACTTCAGCTAATGGAGGACACAACTGCCGTTTTGCGCTCTCCCGCTTTGTCTGGCCAGATCTCTGTACTTCAGTTATCCATTTGTGGTCGGGGCTTAAACATGAAGGCATGACCCCTACCTACTGGATACCTAAAAGCGGTTAGAATTATGCCGGAACCACGACGCTGAAGGGACGCCTGAAGGGGGGCATCCCCTGGTGTGAGATAGTGAAAGTAAGGGTGGGTAGGGTGGGTACGCTGGAGACGACGTTCACTGTGGGAGGGGACGCCCGGCCAGATATAGTCATCATCCCTCCCACAAATACAGGCCAATAAATCGGCCTTAACACTTATCATTACAGGTAGGATTAGAATTACAGATATCACCTATATAAAGATAACACAGGATCCAACATTCTCATGCCTGATGAAGGTGGTGGACCGCTACCGAAACATGTAGCATGCTGTTTATGTAGTTTTTATGTGTTTTTTATTAAAGTTGCTATCTACGACAAAGTCCTCCGGTGCAGCGTCTTTTTTTCTGCCTCCTGGAAGAGTGTTTGCTGGATCCAGTATTTTCCGCCCTGCTGCAGTGCCCAGCGTCCACATTTTTTGATGACACATTTCCTTTAAAACTGTAATGAAATCCACCATCTTACCTCATGAGAACAGAGCATGCTGATACAGCGAGCACTGATTTAAAAAAACATTTTTTCCATAGCTTGTGAATGTGATTTTAAAGGCCCTGTTCATTTCTATTGCTCTATCATTTTCTACAAATTTTGGTGAAGAAACTGCACAAAAAAAAACACAACTCCAGCTTGCGTGCATGTAGCCTTGTCTTAGTTTTCTCTAGATCTGTAAGGTCAGTTTCGTACGGCAAAGTGTGGTCCAAGAAATGAGGTCTGTGTGGCAGGTATGTTTCCTGCACCAACCGCTGCGTCTCTGATCAGGCCTCATGCGCATGGCTGTAGTTTCAGGTTGTGGATCCCTACATCCCAATGGTGCTGCAAAAGATGCGGTCAGCACACCGTATGTCTGTTCTGCAGCCCTGGAAAAAAATAGAACATATCCAATTCTTGTCAGTTTTCTGGACAAGAATAGCACTTTTCTTTAGACAGTAAAAAAAAAAACAGACTGCATGCTCGCAAGTAGGATCCCTGTTTTGCGGATGTGCGTTTTGCGGACCGTAAAACATGAGCTTCTGCTTGAGAACTTGCAGTGAGTTATGATCCTATGAGATCCCACCTAACCGCAAGCCTATGGTACTGTATTCACATGATGTGTTAAGCACAGTACTGTGGACCCGTGGCTTAGCAGGAGCTCACAGCCTCACAATAAATCACTATGATGCTGTTTGTTCGGGTTAGACCAGGGATGGGCAAACTCGGCCCTCCAGCTGTTGCAAAACTACAACTCCCAGCATGCAAAGACTGCTTACAGCTATCAGCCTACAGCAGGGCATGATGGGAATTGTAGTTTTACAACAGCTGGAGGGCCGAGTTTGCCCATCCCTGGGTTAGACGCTGCAGTCAGTCCGGGAAATGGAGCCCTTTTTTCTCCGCCCATATGTAGCCATCTGAAACCAATCTTTACCATGATTTCAGGGATTACAGATGACTATAGCTGAAATAACCAAGCACTAGAAAGGCTATCATTATCTAATGAACCAGTCCTTGTTAGGCCACTTGCGCACATTGCGAATTACATGTGGTTATCCTGTGCGTATTTTCATGTGGAAAAACTGCAGTGTAATATATTATTAGCAAAGTGAATGAGATTTTTTTTTTTCCTTGTGGTAATTGACCTGCGGTGCGGTATTTAAATAGGGCGTTGCTGGCCACAGTTACCTGTGATTGGTTTTCTTGTCTCGCAAGCTTCATTTGGGTTTCATGTGGATTGCTGACCTTCTACCTGTTAGTCACTTCGCTTTTAACTGCTGATTCTAGCTCTGACGTTACCTCCTGGTTTTGACCCTACTTGGTATACTACTCTGTTTGTTTCTTCTTTGGTTCTGCCGGTGTTCACTGGTTGTGACTTGGCCTGTGTGACTTCCCCTTTTGTCTCCCCTAAGTAGGTCCTGCACTCTCAGTCAAGACAGGGGCCGTCACTCAGTTTGGGGCGGCCGTTTAGGGAGGTTTGTCCAAGTAGGTAGGGACAGCGGTGTGGGTGGAGGTCTGATGTGACATTTTACTTTAGTGTTTAAGTATGTTGTAGGCACCCACAATGCTTATTGGGGGAAGATTTATCAAAACTGGTGCCAAGGAAACCTGTCTTAGTTGCCCATAGCATGGCAATGAATTGCAGAATCTTATTGGTTGCTATGGATGACTAAGCTACTTTTCCTTTAGACCAGTTTTGATAAATCTCCCTAATTGTTTCTGTCTGACAGTTTTCACCTAATAGGATGACAACTGCTCATGGCGCCAATTACTTGTTATATTAGGGTATTTTAAAAAAGAGCAGTTGAAAAATGTTACCGTCTATAGAAATACAGTATACATAGTAACATAGTAACATAGTATATAAGGCCGAAAAAAGACATCTGTCCATCTAGTTCGGCCTGTTATCCTGCAAGTTGATCCAGAGGAAGGCAAAAAAAAAACTGTGAGGTAGAAGCCAATTTTCCCCACTTAAGGTGAAAAATATTCTTTCCCGACTCCAATCAGGCAATCAGAATACTCCCTGGATCAGCGACCCCTCTCTAGTAGCTATAGCCTGTAATATTATTACACTCCAGAAATACATCCAGGCCCCTCTCGAATTCCTTTATTGTACTCACCATCACCACCTCCTCAGGCAGAGAGTTCCATAGTCTCACTGCTCTTACCGTAAAGAATCCTCTTTATGTTTGTGTACAAACCTTCTTTCCTCCAGATGCAGAGGATGTCCCCTCATCATTGTCCTGGGGATAAATAGATGATGGGACAGATCTCTGTACTGATCCCTGATATATTTATACATAGTTATTAGATCTCCGCTCAGCCTTCTTTTTTCTAAAGTGAATAACCCATTCCAGTTATTACTTTAGTTGCCCTCCTCTGAGCCCTCTCCAGCTCTGCTATGTCTGTCTTGTTCACAGGAGCCCAGAACTGTACACAGTACTCCATGTGTGGTCTGACTAGCGATTTGTAAAGTGGCAGGACTATTTTCTGATCATGGGCATCTATACCCCTTTTGATGCAACCCATTGTCTTATTGGCCTTGGCAGCAGCTGCCTGACACTGTTTTTTACAGCTTAGTTTTTTTTTTTTTTAATCAAATCTTTTTATTTAAGATCGTTTTTTGTTTTGAGGTGAACAAAAGTAACAACACACAAACCCATCCCAATCCCACCCCTCCCTCCCTCCCAAGCCCCAAAGTCCAGGTGCAGTCCATAACCGGGAAAAGTCCACATCAGATTGCAGAGTATGGTCCAGTGCCCATTCGACCCACAAGCATACCAGCTCATACACTCATTACTTAATACCACACGTTACGATCATATTTATATACTTTCTCCCTCCCTAGAGTTTATGACCCTCACTTCCTTCACCTTTCCCAGGCCTCCGTCCTAGATAGTAAGATGGAAATGTGCAATCCAGGTACCCCATATTTTATTAAACTTTTTGGTATTTCCCCTTTTTTGATAAACATAACTCTCTAGTTGTACCAAGGCGTGTGTCGATGCTACCAAGTCACTCAACTCCGGTGGATCTGGAGCTATCCAGCGAGATGCTATCCTCTTTCTGGCTTGATATAGAACGCGCTGAATAGCCAACTTGACCTCTCTAGATCCTGACACTTCCCCTACATAGCCCAATATGCATAATAAAGGAGAGTGTTCGATCCTAATGCTATAAACCGTCATAATGAGGTCCACCACTGCACTCCAATACCTGCGTAGGCGCGGACAGTTCCACATCAGATGTATTAAGTCAGCAGAGGTAGCACCACATCTTGGGCATGCATCGTCAGCACGAAAACCTATCCTACATAACATTTTCGGGGTCCTATATACTCTGTGAAGTAGCAGCAATTGCGAAACTCTATGGGCCTCACTCACCGCTATATCAGGAAAATCAGTTAGCACCTTTTCCCATTGGTCTTCCTTCAATCCTGGTACATCTTTCTCCCATTTTCCAAACAGTGGTAATGGATTATGCAAGGCTCTTCCATTAGACTAAGGTAATGCAGCGATATCACCCCCCCCCCCCCCGAGCCGCCACCAGCAGCTGTGAGGTCTATAATCAGATGCTTCTGGGCAGGCGTCAATTTCTCCTGTACAGCTTAGTTTGCTGTTAACAAAAATTCCTAAGGTCCTTTTCCATGTCAGTGTTACCCAGTGTTTTATCATTTAGTATGTACGGGTGACTTGCATTATTCCTTCCCATGTGCATAACCTTACATTTGTCAGTGTTAAAACTCATCTGCCACTTATCTGCCCAAGCCTCCAATCTATCCAGATTCCTCTGCAGCAGTATACTGCCTCTTCCGTGTTAATTACAAGCATGTGACCTAAATCCCTAATATCATTTTTAAGCGCTCCACCCACCTCTAACTTTGTCATTGGTTCCGATATGGACCATGACCACTGGATCTTCTCCAGCCCTTCCCTCCCAGTAGTCTGTGAACCCGATCCGCAATGTGTCGAACTTGAGCGCCAGGAAGACAACACACTGTTCGACGATCCTGGTCTTTGTGACAGATCGCCCTATCTGTACCCCTAATAATTGAGTCTCCCACTTCTCAGCACCTGTCTGGCCTGCCCTGCTCTCCTGGTCCCCTGCCTAAAGGAGCTGACATTCCCCTGACTGGCAGAGGAAGGGTCCAGCTGCAGCAGTGCTCTCCCTGAACTGACATAACCCTCATCTGCCAACCTTGCAAACTTGTTGGGGTGTGTCAGATCAGGGCTAGCCTCCCTCGCAACTCTTCCCTCTGGCTTCCCTCCGGCTTTCAAACTGTTAAACAGCTAGCTACCTCACTTTTCTCAGCCTCCTCGCTACCACCCTCCTCCACATCTACCCCATAGAGTGCTTGCTCAGTGAGCAGCAAACTCTTTTCCAAATTGTCAGTGCCTCTCAGTGTTGAAACTTGCCCGGTTAGATACAGGTTGTGCGATTCCAAACTGGCAATTTGCTCACTTTTTGAACAAAGATATGCACTCTCAAACGGCTGTTTCAGGACTGCATACATTAGACAAGATGTGCTCTGGACTGCGCTTTCAATAATGGAACACATACTAGTTGGGGATTACGCAAGAAAATAGAAAAAATACAATATAGTGCAGTGATAGGAATCTAACTTACTGTAGTCCCCTCCTAAAGTCCCCGAATCTCAAGTCACGTAATCTAACGTCACACACTTAATGCAAACACACACTTGAACTCAAACACGCGAATGCTCACAAACTCGTGTTGTTTGTCTGCTTGTATAAGTGCAGCTCTCAAACCAGACTGCTTTTTTTCCGCTGGATTCAAAGGACAGAGCTGCCCTCAAGACTGGCTATTTAACTTCTCCTAATTACTAACCTGTGCAACACCCCGGAAAAGGAAGAGAAAAAAAATGTATTAAAAAAATGTGATCACAGTATATTCTCAGCTGCTATGAAGTAAACCTGGCAACCAAAGCAAGTCACAGTGTATAAACTAGACTACACTGCTCTGACTTGGTATAGAGTACAATAAAGTCAGGCACAGCCACTCAGCAATGCACACAAATAATTTAGCTCTCACAGATACTCCGTCGCGCAATCTAAAGTCAGACAATTAATACAAACACACACTTGAAATCTTACACCCGAACGCTCACAAACTCATGTTGTTTGTCTGCTTGTATAAGTGCAGCTCTTAAACCAGACTGCTTTTTTCCCTCTGGATTCATGTTTTTTTTTAAATGTATTACAAATCCAAAAACATTTCCAAAATATATATATTTTTTTTAACAAGTGTAGTTACATGCAGGTCTTTATTGCAATCTTGACTCTCTTTGTAATATGAGAAAAGCCAAAGAGCTTACTCTCTAAACCTACTTGTAGATGTGTGTATGTCCCGGGCGTCACGTGTTCAGAGGCTGGTTTCTCCTTCACACTGGCAGCATTAAATGGCTTGATCTGAGCTTTCCCACGTCTTAGATGTGGAATATTACGATGCCCTGCTGACACTCGAAGCAGCAATGTGGATCTCTTTTTCAGAATTGCCAGCAGTTACAGGGCAAATCTCCTGTTAATTGCAGGACAGTATGTGTTGTTTTCCCGTGCTTTATTTTGGGGTTGATCTACTCACCCTTTGGTCACAGAAGGCTTTGAAGCTTTGATGCTATGGGTCACATCCAAGCGCAGGTCTCTGCAGTTCCTCAACTTAGAATTAGGGTAAACTAAACTCTTACTAATTGTACAGGGTAAGGGCACACAGTGCACTATTTACAGGGCATTCAGCTGTCTGGAGGATGACGAGTAATTGTAGTTATGGTTGCAATTGCTTGACATTAAGACATTGGGGGGTCTGCAAAATTTAAGATTTAGTAAAGCGAGCGAAAGAGGATTTCAGAAACTTTTTTAAAGAAATCATTCAAAAACTAAAAAAAAAAAAAAAAGGTACTTGCCCATGTATCCTTGTCAGATTGTGCACATCCCATGTAATCAATGCAGCTGCTCTCATGTTTCATCCTTAACACCTTAGTGACCACCCATACGTCTTCTTACGGCGGCCACTAAGGGGCCCTGACCGGGCTGTTTAACCTCTTAGATGCTGCAGACAGTAGCACTTGCGGCGTGTGAGCCGTTACAGAAGGTATTGCTTGCATCGATAATGACCCACATACAATTGGCATGTCATTTATCATGTTCGGTAAACATCCTAAAAAACAAAAGCCAGAATAGCGGCTTTTTGCTTATTCACCGCCAAAAAATTGAATAAAGGACATGCCACCAGAGCTGTAATAAGGAAAGAGCTACTGCAGAAAGGGCATCCGCTGAGAAAATACACACTCCCTGACCTGTAATAGGGAAAAAGTTGCAGCAGAAAAAACCTTCGAGAAAGGACATGCCCCCTGAGCTGTCATAAGGAAAAGGCTACAGGAGAAAGAACACACCCCCTAGAAAGGACATGCCCACTGAGCTGCTAACTTGAAATAAATGTAGCAGAGTAATTAGAGCAATAAATGAGACAATCTCTGGATCCATGTGAGGTACAGGGCTGGTTCTAGCTTTGTTAGAAAGGGACTGTCATGTAATATATGATGTCTGATTTTGGTTTTTACATTTATCATTGCATAACCCTTGAATTCTCTGCTGTCATTGCATTTATAAATAGTGTTAAGTCTTATTACCCTTTTAATTATGTCATATATAAGGAGCAACAGGGGCTTTGCTGTTACACCTAGAGGCTCTACTCTCTCTGCAACTGAGACACTGAGGGTGCGGCAGTTACAGAGAGAGCTGAGCATCTAGGAGTAACAACAACGCCCCATTGCTTCTAGAGGCTCATTTGCATGTATTAAAACATCATTTTTCTCAGCAATGCTGGCACATATGAACATGGGACCAACACACATGCCTTTAGCTACCAAGTGCACATGTTACAAGTCAACCAGTTTCATAGGTACAAAACTGCTGACAGTTAAAGCCTTAAAGGGCTTAAAATGCATTCAGATATTTTATTTAATATCCAGCAAGCCGTGTGGGACATTTCTTAAGGGCATTGGAATTTTTTTGGCTGCTGGACTTTGGAACATGTTGTTTTTTCCCCGTGTTTTACTCCCTGGTCCACTTTCCAGATCCACTATCCCTATCTACTTGCACAATCACCCTAGGCAGTGACCCCACAACTGGGCGGCAGTCCCTGTGCTTAAATACGTGCGTGGATAACACAAAGACAGGGAACAAGAAACAGGCAAAGAGTAGAAGAAATACCAAAAACGCCAAAGCAAACGAGACAACCAACACGCCAAAAAGTCAAGAACCAGGTTGAGTCGAGAATTCATATGCAATTCTGGATTTTCTTTGAGCCTGTTCTGTGCACGGGATTTATGGCCCGGCAGCAGACGTACCTGGAGATCTATCAATCAATGACTAATCAAGGTCCTCAATCAAAGTCATCATACTTGGGTTATGACCTCTAAGGCCTTTTTGGCTCGCCCCTATCATTTGACAGACCTTGAATGGTATATACTTCTGCATTGTCACCTATCCTATCTGTTTCATATATATCGTTACCACTCTTGCTTGAGACTTGTTTGACGGCAACGGATCCTGTCTCCAGTATTTTATTGCGCCAGTTATCATGTAGTTCTACTTTTCTGAAAAGGCTTCTTACCCCTCTCACGTGGGTAGACTAAATCCAGCGCTGTTTAAAGAGGCAGTGACACCAGCACCTGTCCATTTAACTGTCCTGAGCCCCATAACTCATAGGATTCTTTTGGCTCGTTTGATGCTAATAACTTTCAGTCACTTCTCATCCAGCCCGGAACTGAACCGGTGACCTGTAGGTGAAAGAATCTGTTTTCCATGTATATGTTTCCTGCATCTTTAATCCAGATTCCCACAGAGAGCACGGACTTTACGGAATTGGGGGAAATGGTTGTTTTAAAGCAGTTGGGATCAGTCGATAGACAGGACATATTTCTCTGAAGAACAGGCTTTACATACATTTGCGTGCAAACGCAGGAAGAATTAAAGGTTACGACCAAACCCAGGCCTGTAGACTGGTATCTGGCATGTAGTGAGTTAACACGTCCCCCTGCTGGGCCTGAGTCACATCCTTGTGATGATTCAGATTTGCTTTGCATGCGTTATGTTGGGAAGTGGATTGCAAATAAAACGTGATATCATGATGAACTGATTTCTCCAGGACAATAGAGCTGTAATTGGAAATGTATGTAGGGGCAGCTTGGGGGTTCCAGCTGAGCACTCCATCATCCGGCAAAATACATTGTCCCTTATTTTCGGATGGCTGCACCGATTCCTCAAGGCATTGCGTGCAAAGTGCACCATCCACTAAATCACAGGTAACATTACATTTACCTTGTGGGTAAAATTCAGATGTCTGGTAGCAATGTGTACATCAATCATAATTTACACCTCAAACGATCCATAGTCCTGATTAAAGGTTATTCCGCCCCTACAGAAATAGTGTTCTACTTACTTGGAAGTAAAGGGTTAAAGACGTTCTGCCCTTTCACAGTCCCCTACAAACATACTACATTTATACCTTACATTTTAAATCTACATCTTCGATGTGTTTTCCGGTAATATTGATCTTTAAACAAGTGCCTACAGCCTGCCCCCTGAGATAGAAGATTCATACTTACCTGCCCACTACGCTCCCGTCCTCCTTGATGCGTCTGCTTTATCCATCTTGGGCAGCACGGTGGCTAATTCGTTAGCACTGGTAACTTGCAGTGCTGGCGTGCTAGGTTTGATTCTGACCATGGACTGTAGCTGCATGGAGTTTGTATGTTCTCCCCTTGTTTGCATGGGTTTCCTGCGGGTACTCTGGTTTTCTCCACACTCCGAAGACATACTGATAGGGAACTTAGATTGTGAGCCCTGTTGGGGACAGCTTGATGCTAATGTCTGTAAAGCGCTGCGGAGTGTGCCAGCGCTATATAAGTGCACAAAAGAAATAAATAAATCTTCTAACCACCGTACTTGTTTAATTCCAGCTGTTCATTGCTTGTGCATGGTCACTTGCGCCTTTCCAGCCAATGACTGGCTTCAGCAGTGATGTGACCACAAGCAGCACGCCACCGCTGAAGCTAGTCAGTCAGCTGACCAGCCAGCCAGATGTTTGCACTTTGAAGCCTAACCATCTGTACCTGTTGGAAAAACTATACTCGCCTGTTCACCAATGCTCCATTCTAGATCCCTGGCTCTCTTGTGCGATCTTCCTGTCCTTGACCCATAAACTTCCAGATGGGTAACATGCTGCCTGATTGTAAGGGGGCACATAATGTAGATGAACCAGGGGAGTATGTTCAGTTTTTTTTTTTTATATTCTCTGAAAGGGCACATAATGTGGCATAATTACTGTGAAGGGGGCACATATCTGGTATAACTACTGTGAGGGTGCACATCTGGGCATAACTAGTGTGAAGGGGGACACATAATCTGGCATAACTACTATGATGGGGCAAATAATATGGCATAACTACTGTAAAGATGGCACAACTACTGTGAAGGGGGCCCATATCTGGGCATAACTACTGTGAGGGGGCATATAATCTGTCATAACTACTGTGAGGCGGCACATAATCTGTCATAACTACTGTGAAGGGGGCACATAATATGGCATAACTTCTGTGAAGGGGGCACATAATATGGCATAACTACTGTGAAGGGGGAATATCTGGGCATGACTGTTGTGAGCTACTGTGAAGAGGCACAATGTAGATATTACTAATGTGTGCTGTCACAAAGGGGCAAGAATTACTATGTGAGGGCATTAAGGGGGCTGGGTGGGACTGGGTGTGTATAATTATGTTTTGGGTGGAGTGGCAGAGTATGAAAAAATATGCCGCATATGTCCCTCTGTTTTTCAACTTGCGATATCTGTCTTTCATATCTAATTATTTTTCTTAAATCTTCATTTTTTCTTATTTTGGGATGATATATTGGGGTTTTGGATCCAATCATGATATTTTTCAGACTATAAGACACCTGACTATAGGACGCACCCAGGTTTCATACAACAGAATATAGGACAAAAAATATTTCATACTAACTAAATCTTCCCTGGTGGTTTTAACATAGGAAGGGGGTTAACATCACAAATTGGTGTAGGATAGCACCGCAGAGTTAATATTATTGCAATATTTTAATAGTCTGCAAAGGTAAAGCTAGCAGCCTTCCTGTTAACCCCCCTCCTGACCACTGCTGTACATGTACTGCAGAAGTTGGGTACTTAAAGATGGTGCCCGTGTGCTGGTGCCAAAGCTGCCAATAATAAACAGAAGACACCCAGGGCTAATGTCACAATGTGACAACACCGATTGCGGACGTTTAACTCTTCAGATGCCATAGTCAATTGTGACTACATGTGAGGCAGCTTTCCCCAGGAATGCTACGGTCCTTGGACCTGAACGGCTTCCGTCGATCGGGGGGAGCCGTTTATTATGTGCGTTAATCTGGGTGTCTCTGAAGTTCCAGGTGGCAGGGCCCCATGAGAACATAGCAAATCTTCCAATGTAAGGGAAAAGCAATCTAATTGCTTCTTACAGTCACCTAGGATGAAAAAAAATAAAGTTAAAAGTTTTTAAAAATATAAAAATTCAAATAATCCCCCTTTCCCCATAATTAAAATAAAAATAAAAAATAATAAAATAAAATAAACATCATAGGCTTTGCCACGCCCCAAAATGATTAAAATAAAAACACATTTATCCTGTACAGTAAACGTTATAACCGAAACAAATCAAAATGGCCGATTTACGATGTTTTTTCATCCCTTTACTTCCCCAATTGAGTAAAAAGTGATCAGTAAGTCATACAGTATATGTTTCAAAATAGTATTAGTAAAAACTAGATATCGCCCCTCAAAAAACGATCCCTCTAACAGCTCTGTAATCGTACTGATCTGGAGAATGAAGGTAACAGGTCAGTTTTACCGCATAGGGAACGCCATAAAAACGAAACCCAATAAATTGGGGCTGAATCGCGTTTTTTTAAAGTTTTTTTTTTGCAATTCCAATTGGATTTTTTTCCAGCTTCCCACTATATTTTATGCAACATTAAATGGTTTTATTAGAAAAGACAACTTGTTCCGCTAAATACAGGCCCTCAGATGGCTATTTAAACAGGAAAAGAAAAATAGGAGGTATAGATCCGGGAAAAATAGAAACGCAAAACTGTAAAATCCTCCTGGGCTGAAATGGTTAATATACCATAGTAGATGTGCAGGTGACTGGAATAAGAGACACATAAGTGATTAAATATTATATATATCTTTAGCACGGGGTGGGTGATTGCCTCCTCCAAGGTTCTGGGAGTCGTGTAATGTGCCATATGTGCTGCCCAATATGAAGGCCGAAGACGCTTGTCCTTTTTCTGACCCAGAACGCGCAGGGTGCACAGTGAAGGCGCACTCTGCTGCTGGCCTGGAAGAGGGAGGCCCTGTCTTGACTGCTTTTTACCCTGACCTGTGAGCAGTGATAAGGAGGATTTACATGGTTTACTTGTAGCTCCCATTACAGTGAATCATCCTCTCATGTTCAACACTACAGACATCTCCCAGGGAGTTTTATTGCCATAATGACTACTTTCTAAACCTGCACAAACAATCCAGAGCATTGGAGCTTCAGCAACAATGTTTTATTGATCCAGTGGTAGCAGGAACCCAAAGCAAATAGCACAGTAGTTGGTTACAAGGCAGGACAGGCAGAGGGAGTCTTGCACAGATCACAGAGCAGCCAGGACAACAGAGGTAGCAGATGGTGGAGAAGCAGAAATCGGTGATCCGGCAGGGTTATACATCACGACATACCTCTTACAACCAGTGATGTCTCTTCTGATGTAGACGTTCTCTTTCCTCATCTTCTCCGTTTGGACCAGACCAGCATGGTGACTTCTTTCCGCCATGTCTTTTCTCTGCAGAGTTTTACATACAGGCTTCTTGGGTTCCTACTTTTCAATCATCCTCTCCACATTTTCAACACCCCATCCTGCCACCCCCAATAATGTCCCCTCTATGCAGAAACAGAGATGCCCATGAAAATAGTAGTACCACCCAGATAGTGTCCCAATTAATAATTATTAGCACACAGTGCCATAGAAAAGAACTGCACCCAGCAAATCTGACAGTAATAGTGCCGAGAGAGAAGTTATGGTATCGGGACATGAACACTTCCAAAATGGACATGCTCATTACCCACTACCCTGCACCTGCTCCTGCTCCTCACTTGTCCTTAGATGACGCTACTTGACAAAATCGCCTCGTTGGTGGTGCGCCCCTGGCAGCCAAGGTACGCTTGGAATGCGGCCAAAATTAGCTCTAATGTGGAGATTGGTATGGTTTTCAGAACTACCCTTTCTCGTGACCATTAAAAATGAAAGTACTTTTTGGCCACATCCAGCTCAGTTTTTGGCAATATCCTGGCCAAATCTTGGCTACTGTGCATCCGGGATCTACAGACCCAGCCTTAATCCACCCTCTTTAGTCTTTTTTTCATATATATATATTTTTTACTTTTACCTTATTAAGTAACTGAAGATAATCTAGCAGAGCAATGAATGTGGAGATCTCTGGATCCATGTGAGGTCCAGGGCTGGTTCTAGCTTTGTTAGAAAGGTATTGTCATGTATGATATGATGTCTCCATGGCTTCTATTACTGAGCAGCCAATAAAGACATGAGAGCATCTGTGCTGGGTCGGTGGGGAGCGGAGAAGTGTTTTATTCATTTATTTATTTATTTATTTTTAATTATGTAACCTTTGTCCTGAAGAATTAAGGCTCATAAATAGGGAGATGGATGCTGAATTGAGTGCATCTGAAAGATGGAAACCAATTGGAGCTCAATCAAAGCCAAAAAATGAGAGCCGGGATCTGATTGCTTGCTGTGAGCATCTTCTGCACTTCCCTTGCACCACTTACGAGAAATTTTCCTCATTTACTTTTTATATCTTTTACATTTTGTTAACTGCCCCTCCTTACTTATGAGCCAAACAGACATAGACACAGAAGAAACACATTGCCTACATGAATGTCACCCGGCTGTAGGCCACTGTGATATGATGGCTCCTAAATCATCAGTGTTGAGTGAAACAACTCTAATCAGCTCATTGTACCATTTGCTACACTGCCCTATTGATATTTTTCATCGAATTATATATTTTTTTTATTTTAATGAGATTTATTTGCCTGTTTTGTTATTTCATAGCAAAGAGAAAAAGATTTCTAAATAATCAGTTGATTTTTTTTAATGTTTCACAGATCATTAGTCTGCATTTAATATTCCAAACCTGAGCTTCTCTGTGTATGAAATATTATGCAACAAGAAGGCGAGGTGGTTGTATCGCTGCTTTGTTCTGTTCTTCTATTTCTCCGACGCAGAAAGAGAACCAATTAATTTTTTGTACATCAAATGAACTGTGGATGCCATAGCTACTCTTACAGTTGGATGTTAACTTTTTCTGGGAGTCAAAAATGTAAATGAGCAAGTTTCGCTAGTTGTACCCAAAAATCTCATTAGTGAGATGTATTTTTAACACCGACCAAATGAGGAATATGCTTGGTATTTGAAAGGAGAACAAAATGAAAGAAAGATGTTCTTCAGTAAATTAATTTATTGCAGTTATCAAAAGGAATGGGGTTCAGCATCTTTCTCCTTCATTGGCCACCAGTCTACTTCTGAAGTGGCATGTCTTCTGATGGCAGAAGAACTTAGCCACTAAGCTTTTAGAAAAGTCTAAGAAGATTTTCCTAAAATTTTATAATTCTTTCTAATTCGCACCTTCATGTGCCATCTTCCTGCAAACTTTGGCGGGGTCTGCTCACTATTGTTTACAGTCTCTTTTTGGTTCAGCAGACGGCATTAAATTATAAAGTAGTTTTCTTTTGGGTAATTCTGTATTCGCAGGTTGAAGTTACCAGAATGAGCTTGTTTTCCAAGAGATCTGTCTCAATCAAATCTATCATTTGGCTGCATTTCGTTGTTATATTTGATATTTTCATTTCTTTTTGGATAATAGCAGTTCTTCTTGTTACTTGTTCAATATTTCATGTTGAGTTCTGCTCCGGATTGCTCTATAAAATGCTACTTCTACTAAGAATCTGTTGATCTTAACAAGATTTAGGGTCCTTCCAAATAGCCCGATACAGGACCATAATTATTGCCGATTGACATAACAAGTCAAATAGCACTTGTTTTAAAAAGACTTTACGTTGGCCAGTCAATATTGTGCATTGGATGAAAAATTGTTCAAACAACAGATGGTACAAACATAACATTAAAGTCAAAAAGCTCAATGTCAAAGAAATACAGGATTGGATTATCAAGAGGTTCCAGACAAACATAGCCGTGCATGATATACCTATGGTACATCTGAGAGCCCCACACATATTGCCATGCAAATGGCTTCGTCAGGTTCAAGGTCTATTCTGCATATATAAAAAAAATATGATCAACAAAATGAATAACTGATACGGTGTAGTGTCTCTTCTCCTGATTCACCCCACCAGAAGGCGGGCACATCTCAAACCAAATGGCATCAGATCATGTGTGGTGGCAATTTACATACATTCTTGATTGTTGTGAAGAGTGATCAGATGAATTGTAATCAATTGCAAAGTCATTCCTTGCCACATACTTCCACTGCATTTCATCCCACAAAATGACCTGGTAACATCATTTCATGGATCTTCTCGTTAGCTCAGGAGAAAGTGTCAATGAGGACAATGCAGCTGATATCACCCTGTCATGTTGATTAAATTAGAAAAGCAGACTACTTTCTTTAAGGGAGTGCTTGAAATCATTGTTAAGTATGGTTACCTCCAAGGAAACATGTGCAGTCATCATTGCTTTACATCAAAAGGACTTCAAAGGAAGCGACATTGTTGCTTCTAAAATTAAACCCAAATCAACCATTTATTGGATATCAAGATATTCAAGGTGAGAGGTTCAGTTGCTGTAAGGAGGGCTTCAAGGCGCCCAAGAAAGTCCAGTAAATGCCAAGACCATCTTCTAGAGTATTCAGCTACAGGGTGGGATGACCACTAGTGCAGAGCTTACTCAGGAATTGCAGCAGGGAGGGGTGAGTGCATTTACATGCTCAGTGAGGTTAAGCCTTTTGGAGGATGGCCCGATGTCAAGAGGGCCAGCAAATAGGCTACTTCTCTCCAAGAAAAACATCATTCTGTCATTCCGCAGGAAGTACAGGTATTGGACTGCAGAAAACTGGGGTAAAGTTATTTTTACTGATGGCGCCCCTTTCAGACTGTTTTGGACATCCAGAAAATAAAAGGTAAGCCGTTACCATGAGTTCTGCATCATGCCAACAATAAAGTATCCAGCAACCATTTGTGTGTGGGGTTGCTTCCCATTCAAGGGAATGGGGTAACACAATTTTGCGTAAGAACACTGCCATGAATAAAGAATGGTATCAAAACATCCTCCAAGAACAATTTCTCCCCACAATCAAGACACTTTTTGGTGATGAGCAATGCTTTTTCCAGCATGACAAAAGTGATAACCAAGTGGCTTGATGAACAAAACATTGAAATGTTGGGTTCATAGAGAGGAAACTCCCCAGATCTCAATCCCATAGAGAACTTGTGGTCAATCCTCAAAAAGCTGGTAGACAAAAGAAAAAAAAGATACACAAAAATGGTGAAAAATTCCAAGCACTGATTAGAAGGGTCAGCAGTGGAAATATTGAGTCTTTGCATAAACGATGTATCGGTCAATGAAAGTTTCCTTAAAATGCATAAAATGCTTCTGAATATACTTCAGTATGCCATAGAAAAATCTGACAAAAAGATCTAAATGCATTCAAGTAACAAACATTGTAAAAAGCTAATTTGTGTCGGTCTCAAAACTTTTGGAAATGACTGTTTATTGAAACTTCTATAAAACTACTAGTGCATCTCAATAAAATAGAATATAATTGAAAAGTTAATTTATTTCAGAAATTTAATTCAAAAAGTAAAACTTACATATTGTATAGTCATTACACACAGAGTGATCTATTTCAAGCATTTATTTCTTTTAATATTGATGATTATGGCTTACAGCTAATGAAAACCCAGAAAATTAGAATAATGTGAAAAAGTCCATTATTGTAAACACCTGCAAAGGTTTACTAAGCCTTTTTAAATAGTCCCTCGGTTTGGTTCAGTAGGCTACACTATCGTGGGGAAGACTGCTGACCTGAGAGTTGTCCAGACTACAGTCACTGACACCCTCCAAAAATAGGGTAAGCCATAAAAGGTCATTGGTAAAGAAGCTGGCTGCTCACACAGTGCTGTATCCAAGCATAATTAATTAAAGTTGAGTGAAAGTAAAAAGTGTGGTAGAAAAAGGTTCACAAGCAACAAGGATAACCGCCGCCTTGAAATACAAGAAAAGGCCAATCAAGAATTTGGGGGAGATTCACATGGGGTGGACTGCGACTGGAGTCAGTGCTTCAAGAGCCACCACACACAGACATACCCAGGACATGGGCTACAACTGAGGCATTCCTTGTGTCAAGCCAGAAGTTATGATACTTTTTCTTAATATGCAAATTAGGCCTTTGGTGCATTGAGGTTGTCATCATTGCTCTTGTTGCACCCAATCTCTGCTTCTTTTTGTGGCCAGCTCCTCCATCACTGCTTTGGTTGACAGGGCTAGGTAGTTTCAAGACAGTGAGGGAGGGACTGGCCACAGTAATGAGTGTAGCTTGGAGCAACAAGAGCAATGGTGACTCCCTTATTGCACCAAAGACCTAATTTGCAAAATTAGAAAAAGTATTGTAACTCAGAAACAAAGCATCAAAAAAATGAAAAACATTTGGGGTCATTTATCAAACTGGTCTAAAGTAAAAAAGGCTTAGTTGCCCATAGCAACCAATAAGACTCCACTTTTCATTTTGGACAGCTCCTTTGGAAAATGAAAGGAGGAATCTGATTGGTTGCTATGGGCAACTAAGCCATTTTTACTTTAGATCAGTTTGATAAATGACCCCAATTGTTTTAATCAGGTGAACCACAGCTCTGTGTCTATGCAAACAGTTGGATATGGAGGTCTCTGGTGACAGGGTCCCTTAGACTTAAAAATGAAAATTTTGCAACTAATTCTAGACAACGTAGATAAACCTTCACCTCACCTGATCCAAGGACCAAGTCAGATCTCCCTCTTTTAACCTACAGTTCATGCAAGATGTTAAAATGTATGGTATGGTCAAATGATGGCTATAGCCCCATTTTGGGCTGTTTTTGAGGGCTTCTAAGTGGGAATAAGTATTCTGTTAGCCAAAGAAGGGCATTTCTTTTAGGCATACTGTATCGAGGATGTCTAAAGGCTGAAAATTGTAAAAAAAAAATGTCCCAAAAAGTTTTGCAAAATACTTTTATTATTGTTCCTTCGGAAAAGTGCTGTCATTATGCACTAGGCATGAGGAATCCGCTGAACACTACACCTCCATATATTTTGTGCTTCACTTTGCATGAGCTGCACATTTCTCCTTGCGCGTTCCTCTTTTGACATGGGAAGAATTTGCTCTGTTTAAAAGAGCAACACAGCTTTGGCCGACTTAACCATTTGAAGCAGATTCCCATCCCATGAACTGGAAAATTAAATCAGGTTACAGCATAGATTAACGTCGAGGCTTGTGGGTAGAAGAGAAGGCCGCTAAACTCCATGAAATTAAACAACAAGATTATATTGTTCGGGATAAATTTCAAAGCTCTGTTCCATATTGTTCTCTGCTTTTCCATCCGCTGTAATCTAATTTAAACCCTAATACTATATTGTCCTTTTTCTGTTAATCTCGCTTTGCTTAAGATCAGCGTAAAGAAAAAAAAAATACATTTTTCCCAAACTGCTGGAGAGATTTCCAATGGAACGTAATCAAGAAGCAAGAGAATAGGTGTCAGGGATAAGGCCCCTTTTTGGCCGATTGTGTTATTTCAATAATGCTGCTACTATTATATTTATTGAGCCAGCAGGGCTCATATATGTGTTAACTTGCAAATGTACTTTTACTATCCTTTAAGAACATTCTGTCTATGTATATGTCTTGTATATGCAATTCTCAGGCAAGTTACAATCTTATTTCATTCTGGGAAAACTGTTGTAGTGTGAAAATCTTCTAACCTAGTGGGGTTGTCCGAATTAGTATAAAGGTCTGCTTTTCCATCGGCTGTGTCCAGTATTGCACCCCAGTTCAATATAGGGCTGGGCTGCACCGACAGACAAAATCTTTGGACAAGAGTGGAGCTGTTTCTGCTTATTTCAGACAACCCATTTGTTCTGAACCGCCCAAAACCTAAAATAAGATAATCCCTTCATATAAAAGTCACAATGAACTGTAGTATGTACTGTGCAAGAGGGTAGAGATCTATGCTTTACGTGTAGTACAGGTAGAGAGCCATATAATAGTTAGAGAGCAGTACAGCGCATGTAATGCAAATGAGAGCACTACAGTATGTGTAGTACAGATAGAGAGCAGTACAGTGATTACGTACAGGTAGAAAGAGAGCTATACAGTATGTGTAGGGAAAGAAGAGAGCAGTACAGTGATTTAGTACAGGTAGAAAGAGAGCTATACAGTATGTGTAGTGCAGGAAGAGAGCAGTACAGTGATTTAGTACAGGTAGAAAGAGAGCTATGTCGTATGTGTAGTGCAGGAAGAGAGCAGTACAGACATAAAGTACAGGTAGAAAGAGCTGTACAGTATGTGTAATAGAGGTAGAGAGTGGTACAGTGGCTTAGTACAGGTAGAAATAGAGCTATACAGTATGTGTAGGGAAAGAAGAGAGCAGTACAGTGATTTAGTACAGGTAGAAAGAGAGCTATACAGTATGTGTAGTGCAGGAAGAGAGCAGTACAGTGATTTAGTACAGTTAGAAAGAGAGCTATACAGTATGTGTAGTGCTGGAAGAGAGCAGTACAGGTAGAAATAGAGCTATACAGTATGTGTAGGGAAAGAAGAGAGCAGTACAGTGATTTAGTACAGGTAGAAAAAGAGCTATACAGTATGTGTAGTGCAGGAAGAGAGCAGTACAGGTAGAAAGAGAGCTATACAGTATGTGTAGGCAAGGGAGAGAGCAGTACAGTGATTTAGTACAGGTAGAAAGAGAGCTATACAGTATGTTTAGTGCAGGAAGAGAGCAGTACAGTGATTTAGTACAGGTAGAAAGAGAGCTATACAGTATGTGTAGTGCAGGAAGAGAGCAGTACAGGTAGAAATAGAGCTATACAGTATGTGTAGGGAAAGAAGAGAGCAGTACAGTGATTTAGTACAGGTAGAAAAAGAGCTATACAGTATGTGTAGTGCAGGAAGAGAGCAGTACAGGTAGAAAGAGAGCTATACAGTATGTGTAGGCAAGGGAGAGAGCAGTATGGGTAGAAAGAGTTGTACAGTATGTGTAGTACAGGGCGATAAAGTGATGTATAGGTAGAAAGGGAGCTGTACAGTACATGTAATACAGGAAGAGAGCAGTAGCGGTACAGCTATACATTTAGTACAGTGAGAGAGTGGTACAATACATGTAGCTATGTACTACACCTCAAAGAGTACTTATAGGGGTGCTTGAAAGTTTGTAATCCCTTCAGAATTTTCTACATTTCTGCATAAATTTGACCTAAAACTACACCAAATGAAGCAAACAAGTTAGAATATTTCACTTGGTCATTTATTTATTTAAATAATTGAAAATGATCCCATATCACATCTCTGTGTGATAGAGTATGTGAACCTTTAGGATTAGGTGAAATTACAGTTAGTGGACCTCATTGATTGTGATAACAATCAGGTGTGAGTGGGTGTTCTATCTAAGTCTAATCTTCATAACACATATTTGTGAAAGTGTATCACGGCACAAACGAAGGCTATTTCTTAGGGTATTCAGCCTGCCGGATCCGTCCTGCCGCAAATGGCCGTGCACTGCCGTGCTGCCGCTCCGTCCCCATTGACTATAATGGGGCGGGGGGCGGAGCTACGGCGCAGCACGGCACTGCACGGCAAAGATTGCCGGACTGAAAAGTCGGACATGCAGGACTTTTAGTCCGGCGATCTCCAGTGCACTGCCGTGCTGTGCCGTAGCTCCCCCCCCCCCGCCCCATTATAGTCAATGGGGATGGAACAGCAGCACGCCAGTGCACGGGCACTTGCGGCAGGACAGATCCGGCAGGCTGAATAGCCCGCAAGTGTAAAAGTACCCTTAAAAGGAGAAAAGTTGTTGATGTTCATCAGGCTGGAAAATTTGCAAAACCATCTCTAAAGAGTTTGGACTCATTTCTATACAAATGAAGGAAATTCAAGACCATTATTGCCCTCACCAGAGTAAGGTATGTTGTCAGCGAGGTTACAAAGGAACCCAAGGAAACCTCTAAGAAACTAAAGACCTTTTTCACATTACCTAATGTTAATGTTCACGAGTCCACCATCAGGAGGGCATTTAACAACACTGGTCTGCATGGCAGGATTGCAAGGACAAACTTCTGCTCTCCAAAAAGAACATTGATGCCCATCTGCACTTAGTTAAAGATCACCTGGACAAGCCAGAAAGCTTTTGGAACAATGTCCTGTGGATGGATGAGACTAAAATAGAACTTTTTGGTTTAAATGGAAAGCAATATGTTTGGAGAAAGGAAAACACAGTATTCCAGCATAAAAAACCCTTGTTCAATCTGTGAAACATAGTGCTAGTAGTATCATGGTTTGGGCCTGTTTTGCTGCATCTGGGCCAGGCCGCATTGCCATCATTGATGGAACAATGAATTATACCAACAAATTCTTAAGGAGAATGTCTGGACATCTGTCCATGAGCTGGATATCAAGAGAACATGGGTCATGCAGCAAGACAATGACCCTAAGCATACAAGTCTTTCTACCAAAGAATGGTTAAAGAATAATAAAGTTAAGGTTTTGGAATGGCCAAATCAAAGTCAGGACCTTAATCCAATAAAAATATTGTGGAAGGACCTGAAGCGAGCAGTTCATGGGCGGTAACCCTGCAGCATAGCAAAATTGAAGACGTAACTATGATGCTGTGTTGCCTGTTGCAACTCTAACATAGGTGACACATGGTTAGAAAACACATGAAAAAAAACATTCACCAAGACGTCTAATGAACAAAGTACAATCCTTTTTTATATTATATATATTTTTTTTATTTTTTTTTATTTCAACCTAAATTTCTCTTAAACAGAGAACTTTGTTTCATAGGGCTTTGCTCGTTTGTGGAATTCAAAGAGACTTAAGACCCAACCTAAGTTATTATATAATGTCGATACTGGAATAAGCATTTGATACAGCATTTTTTTAGTGGGATTATTTTCCATATAAACTATAAAACGTTTTATAAAATGTTCCCAGACTGTTTCAAAGCCAATGAAAACCATCTGACATGTTATAGAGCATGAAAGCTAGTAAAAAATACATAAATAAATAAAAGTAGCCTGCTGCCAATGGGAACGTTTAACTGCATTCGGCTTCGCTTAAGGGTATAGGTTTTGTGTGTTTGCCACTTTTGTTTCATAGAAGTCCACAACCCTGTGAAATATAATAGATTGATCTTTTGGGGAAATATTATTATGGCTGTTATACCATAACTTCCTGATGCAACTTGCATTCATTACATTTTTAATGTTTATGTTCTTTTTTTTTTTTTTTTTATTGTTGGGGTGGTAACTAATCCTAGCTAAGCCTATTCAACACTTTTTGATATATATATATATTTTTTTTTTACTAGGTCAATTAATCCTTTGGACAGATGCACATTTCTCTCATGACTTCACTGTTTCTGGTCTGAGTTGTGTGGCGTACTCCAAGCCATTTAGATGGCCTTCCACACTGATGCTCCCCCTTCCCCTCTCACAGCATACAGTGTCACACACAAGCTGATGGTGGATAGACTGCCTTCATCACCCTTTTATCTGTCAAATATTTGCTTAGCCTGGCTATACACATTAGATATTTGTCGGCGGACAGTTGTCTCTCATATACTTGCCCCCAGAAGTCGCACTACATTTTTTTCAGAAGAACAAAAATACTGCGACCATTTTTGAGGAGTATTTTTACCCGAGGAATAGTACGAAATTTGCAGTAATTCAAATACATGATATATCGGCCTACACTTGCTCACATCTGCGTTGGAGGCTGCATTTGTAGCCTGTGCCGAAGATTCTGTCTAAAGACCAGACAAAAAAGCCTTGTATGCAGCACTTTTTTGGTCTGGTAAAAAGACAGGCTCGTGAATGGAAACTAAACGGACTCCATCATAGTAAGCGGGGTCTGTTCAGCTTCTTCCCTGTTAGTTAGGTCGGGTTTATATCAAATTTTTGCCATATATTAATTGTACACACAAAAATATATACATGTGTGTGATGTATGTAGTGCAGCGTGTGCTCAAACATATTCAAACATCCCTTGGGAGACGGCCCCTCGTCTTTCGAGAGCTTGCCGGCCCCTCCTCCTTCCAGCGCCCGCTTGCTTCCCCTGATGTAGGACCTGTATCGCTTTTGCGCCTGCCCAAACTAACCAATAGCAATGCTCCTCTTAGCTATTGGTTACTGTGGGCACAGGCAGAATCGCTGTGCCCTTCACAGCGCGCCATATGCTGATGAAAAGCAGGGTAAAGTCTAAGGCGTATTGGTACGCCTTAGACTTTTTCCGGGGAGTAAAATGGCCTAACTAGGCATCTATCTTGTACAGGCGTTATTGCGACCTCTGCTTGCCCCAGCATGCATTTGTCCTGAATTGGGAAAGGGGAGAAAGTTGCTGCCAGATTACTCTGGCAAGGGCTTATTTCCTGGAGGAAAAAAGAATCGGGCAGCAGAAATCCATCTGCTCTGAAATCTGCAGTCGGGAGGCTCATCTGGTTCAGCTTTCTGTTATGCATATGGCAAGCTTTCTACTATATGGCATTTTAAGGTGTTCACTTTGGGCTACATGCACACAACAGTGAAAAATCGCCGCGTGACGGCCGTTTTCAAAACTATTGCAGTCTATGGGGCTATTCATATGGCCGTTTTTTTAAATAGACAGTGAATAGCGACTGTCAAAAAATAGGAAGTTTTCACGGCCAGATTGACCACATTGGAATCAATAGGACCCTTTTAATGGCTGCTTAGACAGGAGTGCGCCCATCTAACGGCTATTAAAAATGGGTATGCTAGTGCGATATGGCCTTTTAGGGGTTAAAATTTTTTTGCTCACATCATGCAGTTGCACGTGCCAAGGCAGTCACTCCTCTCTTGATTGTGCAGGACCTGCCGAAGGACCTGCTCTTAGCATGATGACATCACCATGCGATCTTGCTGGGAGCTCGTAGTGATGTCATCATGCTTACCACAGGTCCTACGCTATCGAGGAGTGACTGCCTTTGCGTGTGCAAGTGGATGAGGTGAGTACATTTGTTTTTCTAAAAAGAAAGTTTGCAGCTGAGGAACACTACGGGGACATTATTACTGCTGAAGGCCACTATGGGGGACATTATCACTGCTGCGGGACACTATAGGGAACATTATGTGCCACTGTGGGGGACATTATTACTGCTGGGGCCATTATGGGGGACATTATTACTGCTGAGGCCACTATGGGTGACATTATCAGTGCTGGGGGCTACTATAAGGGAAATTTTTACTGCTGCGGCCATTACGGGAGACATTATTATTGCTGAGGGCCATTATGGGAGACATTATTATTGCTGAGGGCCATTATGGGAGACATTATTATTGCTGGGGCCATTATTGGACACATTATTACTGCTGGGGGCCTTTATGGGCAACATTATTACTGCTGGGGGCCATTATGGGGGACATTATTACTGCTAGGGGCCATTATTGGACACATTATTACTGCTGGGGGCCATTATTGGACACATTATTACTGCTAGGGGCCATTATTGGACACATTATTACTGCTGGGGGCCTTTATGGGCAACATTATTACTGCTGGGGGCCATTATGGGAGACATTATTACTGCTGGGGGCCACTATGTGGGACATTATTACTAATCGGGTCTACTACGGGGGACATTATTATTGCTGGGGGCTACTATGGGGGACATTATTACTGCTGGGGGCCACTATGGGGGACATTATAATGAATTTCATCCATTGGCCATGAAAAACAGATGCAAAACGGCCATTAAAAACATACAGCCAGAAAATGGATGCACACATGGTTGAAAATGGCCATGAACTACTGACAGGCCATGAGAAGGGGGGACTGAAGGCTTCTAGCAGGTCAGGAAGATGTATTGTCCTGTAAGCCATTTTACAATAAGCTATTTTATATTCATATTACACTGACTGTACACATTATGGATTTATAGCAGATTTTTGCTTCTGATTCAGAAAGATTTTTACTTCTGATTCACAAATTCAAGACGCGCCGGGACGCTTCAGATTCCTATAATAGAACTGCGGCATGCTTGCAGTTGTGATGTCTGCTGGTTCTGATATAATAAAGCCACTGCAGGATCGGAGTCTCCTTTTTATAGTGAAATATTGAAATTTGCATCTGCAGCAGTTCCACAAACCACCTATTTTCCCATATACGTACAAACACAGCTCCTCTTTACAACTTTACTACTGCACAATGGAAATTTAAAAAGTTTCGAAAGTTTTTGTTCTTGAGTTTCAGGATCGGCAAGGCTGATTTCATGAAAGAGACTCTTGCAACATTGTATATTTTTACTGCAAGTGCTAGAACCCAAAAAAACTTTCTAACCAGTCTTCCAGCATCAGAGGCCAGTGCAGAGTTTACAGTTCTGCGACTTGACCTGCTCCATCCGTAGGTTATAAACCTGCTGGATTTCCCACAGTGCTCTTTACAGCATCCCCCGGCTCTAGAGTCTCCGTGATATGTCTTACCTGTGACCTGCGAGTATACAGGGCCCTTTTCTTTCTTAAACATTAGTAGTAAATCGTTTTCCATGAAGATTATTTGATTACACATTTAGCCCTGGAAAGTGAGAATAAACCGTTGCTCCTGTCAGTAGTGATTTTGGTCTTAATGATGAATTATTACATACAAGTTAATGTCTTGAGACTTTGTATGCCCTGAAATATCTTCATCTCAAGACTTTAAAGAACCACTCCTACTAGTGCAAATCAAATGAAAGCAATTAAAATATTAATTATATCAAGTTTCTTCTTCTAACTGAAATTAATATGGCTGTGTACATGCAGCAGATGTTTGCTTAATGTGACTGATATGGCGTCTAATAATGATGTATCCAAGAAGATTAATATATAAAAGAGACTTGTTCGGATCACTGAACTTTAACCCTTTTCAAATTAAAATAATTTTTTGTCACCTTTATGTGTAAATTATGTATTGTTTTATTATTTCACCCCTACCCTTCTTATCGGGTATCATTTCTTAGATGAAAATGAGCACAGATGACAGTGGTGGGAAAATAGTGACTAAATAAGCCTTTGGACCACAGTTGCTCTTTTTTTTTTTATAATTGGATTGTCAGCTTTGGGAAATCCCTTGATATTAGGGCCCCCTGGTGAAAAGCTGATCACAAGGTGTCTCGCTGTCGGTGCCCTTAGTGATCAACTGTAACCGATCAGCAAGCTACAAAGTTCCTATGGAAGTAGTACATGGAAGTGCTGGACGGATGCACTAGGTGAGTGTCCTGACCAGTAGGCCACCCCTCTGTTTACATAGAATTTCTTAAAACAAGTTTTTTAATTGGGTATTTTCAAAACCAGGCAGCCCTTTTAGGGCTGCAGGCTGAAAATGTTTTATTTGGGTGCCTTGGACTCTCAAAGTCTAAAAATGTAGGCACTAAGGGGGTTATTTATCAAACTGGTATAAAGTAGAACTGGCTTAGTTGCCCATAGTAACCAATCAGGTTCTACCTTTCATTTTCCAAAAGAGCTGTCAAAAATGAAAGGTGGAATCTGATTGGTTGCTATGGGCAACTTAGGCCTCTTTCACACTAGCGTTTTAGCTTTCCGTCCTAGAGATCCGTCCTCGGGTCTCTAGGACGGAAAGCTACTGATCAGGATTATCCCCATGCATCCTGAATGGAGAGAAATCCGTTCAGGATGCATCAGGATGTCTTCCGTTCAGTATGTCAACGTTTTTTGAACGTTGACAAAAGCGCAGCATGCTGCGGATTTGTCTCCGTCCAAAAATCCGGAAGACATGCCGTAACGCCGGATCCGGAATTAATGCCCATTGAAGGGCATTAGTCCGGATCCGGCCTTTAGCTAAACGTCGTTTCCGTGCATCGCCGGATCCGACTTTTAGCTTTTTGTCAATGGTTACTATGGCAGCCAGGACGCTAAAGTCCTGGTTGCCATAGTAAAGAGTAGGGGCAGCGGCATACTTACATTCCGTGCGGCTCCCGGGACGCTCCAGGATGACGTCAGGGCGCCCCAGTGCATAGATCACGTGATCGCATGGATCACGTGATCCATTGCGCGGCGCTCTGACGTCATTGAGGAGCGCCCGGGAGCCGCACGGAATGTAAGTATGCCGCTCCCCACTGCTACTATGGCAACCAGGACGCTCGTAGCGTCCTGGCTGCCATAGTAACACTGAAAGCATTTTGAACTGATCAGTCTTCAAATGCTTTCAGTTCACTTGCGTTGTGCCGGTTCCGGCGTGCATTCCGGCGACGGAAGTGCACGCCGGATCTTCACAATGCAAGTGTGAAAGAGGCCTAAGCCAGTTCTACTTTACACTAGTTTAATAAATGACCCCCTAAATGATGTTATTTGGTTAGTAAACTAAATAAATTGTTTACACTAAAAATTGGTCTGACTGACAGTAGCATTTACAATATACTGTGGACTGTCTGACTACACTGTTTGCACTAGACAGTGGACTGACCACAGCATTTATTCGGGCTTCCTGCAGATACCACTAGAGGGAGCATACTGTTAGACATTGAATTCAATAATAATACTGTCACATACTTACCCATCTACGTTCCCCCAGTTAGTCCAGATGCACTGTGGCAGCGCAGCCAGTGTCACTCTCTTATGGCAACCAGCCCCATGACAGTGGGGCCCGTATACCTATGAGGGATGCCGTGGCAATCAAGCTCAGCACCGACATCACATGCTTACTAAAGGGCAGGCTATTTATACAGGCAGGTGCTGGCCACAGTTGCCTGTGATTGGTATTCCTGCCTCACTAGCTAGTTTTGTGTTTTCTGCTCTAGTTCACTGAACGTTTGCCTTTTTGTCTGATTTCTGCCTCTGGCATGACCTCTTGGGTTTACTCTGCTTGTTAATTGACCTGGCTTGATATTGGACACTGTTTGGTATTAGACAATGCTATTTTGTGACCTTGCCTTTACTTGCTGACTTTATCTCTGATGTTATCTCCTGGTTTCACTATGCTGTGTATTTGACTTAGCTTTGGGATCCTGATCTGGTCCTGGTTTTGCCTGTCAGATTTTGACCTCTTTCTGCATTACAACTCTTTTAACCCCATTTGACTTTGGCCACAGCCTTTAGTGACTAGGGAATGTCACCTAGTTGTAGGCCGTCATATTAGGGTGGATCACGCAAGCAGGTAGGGACAGTGGTGCGGGTGGAGTACAGGGCTGTACTGTTCCCTACCCTTCATGACCAATACAATATGATGAATGTTCTCCATGGTCTCTCTAGTGGTTCCATCTGTGTCTCTGCTGTGGGGCTACCTAAATCACCTAAATGTTTTGGTTGCATGGCATCATCCTGAGCCATGCCCTTTAATTAAGAAAACCAACCAGAAAACTTTTCCTTCCAATCTGGAGAGTCCGGCTGCTTGTATCTTCTTAGTTTAGAAACACAGGCTCGCCTGTACCTTTTATTTGATATAGAATTTTTACATGCCGTTGTTTAAACTTTTTTTATTATTTCAATATGCTACTTTGTTACACCAGGTATGACTTAAAAATAATATATACGAAAAATTCAGAATAATGTAGAGTGGCATGAATGTAGACGTTGGTGACTCATACATATAAATGTGGGGAGGAAGGTCTGAGAGGAGAGGGAGAGACTTGTAAATGAAGCCAAATTTAATGGGGAGCCAGTAATGGCGGCTGGAGACGGGAGGCATTGACGGTATTCCCAGTCACTCTGTGTTCTGTTTATTTAAAAATGTAACCATTGGTAGAGTTGATGCTTTCAGGTTTACAATGGGAACCATCCGTGCATTAACATGCTCGTAAAACAAATTTGGCCTATGAAAACTCTGCATTCAAGCCAACTCCGAGGAACATGTAAACATTAAAATTACTCATGAAAGAATTCAATTGCCCTTGAGCTACAAACCCAACAAAATGAAGTGAGCTGTAAAGATTGTAGGATCGCCTCACCCAGACACGATGATCAAAACTCTGAGCTATGAAGTCTGCATCTGTTAGCGATGTGTCCCAAGGCAACTCTTAGCTCACATATTTGCAAGCATTATGATATGGAAGGAGAAGGTGTCTGAGGCTAATTCAGCTTGAACCGCTTTACTGTACTGGCACATTCAGCCCCTCTGGCGCAAGGGTTATCTTGCAGATCACAGCTATTGGGCATGGTGAAGGCTTTTTAAAAAAAATGTTTTATAACACTTACAAAAGAACCCCCTGCTGGATTTTAATCAGATTTCCAAAATGAGAGGAAGATAATGTTATGGACAACAATGCTTTTGGTGAAAACAATTAAGTTAATTTTCTCCTAACTACTTGGGTGCCGACACTGGCATTCTCTCCCACCTCTCTATTTTCTTTCTCATACATTTGCCTCTTTATAGCTTTTAATGGTTTTACGTTGAATAAACAATGTTTAGTTGATATACAAAGAACTTAGAGGTTTGCAGACCACAGACATTGATGGTGTATGCTTAGAAATTACCGTAACAGCAATGTCTGACATCGTGTCTAGCTCGAGAAAATGTTTTCCGTTAAAGTTTTTTTTCTGTTGTGGGAAGTATTGTGGCTATGCATTGCCCTACAATCGTAAACCACACGCCACAATTGCAGAATTTACCATAAAAAAATCTTAACACTAGAACAATGGACCACAGGTCCCAAGAAGCTGATGGATATGCTCCCCTAACAAATAAAATGTTGACTCCAAAGGTTCACGTAGTTTTGACCCTGCAGAGTTGCTATTTTGTTAATTAGAGAAAGAAAGTTAGTAACTAGGGATGAGCGAACTTCTATTTTTAGTTCGGCGTCCAAAGTTCGGGTTGGGGTTATCGTAGCATCCCGTTATGGATTCCGCTACCGCGGACGATAACGGCATTTGGAATCCATAAGGGAATGCTTCATTGAACCCGAACCGTGGACAACCCTAAGGACCTGGGCACCAAATTAACGCCGGGTATCCATTTATATCAAGGGGTTGGCCATAATTTACTCCTAAGTACCACCGAACCATTGAGCGCACAACACCATAAAGTACCAAAAAATTTAACTTTATTCAATTAGAAAATAGACAAAAATAGTAAAATATACCATAAGACTAGCAATAGCACCAATATAACACAAACAAGGAAGAAAATAGGAGAGGACCGCAGGGTCAGCACATGAAGGGTACATACACAAAGTGCATAATACCAAGCAAAAAACACTTGAAGGCTTATAAAAATCAAGACAAGCCCCAGGACAAAGTCCTCTGTAAAGGCAGAAAAAAAGGCTAAAGAGCGATGCAAAAGTAAAGTATACCCTCCACAAATGTGTTGATCCTGCGGTCGCCTCCTCCCAATGCCGTTTCGCCTAGACTGGCTTCTTCCTAATGACCTGGGGTGACGTCACCGTCATGTGATCAGTGCAGGGGGCGTGGCTCAGCTCTGGATTGGATAAGAGGTGATCCAGTGCTGAGCCACGCCCCCTGCACTGATCACATGATGGTGACGTCACCCCAGGTCCTTAGGGTTGTCCACGGTTCGGGTTCAATGAAGCATCCCCTTATGGATTCCAAATGCCGTTATGGTCCGCGGTAGCGGAATCCATAACGGGATGCTACGATAACCCCAACCCGAACTTTGGACGCCGAACTAAAAATATAAGTTCGCTCAACTCTATTAGTAACCTGTTTCTCCCAGGAACGTGAAGATCCACAACAATATGGGTGTTCATTAACATCTGCATCACAGCCATTGGGAGTTGGACAACAGCTCTTGCATTGAAGGGAATCTGTCACCAGGAAATTCACTGATAGACCAGGCACAATGCCTTGTAGGGCATGCTCACCTGAATGTAATAATACCTTTTACAGGGACCGATTGTCAGGCAAATTATCAGGGATGAGCATTTGTATAAATCCTGTGTGAAAGCTGGCGGCGGTCACCCGATGAATGAGCAAAGGCTCGTTCGTCAGGTGATCGTGTCGTTCTGCCGGCACAAAAAAATCTTTGTTCCTTTGCAGCAGATCAATATCTTCAACCAACGATCTGCCGCACAGGAATAATGATTCTCTAAGGGGACTAGAAATCACTGTATCAATCACTTTTCCCCATACAGCGGAAGTGATTGCTGCATGTAAATGCAACTCTCACCTCCGCTGATGATCTGACAGATATTGGAAGTGTCTGCTTTGTTCCCGATAATCTGACAGACCGTCTATTTTTGTAAAAGGACCCTTAGCGATCCATTGCTTCATTCTGGACAAAAAGTACTTTTAATCGGTATGAAAATGAGCTGTTAAGTGCACCGAGGGCGGGCCCAAGCCACTCTGTGCACCCTTCCTCTTTTTGCTTCCTCTATCAGCCCCTTCTCAACTTCTTGCTTGACAGGACGAGGTTCTCCAGAATGAAGCAATGGATCTCCAAGTGAAAAGTATCGTTACATCTAGTTAGTTAGCTAGTTCAACAAGACACCGTGCCTGGATTAGGGGTGCTCTCACATGTGCCGTGTGGTCATATCCTTAAAGTGTCCTCTCGGTGGCTAAAAGAAAGAGTAGGAAAAGAGAGAAGACCATGGATGTCTCTCTCCATTACAATCTTTGGATATTATGGAAGAAGCCAAACGCACCCTCACCGATCAAACATGTAGATGTCCTGTATGTGCTATAAATACCTAAGTTTATACTATATATATATATATATATATATATATATATATATATATATATATATATAGATTTATATATATACTGTTTATTCCTCTAGTGAATAACGTTGACTGTTTGTCACTTTTGTAGACTGGGTTTGCAAGTTCAGTTTTTTTTTTAATGCGATTTTTGAAGCCAAGAACACACATAACAGAATAATAGCTCCATTATTAACATTAAGGGAGCTTCCAAGTGTTAAGAATTCTTTTGACAACTTGTATGTGTTAGACCGATAGCATTTTATGCAGGATGGAATCAAAGTAACAGATTGTTGGGGCTGTTTTCTGTAAATCGAAGGCTAATATCTGTCTTCCCTGTCAGTCTTTTTTTTTTTTTTTGGAAAGCTGTTCTAGTCCTAAATCCGTATACCTGTATATACAGAGCGTGCATATAGTGAATGTTTACGCTGAACGCCTCTGCGTCTCATTTTAGAATCAAAGGACCGATAACAAGCTCGCTGCTTTTCCCTCGTCCCCGGTAGACCAAACGCCGCTTTTAGCTCTTACAAAGTGCTTCTGCTGGCCATTTGACAACAGTCAGCGTTCTTTAAAAATATAACACTTTTTTCCTTTGGAAGTCAATTTGATACCGGTTAGTTGTAGTGTCAGGTAACCGTTTAGATTTAATGGGGCAGCAGAGTTTCTTTTTTTTTCTAACTTTTATTTTTGTTCCTCCTTTTTCATCTTTCAGGGGGAGGCTAAAGGGAGAGTCTCCGTGAGAGTTCTTTGCTTTTTCTCTACACAGACCCAGGCTGCCCTCGCAGGATCCCCTGCCAGGATTTCTATCATCTTCTGATCAAATATTAATGTATGATTCTCTGCTTGCTCACTAATCCAAAGCCAATTAATATTATCTGTCAATTATTTACAGATCCTGAGCTGCAGAGGATCTTCCCAGAAGACTTCAGTGACCAGGTTTGGAATGCGTAATTAATTCCCCCCCACCCTTTTTTTTTTTTAACGTGACACCACATCTTCCATGTCTGATACTTATTTAATGTGCGGTTGCTGCAGTCCTTTCATAAATACAGGTGAAATCTTGATTGCCTGAGCTGAGAAGATTTATTTCTAAGTAAGGTGTCACAGGTTATTTATCGGGAGATGCTCGTGTGTGTCTTCATGTATTTGTGCTGGGTTGAAAAATGTATTAGAAACGAGAAAGGATGTTTTAGTGAAGACCACTTTTTTTTTCTTTTTTCCACTTGGAGTATGACGCTATACTGTAAATATTGACTTAATAATGAGCTCATACAGCTATATATATGTGTACAATGGGGAAGATTTTCTAGTTCTAATGCACCAGAATTTGGGGCTCAAATTGAGCCAGGATCTTGGCACCCATGACTCTACTATCCACCCCCCATGTATTAAGTGTCTTAGACTCTTCTGGCGCCTTAGGCAATGTGTGAATGGCTTAGCGGCAGGGGGTGTGCCTTTTTGTCAGAGGGGGCGTGCCTTGAGAGGCATGTAAACCAAGCCAACTAATAGATGGTGTAAAAGACAAAAGTATCTAACAATTCACTGAATGTAACATTCAGATTTAAATTTTTATAGATTTTTTTAAAGTTATTTTTACACTCTGCCCTAATATTTTATACATCTTGTTAGTTTACTACGCAAGTGAAAGGCTGAAGGTGCACATAATATAAATGTAATGCAGAATTGGGCAGCAGTCTAATGTGACTGCCCTTAATGTCTGTCATTGGGGAAAAGAAGGATCAAGCTTAAAGGGCATCTGTTAGTATGGATCAGCGCATACGCAGATCCGACCTCAGCCGCCTTTCCTTTAAGATGCATTCACATGACCGTAGTTTTGGCTCCGCATCCGGGTGTGGACCTATTCATTTCAATGGGGCCGCAAAAGATGCGGACAGCACACAGTGTGCACCGTCAGCAGTCAGCAGCCATAGTTCCACTCCACGGCCCCGCAAAAAAGATAGACCATGTCCTTTGCGATTGCGGACAAGAATAGACATTTCTATCATAGGGTCAGCCATGTGCGGACCGCAATACACCTATGGTCATGTGAATGTAGCCCTATGCTGAGACCCATAGTGCGCTTGCGCCGATTCAACTTTCACTGACACATTCTCAGGGCTAGTCAGGTAGACAGTGACAATGCCTGGTCCTGGTTCTCGAGGATAGGGTGGAGTGGTTAAGGGCAAAAGCAGTGGTGATGTGGTGCTCTAAGGGGCTAGGACCCAAACACTGCCATAAAGTGCCGATTCCTCTACAAGGTGACTGCAGAGTACAACCAGTATTCGTTGTATAATCGGGTTGATCATGCTAACAGATGCTATTTAAAATAGTTAACTGTTAAATGTTGTGTAAGTAGTCTGCAGCCGTCATGACTAAAGTAAAGAATAGGCGGTAGCTTACAGCACCGTTACATAGTTGATAAGGTTGACAAAAGGCACAGTTTTATCAAGACTAACCTAATCTTAGGGTTGATACAATGGAAAGCATATACCCCTATGAGGCAGATACCAGTTACCCCATATAAAGAAGATAATTTCTTCCCAACTCCATATCTGGCAATGGGAATAGTTCCCCATCTCCAGAAACCTAGAAAGACATCCAGGTCCCTCCTTAAAGTGTGCAGTTAATAACATCATGTAGCAGAGAGTTTCATAGCCTCGCTGCTCTCACAGTGAGACTGTCAATCAAGAAGGAGAGGGAGGGGCTGGCAGAGGAAGCAGGAGGAGCAAGGGTGCACAGAGTAGTTTTGGTCCACCCTCGGTGCACTTGGCTGCTTGCATATCATCTGCGCCTCTTAATAAATTAGCCAAATCTAACTCTGGTGCACAGGGAATGACAACTCATATATGAAACGCCATTGTCCGCCTGTGAACCAGATTAAAACTTATTGATGAAAAGTCCTGCATGTACAATGAGAACTGTTACCTAAAACTGGATATGTATGTGTCCTGTATACATAGACAGTGAGTCTTCTGATGGGGCCATGTCATTTCAGTCCATCATTGCTTCTTAAAGACTTTCTTAGAGAAAGCTGCAGGTGAAATGTAATGTTACATGTCTGCCAACTGTCTGATAAATTGACGGACAATATCCAAAAGATTGGGAGCTGATCTTTGTTACTAGGTGTTTACTCTGCCTAATGGAGATGGCAAGTGGGGATGCCCCCTAGTGGTTTATATGCTTTAAAGGCTATATACACCATTTGGGGCAATTATTTTTTTATTATTGCATTGTACCCATTGTGAACTAAAAATCATTTTTTTAAGTTGGGCTTTATTACAAATATGTAACCTTTTTTTTGTACAGGGATGAGATGCTCTAATAGAGGATCAGAATTTTCTCTCTGATTTGTCAGCCCACTAATCTGACTGTCTGATGGGCTCCTTATCTCTGCTCTCTGACCTTATTAACACTCATTATAGCTCAGCTATTATCCTGCTGATAACAATATGGCTTAAATAAGTGTTTTTGACCTCATAGTAAATTAGAGATAAGAGTTATTAGATGACCAGCACATAGTAAAAGTAAAAAGTACCATTCATACAGCTAGATAAACAGTTAACCTTTTGTGACAGGGCGGCTCAATAGTTTTAACAAAGACCAATTGAAAAAAATGACTTTTAGCCCAAAATGATAAAAATGCAATTAGATAAAAACTTTTGCCTCTGAATGTGTACATAGCCTTTAAGTATGCACATAGGGATTTTTGTGGCTAGAGAATCTGGGGAAAAAGGGGCTATCCCAACGCAGACATGGCATGTGTGTCATATCCACAGGAAATCTTGTAGATGTAGATCCCACTTCTGTGACCTGTATCTATATGGCAAACAGGGACCCCTAACCAACCTGGTAAGACAACTGATAGCAACTGCATCAAGACCACTGCACAAGTCACACTCACCTGAGCGAGCCTAAGGGTATGTTCATGGTCTGAATTTTGGTGCTGTGTAAATCCCCAGTGTGCTCTGTCTGTTCACTTTGAATGCCACTCACAGATTAGCTCCATTGAATGGAGTTAACCCACAAGTGGACACCCTCTGTGGCTTCAAGTGATGTCCATTCATATACCGCGACAAGAAGGCACATGACTCTTCATGACATGGTCATGATGATAAACCACCAGCCTGCGAACTGCACAGCTGCTATCAGGACATGTTCCTTCTGGACGAGGTCACGATTTAAAACCACATGCCCGAGAAGTACAGTGCTGTTTGCCATTAAAAACAATGGGTAGCAGACATCGCGTGGCCACCTGAGTTCCACTGGCAAATTCAGCTGTGTAAATGGGCCCTAATAATTCTATACACTAAACCATCACTATTAACAAAGCAAGGGCTAAAAAGAAGAAATTTTTTAGTTCTGCAGATCCCTCTCAACAGGTCAGTGTCGGTGTTATATAGGCTGGGGTCTCTTTTTCTGAGGTTTCAAGAAGGTGTGTCGTCCCCCCGTCGTCCCCCCACACACACACACACTGATTGGTTTAAAAGAATCATGTGATTCAGTGGGATTTCACAGAAAAAAGACGTGTTCAGTCCCCCCATGTTTGACATTGGGGGGCTGTTTAGTGCATGCAGTTGTACTCCCTGTTTTACCATCTTGTCTGAGCTGTAATTTTGCAACAGCTGGAGGGCATCCTCAAACTGCGGCCCTCCAGCTGTTGCAAAACTACAACTCCCAGCATGCCCAAACAGCCTACAGGTATCAGCCTACAGCAGGGCATTGTGGGAGTTGTAGTTTTACAACAGCTGGAGGGCCACAGTTTGAGGATGCCTGATTTAGAGAGATGCTCTCTAAATGCCATAGTCACAACGGGGGGAATTTATCATTTGCTGTCTTTTTAATTTCATTCTTCATTTTCACTTTCTGGGGTTTGTGCCAAATTTATGAATTGACGCACTGGTTTTAAATTTGGCACACAAGCAATGTGGCTGCGACTTTGTAAATGATAGTACTCCAGGGTGCGACATTTTTTGCAACATTTAAAAATGCATCATGAAAATGATCAGCTTGCGAAAGCGCCCCAGTGCTGTGGGGTGGCGTAGCTCTCAAAGTCACACGATTTAGCAGAAAAAGTCACATGTAACAATACTAGTGACTTTTTCAAAACAGAAAACTGGCGTAACATGTATGTAGAGGTTGTTGTACAGGGAGGGGAGTAGATAAGCTGTGACCATTACTCACTGGGAACTGTGGATCTGATGTTATCTATACAAAGGTATTATCCTTCAGTGTAATGCTGCCTGTTATTAGGCTTAGTGGCCAGTGAGAAAACTGCAGGATATTACAATTTTTATGGCCTAGTGAAACTAAAAGCAAAAAATCACCAAAAAAAAAAAAAAAAAGTTTAATATAAAAATATGTTGTTTTCTGATACATATAGGAGAATACAACACCACATACCTATTACATCCAGTTAGACCTTCTCTTTCCTCTTCTCCTCCATTTGACCCAGACCTCCATAACAAATTCTTTCAGCCGCATCTCGTTTCTACAGAGTTTGTTACAGACACGTTAGATTTTTAAATTTTTCCATCAACCCCCCCATCAAGGTTTTCCAACAATGTCATCCTGCTGTCATCCCCGTGCCCGAGGTACTATACTGCTGAAAAAATAGGGACCCCACTAGAAATAATGTCCCTATAGTGTCTACAGCAATTATAAATGCTACCTAGAGTGCCCCCAGTAATAATAATAAAACCTTAGATTAATCCCCCCCCCCACTGCCCTCACATAGTACTTTCCCCCCACACTGCCCGCACAGTAGTAACTTCCCCCCTCACTGTCCTCACATAGTAATTTTCTCCCACACTGCCCCCATATAGTAATTTCCCCCCATACTGTCCTCTAGTGCCCCCCTTAAGGCCAGTAATGTCTCCCAGTGCTTACCTTCCGGCAAGTAATGTCCCCCACTGCCCCCCTTACGGCCAGTAATGTCCCCCCAGTGCCCCCTTATGGCCAGTAATGTCCTCCACTGCCCCCTTTATGGCCAGTAATGTCCCCCCAGTGCCCCCTTTATGGCCAGTAATGTCCCTTCAGTGCCCCTCTTATGGCCAGTAATGTCTCTTCAGTGCCCCTCTTATGGCCAGTAATGTCCCTTCAGTGCCCCTCTTATGGCTAGTAATGTCCCCCAGTGCCCCCCTTAAGGCCAGTAATGTCCCCCCAGTGCCCCCCTTATGGCCAGTTATGTCCCCCCCAGTGCCGCCTTTATGGCCAGTAATATCCCCCCAGTGCCCTCCTTATGGCCAGTAATGTCTACCCAGTGCCCCCATTATGGCCAGTAATGTCCCCCCAGTGCCCTCCTTAAGGCCAGTTATGTCCCCCAGTGCCCCCCTTATGGCCAGTTATGTCCCCCCAGTGCCCCTCTTATGGCCAGTAATGTCTCCCAGTGCCCCTCTTATGGCCAGTAATGTCTGCCAGTGCCCCCTTATGGCCAGTAATGTCCCCCAGTGCCCCCTTATGACCAGTAATGTCTACCCAGTGCCCCCTTATGACCAGTAATGTCCCCCTAGTTATGGTCAGTAAAAGTTAAAATCTTATGCTCACCTGTGTCCTATCGCTGGCGCTCCCTAGCTGCTGGTACTGCCCGGGATGGTGCGACGCAGACGCGCACACCTCACTGCTGCGTGTCATCACACCTGCCTACGTTGGGATTTTATTACCAAATAGACCTCAGGCTTGTAGCATAGGTAATCGGCGGAATTATTGGCTCCCATGCCCCGCCGCAATATTCAGCTACAGTGCGGCAGTCCTGTCGCAAATCGCCACAAGCCTAAAAAGTCTTGTTGCCATCTGCAAATTTTAAGGTGCATTGGCGACCAGTTTTGTCGCCATCTGGAGCTCTGACCTGTCTAAGCATAATCTGTGAACGGGGCACAATGTGGGCATAACTACTGTGTGGTGACATAAAGGAGGAATAACTACTATGTGGGGGCATTTAGGGGACTGAGTGGGATTAGGTGAACAGTTATGTTTTGAATGAAGTTAGAAGCATGGCCTAGTGCAGAAAAAAATTGCCGCGTCGCACATAGTGTCCATCTTCCTCCATTTCAAAAGTCGGGAGGTATGCTAACATCTCTGTACTGTTGTGTTTTGTGTGGTGTAAGTTGGGTCTAAAGTCAGTTCAGACATGCCAAGTGACTAGACGTCAAATCCATTATCTAAAGGAAGGCTCCTGTAAGCACTGCTAATGATAATGAAAGAATAATTAGACATTGTGTTCTTTAGGCTACTTTCACACTCGCGTTTTGGCTTTCCGTTTCTGAGATCCGTTCAGGGCTCTCACAAGCGGTCCAAAACGGATCAGTTTTGCCCTAATGCATTCTGAATGGAAAAGGATCAGTTTGCCTCCGATCAGTCTCCATTCCGCTCTGGAGGCGGACACCAAAACGCTGCTTTCAGAGTTATTCTGTCCGCCACGTGGTGTTGAGCAAGACGTCCTGGCACACAATGTAAGTCAATGGGGACGGATCCTTTTTTTCTGACACAATAGAAAAAGGATCCGTCCCCCATTGACTTTCAATGGTGTTCTTGACGGACCCGTCATGGCTACAGAAGACATAATACAACCGGATCCGTTCATGACAGATGCATGCCATTGTATTATTGTAACGGAAGCGGGTTTGCAGATCCATGACGGATCCACAAAAAACGCTAATGTGAAAGTAGCCTAAAATGGGTCTTGAAACAGTATTTGAAGAGTATTCAAGAAGTGAATAAGGGAGGGGCTACAGCTCTGAATAGAAAAAACGCTGGACTCCTATCAACTGCTGGACTCACATCAGCTCATTAGCATATGGATTAAAAGTACTTTTTCTCCACAATAAAGCTACAGATCAACAAGTGAAAGGTATCATTATATTCAGCAGGGTGAGCCCTACAAGGCAGCATGCCTGGTTTATCAGTGAATTTCCTGCTGACAGGTTCCCTTTAAAAATGTTACCGTAAAACGCATTAGTCTTCACTGTATCAAATGCAAATGCCCCCCCTCTTTATGTATTCTGAATTGAATAATTTAATATCGGCCTCGCTCCTCAGCTCTGAGTGCTTCTTGTGTTAACATTACATTCAGGTTCTCACTTTGATGCATGCATTTTCCCCTTTTTTATAACCAAGCTCTCTTGTGGGGACAAGTGTTATAAAAATAAAATGATTATTCCACAGTCACAGGCAAAATGATCTTTCCTTCAGATCCATTCATACATCCCATCTGTCCTGTGTCTTCTAATGAGCTGGGTACTTCAACGTATGATTACAGAGTCATGCAAAAAATAACGCTGGGGTTGTATTTTGGTCAGAAAAGGTGGTAAAATACTCTAATATCTGAATTTTATCACCAGAGAACCTAGGCTTGAGTAATCCTATTGCTGTCTGTGGATAAGTGAAAAATCGGGGAGAACAGAACATAAATAAGGACTTTGGTTAAAGTAGTTGGCTGCTTCTTAAAGAAATCTCTAAAATGCCATATACTAATGGGTATTGGCATATAAAGCCCTGCACCCCAATTCACGGCTCAACCCTGCCCATGTGCAGGCAGTGGCCATAGAAATCAAGATGGTGACTTCTTCATACAAAACAAGGATCATTAGATCACAGATTGATAAAGTCTCTATTTGGATACCCGTAAGTCAAACAACAAACTATTTCTCAGAGAGATAAGGTAACCTTAAAAAATAATAGGAGACACTGCCATACGCGGATCTCATATGGCCGGGCGAACGGACACTTCCTGGTCATAATTCCTGGTCATCTGCGTCTGAAGGAAAGAAGGTTTGTACACAAACATAGAAAAGGATTCTTCACGGTAAGAGCAGTGAGACTATGGAACTCTCTGCCTGAGGAGGTGGTGACTACAATAAAGGAATTCAAGAGGGGACTGGATGTATTTCTGGAGTATAATAATATTTCAGGCTATAGCTACTAGAGAGGGGTCGTTGATCCAGGGAGTTATTCTGATTGCCTGATTGGAGTCGGGAAGGAATTTTTTTTTCCCCTTAAGTGGGGAAAATTGGCTTCTGCCTCACAGGGGTTTTTTGCCTTCCTCTGGATCAACTTGTAGGAAACAGGCCGAACTGGATGGACAAATGTCTTTTTTCGGTCTTATATACTATGTTACTATGTATAATTATCGGACGGCTGGCCATACCAGGGCCTTAACAAGATAAGCAGTCTGATTTCACTCTCTTGCACTGGATATTATTTGCACTCTTTTTGATTGTATTTGCATTTATTCGTATAATGGCCAATAACCCCTGATGAACTGGTTTTACACCAGGGAAACGCGTTGGGGAGGGTACGAAGTGCGCGCATTTGTTGGGCACGTTGGTGTCATGGACATGTGACCTGACAGCGGTCACTTGTCCTAGTGCTTTATTTTTAGGAGACTGGTAGTTTATCAACAAACATAGTTTGGTTTAAGGAAAGTAAGGTCACTGCATACAGTACTGGCAGAAGGGATATACACACCCCTGCTTCTGAGAGAAATGCATCTAGCTGTGCAGCTGAAGCAGGGATTAATATGGCTGAAACAGTCTTTAGGGAAGCCCAAACATAACTGTTCCTTCACAGTTATAATTATACAAAGAAAAACAGCCATTATGCAAACTTTTTTTTTGAAAACTCATGTACACTTTAAGGACATAAAATCTTATAATGTTATTTAAGATCACATTGCCTCTGTAGACACCACTTGCATCTGGTAATTTGTGTTAGGGTATAATAATTCCAGAAATTTGTGTGACTGTCCTTTCATTTAAATGAGGCTAGCAGAAACCCATGCACTTGTCGTATTCAGATGAATGAAACAGATTTTCAGTTACAAGGATGTCTACTACAAATCTGCTGTGTGTGAATTCGCCCTCATGGTGAGGGGCACCACGTTCTATAAAGGCTATAGAAAATTTGAAAAGAATCAAAGATGGAGCTATAGAGATAAAAAGATAATACAGTAAGGTGCAAAAATGGTCTTGTTGAGCTCAGAAAAGATGCCTCAGAGGGATCTGATTAATATGTATAAATACGTCCAGAGTCAAATTAAAGTTTTGTCATATAAACTATTAATTCCAAGAACTGTATAATATGCTAGGGGCATCGGTTACATGTGTGTTTTTTTTTTTTTTTACAGGGAATGTATGCCACATTTTTATTAATTACAACTAGATACATAAAGTATTCTTTTTTTTCTAATCTCATTTTATTTCCTAATTCCTTAATTTTTTCTTTTTTGTACTCTCTGTACATGATTATGGGGGCAGCCATCTTGCCTGAGCGGCTGCTCTTCTCTTCAGCTTTACAGCAATCACACAGACCTTTGAAAACTGTGGTTCGGAGATGACTCATTGAGGTCGGTTTGAATTCTTTCTGGGTATGCTCAATAACATGTGCGGAAGTCACTGTGCAGGGAGTGGAGGAATTGAACTAAGGAATGGTACGGTGGCCCTAGTTCGGTGTGTGGGGGGGGGGCAATTTTATTAGAAATGGATAAAAGCTGCATATTTCTATGGTTGCTTTAAGGGAACCTGTCGTGTTGAATATGGTGTTTGAGCTACAGACAGCAAGTTATAGAGCAGATTGCTATATCGTTTTGTGGCAGAAGATTCAGTAAAACTTGTAATTTATACATTTAACTTCCGGCCCATTCTAGGCTTTGAAGTGAAGGGGGGCAGTCCTCCTATGACTTTGTATATAGAGATAGCTGTCAATTAGTTATAGGACCGCATACTTGATTTCAAAGCCCAGAATGAGCAGGAATTTAAATGAATTACAAGTTTTACTTTTTCTTTTTTTTTATTAAACTATATATCATTCTGCTCAGCCTCTCCTGCTCTATAACATGCTGCCTGTAGCTTACATTGCATTTCCATGATGATAGGCTCCTTTAACTGATTGTTTTTGTATTTATTTTAATGCATGGTGAGTGTGAAAGTACCCTTAGTTCATGAGAAAGAATGTAAAGGCTATGGACACCAGTGCAATGTATTTTTATTGTTTATTTCCTAAATTCAAAAATAAACTATAAAAGATCATTTACTTCCATTTTACTTCTGCAGAGTGTATGCACGTCCTTCAACTAGCTGGTAGTGCTGCTGAATATGATGTAAGGCCTCTTTCACACTTGCGTTGTTAGGATCCAGCGTGCACTTCCGTCGCCGGAAATGCCCGCCAGATCCGTAACAACGCAAGTGACCTGAAAGCATTAGAAGACTGATCAGGATCCTGATCAGTCTTCAAATGCTTTCAGTGTTACTATGGCAGCCAGGACACTATTAAAGTCCTGGTTGCCATAGTAGTAGTGGGGAGCAGGGGAGCAGTATACTTACAGTCCGTGCGGCTCCCGGGGCACTCCAGAATGACGTCAGAGCGTCCCATGCGCATGGATCACGTGATCCATGTGCATGGGGCGCCCTGACGTCACTCTGGAGCGGCCCGGGAGCCGCACGGATGGTAAGTATACTGCTCCCCCTCTCCCCACTACACTTTACCATGGCAGCCGGGACTTTAGCGTCCTGGCTGCCATGGTAACCATTCAGTAAAAACTAAACGTCGGATGCGCCGAAACGACGTTTAGCTTAAGGCCGGGTCCGGATTAATGCCTTTCAATGGGCATTAATTCCGGATCCGGCCTTGCGGCAAGTGTTCAGGATTTTTGGCTGGAGCAAAAAGCGCAGCATGCTGTGCTATTTTCTCTGGCCAAAAAACGTTCCGGTCCTGAACTGAAGACATCCTGATGCATCCTGAACGGATTTCTCTCCATTCAGAATGCATGGGGATAAAACTGATCAGGATTTTTCCGGCATAGAGCCCCGACGACGGAACTCTATGCCGGAAAACAAAAACGCAAGTATGAAAGAGCCCTAAATCCATCAGACTGCTGCTCCTGCTTCTGATGGATCACTCTTCTCTTCCACCTTCCGTGTATCAGTGTTAGAGCTCATGCACCCAACCGCGCTGTGTCCGCAAAACACTTAAGCCGGCCATGTGCATTCCACAATTTGTGGAACAGAACAGACGGCCCATGATAGAAATGCCTATTCTTGTCCTCAAAACGGACAAGAATAGAACATGTTCTATTTTTTTTTTGCAGGACGATGGAACGGAGCTGTCCGCATCTTTTGCTGCCCCATTGAAGTGAATGGGTGTGCACCCGAGCCACAAAAAATGCCACTTGTGTACATGAGCTCTTAGGGATAGCTGCAGAAAGCAGAACACTGCAGGTATGTGTACAACACAGGCTGTAGATAGGGGGTGATGCACACACAAGGCAGGTTGCAGGGAGGGGTGGATTATATAAGCTGTTTTAAAGTGTAGAGAGAAAGCAAAGCATTAATTGCAAATTCTGTAGGGGGAGGAGAATCACACACTTGTCAACATCAGTGAAACCTAGGGAAGGCATCAGCTTCCTGGACACACTGATCTCACACCCAGCAAAAAGTATAAGGCCTCATTTACATGTCCTTGTCCGTGATGACATCAGCGACCGGATGATCAGTGGTTCATACATGAAGATGTATGTGAATGATCCATGTATGGTCAGTGGGTCTGTTTTTTTCCCACGAACACTACTCGGCTGAAAATGAATTTCAAGAGCATCTCCTACCAGTGGTCCATTAAACACGGATGCCATCCATGTTGTGTCCATGTTTCTTCGTGGACCCGTAGACTATGATGGGCGGGATGGATCTGTAAATATGGACCAAAATGGGGCATGCTTTTGTGGTGTGGCTCCTGAGTGTGGTCATTCATGGATATGTGAATACACATGATTCACTGACGACAATAAGGCCTGACTGGGAGGGACACAGATACATGATAAAAGTCTGAAAGTAGGAGCTGGTTTCAAACAGGAGGTTTGAAAATGAAGCAAAGAAAGAAGATTGTAGCCTGAAACATAATTCATCTCTTATTTATTTTTATGTATGATAACCACTAACATAAAATAATTTTTCCATGTCCATAACATGCACTTCTTTGGTCCAATTTTGGGACCCGGTATACACCCATTCTGTTCAATGTGCATGTAAAAAACATGTGTTCTGTTTTCCATTGACCCATTTGTATAGGAAATATTACAATAAAAAAAAAATTATAATACAGTTTTGCCCAGTAAGACGCACCTAGGTTTAATAGGAGGAAAATAAGGAAAGAAAATATTTTTCTTCAGACCTCAGCTCAGGGCCACAGTCAGACCCTCAGTGTTAATCAGACCTCAGCTTAGAGCCCCAAGCAGATCTCCGATGTTAATGAGACCTCGGCTCATACCCCCAGTGTTCATAAGACCTCTAATAAAACCTCAGATCAGAGCCCTAATGTGAATATGACCCCAAGCAGACCTCAGATTAGACCCCCAATGTGAATGATCCTCAAAACAGACCTCAGATCAGACCCGTAGTATGAATGACCTCCCAAGCAGACCTCAGATCAGAGCCCAAAGTGAATGACCCTCCAAGCAGACCTCAGATCAGACCCCCAGTGTGACTGACCCCCCAAGCAGACCTCAGATCAGACCCCCAGTGTGACTGACCCCCCCCCAAACAGAACTCAGATCAGAGCCCCAATGTGAATGACCCCCCAAACAGATCTTAGATCAGACCCTCAATGTAAATGATCCCCTCAAGCAGACCTCAGATCAGAGCCCCAATGTAAATGACCCCCCCAAGCAGACCTTAGATCAGAGCCCGATGTGAATGACCCCCCAAGCAGACCTTAGATCAAACACACACGCTCAGAGCAGACATTAAAAAACAAAATTAACTTACCTCTCCTGCTCTAGATGCAGACGATGCTCCTGACATCCATGCTTTTCTTGTTCTTCCTGCCGCATGCTGTACTGTGACCCTACGCCACACAACGTGAGGTCACAGACCGCTGACGTCCTCACACTGTGCGCAGTCAAAGCACAGCAAGTGGCCGAGGGAGACCAGGAACCAGTGAGTACAAAGCCCGCACGGGGAGCGCTGCATTCACTGCTTCCCAGTCCTCCTGTACTAATGAGTGCTTCTATAATGAAAGCGCTTATTAGTATTCGCCCCATAACACACACTGACGTTTTTCCCCCTTTGGGGGAAGAAAGTGTGTCCTATAGGGCGAAAAATACAGTAAGATTTTTTGGCCTCATACACATGACCGTTTTTTTATGCTGTCCGCAAAAAGGGGTTCCGTTGTTCAGTGATCCGTGTCCGTTTTTGCCTTCCGTTGTGTTTCCGTGTGTCTTCCGGTTTTTTTAGCGGACATGACCCAAAAGATTTTACCAAAAGACAGGCTGACAATTTTTCCCAAGTGCCTGCCAAGGGATCCGCAAAAAAAACGGACACGGAACACGGATGACACACGGATGGCCATCCGCATTTTTTCACGGACCCATTGACTTGAATGGGTCCGTGAACCGTTTTTCACGGACAAGAATAGGACAGGTTATATTTTTTTGACGGACTGGAATCACGGACCACGGACGCGGAGGACAAACGGTGCATTTGCCAAGGTTTCGACGGACCCATTGAAAACCAATGGGTCCGCAGAAAATCACGAAAAACGGAGCAACGGACACGGAATCAAACAACGGTCGTGTGCATGAGGCCTTTCATGGATGCAAAAAGCAAATCAACTTAGGCCCCTTTCACATCAGCATTTTTGCTTTCCGTCCTAGAGTTCCGTCCTCGGGGCTCTAGGATGGAAAGATACTGATCAGAATTATTCTGAATGGAGAGAAATCCGCTCAGGATGTATCAGGATGTCTTCCGTTCAGTATGTGAACGTTTTTTGGACGTTGACAAAACCGATTTGTCTCCATCCAAAAATCCGGAAGACATGCCGTAACGCCGGATCCGGAATTAATGCCCATTGAAGTGCATTAATCCGGATCCGGAATTAAGCTAAACGTCGTTTCGGCGCAGCAGCAGTTCCGATTTGGGCCCCAGTGTAAGCTGGGGCTCTGATTGGTTACCATGGCAGCCAGGGCGCTACTGAAGTCCTGGCTGCCATGGTAAGTACTCCACAGCAGTGTACTTACCTGCGCTGCAGGCCTCTGGGCGCTCCTTTATGACGTCACAGGTCCGGGCGGCGCATTGATCTATGCGCCGTGGGGACCTGTAACGTCATGAAGGAGCATCCTGGCTGCCATGGTTACCTGAAAGCATATTGAAGACTGATCAGTCTTCAATATGCTTTAAGTTGTCTTGCGTTGTGACGGATCTGGCGGGCATTTCCGGCAACGGAAGTGCATGCCGGATCCTCACAACGCAAATGTGAAAGAGCCCTTAGACCCATCCTGATCTCAACCTTTCATAGGCAGAGCTTGGATGCAAAATGAAGATGAATGTGGGAATTAGGGCTCAGGCACATGCCGTAGTTTCTGTCCCCATCCGATCCACGTTTTTTTGTGGAATGGATGCAGACCCATTCATTTCAGTGGGGCCGTAAAGGATTTGCATAGGACATTTCTATAGGAGCATTCGGCCAGGATCCGTATTTAGTGGATCCGTGATTTATGGACCGCAAAACGGATGCTGTCATGTGCAGGAGCCTCAAGGCTTTAAACTGAATATTTATCTGGAATGTAAAAATTGGGAAGCTAGAGAGGTGGCCAAAGTTTGAAAAGACTGTTTGTTTTTATTTACGGAGAAATTAGTATGTTTATTGTTTTGTTTTTTTGATTGTTTTATTATTATTTTTATTACGGTATTTATTTATTTTTAATGCCCAATTCTGTAAAATTGGTTGCTTTTTTTTTTAACTGGCTGATCAGAGAGCTACCAAGAAGCGAATGGAAATTTGGCATCCTGGCACGGCTGCCAAATTGATGGAAAAAAACAGAAAGACAAAAAAAAATCAATATCTGTAAGTAAAAAAAATTGGCAAACTTTGGCTTCTTCTGTAATGCCTGGTTTTGTAGTACAGCGCCATTGTGACATTTTCAGTGGCGATACTGTACTATAATGGGGTCTTCATCAGAGAGCTACCAGGAAGCTAATGGAAATGCGGGATCCTGGTACTGCCGGAAAATTAACTGCTGGGGAAAAAAAATAAAAATCAATATCTGTAAGTAAAACAAATTGGCAAACTTTGGCTTTTGCTGTAATGCCTGGTTTTGTAGTACAACGCCATTGTGACATTTTTGGTGGTGATCCTGTACTATAATGGAGTCTGTCCCGGTAACAGGTTCTTTCATGGAGACTCTGATCTAGAGGTAAATAAAATGTTTGACTTGCTGGTGTCTCCGGGCTTTCTAACACCTAGAGCCATAAAGCCGGTTCCTGCCTGGTCTGCCTGTCAGTTTGGAATAATATGTGATCCTGCTGCTTTCTAATGCACAGAAACCAGTCCTACTCAGCACTGTTGTTTCTTTTTATCGCTTGCAGGCGTAGGGGGTGCCCTAGGTATGAAACAAGACCAAATCTAAAAAGGGATCCGTACAAAAGGATGGAAGCGAAAGTTTGAATGCTTGTGTTTCTGGCCAGTGTCGCTGTGTCTGTGTACTGCGGCTGGTCGCTGTTTTATTCCGTGCATCCTTTTGTACCTTACAGTAAAAGAATCTGTCACAAATTATTGTGGCTCAGAGCTTTAGAAAGCGAGAGGAAAAAGAGAGCGCACAGATTGACATCTGCGACTAGATAATAATGGGCAGCCGTCCCTGCTCCCCTCCAGCCACAAAGCCAGCGCCGTCTTCCTGAAGGAACAAGGAGTAAGAAGAAAGCAGAGTGATGAAAGAGAGATACAAATCCACGGAGCCTCAGACGTGTTACTGGTGGGCCAGTTGTCTGCGTGCTACCATAATCCATTTTGATCTTCCCTGTCTTAATTGTCTGCTAAAGACAAACGGCTAGCGAAACTTTGTCAACCTCATCTCATCTTCCGAGGCGGAAAATAAAACTGTAATTATATATTTGAGAGGCCTCGGAAAGAAAAAAAACAAAAAAAAAAAAACAAGCCCTTTTTTGGGTAGCCAGGCAGAGCATTTATTAAAATATGTCTCCCTCATTATTTCAGCCCTCTCAGCTCCAACTGATCTCAGCGTTTCATGAAATATGTAATCTGAAATGTAAATAAGGGGATATGATGCAAAAGTAATGAGCACGCCAGTGAATGGCCGCATCTTGATTGGAATAGAACACTTTCCAGCCCCGTCTTATGTTGCCTTTTTGATATGGGCAGAATTTTATGATTTTTGTTACTTACCCGCAAACCTTCCACATATATGATTCAAGGAGACCTCGCTAACAGTGTATAATTTGTTATATGACTCTTGTCTGGCTATCTGTCCATCCATATGTCTTGGCAACTACTAATGTAAAGTCTATTAAAGGCTATGGACACCTTTTGGGGGCAATTTTTTTTTTATTAGTGCATTGTACTCATTATGAGCTTAAAATCATTTTTACAACTGGTTTTTATTAAAAATATGGAGTCCTTTTGTCTGCTCAGAGCTGAGATGCTCTATTTATTAGCAGGATGTAAATTTTCTTTCTTTTCCATCAGACCAGGAACTGACGATCAATCCTTATATTACTGATACGAATGTGGCTTAAATAAGGGTTTATGACCTCATAGTTGTTTACAGATAAGGGTTATGACCAGCAGAACGTGAAAGTAGGATGCACACGGCTCAATCTTTTTAAAAAAGGCCAATTCAAAATAAATTATTTTTAGCCCCAAATGAGTAATATGCAATCATAAAAAAATTGTCCCCAAAGGTGTACATAGCCTTTAAGGTCCCCATGTACATTAGTGTATTGTTC